>JAZHRO010000067.1:50193250-50793500 GCA_037157565.1 Thalassia testudinum
AGTTGATGTAATTACAATGAAGCTATTACAACAATCAGACTAAAAGGAAGAGAGAGAGAGAGAAAACATGCATTCAATATTTCAAAATGTTTATATAATAAAACCAAATAAGAATTATACTAGAAAGAGAGAAATCAGCTACACTAGAAAGCAGGAAAATTCTACACTGGAAAGCTGTAAAGAAGAATGGGAAAGAGAAGTTATCCTCCTCGATGATTACTTGGAGGACGAGTCGGACGAGACGACGCCTGGACGAAGGAGGATGGAGCAGGACAAAGGAGGATGAAGCAGAAGAACGGGAACACGGCAGCACGTCGTCGTCATCGCAGGATCCACTTCCGAATGGGGACGAAAATTTGGACTTTATCTCGCGAGGAGCATCCCGGGTGTGGGACAAGCTTCTTTTGAGCTTTGGAGAGGTAGAGAAGAGAATGAAGGGATTAGAATTTCGTGTGGAGGGGGCCTCCTTTTATAGTTGCAAGGAGTGAGGGCAATTTGGTCATTTAAATTTCAAAACATTAAATAAGGGGTCTTTAGTGACGGATAAAACCATCGCTAAAGCCCCATCGTGGGCGTAGTGGGCACTGCTCGCGCGGTTGCTAGCTTTCACGCGCACTTAATGCTTACACAAGTCCGCTGAATCTCAGCCGTCGGATCGCGAGATCGGACGGCTTAAGATGCACCTTCCCCACTCCTCAACGCACGCTCGCCCGCGTGCGATGCCACGGGAGGCGCGGGCATGCAATAGCGTGCGGACACTATCGACTGCCCGCAGCCGCTTGATTGAGATCTGATGCTCGGCCGCGCCCGCTCATCCGCGCCGCTCGCCCTCTCGCACGATTCGATCGCACGTCACCTGCTCACAATAACACCCTCGCCCGCTGCGCTGCGAAGCGTGGATGGGCGCGAGGATGTTTTAAGGCGCACGTATCCAAAGCCGTTGGATCGAGATCCAACGGCCTAGATTATGCACCAAAACTTCTTTGAAAAAGTAGCAGCAGTCTTGAGGGCCGATTGGATGGCTGAGATGGTGCCACGTGGTGCCATCTTGGCCATCCATCTTCTGGATGTTGTAGATGGTGCCACGGGTGTCGGATTGAGTTGATTTTCACTCCGTTAGGCTGCGATCGTCGATCCGAATCCATCCGTGCGGTTGGATTTGTTGTTTAAAGTGTGGATTTACACCATATTGGCCCTTGATCTTCTAGGGTTCCCTAGTCACTATCTGATGCTACAGATGCTTGATTAGGGCGATCTTGGAGTCGTTGAACTGCAATCGTCACCCTGATCACATCTGTATGGTTGGATCTTCGATCCGAGGCCCCGATAAAAAGTTTGCCCTGTCCAAGCACATAAGAGGAGATAATTAACCTCCATTTTATTCAAACTACTCTAAATGCAAGATGATGCATGTTATGCAATATTTATAGCATGCAATGCAATCCTATGCTTAAGAACTTGCATAAATAGACATCTTAAGTGGTGTAAATGTGTTTACATCATACCCCTATGCCTATCTTTTGCTAGTCCCTAGCAAAAACTATATGCTATTTATAAAAGAATTAGGTTGGATTATTTGAACATGAGTTATTTTTCAATCATTAGGAAACTGTCTACTTAGGATCTGAACTTTCAAAGACACAATAGTGCCCGAGTATCTGTTAAAATGCAGACCACCCCAAGCCCTCGCCTTATTCAAAGAAAATTTTCTTTTTCTCTTTTTCCTATTTTCTAATTCTTTTGGATTTTCAAGTTTTAGGGTTAAAGAGTGGCTTTCTACGGCCATTCAACTCACCCAAGATTTGATGAGAACCCTAAGTTCTAAGTATCTTATTGTGAATGTGATAGACTCGTTGACCAGCAATTAAAACGGACTTTGGATTTCTACGCCTCTAGGTGACCTAAAAAGAACTCTGCCTAAAGGTGTATCTTTACAACCGATAGCTTTCTCCCTACTTATTATTATTATTTTTTTATGGGGTCAACACAAGGGTGAGTCCAGTGTATATCTCCCCGATTTATTCTACTTCTCCGCTTCTTCCTAAGTATTTTGAAAATTTTCAGTGCATTTATTGAGCTGGGTTCTAGATAACTAGCCGATGAGCTGTTACCACCGACAACTTGCCAACCATACTCGT
The DNA here is from genome assembly GCA_037157565.1 of Thalassia testudinum. Lineage (NCBI taxonomy): Eukaryota > Viridiplantae > Streptophyta > Magnoliopsida > Alismatales > Hydrocharitaceae > Thalassia > Thalassia testudinum. The sequence continues at coordinate 50,195,389 of JAZHRO010000067.1, forward strand.
GTGGGAAGTGTGGTTTATTTCTTTTTTTCTTTTCCACTTTTCTTTTTGATTTTTTTTTTTTAAGTAGGTGGCTTCCCTGGTCTAAGATTTACCTAAAGGCAGCAAAAAGAGAAAGGTCCAGTGACTGGGCTCTGGATAACCTACCTATGGGCTGTTACCCATGATAACTTGCCAGCCATATCACCCTAGAAGGTTCATTAGCTACCCAATTTCCATTAGAATCGCCGAACAACGAGTTAGTGCAAAGAAAGTGTGTAGATGCTTAAAACTCAAAAATTCCCTCAAATCAGAGGGTGGGTTGATAAGTTGTGTACTTATCACCCAAACTTATTTATTCCAATTACGATAGAATTAAGATGGTGAGGACTCGAAAGGCAAATCCACATTTTCGTGGATACATGGGCTAATTAAGTCCAAAGACCTGAAGGGTCTTTGTGTTCAGATCTTAATGTAAAATTTCCTAAGATTGAAAAGTCCTAATGTCCAACTAATCCTTCCTAATTTTGATATTTTTTATGTATAAATAAGAAGAGAAAAATAATTTACATGAATTTCACAAAGCTGACCAAATGATTCAAAAATGAATCCACCCCCCATGTCTAGCTAATGCAATGTCCTCATTGAAAAGGAGACATGAAAGAAAGGGTAGAATATGAAAGATGTCACCTGAATATGAAGCTTGTATCAGCCTTGTGTCATATATACAACTGCTGAGTTTAATGCCGCCAGCTAGGCAAAGTCTAGCCAAAGAAGTCACAGCATGGCTAGAGCAACTGTGTCTGAGATGGGTTCTGGAAGAATACGGTCAATAACAGGCTTCAGACGTTGACCGTTGACTTTAAATGTATTACCCATCTTTGGGTCAGAAATTTGAACGGCTCCATTTGAAAAAATTTGGTCAATTATGAATGGGCCATTCCATTTAGATCTAAGTTTGCCAGGAAAGTGCTTAAGTTTAGAATCGAATAACCAGACATTCTGGTTCGACTCAAAGCTCTTGCGGGAAATCAGTTGATCATGTAGAGCTTTGGTCCGAGCCTTGTAGATCTTGGCATTCTCATAAGCATCATTTCTAAGCTCCTCCAACTCAGATAGTTGGAGCTTCCTAGTCTTCCCAGCTAAATTCAGATCTAAATTGCATTGTTTGATCGCCTAGAATGCCCTATGTTCAATCTCTACAGGTAGATGGCATGCCTTTCCATACACCAAACGGAATGGAGACATGCCGATGGGCATTTTATACATCGTACGGTAGGCCCAAAGAGCGTCCTCAAGCTTTTGAGTCCAATCCTTGCGATCTGGCCTAACCATTTTCTGCAGAATGTTCTTGATCTCTCGATTGGAGATCTCGGCGTGTCCATTCGTCTGGGGATGGTAAGGTGTGGAAATTCGGTGATCAACCCCGTATTTGGCCAATAAATTCTAGAATTGGGCATTAGTAAAATGAGAGCCACCATCACTGATGATAGCCCTCGAAATCCCGAATCTACTGAAGATGTTTTTCTTGACAAAATTGATGACCACCTTGTGGTCATTGGTTCGGGTGGGAATCGCCTCAATCCATTTGGACACATAATCAACAGCAACAAGAATGTACTGATGTCCAAATGAAGGGATCAAGGGTCCCATGAAATTGATGCCCCAAACATCGAAAATTTCGACGGGAAGAATTGGGTTTAGGGGCATCATATCTCTCTTAGTTATGCTCCCAAGTGCCTGACATCGAGAACATGACCTTGAGAAATCCTGGGCATCCTTGAATAAAGACGGCCAATAGAAGCCAGATTGCAAGATTTTTGCAGCCGTCTTTTTCCTGGAGAAATGTCCACCACACCCAAATGCATGGCAGAACTTGAGTATACTGTTGAATTCATTCTCCAGTATACATCGATGAATAATCTAATCAGAGTCGATGCGATACAGATCAAGGTCCTCCCAGAAGTAGTATTTGTCCTCAGATTTAAGTCTATCTCGTTGTTGCTTGGTTCAATCTTGAGGGATTTGACCAACCGCCAAATAATTAACAATGTCAGCAAACCATGGGGTGTGGACACCTAAAATTGTAAGAATACTTTCATCTAGAAAAGTGTCAGCAATCGGAATGTCCAGACGAGAGGAATCACCTAGGAGTCTCGACAAATGATTCGCTACCACATTTTGTACCCCAATTTTATCCTTGATTTCAAGATCAAATTCTTGAAGAAGAAGAATCCAACGAATAAGCTGGGGTTTAGCATCCTTTTTGGCCAAGAGATGTCTCAAAGCCGGGTGGTCTGTATAGATGATAACATGAGACCCTAAGAGATAAGCCCTGAACTTTTCCAAAGCAAACACTACAGCTAGTAATTCCTTTTCAGTAACAATGTAATTCCTTTGGGCTTCATCCAGAGTTTTACTAGCGTAGTAGATGATAGAGGGCTTTCTATCAATTTTCTAACCCAGGATAGCCTCGACCGCATAATCAGAAGCGTCGGTCATGATCTCAAAAGGGCTATCCAAATTGGTGGTTGCAAAACTGGAGCACAGGTGACTGCCATTTTCAGGAAATCAAATGCCTTTCGGCATGATTCTTCAGAAACAAATGGAGTTTCTTTGGCAAGAAGATTGCTCAAAGGACGAGCAACCTTCGAGAAATCCTTGATGAATCTTCGATAAAATCCCACATGGCCAAGAAATGATCGGATTTGTTTAACAGATGTGGGAGGAGGAAGTTTAGCTATAGCATCAAACTTAGCTTTATCCACTTAAATTCCCCGTTCAGAGATTACATGACCCAAAACGATGCCTTCTTGGGTCATGAAATGACTCTTTTCCCAGCTAAGGACCAATCATGTTTTGATACATCGCTTAAGAATCATTTCCAAATTAGCCAAACAAGAGTCAAATGATTCTCCGAAAATAGAGAAATCATCCATGAATACTTCCATAAACTCTCCCACCATGTTAGAAAATATGGCTAGCATACACCTTTGAAAAGTCGCAGGTGCATTGCATAACCTAAAAGGCATCCTACGAAAAGCAAAGGTTCCGTAGGGACAGGTGAAAGTAGTTTTTTCCTGATCCTCAGGATGGATAGGAACTTTTTTGTATCCCGAGTAGCCATCAAGAAAGTAGAAGTACTTCTGCCCGGCTAATTTTTCCAAAATTTGATCAATGAAGGGCAGGGGAAAATGATCCTTTTTAGTGGCTGTGTTCAGTTTCCTATAATCAATACAAACCCTCCAAGAGGAAGCTGAACGAGTTGTGGCAGATTCTCCTCGCTCGTTAGTCACAATGGTAATCCTGGCTTTCCTCAAAACAATCTGAATAGGACTTACCCAGGGACTATCAGAGATTGGATAAATAATTCATAAATCGAGACACTTGATGATTTCCTTTTTGACCACTTCTCGCATAATTGGATTCAATCTCCTCTGCATCTAGTGAGAACGGCAGGATCCATCTTCCAAAATATTCTATGATTACAGTAAGATAGCTCGATCCCCCTGAGGTCATGAATGGTCTAACCAATTGCCTCCTTATGTTCCTTCAGGACCTTGATCAATTTATTCTCTTGCTCCTTTGTCAATTTAGCACTGATAATCACAGGGAGCATCTTCTGAGGTCCTCAAAATTGATATTTGAAATTCTCAGGTAATGGTTTCAATTCAAGCTGGGGTGGATTGATGATTGATGGTAGGGTAGATGCTGAAGATTCAACAAGAGGAAGAGGTTGTGAGTGAACAAAATCAATAACCTCTTCCGAAGATGTCAGGTCAGCCATAGAGGGTTGCGGGTCAAATTCATCATCCAAAGAAGAACTTTCGATTGAAGAAACCATCAAACAAGTTTCAATGTTATCACTATCCTCATCTAGTTCCTCAATAAATCCACAATCCTCAAATTTGTTGATCGCCTTAAAAATATCCAATTTCATTCGTTGGTCCCCAAAGGCGATTTCCATGCTACCGCTTTCACAATTAATGTTGGCCTTTGCGGTAGCCAGGAATGGATGCCCCAGAATGATGGGCGTGTTCCTCAGATTATCAGGTACATCCATGTCAAGGACAAGGAAATCTATAGGAGAATAGAAATCCTTGACCTTAACTATAACATCTTCAATAATGCCTCGCGGGTTTGTGACCGAGCAGTCTACTAACTGTAGTGTTACTGAAGTTGGCCGAAGTTCACCTAACCCAAACTTCTCATAAAGAGAAGTCGGAATTAGGTTGATGGATGCACCTAGATCCAAAAGCGCTCTATCAAATGTGTAATCTCCGATAATGCAAGAAATCAATGGAGCACCAGGATCTCTATTTTTCTGAGGGAGGTAGTGCAGGATAGCAGAACTAGCCTGCTCAAAGAGTACCACCTTCCTCGGAACAGATTCTCTCGACTTACGCTTTTGTGTACATAAATCCATTAAAAATCTTACGTAAGCCAGTATGTGCTTGATAAATGCCAGTTTATCATCATTTTTATGCATTAAAACAAACCTAGCTCTTAGGATTTTACTCCACAAACGGGTTTTTGGGCTGCATTTAGGCATAAATTAGGTTAGGCATGCATTGCATTTTTTATTGTCTTTTTGATATGTTTTTGTGAGTGTTAGGGATGAACAGATATACAGATCCCTAAAACCCTAGCACTCAAGAAGGCAAATGGTGAAGGAGAGGCTCAGACTAGCTGGAACTCAGCTTGATCCAGCTCACCACAGTTGGAACCTAGCTCACTTGAACTAGGGTTAGCTCATCTCAGCTCCATTCAGCTAATCTCAACTGAATGACAGCTCAAGAGAGTTCATCTTAGCTTACCCTAGCTCAAGTCAGCTCAGATCCAGCTCAACTTAGCTGAGCCTAGCTCATCTCAGCTCCCACTAGTCCACAGGGAGCCTTAGCTAGCTCAGCTGAGTTGGCAGGAGTTCACCCTAGCTCAGACCCAGTAACATCCAGCTCCACTCAACTCCAGCCAGATGAAGAAGAACTCATCTCAGCTTAGGAAGCTCAAGTCCAGCTCCCGAGGATTCAGTTTAGCTCAACTCAGTTGAGCTAAGCTACCTTAACTGCCTCAACCATCTTGATCCTCCCCAGGAGCACTAGACCCAGCTCACCTCAGCTCATTATGGTAGAAGCCAGCTCACTTTAACTTGGCTTAGCAGCTAGCAAAGAACTAGCAAGCTAATCCATCTAGAGTAGCTCCATGCTAGCCTCTTCAGCAGCTGCCAACTCCAGTTCCAACTCCAGACTTCTCCTTCAGCTCCTCTCTTCAAACATTAGCTCACATTACCTACTCCTCTAATTCATAGCTAGCTAAGCTAGCTTAGTTTAGCTTAGCTTAGCTAGCATCCAACTCCTTGGCCATCCACCACCTTCAACTCAACCTTAGCTAGCTCCATCAACTAAGCTCACCTAAGCAAGCTATACTACTCCAAGTTGGCGCCACCACCATCACACCCCTTCACCCCATCACCACTACCAAAAGCCACCTATTTTCCCTCCAAAATAACCTTCTAGAACCCTTTCCTTTTGGTGCCAACTTTCCCTCCAAATTTCCCTTCATCTCCACCATACACCTCTCCTTAAATACATCTCCACCATCCACCTAGCCCCCTTTCTAGATGACCCTAGGTTGGCACCAAAATGGTGGTGTCTCTCCACCACCAAAAGCCACCAACACCACCATAACCACCCCCTTTAACACCCCTTGGGTTGGCGCCAAATGCCCTTGGCCATAGGATCACCAACCACCTCCATCCTTCCATCCTAGCCCTCCATTTCAAGGGGCACCTTAACCCCCCATCCTACCCTATAAAAAGACCACTACCCACCACCATTCAAGGTATCCTTGGCTAGCAAATTCACTCTCATATTCCACCTAGAAGCCCACGTCCAAGAGAGAAGGAGAAGAAGAAGATTAAGGGGATATTCTGTCCCCTTGGTGCCTTCCCCTCTTCCCTTCTCTCTTGAGTCACGCCAACCAAAGGAGAAGCTAGGCAAGGAAGATCTTTGGAGGAGATCTTGAAGGTGGTCCACGCCACCTTGGAGGAGCTTTTGAGTGTGGTGCACGCCCACCCCTTGGAGGAGAGCATTGAAGGTGGTAGCTTCCACCTCGGAGGAGCTCTCAAGGAAGGAGAAGAAGGAGGCCCTCTTTTCAAGCCAAGGAGCAGCTAGGCTTAGAGCAAGAAGACTCCCTTCACCAAATTTTGCAAGAGGATTAGTGTTTCTTTTATTGCTTTTAAATTTGTTTAGTTCTAGTAGAAGCATTCCTCTACTTGTCCTTGGAAAGAACGCAAATTCTAGTTAATTAAATTGCCTTCTTTTAGCTTTTTGTTGCAATTGTTACTGTTGTTCTAGCACTTATTCTACTTCCACTCCCTAATTACTCTAGGCCTCCACTTGCTTAGAGTGAGCTTAGGTAGTGGACTTATTAATCTCTTAAGTTTTAGCTTAGCATTTTAGGTGTTAGCACTCTTTTGTCACAATTCACACCTTGCCCATGTTATTTCAAAACAAAAATATATTTATATATATATTTAAAATACCAAAAAGAAAGTTGAGATGTGTGTTTAGCAAGAGAATTGAATTGTAATTTTTGCCTCCTTGGACAACCCTAGATACTCCCCTATCTAGGATATAAATTTATAAGCGTATGGGAATTCGTGTGTTACAACGACGTTAAAAGCCCGCTTTTACAAATCACGCGTATTTCGCTATCACTTTTTGGTGCCGTTGCCGAGGAGGCACGGCTTTGGATTAATTAATTTTCTCTTTCTTGAAGTGGATCTCATCCCCTTCTCTTTCTTTCTTTTGTGTGTGCAGGAATTACAGCGGGAAGGCAGGAATTTGGAAGTGAAAGCCTAAAGTTCCTTTTCTTCCCGTGGATTTCAGGTTGGTTCCCCATCACTTGTCACACTTAACCTAAAAAAAACTACCCAAATACACTAAACTTGCCTTTCAGGACCATAAACAGCTTAACTAAGTGGAGTCGTGCATTTTAAAATCTATTGTTTGCTTGAATGCTTCTTTAACACCACTCCATTGCAAGTATTGGTGTTCTATTTTTCGGGTCTAGATTTCTGTCTGGATTTGAAAAATTGATTCCTAACATCGTAGGCCTCCTAAAATCATACAATTTCATACAGAAATTTCCAAGTGAGATAGAAACATTTCTTCCAAATTTCAGATAAATTGGCTTTGTATTTAATTTTTAAAAATTCGTGGACTGCAGAGGGGTCACACCCTCTAATCTTCTTATTTTGCTACTATCTATGAATTTTTAGAATTTTTATACTCATCCAATTTTTGTGAAATTTAGCTTGTTCGAATCCTTGTGAAATTTTACACATCATATAAAATCACAAAAATTTTCTGAGGTCGGTGGTAATACCAAAAAGTTCAACATACCCACAGGTATCATTTCTAGACTTTGACACCAGTATAATTAAAAATTCAAAATAATTATCAAACAAATTCCTAAAATCTTACAAAAATCTTTTTTGGAATACTTGTTTGATTTTCTTCAATGTAGTGATGTTGTTTGACTTGTTTGGACCACTACTTAATATAGAAAGCCTAAAATTAATTCATTGGTAGTAATTTTCTATCTTAAGGATAATTGGCTTAGGGTTTCTTTCTTTCTTTTTAGAGACTCACATTAAAGGAAATTAACCATCATCAATACAATTTGTTTTGCCTTTGATTGTAGAGTTTCAAACTTGTTTGAAAATTGAAAAAGAGAAACCCTAAAATACATTTAATTAAATCAAATCCTAAAAGACAAAAATACAAAAAAATTGTGTGACAACTTAATTTTCATTGGAGCCACTCTCCAATTCCTGCACACACACAAAAAAATCAAAATAACAGAGCAACAACCCAATAAACGCCATCCACATTTCGTATGCACTATAGCATCCTAGACCTAATTAAAACTTATAGCAACTTAACCCCTAAGGCTTTATCAACTTAGGCTTGCTATCTAGGTCTTAAGTTTTCTTTAGTTAGTACCAATTCTGTCATCCATATCTGGTGTTCAGGCTGAGGGGCCGTGTCAAATGACTAGGCGTGGGTTTGTACAAGCACCTGGGGTTTTCCCTCGGAAACGTTTGGGCCCAAACCTCCCCTTAAGCAACTTGGCTAGATTTGTTGACAAAACGGGTATTCACTATTGATTACTTATTTCCTACGTAAACCAAGTCTTAGGTTTATTTTTAGGGTGTCACACTTAAGTTAGGTCTAGCTTTGTTTGTTTGATTTGCACACTTTCTCTCATCTCTTTCTCTTCTCCTCCCCTCCCGTTCTTCCATTTTATGCACGGGCAACGGTCTCAAAATCCGCACTTGGAAGGACCATTTGATTTCGCCCCCCGTGCAAAAAGACCACTTTTTCTGTCTTCTTCTCCTTCTAAAAAAATGGAAACTCAACAAAATAGGTCCACTGACCCTTCCACCTCTAACCTTACCTCTAACCCCACCACTAACCCTAATTCTAACCCTTCCACCCAAAACCCACCTACCTTTAACTTCCCACACTTGGAGCTCCCTAATCTTGAGTTGCCCCAAACACAACATCAAGACCCTCTGCCTAATATTTTAAAATTGATGGCTGAGCAGATTGATAAATTAAATTCCAATCAACAAACATTGACTAAGAACATCCAAAACCTAGCCAATCAAAGGCCAAACCCACCACCCCGTCAGCAACCTGTTATTCCTCTAAAAGATTTCTATGATCTGTCTTATTTTAAGGAACGACCAGGGGTGGTCATACCAGAGGGGGACTTTGAGATCAAGCCTGCAGTCCTAAACCTAATTAAACACTTTCATGGCCTTCCTAGGGAAGACCCTTTCAGCCACCTTGAAGAGCTGACTCTTCTTGCACAAGCAACACATTCCCGAAATGTGCAAGAAGACATATGGCTGATGTGGCTTTTTCCATTATCTCTTAAAGATAAGGCTGCTTATTGGTTCAGGACAATTGGTCGACCCATCACAACTTGGCCTCAGCTCAAGAGCGCCTTCCTCAAGAAATTCTTTCCCATAGGTCGTACCAATTCCTTGCGGAGATCTATTACGACCTTTCACCAAAAATCTTGTGAGACTTTCCATGATTCTTGGGAAAGATTTCAAGATCTTTTAAGAAGTTGCCCGCACCACAAGATTCCTTTATGGCAGCTCGTGCAAATCTTCTATCATGGATTAGAAGATCAAATTCGACATTTTTTCGACGCCTCGTGTGGCGGCAACTTCTTAAATAAAGATGCTAAAAGTGCCTACGACCTGTTTGAAGAAATGAGTGAAAACTCATTTAATCAAGCTTCCATGAACACATTTTGCAGAACCCAAAACCCGTAGTTCGGTGTTCATATAATAGGCACTCAATCTATCCCTATCACCCAAGACGATCTTCAATTGATCGCTCAAAAACTCGACCAGATGCATATTAATCAAAAGAAAATTGAGGAAAGACTGGCCACATCAACCCAAGCTCCACACCCACATCTAACCCAACCTAACTTTCCACAAAGAGAAAATTTGCACAATCTCAACACTACTCCTGCTGATTATTCTGAGGTTGCCCATGATTCACTGGGGAATTACAACTATCCAGATCTTAACCCCACTCAAAATATTTCTGCCATCTAGGAGCCCTTTAAAAATTCTTCCAATTGGAAAAATTGCTCGAACTACTCCTGGAATAATCAGGTTTCTCCCCAACCATATCATTTTAATGGGTATGGGTCGAATCCAATCTTCCATCCTGGGCCATCTCAACAAGACATCAATGCCCAAATGATGTGAACCCTGCAGGAAATGCAAACAAAAATGACAGAAGTAACCCGCACCATCACAAATCTGAACAATCAGATTGGGGTTACTCCCACGCAAAGACCTGCAGGACATCTTCCATCCCAACCCATGCCCAACCCTAATCACCAAGGGAACCATTATACGGGCAGAACTCCGCACTATCCAAATCAGCCTCCTCCTAATCCACCACCTCAGCAGCCTCCCAGGTTTCCGCAATCACAGGCCCCCCCACCTCCTCCAAATAATAATCCGACTGCACATGCAGTACTTTGAGGAGTAGGAAAATCACCACTGATCCCAGGCCTTCACACAAACCTGGTGAAATACCTGTGCAAATTGACTCCCCACCTCCCTATCAGGAAGAAAAAGAAATACAAAAATCTCAAGGCAAGATTCCTATCCCTTTCCCACAAGCTCTCCACCCCACCACCAACAAAAAAAAGAAATCTGAGCCCACTACAGAAGAACTCATGGATCTATTTGGGCAAGTTCATATCAATATTCCTCTCCTAGATGCCATCAAATATATACCTGCCTATGCCAAATTTTTTAAGGAGATTTGTACTCCTAAAAGGCAGGCCAAAAATCTAGGATAGGTGCATCTTTCGGAGATAGTAAGCTCTGTTATACAGAGTAAGCTGCCTCCTAAGATGAAAGATCCGGGGGCACCTTTAATTTCTGTAATTATTGATGACACTACCTTTAATCGTGCCCTCCTTGATCTTGGTGCCTCAGTTAATATTATTCCCACGAGTTTATTCGAAGAATTTCAGATCGGTGAATTAAAACCCATCGAGGTTACCTTGCAATTAGCCGACCGATCTACAATCAAGCCTCGTGGGATTGTCGAGGATGTTTTGGTCAAGGTCCAAAATTGTGTCTTCCCTGCAGACTTTCTGGTTCTTGACATTGAGGTACCCGAATCATTACTGGACTCCCCAATAATCCTTGGACGTCCGTTTTTGGCCACTGCAAAGGCAAATATCAATTGCCACACAGGCAAAATGGATATCACTTGTGCAGGCCAAACTATCACTTTAGATATTTTCAAATCCTCCAAGAGATTCCATGATGATAACTTTTTTGAGGACTCAGATACGGAAATTTCCAATATGGTGGAGGAGACAATGTTAATAGATACCCTTACTGACCATAATTTTTTTGAGGACTCTGATTTAGAATCAATGGTCGGCGAAATCTGTGATCTGGAGACTTGTCTTGACCCCAAATTTATTCCTGATACACCCCCTAAGCACCCTAACCCACCCACTATTCACGCACCTAATTTTTCCACACTAACTTCACCTAATCCTCACCATTCCTTCCCCGACTCCTTTCTTACGGACCTGCCACCAACCCCGCCCGAGTTTGGCATCCAACCTGATTTAAAACCATGGCCAGACTCGGGCTACACTTATCATTTTCCATCCAACTTTGATCCCAATATTGCTTCTAATCAATTTTCTAGGGATCTAGAAGAAGACACCTTTTTTGCGGGCATCCAAGTGTCCAATTATTTACATGATTTTTCGTGCATACCTTCACGCCTGACTGAATGGTGTAAAAGATAGCACTGGATGTCAGGCAACCCATCATTTTTTCCTGCTTTCCTTTTTTCTTCTTTTCCAGGTTTTGATCATCCTAAACCCGACTGTTCTTCACTAAGGTGATCCTTTTTCCCTCCTAACGCATGAGGACATGGCATATCTTAAGCATGGGGGTGTTTTCAAATTTTGACGATCGATTTAGGATATTCAAAACCTAAAAACATGAATTTTTCTTTAATTTATTTCCTACTTGCATACCAAAAAAAAAACAAAAAAAAATGATGAAAAACTTTTTGAGGAAAAAATTTTTTGAAATCGGGACTAAGGTTGAAAAACTCACTTTTGGTACAATGGGATTTAATCTTTAACAAACTAGGGATGAGGATGTAGATCTGATCATTAGAATTTCAGGGTCTATTTCTAGACTAGATCAGATATCCTTCTCTAAAATTCCACCTGAACTCATGATAGTTCAAGTGACTTGATCCTATTTTGTAATACGGAAAGTATTTTACTTAGTTTCTGATTCAAAAACTTGGATGTCTTGAGAAACTTCTTGTGTCAATTTTCACATACAAGCCAACACTTAAAAATAACTAAAAATTTGAAAAACTCCCTTGTTTAGACTTAGTAAAAGTCTGAAGCAGATCATTGGTTTGAGTTCCCACCGCCGAGAAGGAGGAAAATGCCTCCTTTAAGGATGCGATGTCAACATGTTACCGCTTCGGTGCCGCTCCATATCTATATTTCATATCTTTAGATGGAGCATTAAAGTGCATTTTAGCAGCTCAAGTGTCATGGATGGTGCTCTACCTATAGTGTCGAAGCAAGAGCTTGAGTTTGCTTGGAGTGCCCCTTTACACCGCATCGTGTTTTGGGGTTGTGAGCTCCTGGGTGGTGTCATGGACAGTGCTATCCCGAAGTACTGGCGCCAAAGCCCCCTCGAGAAATGGTAACAGGAATGATGATCCCGACACATCTGTTGTAAGACTAAGCTAAAAATAAGCATGGGGAAAAAAAAAGTAATAATAAATAAATTAACATGTCCTTATAAATGTTGGCTTTTCACAAGCACAGACACAAGGTTTTAAAGGATTTTTGCAAGTTGCGAATCAGATTCACGAGCCAGAAAAATCCTAAAAACAAAAATTTCAAGTCATCTGAATTAACAAGGGATTAATTTGTGAATTTTCTGGAGGATATATTGATCCCGTTCTATCTAATGGTTGGATCCAGAAATAAATCCTCATGTTTATCTTTAACAAATCCCGTACCTCCTGTGTTTTAATCTACCAAGGTCCCTTAATCTCTTTTTCTCCTCAAAAGTTGAAAAAAAATTAGATTTTCCAAAAATTCCATTTTCCAAAAGAATTGAAGTTTTGCAAAGAGACTAGCAAAAGATAAGCATAGGGGTGTGATAAACGCCAGCTTATCATCATTCTTATACATTAAAACAAACCTAGCTCTTAGGATTTTACTCCGCAAATGGGTTTTTGGGCTGCATTTAGCCAAAAATTAGGTTAGGCATGCATTGCATTTTATATTGTCTTTTTGATATGTTTTTGTGAGTGTTAGGGATGAACAGATATATAGATCCCTAAAATCATAGCACTCAAGAAGGCAAATGGTGGAGAAGCTCAGACTAGTTGGAACTCAGCTTGATCTAGCTTACCACAACTGGAACCTAGCTCACTTGGATTAGGGTTAGCCCATCTCAGCTCCATTCAACTAATCTCAGCTGAATGGCAGCTCAAGAGAGTTCATCTTAGCTCACCCTAGCTCAAGTCAGCTCAGATCCAGCTCAACTTAGCTGAGTCTAGCTCATCTTAGCTCCCACTAGTCCACAGGAAGCTCTAGCTAGCTCAGCTGAGTTGACAGGAGTTTACCCCAGCTCAGACCCAGCAACATCCAGCTCCACTCAACTCCAGCCAGATGAAGAAGAACTCATCTCAGCTCAGGAAGCTCAAGTCCAGCTCCCGAGGATTCAGCTTAGCTCAACTCAGTTGAGCTAAGCTACCTTAACTGCCTCAACTAGCTTGATCCTCCCCGGGAGTACTAGACCCAGCTCACCTCAGCTAATTATGGTAGAAGCCAGCTCACTTTAACTTGGCTTAGCAGCTAGCAAAGAACTAGCAAGCTAAGCCAGCTAGAGTAGCTCCATGCTAGCCTCTTCAGCAGGTGCCAGCTCCAGTTCCAACTCCAGACTTCTCCTCCTCAGCTCCTCTCTTCAAACCTTAGCTCACATTACCTACTCCTCTACTTCATAGCTAGCTAAGCTAGCTTAGTTTAGCTTAGCTTAGCTAGCATCCAACTCCTTGGCTATCCACCACCTTCAACTCAACCCTAGCTAGCGCCATCAACTAAGCTCACCTAAGCTAGCTATACTACTCCAAGTTTGCGCCACCACCATCACACCCCTTCACCCCATCACCACTACCAAAAGCCACCTATTTTCCCTCCAAAATAACCTTCTAGAACCCTTTCCTTTTGGCACCAACTTTCCCTCCAAATTTCCCTTCATCTCCACCATACACCTCTCCTTAAATCCATCTCCACCATCCACCTAACCCCCTTTCTAGATGACCCTAGGTTGGTGCCAAAATGGTGGTGTCTCTTCACCACCAAAAGCCACCAACACCACCATAACCACCCCCTTTAACACCCCTTGGGTTGGCACCAAATGCCCTTGGCCATAGGATCACCAACCACCTCCATCCTTCCATCCTAGCCCTCCATTTCAAGGGGCACCTTAACCCCCCATCCTACCCTATAAAAAGACCACTACCCACCACCATTCAAGGTATCCTTGGCTAGAAAATTCACTCTCATATTCCACCTAGAAGCCCACGTCCAAGAGAGAAGGAGAAGAAGAAGATTAAGGGGATATTCTTTCCCCTTGGTGCCTTCCCCTCTTCCCTTCTTTCTTGAGTCACGCCAACCAAAGGAGAAGCTAGGCAGGGAAGATCTTTGGAGGAGATCTTGAAGGTGGTCCACGCCACCTTGGAGGAGCTTTTGAGTGTGGTGCACGCCCACCCCTTGGAGGAGTGCATTGAAGGTTGTAGCTTCCACCTTGGAGGAGCTCTTAAGGAAGGAGAAGGAGGCCCTCTTTTCAAGCCAAGGAGCAGCTAGGCTTAGAGCAAGAAGACTCCCTTCTTCACCAAATTTTGCAAGAGGATTAGTGTTTCTTTTATTGCTTTTAAATTTGTTTAGTTCTAGTAGAAGCATTCCTCTACTTGTCCTTGGAAAGAACACAAATTCTAGTTAATTAAATTGCCTTCTTTTAGCTTTTTGTTGCAATTGTTACTGTTGTTCTAGCACTTATTCTACTTCCACTCCCTAATTACTCTAGGCCTCCACTTGCCTAGAGTGAGCTTAGGTAGTGGACTTATTAATCTCTTAAGTTTTAGCTTAGCATTTTAGGTGTTAGCACTCTTTTGTCACAATTCGCACCTTGCTCGTGTTATTTCAAAACAAAAATATATTTATATATATATATTTAAAATACCAAAAAGAAAGTTGAGATGTGTTTTTAGCAAGAGAATTGAATTGTAATTTTTGCCTCCTTGGATGACCCTAGATACTCCCTTATCTAGGATATAAATTTAAAAGCGTATGTGAATTCGGGTGTTACAACGACGTTAAAAACCCGCTTTTACAAATCACACGTATTTTGCAATCAGTGCTTGATAGCATCAAGGAGCAGGATATTGATCTCAACATTCTTAAATAGATTCAAAAGCTCCTCATTGCTATCAACAGACTTCTTCTTCTTTGATTTGATTAAGGCTTCAGGAAAAGGAACTTGAGTCAGATCTTTGGAATCAGGTTCCTGAGCCTTGATTTCTCCTTCAGGACTCTCCTCTCTCTCCTCAGGTTCTTCAGGATTCAAAAGATCAGAATAGTGTGGTTGTGGATCCTGAGTTTTCTTACCACTCCTCAAAGTGACAGAATTTGCAGATGCATAAGAATTTGGGTCATGGGGAGGGTTAGGAAATATTGGAGGGCCTTGATTAACCATGAATTATTGATTTGTAGAAGAAGAAGACGAGGAACCCTGCTCAACCACCTGAGCATGTGCGTGTGGGTCCCTCTGATTTCCATACCCATGGGCTTAGTTGCCCGAATTCATAATATTTCACGGGTTGGGTATGGGTTGGGATGGTAGAGATCCAGGTTGACGAGAGTTAGAAATGAGCCCGGATTGCAAATTGTCCAGCGAGTTTTTCATTTGCTGCATGAGCTGGAGCATGGATCCTTACATCTCTACCATTTGACGGTTCAAATCAGCCTACCCTGCGGGTTGATGGGCATTCCAAGCTGGCTGATTGACCTGATTCAAAGGCAACTGAGTATATACTTGACCCTGACCCATTGGTCGTTGCGGAGCATAGTTGCCGGGTCGGAATTGAGTCTATTGCCCCAGATTTCTCCAAGAGAAGTTAGGGTGGTGTCTCCAACCTGGATTATAGGCATTAGAGTAGGGGTTGGATCTAACATTCTCTTGTACAGCACAGACATCCTCATAAGGTGAGGATGGAGAGAAAGAGAGGGAAGGATCAGAAAAATTGGGATCAAAGGCCCCAGTTTGGAACCCGTGGGGTTTCGAAAAATGCTAACTCACAGGTTGAGATGCATCGAGTTGATTCACGAACTCCTGTCCAGAAGGAGCTCGTGAGGAATGGAATCCCGAATTTTGGGATTGAGTGGATCGAGAGTTGTTCATAGAATTGGCAGCCATCCACTCTTCCATTCTTTTAGCAACCAAGTCCACCTTATCAAGTTTGTTACAAATCAATTCCATATCAAATGAATGAGAGTCATGGACTTCATTAACATTTGATCTGGGCTACTGGGACCGATTAAATGTATCCATGGAGGCATGATTGATTGAATTCTCACTCATTTCCTTAAATAAATCATGTGCACTATCTGCATCTTTATTGAGGAAATTGCCTCCGCAAGAAGCATCCACATGATTTCTGAGTTGCTCAGTCAACCCATGATAGAAGATCTGCACGAGTTGCCATTTTGGCACCTCGTGGTGTGGACACCTCCGCAATAAGTCCTAAAATTGCTCCCAGGGCACATGAAACTACTCCCCTAGCGGCTGGGTAAAGGTAGTGATTGCCCGTCTCAAAGCATTGGTACGTCCGACTGGGAAGAATTTCTTCAGAAAGGCCGATTTCAACTCATTCCAAGTTGTAATTGGTCTTCTTATTGTCCTATACCAATGCACGGCCTTATCCCTAAGAGAGTGGGGGAAGAGCCTCATGATCATTTGCTCCTCGTTTACGTTTCAAGCCTTGGTGGTCTGGACCAAAGTGGTCAAGTCCTCCAAGTGTTGAAACAGATCTTCAGAGCCAAGCCCATGATAATGTTTAATCAGGCTTAACACATGGGGCTTGATTTCTACGTCACCGGCTAGAATCTGGACATCGGGGCATTCCCTATAATTTGAAGGATCATAAAAATCCTTCAAGGGCTGAGCGCCATGCATTCTCTGGAACCATTCCTGCATTCTCTGCATTTGTTCCAGCTGCCTTCAAAATTCTTCCTGTGGATTTCTAAGCAGAGGAGGCTACTGGTCGGCCATGGGATCAATTTGACCAAAATCCAACTTGCGCCTCCTAGAATGTTCTAATGGTCCTTCCAATTGGGGATTCAATGACCATCTTCCCAGCATAAACTAGGAGAAGGTCGGAAGGACTGGGGATAGGGACCTTACAACACAACAAAACAATGCTGTCCTTAAGTGGGGTAGCCTAAGGATCTACTGACTCCCAAAACCCACCTTAAGACTGTAAATGATTTACTCTACTTGCGTCTGTTTAATCCAACCAGTTAGGAGGGACTGGGGAGAAGGTTCTTCCTTCGGCTTTCACCTCTGGTTCCTAGTGTATCCCCCAGCTGCGGTTGTTTGATGCTACTCCCCTAGCTAGGCATCAGATTAATCAGTATAAGTAGGCTAATCAAAAATAATCTCAGACTAGGCCCTGAAGAGCGAATCAGACCTTAAGGCCAACGTCTACTCAATTTTATTAAGTCCTGGGATTGTGGTGCTTATGGAATGTGATGGGCCCTTAAAATAGGTTGTGCCCTTAATGATTGATTGAGATTTGTGTAAGTGCGTGCACAAGCAAGGTTTTCAAGCAAGATTATTTATGATGCGTGAATTTTAATGTTCAAATCTTGCTTAAGTAGCTTTTAGGGTTTCAAATTAGGTGGATTACAATCAAGTTTCTTGGAAAACCAAGTTGTTAAACACAGGTGAAGATTGTTTTCCTTTAAAACCAGAAAGAAAGTGGAGTGCCTGGAATAGACCTATATTGAAAACCCTGAGGAGGAGCTACTTGATGAGTTGATTTTAAGTAGAGTGGTGCGGCCCAAACAACTCAAACAATTGGCCACAATGCACCACTAAGTTAGGCACTCAAAGATGGTTAACTTAGAATGATTTCTACTCTTTTATGTGTTGCTTTGTGTGTACCGATTCCACAGATCAGAACCCGTTGAGTAGAAACAAATCAATTTGATTAAGTGCCTTGAATGTGGGTGTACGTTGTGTTTGTTGAAAATTGCCCCACAAGATTATCTTTTTGTTATTTTTTTTATATAAATGACGGTGGAATGAATGTGAGTGAGAATCCAAACAACCAGACTATTCCTAGGATTTATGCAAACACCTAGGTTAATTGGAATTTGCATTTAATGTGGCGAATGAAATCTATGGAGGGGGGAAAGAATGGGGAGCACTTACAGTTGTCTTCAACTGCACTTTACTCCAGTCTACCACTTGATGATTCCCTGATGGAGGTCTCTGCAAAACAATAGACACAAGAGAAAGCAAGTTAGAAAATAATAAAGTGCAAGAAATGAGAAAAGAAGATCGGAAATCGTTGCCTCCTCGGCAACGGTGCCAAAATGTTGGACATACGAATTGCTGCGCTAACGTGTTTGGTTTTAAAACCTTGTCGTTGTAGCTTGAAAGCGAAGAATTCGTGTTCAACAAATAAAATTTATACCGAAATTGAAATTCCAGGTCGAACACAGGGAGGCTTCCCCAAAATGTTGGATGTACGAATTGCTACGCTAACGTGTTTGGTTTTAAAACCTTGTCGTTGTATCTTGAAAGCAAAGAATTCATGTTCAAAAAATAAAATTTATACCGAAATTAAAATTCTGGGTCGAACACAAGGAGGCTACGTCGATCTATATTTGCAATTATATTTTTTTTAGAATTTTTCTTGAAAAGCGAGGTGATGTAATTACAATGAAGCTATTACAACAATCAGACTAAAAGGGAGAGAGAGAGAGAGAAAACATGCATTCAATATTTCAAAATGTTTATACAATAAAACCAAATAAGACTTATACTAGAAAGCGGGAAATTAGCTGCACTAGAAAGCTGTAAAGAAGAATGGGAGAGAGAAGTTATCCTCCTCGACGATTGCTTGGAGGACGGGACAACGCCTGGACGAAGGAGGATGGAGCAGGACGAAGGCGGACGAAGCAGA
The DNA here is from genome assembly GCA_037157565.1 of Thalassia testudinum. Classification (NCBI taxonomy): domain Eukaryota; kingdom Viridiplantae; phylum Streptophyta; class Magnoliopsida; order Alismatales; family Hydrocharitaceae; genus Thalassia; species Thalassia testudinum. The sequence continues at coordinate 50,214,237 of JAZHRO010000067.1, forward strand.
AGAACGGGAATGGGGCAGCACGTCATCGTCATCGTCGTCGTGGGATCTACTTCCGAACGGGGACAAAAATTTGGACTTTATCTCACGAGGAGCATCCCCGGTGTGGGACAAGCTTCTCTTGAGCTTTGGAGAGGTAGAGAAGAGAAGGAAGGGATCAGAATTTCGTGTGGAGGGGGTCTTCTTTTATAGTTGCAAGGAGTGAGGGCAATTTAGTCATTTAAATTTCAAAACATTAAATAACGGTCTTTAGTGACGGATAAAACCGTCGCTAAAGCCCCATCGTGGGTGTTGCCCGTGCGGCTGCTGCCTTTCACGCGCGCTTAACGCTTGCACACATCCGCTGAATCTCAGCCATCCAATCGCGAGATTGGACGACTTAAGATGCGCCTTCCCTGCTCCTCAACTCACACTCGCCTGCGTGCGATGCCGCATGAGGCGCGGGCATGCGATAGTGCGTGGGTGCTATCGAGCGCCCACAGCCGCTCGATCTAGATCTAACGCTTGGCCGTGCCCGCTCATCCACGCCGCTCGCCCTCTCACACGATTCGATCGCGAGTCGCCTGCTCGCGATAACACCCTCACCCACTACGCTACGGAGCATGGATGGGCGCGAGGATGTTCTAAGGAACGCGTATCCACAACCGTTGGATAGAGATCCAACGGCCCAGATCTTGCACCAAAACTTCTTTGAAAAAACAGCGGCGGTCTTGAGGGCCAGTTGGACAGCTGAGATGGCGCCACGCTGCACCATCTTGGTCATCTATCTTCTGGATGTTGTAGATGGTGCCACGAGTGTCGGATTGAGTTGATTTTTGCGTTGTTTGGCTGCGATCGTCGATCCGAATCCATCCATGCTGTCGGATTTGTCATTTGAAGTGCGGATTGACACCATCTTGGCCCTTGATCTTCTAGGGTTCCCCGGTCACTATCTGATGCTACAGATGCCTGATTAGGGCGATCTTGGAGTCATTGAACTCCAATCGTCACCCTGATCACATCTGTATGGTTGGATCTTCGATCCAAGGCCTCGATAAAAAGTTTGCCCTGTCCAAGCACATAAAAGGAGACAATTAACCTCCATTTTATTCAAACTACTCTAAATGAAAGATGATGCATGTTATGTAATATTTATAGCATGCAATGCAATCCTATGCTTAAGAACATGCATAAATAGACATCTTAAGTAGTGTAAATGTGTTTACATCAGTAATCATCTTAAGGATAAGTAGTGGTAGGAGGGTAGGTTTGCAAATGTGTGTAGGATGTGGAAGCATACATGGTGGAGTAGGAGATAAAATAGAACAGAGAAAGGTGCCCTGTAATATCATCAACCAAACTTGTCTTTAAATTGTGTATCTTATGGACCTATGCTTCAGAAATGAACTCTAACCACACAATGAATTTGGTGCTGTCCTTACTCCCGAAGGTGGTAAAGTTGGGCCGGTGAAGCAGGGGGAGTGTGTCCTGAGATTGGCTAATTATGCCAAACCCCTGCTTGCTTGAGTCATTTGACAATCGGGCTCCCCAACTTAGCATCTTTTGAAGGAAGCTGACATCACTAATTTGAAATGCGTTCAAGAGAACACCCTAAAATTGAATCAATGAATCCTAAGGCCAACGTCTACTCAATTTTAATTCAGGCTTGGGATGATTGTGCACTTGGAATGTGATGAGCCCTTTAGATGGGTTGTGCCCTTAAAATCAATTAATATGTGTGTGCATGCACAACCAATGGTTTTCAAAGAGGGTTTTGATGATGTTTCTTTTAGGGTTTAACCTTGTTTAGTAGCTTTTAGGGTTTAATCCTTAGGTTGGTTCAATCAAGGTTCAATAGAACACTCTAACTTTTGAAAACACGGGTGTAGATATATTCCTTTAAAAATCAAAAATAATGTGGAGTGCCTGTTCAGCCCTAAAATTCAACCCTAAATGGCAAGCTACTTGATGAATCAATTTTAATTTGAGTGGTACGGCCCAAATTGTTCAAGCAATTGGCTTGTTGCACCACTTGATTAAGGCACACAATTGTTTAACCTATTCAAATTTTCTACTCACTTATTTGTGTGTTAAATTAAGGTGTACCAGATCCACAGGTTAGATTCCTGTTAAGTAGTAGAATCAATGCAGAGTGGTGCACCTTAAGTCGAGAGTTGTGGGCGTTTAATGTGTGTAACTTTCAGTTAAATCCCACAAAAGAAGAATATTTTTTTATTTTGTCATTTATGCGGGTGGGTGAGGTGAGGTGAAGTGACAATCAAACAATCAGATCTATCCTAGGGTTTATAAAAGCACTTAGGTTGATTTAAGTTTGAGTTATTAGATGGTGGAATGAAAATCTAATGGGTAGGGGTGGTGGGGATACACTTACAGAACCTTCTAACCACACTTTACTCCGATCTATTCTACTTTGGCTCATCTTGGAAGGGTACCTATAATCACAGAAAGAAAGGAGCAAAGTGAGCTAAAAAGTTGAGGAAAATGCAGAAAAAAAAACAGAGTTGCCTCCCTGGCAACGACACCAAAATGGTGAGCGGGTTTTCACGAAGAAAAGTTAGGGTTTCAGGAAACCTATCGTCGTAGTTGCAAAACTCGCTATCAAATAAAATATATACCGAAACTCGAAAGGGAGTCCCGGGAAAAACATGGGGAAGAAAACGTTTGGTTTTGAGAAATCTATCTCACTTTTATTTGTTTTTGTTCTTTTTGTCATTTATGATTTTTTGATATTTTTTAGAAAGCAAGAGATCAGGTCGACAACATAATTATCTTGCTAATCTACTTGCAAAATAAGAGAGAGAGAGAGAGAGAAACAATCACATATATATCTCAAATAATTTGCTATAGCTGAGAAAGTGAAAAACTACACTAGAAAGTAGTAAAAGATAGATAGGGGTGAGAAGAGTCCCCCTCAACGGTTGCTTGGAGGATGACTCGCTCTGACATCGCTTGGAGGAAGGTGGTGAGGAGTAGGACGAACAAGGATGGAGCTGGAGAACGGAGGCTGGGGCAAGACGGCGTCGCGATGAGGATCTTCTTCCAGAGGGTGGTGATAGGATGACCATGAGATGCTCCACGAATGGGGATGAGAGGCAGGAAAAATATTTGGTTTTCTACTCTAGAGGAGCATCCTAGGATTGGGACAAGCCTCTTTAAAGCCTTGGAGGTGGTGAGGGAAAGAAAAGAAGAGATGAAGAAGAATGGGAGGGGTAGGGATCCTTTTATAGTGGAGGAAAGGATCCATTTCGTACATAGGGCATTTAGTGATAGCCATAATGTCACTGAAGATCCACTGCAAGCGTCGCTAAAGCTTTAACTCACATACCCCATGCACGACGCTTGTGCGCATGCCCTTGTCGCAAGATCCTGCTGGCGCTCGCTGCCTTCGCGCGTTACGTGCCCCGCGCTACTGCACATGTGTGTCAGTGGACTGCGTGCGCTCACGCTACTATGCGTGCCCATGCACTGCATGGTGCGTGCATGCCCATGGCCAGCCTGGATAGTGCCACATGGCACGATCTGGGCTGTCTATCTTCTTTCCATTGTAGGGGCTACTACATAAGTTAGATTGAGTCTATTTCCACGTCATTGGATTGTGATCGTCGACTCGAATCCATCTGTGCAGTTGGATTTGTCGTTGAAGGTCAGAATTGTGTCACCTAGTCCCTTGGCCGTTAATCTTCCTTAGACTGCGTAAGGTGCTATGGGACTCTGATCATTGTCCTAATCAGATCCATACGATCGGATCGTCAATTCGAGGCTTTGAATTAAATCTCCTTCTCTCTTGGCCATAAAAGGACATGAATTAACTTAAACTTTATACAAACTATTCAAAATGCAAAGTGATGCATGCTATGCAAAATTTATAATATGGAATGCATATCGAATCCTAGGAACTTGCATAAATAGGAATTTTATCCTAAATAAATATGTCTACATCAGGTTGGAGGTAGAGGTAGCTAGGATTTTGAGGGAAAAGAGCTAGAGGAAGTAGTCTTGAGCTGCATTGGAGCTGGTGGCTGCTAAAGAGAACTGCAGGGAGCTACCTTAGCTAGCTTAGCTTGCTAGTTCTTTGGTAGCTGCTAAACCAAGCTAAGATGAGCTGGCTTCTACTGAAATGAGCTAAGGTGAGCCGGGTCTGGTCTTCCTGGAGTATATCTAGCTAGTTGGAGTAGCTAGCTTAGGTCAAGTAACTCAACTCAACTAAGTTGAGCTAAGTTAAGCCTCCGGGAGCAGGACTTGAGCTAGCCTGAGCTGGCTTGAGCTAGTTAATGACTTCTTTAGCTAACTAGGTCTAACTAGTTGATGGCAATAACTATTCCTAGTCAAGTTGATATCTCAGTGAACTCTTTTATGCTGGAGGAGCTGCGATGGAGCTAGGATCAACTAATTTGGGCTAGTTTGAGCTGCTATCTAGCTAAGGTGAGCTGAATGGAGCTAAGGTGAACTAGCTAGAGTTACCATTCAGCTGAGATGAGTTGAATGGAGCTAGGGATGAGTTGATACAGATAGAATGACTAGGAACCAACTGAGATGCGATGGATCTATCTAGGATCTAGCTAATATGAGCCTCTTCTCATCTTTTGCCTTCGTATGAGCGAAGGTATGCAAGATCTATCTTCCTATCTATCCCTAACACTCAAGTAAACACATTAAAAATACAACTAAAATGCAATGCATGCCTATCCTAGTTAAATGCCTAAATGCATCTTGAAAACCCGTTTGCGAAGTTAAAACCCTAAGAGCTAGATCAGTTTTAGGTCATAAGAATTAATGATGTTAAACTGGCGTTTATCATAGTACAGTTGACAAAAATGCGACAAACACTTAAATTTACAAAGATCGAAAATAATGTGAGTTTGAGGTCATTCGCAGGGAGAAAATATGACAATAGCAATAATAATATGCAATTGAACCAATGAAATGCTCAAGATAATATTTCAATAAAGATTAGTGTTAAAAGATTGGATTAAAATGGTGATTTGAATCACCAAATTAAGCCTTAAGTTTAAGCTCACAAATCAACTTAAATAAACCAACAATAATCTCAATCAATTAACAGACCAAATGCCTATGAGATGACAACAAAGGCCTCAGACGCTTTAATTAGCAGCACCTCACAAGGCACATGACCTTGCCTGAAGACTCACAGAAGAGGCACAACAGCAGCACACCAACAGAGGCACAAGGGCCTCTCACAAAGACCTCAGTGGTTAAGTGTTGAGAGAGAGAGAGGGTAGAAATCCCAAGGCAGAGCAAAACCCTCCCCCTCTCTCTGATTCTCTTCCCTATCTCTCAGCTCTGACCTAGGTGAACAGTATCTAGTAAATAGGCAGGTTATCTGATCCAGGGGTCCAGGCTCACCGACGTAGGGTAGTGGGCAAGGAGTGAGCGCACATGTGGTGAGCGGGACCTCACCACGTGTGCTGTGGCGAACAACCTCTATCACAAAATCAACTTATATGCTGTTGCCTCCTTCAAAATCCACGATGTGAGACTATCCCACTACCTTCTCTTCATGTAGCAGTTGCAGGTGATGGGTGCTGATGAGAGCCTCATCATGAGCCCTAACTAGTTCATTTTGACCTAAGAAAGAGAATAAGAGCTCCTACATAACCTAGAGAAGGGCCTAATTCAAGGAATTAATGTTTTAAGAAGAAAACATGAAATAAAGGTTAAAACTGCAATTTTACCATTGCAGTACATAGATGGGATTTCTCAGAGGCAAAACATAGGTCAAATGGTCTGAATAAGATAAAGAGTGGGTTGGTTCAGTCAGAAATGGGTTATTGTGCAATCCAAGAATTAAATGACATTCTATAACCCTAAAACAGACTCGCTTAATTCAACAAGGTTCTGGTCAGGATAAAAATCAACTAAACCCTCTAAAATTCATGGAAAAATATCCCCTAAGGTTTATAACCTTCAATTTGGCCTTTGGAACCTATGTTGACCTAGATTGGGGTCCTAGCTCATTATTTGACCTAATTTGGGCTTTTGTGTAAATGTCCAGTCAAACGTGGTCAAACCTAAAATCCAACTTCACCATTAGATTCCTTAGGTCCAAATTATGTTTGTACCAAAATTTGGACCTAAGGCGAGGTCATCTTGACCTACTTTGCAAAATAGTCCACCCAATTACATTCTCGCTCCTAACTTTTGAAAACTCTTGCGCAGACCCCCCTAACTTCCTCGCCACTCTTACAATCAGGTCCCTCCACCATTAATGGGGAGAAATCCTACTCCGGCGAGGAATGGAGGGGGATTACTCCCCTATCCCTCAGAGATCTCCTCCCAGATTTGGAAGGGAGATTCTCTGAGGAATTCCCTTCCATCTGAGCGCAATCACAAGATCTGGTTTGCACCCAATCTCTCGTGCGAAAGCTCGAGAGATTTGGGTATCCAACTGATTCCTTCTCCGGAAAGGACTCTCACACTTGGAAGCTTGTCTTCCAAGCACAAGAGCCCCTGCCAATGCCTATAAAAGGATCCTCAACTCCGGTTGCATCTCTTCAGCTCGACTTGGCCGGAGAATCACCCCAATTTCATCTTCTTCTCCTCCAGTTAGGGGTCCAGCAAGCTCCGGCGAGCCTCCCTCCACTTTCTCATCACTCTGCCACACTACTAGTGGCAGAGCTACCTTCACCATCTTCCTTCGCGTCGTGCAACACCTGCGCACATGCCTCTAGCCCCTTCGTCGTTGCCGCTCTCCCTCCACTGGACACCGTCTTCTACGGTGACAGTAGGTACAGCCAGCTGCCTCCTCTCCTCCTTCATCCACTTAGCTAGGTTAGAATTACTCCTCTCTATCCCCTCTTCAATTCCCTCTTTCTATTTCCCCTTTTCGACCCCTTACAGCCACTGTTCACCGCCATCTACTACATCTCTGGCCGCCCGCCTCGACCACTCCACACCTCCACACGCCTTGCCAGACACCTCACCACCTCTGCCATCATCCATTGATCACCTTCCTCCCATCCATCGACCACCATCGCCTCCTTAAATGTCCCCTGACCAAACCCATAAGCATGGCCACAGGGTGACCTAGGCACGCACGCCTAGGCCGCCTTGTGGCCCGCCACCCACCGTCTCACCTTTGCTAAGACACGACGAAGCTCCTCGTGTGTTTTAATGGGGCCACAAGGTTGTATGCATGAACTTCAGGTCGACACCCCCATCCGCCATTAACGCTGAAGCAAGGAGCTTGCAGCAGCGCTCCAGGTCTCGTGCCCTAGGCGTCAGAGTCCCAGGTGAAGCAGATTGGTGTCGTGAACTCATACAGTCAAGAAATTGGCTTAGTGAGCAACCTATTAGCAGCAATCAAAGAAGACACCTTGCGAACGCGAGTGTAGAAGCGGGTGGGACATTTAGTCCCACCTCGTGAACTCAGAAGCGTGGAGAGCACCTTAAATTGAATTTGTTCTCTTAGCTCATCACCTCCAGTACACAGGGGTGAGGTCCCTCGCCCTCACACGCCCACACCTCGTCCACGACCCCTACCCCTGCACACCTGGCACCCGACCTGATTACCTAGACCTAACACTCCTCGCACATTACACCCATGCTGGTGCGCCTAGACTCAGGCACGCGAAACAGACTCGATTACCTGGCTCTGGGAGAGCGTACCGAAGAGAGAAATAGAGAGAGAGAGATGCGGGGGAGGGTAGGTGTTTAGATGGCTAGATCGTGTTTTAAAAGATGTTTCATTGTAATAAAAATGAAATCTCCGCGAAAACAAATAAGAATTTATAACTTGAAAATCAAAGTATCTGAGGTCGAACACAGGGATCAATTGAGTATTTCAAAAACACAACTCTCAATTTAATAAGAAACAACAACTCATTCAACCAAACTTGAAGAGGAATGTTATGTATAAATAATGCTCAAAAGAATTGGACATCTGATATTTTATTAGATGTCTTAAAAAAAATCTTGCTACAGTGCTTTGATTTGTGATTTTGGCCTTCTGTGTCTTCTCTTCTTTCTCTTTGCTTTGCAGCTGGGCTTCTTCTTCTTCTTCTCCTCTTTATCTTTCCTTGTTGTCGTCTTCTTCTGTTTAGCTGCTCTTTTTCTTTCACCCTTACTTTCTCTCTTCTTTCTCTTCTTTGTCTCCCTACGGCTAAGTCCCTGCCTCTCTTCTTGTCTTCTTCAGTGATGTAAACACATTTACACTACTTAAAATGTCTATTTATGCATGTTCTTAAGCACAGGATTGCATTTCATAATATAAATATTGCATAACATGCATCATCTTGCATTTAGAGTAGTTTGAATAAAATGGAGGTTAATTGTCTCCTTTTATGTGCTTGGACAGGGCAAATATTTTATCGGGGCCTCGGATCAAAGATCCAACCGTATGGATATGACCAGGGCGACGATTGGAGTTCAACGACTCCAAGATCGCCCTAATCAGGCATCCGTAGCATCAGATAAAGACCGGGGAACCCTAGAAGATCAAGGGCCAGGATGGTGTAAATCCGCACTTCAGATGGCAAATCCGACCACACGGATGAATTTGGATCGACGATCGCAGCCCAAGGACACAAAAATCGAGTCAATTCGACATCCGTGGCACCATCTACAACTTCCAGAAGATGGACGGCCAAGATGGCGCCACGTGGCGCCATCTCAGCCGCCCAATCGGCCGCATGCATCTTGTGAAGACCGCGCACCGTCTCCTCTCCGCCGTTGGATCTCGATCCAACGGCTGCGGTCGCTCGCGCTTAAAAGCGTCCGCGCGACCATTTCGCCCGCGTAGCGCAGCGGCGACGCAGCTGCGGGCGAAGCGGAGGTCGCGGTTCGAGCCGCGGTGAGGGGGTGGAAGGCGCGGGCGAGCAGGCGCGGACGAGCGTCATATGAAGATCCAATGGCTGCGCGCGCTCAATCAGGACGACGCGCGATTGGACGCCGGGCGTAACGCGCGATCACACGCGGGCGGTGCGGTACGCAGTGGGCGCGGACGCGATCTAAGCCGTCCGATCTCGCGATCGGACGGCTGAAAATCAAGCGACGTGCGTAGGCGTTACGCGCGCGGGCAGCCGAGCGGGCGCGCGTGGGCGCGAAGACGACGGCGACGTCGTCTTCGCGCCCACGCGCGCCCGCTCGGCTGCCCGCGCGCGTACGTCGGGGCTTTAGCGACGGTTTTATCCGTCACTAAAGACCCCTTATTTATTATTTTGAAGATGTAATGTCCATTTTGCCCCCACTCCTTGCAACTATAAAAGGGGACCCCCTCCATACGAAATTTTCATCCCTTCCTTCTCCTCTCTACCTCTCCAAAGCTCAAGAGAAGCTTGTCCCACACCCGGGATGCTTCTTGCGAGATAAAGTCCAAATTTTCGTTCCCCTTCGGAAGTGGATCCCGCGACGACGACGGCGTGCTGCTCCGTTCCCGCTCTTCTGCTTCGTCGTCCCTCGTCCTTCTCCGTTCTCGTTCGTCCAGACGTCGTCTCATTCGGCTCATCCTCCAAGCGACCGTCAAGGAGGATAACTTCTCTCTCCCATTCTTATTTACAACTTTTCTAGTGTAGAATTTTCCTGCTTTATAGTGTAATTGATTTTCCGCTTTCTAGTGTAACTTTCATTTCGTTTGCTTGTATAAACAATTGAAATATTGAATGCATGTTCTCTTTCCCTCTCTCTCTCTCTCTCTCTCTCTCAGTTTGATAGCTCCATTGTAATTATTTCGCCTTGTTTATCAAAAATCCTAAAAAAAACATAATTGCGAATATAGATCAACGTAGCCTCCCTGAGTTCGACCCGGAATTCTTATTTCGGTATAAATTTTATTTGTTGAACTCGAATCCTTCGCTTTCGAACTACAACGACGGGTTTTCCAAAACCAAACACGTTAGCGTAGGTTCGTAAATCATTCAACATTTTGGCGCCGTTGCCGGGGAGGCAACAATTTCCGATCTTTTCTTCGCATTTCTTGCACTTTATTTGTTTTCTAACTAAGCTTTCTCTTGTGTCTATTGTTCTACAGAGACCTCCATCAAGGAATCAACAAGCGGTAGACTGGAGTAAAGTGCAGTTGAAGACAACTGTAAGTGCTCCCCCATTCTTTCCCCCTCCATAGATTTCATTCGGCACATTAAATCCAAATTTCAATTAACCTAGGTGTTTGCATAAATCCTAGGTATAGTTTGGTTGTTTGGATTTCTACTCACACTCATTTCACCCTCATTCATAAAAAAAAATATTAACAAAAAGATAATTTTGTGGGGTAGCTTTCAACAAACACACAACACACACCCACATTCAAGGCACTTGATTAACTTGATTTGTTTTCTACTCAACCGGGTTCTGATCTGTGGAATCGGTACACACAGAGCAACACATAACAAAGTAGAAATCATTCTAGGTTAACCATCTTTGAGTGCCTAACTTAGTGGTGCAATTGTGGCCAATTGTTTGAGTTGTTTGGGCCGCACCACTTTATTTAAAACCAACTCATCAAGTAGCTCCTCCTTAGGGTTTTCAATCTAGGTATATTCTAGGCACTCCGCTTTCTTTCTGATTTTAAAGGAAAACTATCTTCACCCGTGTTTTACAACTTGGTTTGCCTAGAAATTTGATTGCAATTCACCTAATTTGAAACCCTAAAAGCTACTTAAGCAGGATTTGAACATTAAAATTCACACATTATAAATAATCTTGCTTGAAAACCCTGGTTGTGCACGCACTTACACAAATTTCAATCAATCATTAAGGGCACAACCCATTGTAAGGGCCCATCACATTCCATAAGCACCACAATCCCAGGCCGTAATAAAATTGAGTAGACGTTGGCCCTAAGGTTTGATTCACTCTTCAAGGCCTAGTCTGAGATTGTTTTTGATTAACCTACTTGTATTGATTAATCTGATGTCTAGCTAGGGGAGTAGCGTCAAACGATCGCGGCTGGGGGGTACACTAGGAACCGGAGGCGAAAGCCAAAGGAAGAACCTTCTCCCCAGTCCCTCCTTCTAACTGGTTGGATTATACAGACGCAAGTAGAGTAAATCAGTTACAGTCTTAAGGCTGGTGTTGGGAGTCAGTAGATCCTTAGGCTACCTCACTTAAGGACAGCTTTGTTTTGTTGTACTGCAGGGTCCTTATCCCCGGTCCTTCCGACCTACTCCTAGTTTATGCTGGGAAGACGGTCATTGAATCCCCGATTGGAAGGACCATTAGAACATTCTAGGAGGCGCAAGTTAGATTTTGGTCAATTTGATCCCATGGCCGAACAACAGCCTCTTCTACCTGGAAATCCACAGGAAGAATTTCGAAGGCAGCTGGAACAAATGCAGAGAATGCAAGAATGGTTCCAGAGAATGCAGGGCGCTCAGCCCTTGAAGGATTTTTATGATCCTTCAAATTATGGGAAACGTCCCGGCGTCCAGATTCCAGCCGGTGACGTAGAAATCAAGCCCCAGGTGTTAAGCCTGATTAAACATTATCATGGGCTTGGCTCCGAAGATCCGTTTCAACACTTGGAGGACTTGACCACTTTGGTCCAGACCACCAAGTCTCGAAACGTAAACGAGGAGCAAATGATCATGAGGCTCTTCCCCCACTCTCTTAGGGATAAGGCCGCGCATTGGTATAGGACAATAGGAAGACCAATTACAACTTGGAATGAGTTGAAATCGGCCTTTCTGAAGAAATTTTTCCCAGTCGGTCGTACCAATGCTTTGAGACGGGCAATCACTACTTTTACCCAGCGGCCGGGGGAGCAGTTTCATGTGGCCTGGGAGCGATTCCAGGACTTATTGCAGAGGTGTCCACACCACGAGGTGCCGAAATGGCAACTCGTGCAGATTTTTTATCATGGGTTGACTGAGCAACTCAGAAACCATGTGGATGCTTCTTGCGGAGGCAATTTCCTTAATAAAGATGCAGATAGTGCACATGATTTATTTGAGGAAATGAGTGAGAATTCAATTAATCATGCCTCCATGGATACTTTTAACCGGTCCCAACAACCCAGATCAAATGTCAATGAAGTCCATGACTCTCATTCATTTGATATGGAATTGATTTGTAATAAACTTGACAAAGTGGACTTGGTTGCTAAAAGAATGGAAGAGTGGATGGCTGGCAATTCTATGAACAACTCTCAATCCACTCAATCCCAAAATTCAGGATTCCATTCTTCACAAGCTCTTTCTGGACGGGAGTTCGTGAATCAACTCGATGCGACTCAACCTATGAGTCAGCATTTTTCGGAACCCCATGGGTTCCCAACTGGGGCCTTTGATCCCAGTTTTTCTAATCCTTCCTTTTCTTTCTCTCCATCCTCACTTTATGAGGATGTCTGTGCTGTACAAGAGAATGTTAGATCCAACCCCTACTCGAATGCCTATAATCCAGGTTGGAGAAACCACCCTAACTTCTCTTGGAAAAATCCGGGGCAACAGACCCAATTCCGACCCAGCAATTATGCTCCGCAACGACCAATGGGTCAGGGTCAAGTATATACTCAGTTGCCTCCGAATCAGGTCAATCAGCCAGTTTGGAATGCCCGTCAACCCGCAGGGCAGGCTGATTTGAACCATCAAATAGTAGAGATGCAAGGATCTATGCTCCAGCTCATGCAGCAAATGAAAAACTCACTGGACAACTTGCAATCCGGGCTCATTGCTAACTCTCGTCAACCCGGATCTCTACCATCCCAACCCGTACCCAACCCACGAAACATTACGAATTCGGGCAATCAAGCCCAAGGGTACGGAAATCAGAGGGACCCACACGCGCATGCTCAGGTGGTTGAGCAGGGTTCCTCGTCTTCTTCTTCTGTAAATCAACAATTCATGGTCAATCAAGCCCCTCCAATCTTTCCTAACCCTCCCCAAGACCCAAATTCTTACGCTTCTGCAAATTCTTTCACTTTGAGAAGTGGTAAGAAGACTCAGGATCCACAACCACATTATTCTAATCTTTTGAATCCTGAAGAATCTGAGGAGAGAGAAGAGAATTCTAAAGGAGAAATCAAGGCTCAGGAATCCGATTCCAAAGATCTGACTCGTGTTCCTTTTCCTGAAGCCTTAACCAAAGCAAAGAAGAAGAAGTCTGTTGATAGCAATGAGGAGCTTCTGAATTTATTTAAGAATGTTGAGATCAATATCCTGCTCCTTGATGCTATCAAGCACATACCGACTTACGCAAGATTTTTAAAGGAATTATGTACACAAAACCGTAAGTCGAGAGAATCTGTTCCGAGGAAGGTGGTACTCTCCGAGCAGGCTAGTTCTGTTATCCTGCACTACCTCCCTCAGAAAAAGAGAGATCCTGGTGCTCCTTTGATTTCTTGCGTTATCGGAGATTACACATTTGATAGAGCACTTTTGGATCTCGGTGCATCCATCAACCTAATTCCGACTTCTCTTTACGAGAAGTTTGGGTTAGGCGAACTTCGGCCAACTTCAGTAACGCTACAGTTAGCGGATCGTTCGGTCACAAACCCGCGAGGCGTTATTGAAGATGTTATAGTTAAGGTCAAGGATTTCTATTTTCCTGTAGATTTCCTTGTCCTTGACATGGATGTACCAGATAATCTAAGGAACACGCCCATCATTCTGGGCCGTCCGTTCCTGGCTACCGCAAAGGCCAACATTAATTGTGAAAGCGGTAGCATGGAAATCGCCTTTGGGGACCAACGTATGAAATTAGATATTTTTAAGGCGATCAATAAATTTGAGGATTGTGGAGTTATTGAGGAACTTGATGAGGATAATGTTAATATTGAAACTTGTTTGACAGTTTCTTCAATTGAAAGTTCCTCTTTGGTTGATGAATTTGACCCGCAACCCTCTGACTTAACATCTTCGGAAGAGGTTACTGATTTTGTCCACTCACAACCTCTCCCTCTTGTTGAATCTTCAGCATCTACCCGACCATCAATCATCACCCCACCCCAGCTCGAATTGAAACCATTGCCCGAGAATTTGAAATATCAATTTTTAGGACCTCAGAATACGCTCCCTGTGATTATCAGTGCTAAATTGAGAAAGGAGCAAGAGATTAAATTGATTAAGGTCCTAAAGGAACATAAGGAGGCAATTGGTTGGACCATTCATGACCTTAGGGGGATCGAGCCATCTTACTGCAATCATAGAATATTCTTGGAAGATGGATCCCGCCCTTCTCGCCAGATGCAGAGGAGATTGAATCCAAATATGCGAGAAGTGGTCAAAAAGGAAATCATCAAGTGGCTCGATGCAAGAATTATTTATCCAATCTCTGACAGTCCCTGGGTAAGTCCCGTTCAGATTGTTCCAAAGAAAGCCGGGATTACTGTTGTGACTAATGAGAAAGGAGAATCTGTCACAACTCGTTCAGCTTCTTCTTGGAGAGTTTGTATTGATTACAGGAAGCTGAACACTGCCACTAAAAAGGATCATTTTCCCCTGCCCTTCATTGATCAAATCCTGGAAAAATTAGCCGGGCAGAAGTACTTCTGTTTTCTTGATGGCTACTCGGGATACAACCAAGTTCCTATCTATCCCGAGGATCAGGAAAAAACTACTTTCACCTGTCCCTATGGAACCTTTGCTTTTCGTAGGATGCCTTTCGGGTTATGCAATGCACCTACGACTTTTCAAAGGTGTATGCTAGCCATATTTTCCGACATGGTGGGAGAGTTTATGGAAGTCTTCATGGATGATTTCTCCATTTTCGGAGAATCATTTGACTCTTGTTTGGTTAATTTGGAAATGATTCTTAAGCGATGTATCAAGACACGATTGGTCCTTAGCTGGGAAAAGAGTCATTTCATGACCCAAGAGGGCATCGTTTTGGGTCATGTAATCTCTGAACGGGGAATTGAAGTGGACAAAGCTAAGGTTGATGCTATCGCTAAACTTCCTCCTCCCACATCAGTTAAACAAATCAGATCATTTCTTGGCCATGTGGGATTTTATCGAAGATTCATCAAGGACTTCTCGAAGGTTGCCCGCCCTTTGAGCAATCTTCTTGCCAAAGAAATGCCGTTTGTTTTTGACGAATCATGCCAAAAGGCATTTGATTTCCTAAAAACGGCAGTCACCTGTGCGCCAATTTTGCAACCACCTATTTGGACAACCCCATTTGAGATCATGACCGATGCTTCTGATTACGCGGTCGGGGCTGTCCTGGGTCAGAAAATTGACCGAAAGCCCTTTGTCATTTACTACGCTAGTAAAACTTTGGATGAAGCCCAGAGGAATTACACTGTTACTGAAAAGGAATTACTAGCTGTAGTATTTGCGTTGGAAAAATTCAGGGCTTATCTCTTGGGGTCTCATGTTATTGTTTATACCGACCACTCGGCCTTGAGACATCTCTTGGCTAAAAAGGATGCTAAACCCTGGCTTATTCGTTGGATTCTTCTTCTTCAAGAATTTGATCTTGAAATCAAGGATAAAACCGGGGTACAAAATGTGGTGGCGGATCATTTGTCGAGACTCCTAGGTGATTCTTCTTGTCCGGACATTCCGATTGCTGACACTTTTCCGGACGAAACCATTCTTACAGTTTTAGGTGTCCACATCCCATGGTTTGCTGACATTGTTAACTATTTGGCCGTTGGTCAAATCCCCCAGGATTGGACCAAGCAACAATGGGATAGACTCAAATCTGAGGCCAAATACTACTTTTGGGAGGACCCTGAACTGTATCGCATCAGCTCTGATCAGATTATTCGCCGATGCATACCGGAGAATGAATTCAACAGTATACTTGAGTTCTGCCATGCATCTGGGTGTGGTGGACATTTCTCCGGGAAAAAGACGGCTGCAAAAATTTTGCAATCTGGCTTCTATTGGCCGTCTTTATTCAAGGATGCCCAGGATTTCTCACGGTCATGCCCTCGATGCCAGGCACTCGGGAGCATAACTAAGAGAGACATGATGCCCTTAAACCCTATTCTTCCTGTCGAAATTTTCGATGTTTGGGGCATTGATTTCATGGGACCCTTTATCCCTTCATTTGGACATCAGTACATTCTTGTCGCTGTTGATTATGTGTCTAAATGGATTGAGGCAATTCCCACCCGAACCAATGACCACAAGGTGGTCATCAACTTTGTCAAGAAAAATATCTTCAGTAGATTCGGGATTCCGAGGGCTATCATCAGTGATGGTGGCACTCATTTTACTAATGCCCAATTCCGGAGTTTATTGGCCAAATACGGGGTTAATCATCGAATTTCCACACCTTACCATCCCCAAACGAATGGACAAGCCGAGATCTCTAATCGAGAGATCAAGAACATTATGCAAAAAATGGTTAGGCCCGATCGCAAGGATTGGACTCAAAAGCTTGAGGACGCTCTTTGGGCCTACCGTACGGCGTATAAAACACCTATCGGCATGTCTCCATTCCGTCTGGTGTATGGAAAGGTGTGTCATCTACCCGTAGAGATTGAACACAGGGCATTCTGGGCAATCAAACAATGCAATCTAGATCTAAATCTAGCTGGGAAGACCAGGAAACTCCAACTATCTGAGTTGGAGGAGCTTAGAAATGATGCTTATGAGAATGCCAAGATCTACAAGGCTCGGACCAAAGCTCTACATGATCAAATGATTTCCTGCAAGAGCTTTGAGCCAAACCAGAAGGTCTGGTTATTCGATTCTAAACTTAAGCTCTTTCCTGGTAAACTTAGATCTAAATGGAGTGGCCCATTCATAATTGATCAGATTTTTCTAAATGGTGCCGTTCAGATTTCTGACCCAAAGACGGGTAACACCTTTAAAGTCAACGGTCAACGTCTGAAGCCTGTTGTTGACCATAATCTTCCAGAACCCGTTTCAGACTCTGTTGCTCTAGCCATTCTGTGACTTCTTTGGCTGGACTTCGCCTAGCTGACGGCATTAAACTCAGCAGTTGTACATATAACACAAGGCTGATACGAGCTTCATATCCAGGTGACATCTTTCATATTCTACCCTTTCTTTCATGTCTCTTTTTCAATGAGGACATTGCATCAGCTAGGCATGGGGGGTGGATTCATTTTTGAATTAGTTGGTCAGCTTTGTGAAATCCATATAAATTGCTCTCTTTCCAAAAAAAAAAAAAAAGAAAATTAGGAAGGATTAGTTGGACATTAGGACTTTTCAATCCTAAGAAATTTTACATTAGGATCTGAACACAAAGACCCCTCAGGTCTTTGGACTTAATTAGCCTGTGTATCTACTAAAATGTGGATTTGTCTTTGAGTTCTCGCCATCTTAATTATATTATAATTGGAATAAATAAGTTTGGGTGATAAGTACACGACTTGTCAACCCACCCTCTGATTTAAGGGAATTTTGAGTTTTAGGCATCTACACACTTTCTTTGCACTGACTCGTTGCTCGGCGATTTTAATGGAAATTGGGTAGCTAATGAACCTTCTAGGGTGATATGGTTGGCAAGTTATCGTGGGTAACAGCCCATAGGTAGGTTGTCCAGAGCCCAGTCACTGGACCTTTCTCTTTGCTGCCTTTAGGTAAATCTTAGACCAGGGAAGCCACCTACTTAAAAAAAAGAAGAAAAAAAAAAAAAATCAAAAAGGAGAAAAGAACAAAAAGAAATAAGCCACACTTCACCGCACGAGTATGGCTGGCAAGTTGTCGGTGGTAACAGCTCATCGACCGGTTGTCCAGAACCCAGCTCAGAAAATGCACTAAAAATTCCCAAAACACTTAGGAAGAAGCGGAGAAGTAGAATAAACCGGGGAGATATACACTGGATTCACCCTTGTGTTGACCCCGTTAAAAAAAAAAATAAAAGTAGGGAGAAAGCTACCGGTTGTAAAGATACACCTTTAGGCAGAATTCTTTTTGAGGTCACCTAGAGGCGTAGAAATCCGAAGTCCGTTCTAATTGCCGGTCAACGAGTCTATCACAATCACAATAAGATGCTTAAAACTTAGGGTTCTCATCAAATCTTGGGTGAGTTGAATGGCCGTAGAAAGCCACTCTTAAACCTTAAAATTTGAAAATCCAAAAAAAAAAAAAACAAATAAAACAGAAAAAGAAATTTTTCTTTGAATAAGGCGAGGCTTGAGGCGGTCTGCATTTTGGCTGATACCCGGGCACTGTTGTGTCTTTGAAAGTGCAGTTCTTAAGTAGACAATTTCTTAGTGATTGAAAATAACTCAGGTCCAAATAATCTAACCTAATTCTTTTATAAATAGCATATAGTTTTTGCTAGGGACTAGCAAAAGATAGGCATGGGGGTATGATGTAAACACATTTACACTACTTAAAATGTCTATTTATGCATGTTCTTAAGCATAGGATTGCATTTCATAATATAAATATTGCATAGCATGCATCATCTTGCATTTAGAGTAGTTTGAATAAAATGGAGGTTAATTGTCTCCTTTTATGTGCTTGGACAGGGCAAATATTTAATCGGGGCCTCGGATCAAAGATCCAACCGTATGGATATGACCAGGGCGACGATTGGAGTTCAACGACTCCAAGATCGCCCTAATCAGGCATCCGTAGCATCATATAAAGATCGGGGAACCCTAGAAGATCAAGGGCCAGGATGGTGTAAATCCGCACTTCAGATGGCAAATCCGACCACTCGGATGAATTCGGATCGACGATCGCAGCCCAAGGGCACAAAAATCGAGTCAATCCGACATCCGTGGCACCATCTACAACTTCCAGAAGATGGACGGCCAAGATGGCGCCACGTGGCGCCATCTCAGCCGCCCAATCGGCCGCATGCATCTTGTGAAGACCGCGCACCGTCTCCTCTCCGCCGTTGGATCTCGATCCAACGGCTGCGGTCGCTCGCGCTTAAAAGCGTCCGCGCAACCATTTCGCCCGCGTAGCGCAGCGGCGACGCAGCTGCGGGCGAAGCGGAGGTCGCAGGTTCGAGCCGCGGTGAGGGGGTGGAAGGCGCGGGCGAGCGGGCGCGGACGAGCGTCAGATGAAGATCCAACGGCTGCGCGCGCTCAATCAGGACGACGCACGATCACACGAGGGCGGTGCGCTACGCAGCGGGCGCGGACGTGATCTAGGCCGTCCGATCTCGCGATCGGACGGCTGAAAATCAAGCGACGTGCGTAGGCGTTACGCGCGCGGGCACCCGAGCGGGCGCGCGTGGGCGCGGCGACGACGGCGACGTCGGGGCTTTAGCGACGGTTTTATCCGTCACTAAAGACCCCTTATTTATTATTTTGAAGATGTAATGTCCATTTTGCCCCCACTCCTTGCAACTGTAAAAGGAGACCCCCTCCATACGAAATTTTCATCCCTTCCTTCTCCTCTCTACCTCTCCAAAGCTCAAGAGAAGCTTGTCCCACACCCGGGATGCTTCTTGCGAGATAAAGTCCAAATTTTCGTTCCCCTTCGGAAGTGGATCCCGCGACGACGACGGCGTGCTGCTCCGTTCCCGCTCTTCTGCTTCGTCCTCCCTCGTCCTTCTCCGTTCTCGTTCGTCCAGACGTCGTCTCGTTCGGCTTATCCTCCAAGCGACCGTCAAGGAGGATAACTTCTCTCTCCCATTCTTATTTACAGCTTTTCTAGTGTAGAATTTTCCTGCTTTATAGTGTAATTGATTTTCCGCTTTCTAGTGTAACTTTCATTTCGTTTGCTTGTATAAACAATTGAAATATTGAATGCATGTTCTCTTTCCCTCTCTCTCTCTCTCTCTCTCTCTCTCAGTTTGATAGCTCCATTGTAATTATTTCGCCTTGTTTATCAAAAATCCTAAAAAAAACATAATTGCGAATATAGATCAACGTAGCCTCCCTGAGTTCGACCCGGAATTCTTATTTCGGTATAAATTTTATTTGTTGAACTCGAATCCTTCGCTTTCGAACTACAATGACGGGTTTTCCAAAACCAAACACGTTAGCGTAGGTTCGTAAATCATTCAACATTCAGCTACCTTCTTCTTCTTCCCTTGCTCTGCCGCTCCTCTACTACAGTGCATCTCTTTTCTTCTTCTCCTTTTTCCTTCGTTGCTGTGGCTACCTTCTTCCCTACTAAGTCCTTCAGCCACTACCTTCCTCCTTAGCTTCTCTTGCTGCGCCAACCTTATTCCTTAGCTCCTTCTTCTTTCCTGCACAACACCACGCAGCAAAACCTACCCTCTACCTCCCCACGTTTCTCTCTCTATTTCTCTCTTCAGTACGGTCTCGCAGAGTTGGGTAATCGGGTCGGGTGCGCACCAGGGTCTAGGCGCACCAGCATGAGTGTGATGTGTGAGGAGTTCTAGGTTAGGTAATTGGGTCGGGTGCCAGGTCCGCAGGGGTAGGTCGCGGATGAGGCGTGAGAGGGCGAGGGACCTCATCCCTGTGTGCTAGAGGTGATTAGCTAAAAGCACAAAAATAACTTATACCACAATGGCAGCTCAAAGCTTACCAAGGTGGGACTAAAAGTCCCACCTGCTTCTTCCCGTGCTTCCGCAAGGGATGTCCACTAATTGCTGCAGTTGCGGAGTGCTTTAACCCTCGATAGGTGGCTGATGCGGTTTGCGGAGGAAAGCTAATCACCTGGGACTTGGTCTCCTAGAGCGTGGCCACCTGATGCAAGCTCGCATGCAAGCTTCAGTTCTTCTCCAATGGCGGTGAGAAGTGAGACCTGTCAGCATGAATACGACCTTACGGCCTAGTCAAACAGCAGGAGAACCTTCACCGTGGACCTGTCAGCACGCATACGACCTCACGGTCCAGTCAAGCAGTAGGAGAACCTTCGTCATATCACGACGAAGGTGAGGCGGGGCTCGGCATGGCTCAAAACAGCCTAGGCATGTATGCCTAGGTCGAACTGTGACCTTGTGTGTGGGTTTGTTTGGTGGAACTGTGGGGCGTGTGTGGTGGGAAGTGAGTGGGCAGAAAGTGATCAGTGGTCGATGGCGGAGGTGAAGAGGTTGGTGGCAAGACGTGTGGAGGTGCGGTGTGATGGATGCATCTCTCCGGAGGTCAGTCGGAGATGAGGAAGGTGAGTGTGGACAGTGGCAGTCGAGGGGTGGTTTATGCAATAGAAGGAGGGGAAATAGAGAGTAGGCGAAGAGGAACTTATCTGCAGTAATTGGACTGAAGGGGAGGCAGAGGAGACGAACGGTGCATATGTGCCATTATCGGAGAAGACGGCCCTAAGGTGGAGATATCGACGACAAAGAGGAGGTCAGAGAGGCATGCACTAGTGTGGCACAATGCGGAGGAATGAGGTAAAGAAAACCCTGCCACTGGTATGGTGGTAGGGCGACGAGAGAGAGGAGGGAGGCTTGCCAGAGCTCGCTGGACTTCCTGACCAGAGGAGAAGAGGATGAAATTGGGGTGGATCTCTGGCCAAGTCGAGCTGAAGAGATGCGGCTAGGTTTGAGGATCCTTTTATAGATGCTGGCAGGGGCTCTTGTGCTTTGAAGACAAGCTTCCAAGCACAAGAGTCCTTGCCAGAGTAGGAAATATGTTGGATACCCAAATCTCTTGACCATTCGCATGAGAGATTAGGTGCAAATCAGAGATTGAAATCACGCTCAAATGGAAGGGAATTCCTCAGAGAATCTCCCTTCCAAATCTGGGAGGAGATCTCTAAGGAATCAAGGAGTACTCCCTCTCTATTCCTCGTCGAAGTAGGATTTCTCCCCATTAATGGTGGAGGGCCCTGTTTGTAAGAGTGGCAAGGAAGTTAGGGGGGTCTGTGCAAGGGTTTTCAAAAGTTAAGGGTCAAAATGTAATTGGGTGGACTATTTTGCAAAGTTGGTCAAGATGACCTTCCCTTAGGGCTAAATTTTGGTACAAACCTAATTTTGACCTAAGGAATCCAATGGTGAAGTTGGATTTTAGGTTTGATTACATTTGACTGGACATGTTACATAGAAACCCAAATTTGGTCAAATAATGAGTTTGGACCCCAATCTAGGTCAAAATAGGTTCCAAAGGTCAAATTGAAGGTTCTAAATCGTAAGGGATATTTTTTCATGAATTTTAGAGGGTGTAGTTGATTTTTATCCTGACCAGAACCTTGTTGAATTAAGTAGATCTGTTTTAGAGTTACAGAATGTCATTTAATTCTTGGATTACACAATAACCCATTTCTGATTGAACCAACCCATTCTTTATCTTATTCAGACCATTTGACTTATGTTTTGCCTATGAGAAATCCCGTTTATGTACTGCAATGGTAAAATTGCAGTTTTAACCCTTTAGTTCATGTTTCCTTCTCAGAACATTAAACCCTTGACTTAGGTCTTCCTTTAGCTTATGCAAGAGCTTTTGTTTACTTTCTCAAGTCAAAATGAGCTAGTTAGGGCTCATGATGAGGTCTCATTATACCCCCATGCCTAGCTTTTGCTAGTCCCTTAGCAAAATTTTAAGATTTTAACCTCTGTTCTAGACCATGAGTTTCTTCTACTGGTTGTGATAAGTGCGTCTTCTTTTTCTTTTTTGATTAGGTTAGAATGCTGACAATGGTCCTAGAGGTACTCAAGTACCAACCAAAATCTGGATCTGACCCGCTTTAGCCTTAGTCCTTCGCAAAGGTTTTTAAGGCCCATAGAAATTATCCTAGGGTTTGTTGGACTCTGCGGTTAAAGCACTGATAAACGATAGTTTATCATCATTCTTATGCATTAAAACAAACCTAGCTCTTAGAGTTGTGCTCCGTAAACGAGTTTTTGGGCTGCATTTAGGCATTAACTAGGTTAGGCATGCATTGCACTGTCTTTTGTTGTTTTAATGTGTTTTTGTGAGTGTTAGGGATGAACAGATATACAGATCCCTAAAACCGTAGCACTCAAGAAGGCAAATGATGAAGGAGGAGCTCAGACTAACTGGAACTCAACTTGATCCAGCTCACCACAGCTGGAACCTAGCTCACTTGGACTAGGGTTAGCTCATCCCAACTCCATTCAGCTAATCTCAACTGAATGACAGCTCAAGAGAGCTCATCTTAGCTCACCCTAGCTCAGGTCATCTCAGATCCAGCTCATCCTAGTTGAGTCTAGCTCATCTCAGCTCCCGATAGTCCATAGGGAGCTCTAGCTAGCTCAGCTGAGTTGACTGGAGTTCACCCCAGCTCAGGACCAGCTACATCCAGCTCCACTCAACTCCAGCTAGCTGAAGAAGAACTCATCCCAGCTCAGGAAGCTTAAGTCCAGCTCCCAGGGACTCATCTTAGCTCAACTTGGTTGAGCTAAGCTACCTTAGCTGTCTCAACCAGCTCAATCCTCCCCACGAGCACTAGACCCAGCTCACCTTAGCTCCATTCAACGGAAGCCAGCTCACTTTAGCTTGGCTTAGTAGCTAGCAAAGAACTAGCAAGCTAAGCCAGCTTGAGTAGCCCCATGTTGACCTCTTCAGTAGCTGCCAGCTCCACTTCAGCTCCAGATTCTTCAGATCCAGCTCCTCCCTCCAAACCGTAGCTCCAACACATCCTCCTCTACTCCACTATTAGCTAAGCTAGCTTAGCTTAGGTTATCTTAGCTATGCTCCAGCTCCCTTGTCTTTTACCTCCTAAAAACCCTACCTAACAACTCCACCAACTAGCTCCACCTAAGCTCCACATAAGCTACCCCTACTTCCACCTCACCTTGGCGCCAACCTAGCCTACCCACTACCTCCAAAAGACACCATAAAGTGGTGCCAAAACCACCCTAACTACCTCCTTATTGGCGCCACTTTTTCCCTCCAAAGCACCACCACATCATGGGCCTGCACATAACCCTACAACCCATCCTAGCTATCCACCTACCCCTCCTTCTAGAACCTTACTTGGCACCACCTAAGCCCCTCTTCTAGAAGCCATTTTGGCACCAACTTCAAGGTGTGCCACCAGCCATAACCACCACCTAGGTGCCCCTTGGGTTGGCACCAATTACCCTTAGCCATAGGATCCCCAACCACCTCCATTTCAAGAGTCACCTTAACCCCTCATCCTACCCTATAAAAGGATCACTACCCACCACCATTCAAACCATCCTTGGCTAGCAAATTTCCACTCATATTCTACCTAGAGCCCACGCCCAAGAGAGAAGAAGAAGATTAAGGGGATATTCTATTCGTTTGGTACCTTCCCCTCTTCCCTTTTCTCTTGAGCCCACGCCAGCCAAAGGAGGAGCCAGGCAACGAAGACCTTTGGAGGAGGTCTTGAAGGTGGTCCATGCCATCTTGGAGGAGAACTTTAGGGTGGTGCACGCCCACCCTTGGAGGAAGGACTTGAGGTGGAGAGCATCCACCTTGGAGGAGTTTTCAAGGAAGGAGAAGAAGGAGACCCTCTTTTCAAGCCAAGGAGCAGCTAGGCTTGTAGCAAGAAGACTCCCTTCTTCACCAGATTCTACAAGAGGATTTGTGTTTCTTCTATTGCTTTTATATTTTACATTTCTAGTAGAAGCATTCCTCTACTTGTCTTTGTAAGAGAACACAAATTCTGCTTAAGTAAATTGCCTTCTTTTTAATTTCTTGTTGCAATTGTTACTTTTGTTCTAGCATTTGTTCTACTTCCACTCCCTAATTACTCTAGGCCTCCACTTTCCTAGAGTGAGCTTAGGTAGTCGACATTTTCATCTCTTAAGTTTTAGCTTAGCCATTTTAGGTGTTAGCTCTTTTCCATCACAATTTGCACTTTGCCCTTATTATTTCAAAACTAAAAATATATATATAATTAAAATACCAAAAAGAAAGTTGAGATTTATTTTCTAAGCAAGAGAATTGAATTGCAAATTTGCCTCCTTGGACGACCCTAGATACTCCCCTATCTAGGAATATAATTTACAAGCGTATGCAAATTCTCATGTTGCAACGACATTAAAAGCTCGCTTTTACAAATCACACCAAACTTCGCATCAAGCACCCGTGCTTGAGACATTTTTAGCCTAGGTTCAATTTGGAGTGCGTTTTTGTAAGAGAGAGACAGAGGATTTATTTGTTTGGAGAGTTTTCTCTCTCTTTTTTTTCTTTTTATTTTTATCTTTGGATTGGCTTCTCAACACGGTCTGTATTGGATTCCTCGTTCCCATCATCACCCTCAAGGGTCCCTAGCGATCGATGCTTCATGATAGCACCGCCCATGGCAACCCCTAGAACCTTGGCTTTCAAGATTTTGTGATAATCCCGCCCATGGAGTTCCGTGGCCGAATCTAGACCCTAGCCATTGACATTTCGTGATAATGCCACCCATGGCGTCTGAACCAGTAGAGTATTTACATGCCCCGGTAGGATATTTAAATATCCTAAGAGATAAGCATTGAGGATACGATATGTTGTTACGCATCTTCGAGGGAAATTTCCCACCTCTTCATGCCGGGAACTCATCCAAATCAACTTGTGTTGATCGGCCGCTCCTAATCTAGGCAACCTTTTTAGAACATTAAAATGCTTTTGCGTGATTTTGATAGTTATGCGCACTGAACCAAACTGTGTGTGGATTGGGGTGCTTAGGTTACCGAATCCCGTAAATCGAATGTCAGTTAACGAGGCCAAATACTCCCTAAGTCTTAGACCTAATACTGAAGCTTTGCATTTTCCTAAACCTCTTGAGATTTATTCAGATCTTAGCAGATACTTGAATTTTTAAGCCTAAGAGTCTAGCCCAAAAGGCCTAAGATCAGCATTCTTGCTAATCTCCTTTTGTGTCTCCTTAGCACTTTTCTTTTTCATTTTTCTCTTTTCTTGATGTGGTCTAGAACTTCAGTTAATACCTTAATCTTTTACTAATGACTATTCTTTTTTTTCTTTTTCATTTTATGCTCCTTTTCGGCATTTTGCTCTTTTCCTCCTATTTTGTATAGCCCATAAAATTTTTCTTTCCCCCCTCAGTTTTTTTCTTTTTCCAAATTTTTCAATTTTTGTGTGTTTTTTTTTTGTGATATGTAACTTTTTTTTGTTGAACCTTTTCTTGATATGAGTTTTCCAGACATTTTGCACTTTCATACCCCCCCATGCCTACGATTTGCAATGTCCCCATTGTAAATTAGGTGGGTTCAAATTCAGCTTAGTTCATTCATTAGGATAGGTGTTGGGTGAGCGAACTAGTCGAGGTGACTGTTGCGAACGATTTCTAGACTCAGGTATGAGTGCCTGAGGTGGAGTCGGCTGTGCTAATGGATGAACCCTAAAGTGCAATATGAATTCAGCATGGAAATGTTAGGAAAGGTTTCGGGTTTTTTCAAAGAATGACGGGTTGCCTCCCGTTAAGCGCTGAGTTTTACACCATCAGGTGGGTGCAATGAGCTCAGGGAGAATGGAGGATAAAGGATGACTCGACCAAATCTGTATTGATCATGTCGACCGTTCACAACAAAGGGTTCGAAATCATAGCTGAGTGGACTGATCTCAACAGCTCCATTTCCAAAGATTCGTCGGACTAGGTAGGGTCCGATCCACTTAGATCGTAGCTTTTCTAGGAATAATTTTAGTCAGGCATCAAAGAGTAGAACCTTTTGACCAGGATGAAATATCTTTCTAGAAATGTGTTTGTCGTGAAGGGCTTTAACCTGTTCTTTGTAAATTTGCGAGTTCTCATACGCATCATGGCGTAAATCATCGATCTCGCTCATTTGAAGCCTTCTATGGGTTCCAGCCTTAGAAAGATCTAAGTTGCAATTCCGTATTGCCCAATAGGCTTTGTGCTCCAATTCGACGGGGAGGTGACATGCCTTCCCATACACCAGTCTGAAGGGAGACATACCTAATTAGGTCTTGTGGGCAGTCCTATAGGCCCACAATGCTTTCGGAAGCTGAGATGACCAATCCTTCCTATCAGGTCGAACAGTAACCTGGAGGATTTTCTTGATCTCCCAGTTTGATAGCTAAGCTAGGCCATTAGTTTGGGGGTGGTAAGGAGTAGAGATTCGATGCGACACCCCATATTTGGTCATTAGTGACCTGAACTGAGCATTTGTGAAATGGGTCCCTCCGTCGGAAATTATTGCTCGTGGAATCCCGAACCTTGAGAAGATGTTTTGATGAATGAATCTGATAACAACCTTGTGATCATTGGTTCAGGTCGAAGTGGCTTCTATCCACTTGGACAGGTAGTCAACGGGGAGTAAGATGTATTCGAAGACATTCGAGATAGGGAAGGGTCCCATAAAATCAATCCCCCATATGTCAAAAATCTCGCATACCAGGATCGACTATAAAGGCATCATGTCTCGATGGCTCATGTTGCCCAAGGTCTGGCAACGGGTACATGCCTTACAGTGATCGTATGCATCCTTGAAAATTGTGGACTAGTAAAAGCCAAATTAGAGGACTTTTGATGCGGTTTTATGTCCTGAGAAATGTCCACCGCA
Organism: Thalassia testudinum; assembly: GCA_037157565.1. Lineage (NCBI taxonomy): Eukaryota > Viridiplantae > Streptophyta > Magnoliopsida > Alismatales > Hydrocharitaceae > Thalassia > Thalassia testudinum. The sequence continues at coordinate 50,241,438 of JAZHRO010000067.1, forward strand.
TGCTTGGTCATGGTAGAAGGAGAGCATGTCTTTGATTTCTGCTTCCGTGACACATCATCGAATTATTTGATCAGCACCAATGCGGAATAGATACGGGTCTTCCCAAAGGTAATACTTAGCATCAGAACGCAATTTGTCCTTCTTGGCCTTCGGCCAATCGGACGGGATCTAATGTGATGCCAAGTAGTTCCTATGTCTGCGAACCATGGAAGCCCTGTATTGATAGTTAGGAGGTGCTCATCAAGAAAGTGTTCTGTGATGGGTCTGGAAGGATCAATTATCTCAGAAGGAAGGTGGGACAATTGATTAGTTACCACATTTTGTTTTCCAGTTTGTCGTGAATCTTGAGGTCAAATTCTTGCAACAGCAAGATCCATCGGATTAATTGAGGTTTCGCATCCTTCTTTACAAGGAGATGCCTTACAGCTATGTGATCCGAGTAGATGATAACACGTGAGCCCAAGAGGTATGATCTGAATTTATCTAGGGCAAATACTACAGCCAGCAGCTCTTTCTCAGTAATCGTGTAGTTATGCTGAGCTTTGTCTAGTGTTTTACTAGTGTAGTAAATGACCACAAGTTTCCCCTCAATTTTCTGCCCCAAAACTGCGACTACAGCAAAGTCAAATGCATCACACATGATCTCAAAGGGTTGAGACCAATCAGGGGACTGTAGGACCAGGGCTTAGGTGACTCGATCACAAAGGATCTCAAATGCTTGAGTGCATTCCTTGGAGATTTTGAAAGGCACATCCTTGGAGAGAAGAGCAGTCAGGGGGCACGTGATTTTTGAAAAATCAGGGATAAATCGACGGTAAAAATCGACGTGCCCCAGAAAAGATCGGATGTCCTTGATCGAGCTAGGCATAAGGAGTTTGGAAATCAAGTTAACCTTGGCTTGATCGACTTGGATGCCTTTCTTCGAGATTAAATGTCCCAGGACGATACCCTCAGGCACCATGAAATGGCTCTTTTCCTAGGAAAGAACCAAATTCACATCGATGCATCGCCTGAGTATTTATACCACGTGCTAGAGTCAATCGTCAAATGATGCTCCAAAAATTGAAAAGTCATCCATGAATACTTCCAGATAATCACCTACCATATCTGAGAATATGGCAAGCATGCACCGCTGAAAGGTCACGGGTGCATTGCAGAGATTGAAGGGCATCCTTTGAAATGAGTATATCTCGAACGGGCAAGTGAACGTGGTCTTTTCTTGGCCCTCTGTATGGATTGCCACCTGGTTGTAACCGGAGTACCTTTCAAGAAAGCAGAAGAACCTATTTCCCGCTAGTTTCTCGAGAATCTGATCAATAAACGGCAGTGGGAAATGGTCCTTCTTCGTGGAGGAATTGAGTCTTCTGTAATCAATGCAGACTCTCCACGAGTTAGCTATTCAGGTAGGTATGACCTCTCCAGTTTCAGTCGTGATGATGGTGAGTCCGGCCTTCTTAGGCACAACTTAGATTGGACTCACCCAGCGGCTGTCAGAGATCAGGTAGATGATCCCTGCATCTAACCACTTGATGACTCCTTTTTCACGACCACCTGTAGATTAGGGTTTAAATGTCTCTGCATCTCTCATGAAGGTCGTGTGCTCTCTTCTGTGTAGATTCGATGTGTGCAATACGAGGGGCTTATGCCATTCAAGTCATCGAGATTCCATCCAATGGCTCTACGATGTTGCTGGAGAACAGTAATCAGATGGGATTCCTGGTCAGGTGTGAGTCGGGAGTTGATAATCACAGGAAACGTCTGATTGGAACCCAAAAAGACGTACTTTAGATGCTCGGAAGGGGCTTGAGTTCCATGACAGGATTATCAGCAGCGGCGAGTGGTTCGGGGTCTATATCAGGAACAAGGGTCAGAGTTATGGGTGTGTCTAGATCAGGTTCATACTCCTCCGTTTGTGGGTTTTGATCTTCTAGTGGTTGATCGGGGATAATCAAGTTGTCCTCAATATGAGATTCATCAACCACCGCTTTGATATCACATATTTGCTCTATAACCCCACAAAAGATGTCAATCTTTAAAGCTTGATTCCCAAATTTTAGTTCTATTTGGCCCTCTTCACAGTTTATGTTGGCCCTAGCAATGGCCAGAAAAAGTCTCCCTAATATAATTGGTGTATCCCTTGGGTTCTCAGGTGCGTCCATATCCAAAACTATGAAATCGATCGGGAAGTAGAAATCCTACACCCTAACAATGACATCGTCGAGTATTCCTTTAGGTGACTTGATGGATCGATCGGCTAACTGCAACGTCACCTCAGTCGGTTTAAGTTCGGACTCCTCAAGGTGGTCAAGGAGGGATATGGGTATTAGATTTATGGTGGCACCTAGGTCTAGCAAGGCTGTATCAAATTGGGTTTCACCAATTTTACATGAAATCAGGGGAGTTCCTAGGTCTTTAGCCTTGGGTGGGAGTTTACTCAAGATTACAGACCTGTCTTGCTTTGACAATACGATCAGATTCCCACTTTTGGTTCATGGCTTACGCTTGGGTGTACACACGTTTTTCAGGAATCTTGCATAAGCTGGTATGTGGCGAATTGCATCCATCAAGGGGATGTTTATCTAGACCTATTCAAAGAGCTTGACTAGATCCTCCTCATGAGCCATGGGTTTGGTTATCCTTTTTCCTTTGGTCAAGGCCTCAGGAAATGGAATCCTAGTTGGTTCCTCTAGAATAGGTCTACGTTCTTGATCTGGGACAGGGGTATCCTGAATAACTATCCTAGGGTTTGGGCTACTACCAGGCTTAAAGTGATTAGGATAATGTTGGTCTTAGGTTGCTTTACCACTACGAGTTGTTACGGAGTTTAATCCTGCCTGATTTTGGTTTGGGTTTGGTAAGAGGGGTGGCTGCTGCTGAAATCCCGCATAAGATGTCAAAGCTTCCATCCCGTCTGGTGATGGAGTAGCAGGGGCTTGATAAATCATATGTGCGTGGCCTGAATTTGGGTTCATAATGCGCCTCTGGGTCGACACGTTATTTGGGTTTAGCAGAGGTTGTGAAGGGAGGGTGCTAGGTTCTCGGGAATTTGTCATCTGGGCTAGTTGATTGCGAACCTCTGTGATCTCATCTTTGTACTATTTTTGCATTGCCGCATTCATCTTTTGAATGTCAGCCAGTGCTTGAAGGATAAGAGTCATTTGATCCTAGTTTGGCCCAAATTGATAGGTGGGATTGGGCTGAGGCTGAGGCGGCTGGTATGGACGAGGAGCTTGTGGATGGGGTTGATAAGATGGTCTTTGAGTTTGAGAATTTTCCATCCACTAGAAGTTGGGATGATTACGCCATCCAGGGTTGTAGGTATTGGAGAATGGGTCATTCTAGATGGCATTGAGGTCCTCGCAGGTTTGAGGAGCCTCAAGAAAGTCAGAATACTAGGGTTTACAGTTCCCCCAACTAGAATAGAGTGGATCGGAGGTCCCTCCAGTCCGAGAATCATATGGGGGTGGATACGGGTCCATCCCCTGAGAAGATTGGTGATAGATGTTCTGCACAGTTTCCCTCACAAGTGGTGGCCGTGCAAAAGAGTTCTGCGTAGAGGTGGCTCGCTGCAGATGCCGAGTCAGCTCGTCCACCTTCTCTATGATAGAGACCTTGTCCAACTGACTGGCCATCAGTTCCAAGTCAACGGATATGGACAAGTCCTACGTCTCATGTGCTCCCCTAATATTCGTCGATGCGCGGGCATTCGTCCGGTCGAATAAGCCCATGGAGCCATTATTGATGGAGTTCTCACACACATTTTTGAGAATCTCCCACACCGTGTCCTCATGTTGACCCATGATGTTTCCTCCGCAAGTTGCATTGACGAATAATCGAATGTCTTCACAGAGTCCCTGGTAAAAAGATTGGACTTGTTCCCATTTAGGAACTTCGTGATGGGGGCACTTTCGCATGAGATCTAGAAATCGATCCCATGGTTCGTGAAGAGGTTCTCCCGTTTGTTGGGTGAAATGAGTGATCTTATGGCGCAAGGCATTTGTCCTGCCAACGGGAAAGAACTTCTTCAAAAATTCCGACTGAAGTTCATCCCATGTGTTGATCAGACGAGTCTGAGTTTGATACCAATGGGTAGCCTTGTCCATGAGGGAGAAAGAAAACATTTTCATGAGCAGAATATCCCGATTTTGTGCATCTGACCTGAAGGTCAGGGCTAGATGCTTGAGCTGTTTAATGTGCTGGAATGGATCCTCGGAGTTAAGCCCATGGAATTTTGGTATGGCATGAATCATATTGGGCTTGAGTTCAGAATCAGGAGCTCCAGCCAGGATTCGGACTCGAGGCTCGATTGCCACCGCAGCGGGATTATAGTGATCTCGCATCATTGGACGCTGCGATGGGTTTACAAAGTTTTGGAAGAGATCATTTTGGCGTTGAAGCTGGTGCTCAAGGTTGTTCTCTTCTTCAATGGGTTGTTCCTGAAATTCCCTACTAGGAGGGGGTGACGTAATAATTGCGAAAATAAATATAAACAATCTCACAAAATAGACAATCACACAAGTACACAAGTATTTTTAGGTGGAAACCCAAACCAGGTGAAAACCACCACCTAACCCTCTCGAGTTAGGATTTTTCGATCAACCAAGTTGATCAAAATCCACTAAACGAATCACTTTAAACGAGGGTGATTCAACCTCAAATACAACCACGCTACAAGTGCGAGGGTAGCGTTCCTCAACCCCTTCTCTTCACGAGAAGGATTTTGTCCCTCGAAGGAGACGGGAATTCGCAAAGCGAATATCCAACCAAATAACAAAGATAAAAGAACAATAATCCTATAGAGCCAACAAAGTAATTTTAAACCTAGCTTCTATAGGAATTAGGAAACTCCCCTTTGAAAGGAGTGCGTCGGCGACGCGGATGCATGAACAACACGACGGCGCTACGCCGGTCTCGTGAACTACGGCGGGAGAGCGGGTGCGCAAAGCTTGATGCTCTCAAGATGAAGAATTAGAGCTTGGAGAGCAAGAGAGTCTTTTTGGACACAAAAGAGTGTGAAAGTGTGTAGCTAGGTGTATGTTTGTGTTGCAAAGGTTCCCCTCTATTTATAGAGGCCTTAGGAAGGCTTTGGAAGGCTTAGGAAAGGCTCCATAGTCGTTGGGTGCAAAGCCCAAGAGAATCAAGCCGAAATCAGGAACAATGATTGCACTGACAGGGCAATCAGACGTCTAATTCTGGCATCAGACGTCTGGAAGTCCATTTTAAGACGTCTGATTTCAAGGTCAAACGTCTGATTTCGTGCGGGTTCCTTCCTGACTTGAATCAGATCTAAATAGGGTTCTAGCGCAAGTCCATCAGATGACATACAGGACATCTGGCACTATGTCTGGACGTCTGGAAACCTACTTTTTCGTGGGAATGGATTTGCAACGGCTAGAAAATCTCTGAGAAGATATTTTCGGGTCAGTCGAGGCAAAACGGTCAATTATCAGACGTCTGGAATGGCTTAAGGACGTCTGATAAGGCTCTAACGGTCATATCCTTGAGTGTATGGTAAGAGAGCCAACGGTCCACTAATTGGACGTCTGGAAAAGTCATCAGACGTCTCCTAAGATGTCTGGTCTAAGGTCTGGACATCTGATTTCATCAGACAGAACTAGTTATGTCCAGCCTAAATGTTATCAGACGTCTGAATCAACAGTCAGACGTCTTAAAACACATTATCAGACGTCTGATTTGGGAATTAGACGTCTGGAAACTTTGTTTGAACCCTACATTGGTTTTCTAAGTTCTCTACAGAAAACCTAAGTATCCTAGGGTTGTATAGGTGTTCTTAGGACTATTGTTAGGGTACTTTGAGGCTCTTTAACATAATTTTCTAAGGAAATAAAGAGCAAGAAAATAAAGACAAAAGTACATGAAAGGAATAAAAAATGGAATTCTATCCTATTCTTCTTGTCCTTCCATCTTCAATCTATCTCTCCTCGCGAATCCCCTCTGTTCTCCATCAAGCTCCTCCAATCCGTCCTGGATGCGAGCTCGAATTTCGTCTAATCACGTCTACATTGCAATTGACCTGAAATCTAAGACTCCAAGTGCAAATGTTAAATAACACGTGTTTTGTTATCATCAAAACAAATGATCGTGGTGCTCTAGCACCAACAGTTCCATGATGGAAGAAGAAGGAGAACTTGGTTCTAAATCAGAGGAAAGGTCTATGTGGTGAGGTTGCTGCACAAATAAGGGCGTCGAGTCTCGGCCTCGGTGGGAATGAATTTCTAAAGGCGGTCTTAAGGCTGGTCTTAATGACCTCCTACCAAACATGCATTGAAGGATGTGATGAGATCAGAAGGTGCTGGACCCAATCAAGACACCCAAAAATTGTTGGGTGACTCGAGGTTAGGGGTGAATGATACCCCTTAGTCAGAAAGGTTGTCCACTTGAGAAATACCTGGGCAGCCAGAGTGGGAGAGTCCCGCAAAGACCCCTACATGGTAGAGCGTCCCCACGAGTTACAGGGTTTCCCCCACCCGACCTCTCCTGTCACTGAGATTCTAGGTAGACCAGAATGGGGACCTTGACCTCTTAAGTCTACCTTTTTTTAATTAAGATCAAGGTGCTTAGGGTTCCACTTGAACTTTAGGCCTTTTGAGTGTAAATAAAAATGACCTAATTTTAAGGTTGGTTGACCCAAAGGATCAACTTCACCTCTTGTTCCTTTGAGAGCTTTTAGGTCCTTTGTTTTAGGGTTCAAATGGATTAAGAGCCTAATTTTCTTAGGGTTTCTCTTGCATAGATCTTTTCAAACAAGGCTTAGGCACACCTCTTTTTGAGATTTTTGCTTCTTTGCTTAAGAGAAGATGTGTCTCTAAAAAACCCTAGCTTTGCAATCCTTAGGTTGGCTCTAGTTAGTCCAATTTAGTTGCCACAAAAGTTGGTATCTAGGGCTCAATCAAGAAGGTTTTAGCCCTAGCTACCTTAATTGGATGTGTAATTCAAAATGTGTTGAAATGAAAATCAGGCAACGTTGGTGAATTACGAAATATGGAAGCAGGTAGCCCTAGATTGATTTTTTTTTGTTTTTTCCTTTTCAGACTTTGAGGGGATTAAGAGAGAGGGCTAATGAAAGTTACTTGTTCCTTGGTGTGGTTGTTGTGTGGCTGCTCCTCTTTTCTTTGCTTTCCTCTGAGACAAACACAACAAAAGAGAGAAATTAAGTCACTATTGAATCAGAAGTTATGATCAAATATTCTAAAATGCCCATTGCTCCCCAGCAATGATGCCAAAATGTTTACGTGGCTAAATCATGTTTTAAAAGATGTTTCGTTGTAATAAAGATGAAATCTCCGCGAAAAGAAATAAGAATTTATAACTCAAAAATCAAAGTATCCGAGGTCGAACACAGGAAGTAATTGGGTAATTCAAAAACACAACTCTCAATTTAATAAGAAACAACTCATTCAACCAAACTTGAAGAGGAATGTTATGTAGAAATAATGCTCAAAAGAATTGGACATTTGATATTGTATCAAACATCTTAAAAAAAATCTTGCTACAGTGCTTTGATTTGTGATTTTGGCCTTCTATGTCTTCTCTTCTTTCTCTTTGCTCTGCGGCTGGGCTTCTTCTTCTTCTCTTCTTTGTCTTTCCTTGTCTTCTTCTTCTTCTGCTTAGCCACTTTCTTTCTTCTACCCTCACTTTCTCTCTTCTTTCTCTTCTTTGTCTCCCTACGGCTAATTTCCTGCCTTTCTTCTTGTCTTCTTCAGCTACCTTCTTCTTCTTCTTCCCTTGCTCTGCCGCTCTTCTACTACAGTGCATCTCTTTTCTTCTCCTTTTTCCTTCCTTTCTGTGGCTACCTTCTTCCCTGCTAAGTCCTTTAGCCGCTACCTTCTTCCTTCGCTTCTCTTGCTGTGCCTACCTTCTTCCTTAGCTCCTTCTTCTTTCCTGCACAACACCATGCAGCAAAACCTACCCTCTACCCTCCCCATGTTTCTCTCTCTCTATTTCTCTCTTTGGTACACTCTCCCAGAGCTGGGTAATCAGGTCGGGTGCACTCCCAGGTCTAGGCACACCGGCGTGAGTGTGATGTGCGAGGAGTGCTAGGTTAGGTAATTGGGTCAGGTGCCAGGTCCGTGGGGGCAGGTCGTGGATGAGACGTGAGAGGGCGAGGGACCTCACCCTTGTGTGTTGGAGGCGATTAGCTAAAAGCACAAAAATGACTTATATCACAAAGGCAGCTGAAAACTTACTGAGGTGGGACTAAAAGTCCCACTCGCTTCTTCGCGCACTTCCACAGGGGATATCCCCTAATTGCTGCAGCTACAGAGTGCTTTGACCCTCGATAGGTGGCTGATGCGATTCACGGAGGAAAGCTATGCACCTAGGACTTGGTCTCATGGAGCAGGGCCACCTGATGCAAGCTTGCGAGCAAGCTTCAGTTCTTCTCCAATGGCGGCGAGGGGTGAGACCTGTCAGCACGAATATGGCCTCGCGGCCTAGTCAAACAGTAGGAGAACCTTCGCAGTATCACGGTGAAGGTGAGGTGGGGGTCGGCGTGGCTCAGAACGGCCTAGGCGTGCGTGCCTAGGTCAGACTGTGACCGTGTGTGTGGGTTTGTTCGGTGGAACTGTGAGGCGTGTGTGGAGGGCAGTGAGTGGGCGGAAAGTGATCAGTGGTCAATGGCGAAGGTGAAGAGGTTGGTGGCGAGACATGTGGAGGTGCAGAGTGATGGATGCATCTCGCCGGAGGTCAGCTGGAGATGAGGAAGATGAGGGTGGACAATGGCAGTCGAGGGGTGGTTTATGCAATAGGAGGGAAAATAGAGAGTAGGAGAGGTGGAACTTATCTGGGGTAATTGGAGCGAAGGGGAGGCTGAGGAGATGAACAGCGCGTATGTGCCGTTGTTGAAGAAGATGACCCTGAGGTGGAGATATCGGCGACGAGGAGGAGGTCAGAGAGGCATGCGCTGGAGCGGTGCTGATGGTCGGGCCCGGATAGGTGTGTTAATATGGTGATTTTATCATTGAAGTGTGTATAGTGGGTAACCTAAATCGGACCTAACCATCTCTTTAAAAAATATTTTTTTTACCTGGCCTATTTGATTTTATCTTGGTCACTTTTAGGCCCAAGGTCAAACTCAGGGAAATGGGGTTAGAAGTCAAGTTTCTACGCCTTTCCTACAACGAATCTCTTTCGTTCGTTTATTGTGTTTTTGGTGTTTTTCTATTTAGATTTTTTTTCTGATAATTCTTGTCCTTGAGGCACACCGTCAAAATTAGGTTCTTGGCTTTGAGCCAAAACGGGTCCTGTTATTCGCAAGACGGAGTACTTGCAAGTCAAGGATTATCTTTTCTCTTTTATATATTTTTTTAATTTTTTATTTGCAGGAAAGAGAAGCAGAAGTAAAGTAACTATAGTATATATATATATATGTATATACTATATATGTATAAAGAGGTGGGGGTGGAGGCGGAGATAGAGTGTAGCACAGTGTCGAGTCGGTCGTCATCTAGAAAGACGCAACCAACAGGATGAAGTGCCACGTGGAGTGTAAGGTGGATGGTGGAAGATGTGTGTGACCATGCTTTTTGTCCATGTGTATCGGGGAATATCAGCAACTGGTGCAGATATTCCCGCAATACAAGGTATGGTAAGTAATGTGAAAATTTATATATATGCATATATGTAAATATATCTATATGTATATATGGTTATAAATATATCGGTATATATGTAGCTATATATGTATATATGTATATATATATAAAGATATAAATATATGCATAGATAGATATATGCATAGATATCTATATATATATATATATATATATATTTATATATATGTATATGTATGTACATATAACTATATAGATGTATATATATGTATGTATATATATATATAGTAATATATGTATATAGATACATGTAGTTAGATATATGTGTATATATATATGTATATATAGTTATATAGATATATATGTATATACGTATGTATATTTGTATATATATATATATATGTATAAGTTGGTGTGTATATATCTATATATATATATATATATATATATGTATCTATACTTATACTTAGTTATATAGGCAATAATATATATATAGATATATGTATATATATATATAAGCATAGATATATATATTTATGTATGTATGTATACTAATACTTTAAGTATATAGATACTACTATATGTATAGATATAAGTATATATATATATGTATATATATATATATATGTATAAAAATATATATAGATATAAATATATAAATGTATATGTATATATATATATAAGTATATAATAGTGTAAAGGTGAGAGTGTGTGTGTGCGAGAGTATGAGTGTGTGTGTATGTGTTTCTGCAGAGAGAGAGAGTGCTATGAGAGAGAGAAAGCACGAGAGAGAGAGAGGGCTTCTGCTAAGGAAAAGAGAGGCGTTTAAGTCGTCTGCAACAGTGGGGCCGACGTCTGAGGCTTCACGCACCGCTTTGCACGTAGGTGTGCGAGGACGTGCGCGCTAGGAGGAAGCGAGCGCGGAGAGGACTGCAACGCACAGCACTACGCGGAGAGCTGGGGCGAACACACGCAGACGTATGCGGGCGAAGGGAGTAGGCGACGCAGGCGCACGCAGACGCGCAGGTGGGCACTGGAGCGGGCGTGGGGCTGGACGCAGGTGCGGGTAGTGGCCGGTAGCAACGCGCCGAGTGACCGGATAAGTGACAAACTTACCGCTCACCCCACTGTAGCCACAGTGTTACGCAGAAACGCATGAACAGTGGCTATAGTGGCCAGGTGAGCCACGCAACCGCTTGCGTCCGGTGCTGTGAGTGCGAACGGCTTGCAGCTAGCGTGCGCGTGGAAGGGTTGCGCCTACCGGTGACTTGCAGGTGGGACATCACGACAGAGTGCGCGGAGAGGGCTGGGTTGTGGGTGAAGGAGCACGACAGGGCACGAGGTGGCCTGCGGGTGTTCGCTGGCAGGCGCGGTGAAGCTTGGCCGGCCGCTGTGGGGCGCACGGTGGCCGGTTGCGGGCGAAAAGGCAAGTGCAGTGCGAAGAAGCGGGAGGCGAGGGAACCTGTAGGTGCGCGCTGGAGGCGAGGGCGGCCTGCAGGCGTGCGCGGAAAGGGTTGGGGCGGCTGCTATCGTCTTGCTGCTACTGCTACTGCGTGCGAAGCTTTGAGCTTCAAAGCTTGAAGCTCCTGCTCCAATGGCTAAAAAGGCTTGAAAAGTTGAAATAGGGAATACCAATACACCCACCGGCTTTTTGATGAGCAGGGCGGTGGTGGTCTCACGGTGGTGGGTGTGCACCACCGTGAGGTACTCCTACCGGCAGAGTGTCTCCTCAGAGGAGGAGGGCCTGCGTATGGAGGGAGAGGGAAGGAGATGGTGGCCTGGAGAAGAAGCTGCGTTGGGTTCTATTGGTTGGACCAGGCCCTTGTGCAATGGAGCCGTGCTCTTTTTAAAGAACAAAGAGGCATGCACAGCCATGCCCTGGCTGTGCTTGGCTCGTGCATGGCTTGGTAGGGAGAGCATGAGCAGGGAATGGCTGAGCAGGACATGGCGCGAAGAAGAGGAGGTTTCCATGTATTGCAGCCGCGGGAAGAAAGTCAAAAATAAAAAAGAAATAAAAATGAAGATGGAAATTTTGCGAGGCAGCACTTGAGGAAAACGTGAATTGCGAGGCCATTTTATTCACTCTCCTCCCCTCTCAATTAAATGTATGCATGCGTGTATTTTTGCAAATGCAACTATGGATACCAAATACGCACTGGTAATGCTAGGAAATAGCACAAGACGGCACAATTGCAGGTGTATTTTTGCGGTGCAATCATACCCCCATTCCTATCTTTTTCTAGTCCCTAGCAAAACAGTATTTAGAAATGATCTTTAAGCTGAAGATTTTTTTCTGAGGCGACATAGGTGTGTTTATTGTTGGATATTGTGAGAACCAATTGCAGAGAAGACTACCAGTACATTAAGTCTTATGTGACATAGATCATCTCTCGACTAACCAGGATTCTTGATATTTAAACCTTAAGTACGATTTCCAGGATCCAAGAGGTTTTTGCCATACTCGAGAGCTCAAGAGATTATGGCTTGTGCTTAGTGAAGGATCAAGATTGACCAGATGAACATTAAGACTCAAGCCTAGGGTTTCACGAATTTTTAAGTACAGGTTGGTCCCAGTTTCAACTCGTGTCTTCGGATTGACCCTTAAAAAGATGACGGAAAACTCAACTCCCATTTTCTGATACTTATGGCTCAAAGAAAATAGGGTATTTGCCCTGAAGAACTTTTTTTGTAGGAAGATTTTACAGACATTTTCGAGATATACTGACTTATTTGCATCTCTTTTTTTCTTTTTCTTTATTTTTTTGAAACATGTGTCAGTATATCTCTTACAACATTATTTGGAGGAGCACACTTTTCTTTTTGGTGGGAGAGTTTCTTTTTGGTGGAAAGAGTCTCTCCTAAACACAAGACTAAAACCTGGGATAAAAAGTCTACCGTGCGCACAGGTAAGGACTCCACCTTCCCTAATGAACACTAGGGTTGGATCTTATGTTCACCTGGTCTTTCTTCATATGTGTAGTGTGAGCCAAGATTACGTGAGCTCTCAAGCAGAAGCAAACCAACGAATCCTGTACTGGTGTCTCAGGTACAAGAATACGTCCTTAGTTAGGAGAGATTCCGATCTATTTTGTCAATGCTCAAGTGAATTAAGCCGAGCCTGAGCGAATCAAGCTTCTGTGGCCTGGAAAGTCTTCAAAACAGTGGTTGAATATCCATAAACACTTATTGTATTTTTGTTTCAGCCTTTAGATCATTACTAAACACCATTTTCATTTTTCATTTTTTTTTCTTTATATATATATATATATAGGTGGAAACTGCATGATACCATAAAATACCCAGATCCTAAGGATGCCTATCCACCCCCCCATGCGAAACGATGCTATGTCCTCATATGCATGCAGGGTAGGGTAGAGGAAGGACGAAAGATCGGGTAACGAGAAATGAGGTGTAGGGTATACGGCAGGGCGGTAGGGTGGGTGGATGGTGGGTGGTGAAGTATCTGGCAATTCTTGGGACGAGAGTGTCCCAGGCGGATCGGAGAACAAGTCAGGAGGAAGAAATTGGCCTTCAGATAGGCCAAGAAGAGGGGCTTCTTGGATAGATGATCCAAAAAGGAATAGCTCCAGTGAGTAGGATGTGGGCTCAAGGTCCCAGTGTGGGGTTGCAAATCCGCCTGATTTGGCAGGAAAGAAAGGGCAATCCGGTCTTCAAGAGTGTGGACCGGCAGTGAGTAGCACGGATATGACTCAGACCACGAGGTATGGGAAGTGGAGAAAACCTCGTCAGAAATCTGGTCAAGAGAAGGTACGAGAATAGGGAGGGATGGGGGAACGTCACAGTATGTGTTGATCAGGCAGTCGTCAATGTTTACAGGTAATTCGCAGCAGTCAGAATAGGCCCCAATTAGTCCGATACATGCGCTGATGGCCATGTCCTCATCGGACGTGTCATCCTCGATACAATCACAATCAAAGTTCTTGGCTACCTTGAAGATGTTAAGCTTGATCTTTTCAGATCCAACGGCAATCTCAATACAGCCCAACTTGCAGTCGATAAGGGCATGGGCTGTGGCCAAGAAAGGTCGACCGAGGATGATCGGACAATCAGAAAGTGAACTAGGAACTTCCATATCTAAAACAAGAAAGTCAATAGGAAAACAAAGATTGTTGACCATAACCACCACGTCTTCCACCACACCCTTCGGGATTTTGACAGAACGATCTGCCAACTGTAACGTGACAGGGGTGGGTTTCAGATTTCCCAAGGCAAATTTTTCGAGCATGATGGTCGGTATAAGATTGATGGAAGATCCTAGATCAAGCAGGGCACGGTTAAAATTGCAGCCTTGGATGTTACAGGAAATAAGCGGTGTGCCCGGATCTTTCTACTTCGGTGGTAGGTTTGACAGTATAGCACAACTCGCATGAGGCGAGAGAACCACTAGATTCTTAGTTTTCTTTGACTGTCGCCTGGGTGTTGTGTAGTCTTTGAAAAATCGGGTGACAAAAGGTATGTGATCAATAGCCTCGAGTAGGGGTACCTTGATTTCTACATCCCTAAACAAATTATGTAGGTTATCAAAGGCCTGCGTATCTTTCTTTTTGCCTTTTGGCTCCCTCAGTAGAGCCTCAAGGAATGGGACTGATTCTGGCACCAATTTGGGTGTTTCGTCCTCTTGCGAATGCGGTGCGCATCCCGAATGAGAGGGCGATGAAGAAGAAGATGGGCCAAGATCAGGTCAAGGCGGATCGACGGTCTGCTTGCCGCTCTTCGTAGTGATCGCATTGGACGATGCGGGTCCAGTAGGATCATACGGTGGAGGAGGGTTCGCAATAGGGACATAAGAGTGAGGTACTGCAGGGGATTAGCCTGAAATCCAGGTGGAATGCTTGGAGCTTGTAGAATCTGGTGAACCTATCCCTGAGAAGGTTGTTCCTATGGTTGAGGACCACGGGGTACGAAATTTCATGGGTTGGGAGCAGGTTGGGCTGGAAGAGTGCCCTGAGATCGAGTCGCCATTTGTAGTTGACTGATCTCAGCATTCTGCTGCGCCAATTGGTGCTGAAGAGAGGTCATGTTCTCATCATGGCGCTTTGACATTTCCGTCATCATTCGCATCAATTTGTCAAGAGGACTTGATGCGTGTTCGGTTTGCGGTACGCAAGGGCCTGATGGTAGATTAGCCATAGGATTAGACTGGGCCCTTGGGATGATGGGTGTGGACGGTCGCATTGGCCCACCCACGGGGTTTTGGCACTGCGGGTTGTTGGACCATGCGAAGTTCGGATGATTTCTCCACCCTGGGTTATAAGTGGCATAGAACGGGTTGTTCCCCAGGGCGCAAGCGTCTTCTATGCCAGAAGATGCGTCCGCATGAAAATATGCATCCGAGCACACGGAGGCTTGGTCCTCCGTGTCAAAATACTGTCTCACAGAAGCCAGATCCACATGACTTACCGAGTCGCTCGGCACGACACTCGGTAAGGAAGGTCTTACGGGGTTTCTCGGGATAAGCTTGGTGTTGGAAGAATTGGAATTGTGACGAAGTCGTGAAGTGGGGGTGTTTGCCAAAGAACGGGTAGCGTTGGCCAGAAGCTCGTCCAGCTTCTTGTGCATGACGGAGACTTCATCCAATTTCTGTGCGATAAGGCTGAGATCAGTGGATGAATGGGAGGGTCCCGTGTCAACTTCGTGGACATTTCGGGGTAGGCTGGTACGATTAAAGGCGACAATGGAAGCATTGTTCATTGAGTTTTCACTCATATTTGCAAATAATTCGAATGCTCCATTCTCGTCTTTATTCATAAAATTCCCTCCCTAGGAAGCGTCTGCAATCTACTTCAAAGTCTCATTTAGCCCATGTAGAAAATCTGGGCTATATGCCACTTAGGCAGACCGTGGTGCGGACAGTTCCTGAGGAGGTCGTTATACCTCTCCCATGCCTCATGAAATTATTTGCCATTTTGTTTCATAAATGAAGTGATAGCATAATGAAGCACATTGGTTCGCCCGATTGGGAAGAACTTCTTGAGAAACGCTGTTCGCATCTCTTCCCAAGAGTGGATGGTTCTCCCAAGGGTGCATAACCACTGTGACACTTTATCCCGCAATGAAAACGGGAACATTTTCATGAGGACTATAGGTAACCCGATATTTCTAGGTTTAACAGTTTCAGCCAATCAGGTTAGGTTTTCCAAGTGGAGAAAATAATCTTCACTTGCAAGACCATGGAAGTGAAAATTTATTAGGCCAATTATGTTTGGTTTCAATTCAAAGTCATCCCCGCCGATGGGGACCTGAGTTTGTCCTATGGTCTCTGTAGCAGCGGGATTCTGATAGGAGCTAAGAGACCTAGTCTCCTCTCGTTCGGGAGGGTTCTGTATTTCCTCCAATGCTTCCCTAATGGCCTCAATTCGTTCATTATACATTTCCAGTTGGGCTTAGAGGTGGGTTATGGGATCTAAGGCTCCACCACCTGGTGGGTTCTGAGGGTGGTTTCCTCCCTCGGGAATTGGGGGTGGGGATGTAGCCATGTTTGTGGAGGGGGAGGACGATTCGACTCCTTTTCTAAAATTATCAGGCAATTCACATAGTTCAGGGTTTTGTAACCTCCTCCCAAACATGCACTACCGCAAGAAGAATTGGGGGGATAAGAAGGGAAAAGAGATGAGAGAAATGACACCGCAAAGGTACACTTAATGACAAATCAATACAATCAAATTCCTAACCTCTACAGTGTGCCATTAGACCTAAAGATCTAAGTTACCTACTATCACGAACTACGGAACCGAATGCGAGCACCGCGAAACCACCAGGCCAGATTGAAAGGCCGTTTGCCCCAGTCTTAGACACCCAATAGCACGCGGGAACCCTCACCAGCACGTAGACGCTACACGCAGGTAGTTAGACCTCCAATCCTTAATAACGGTCAAGTTACTACCAATTTTAGTTAGAGGCTTAGGATCAAGTGCTTTTGGAATGTGAAGGGCATTGTTTACGGGTAATGCCCAAGTGATTGATTTTTCAAGTGGGTAAAACAAGCATGCAACGGGGAAATCTCCTCGAATTTGAAGTTTTAATTGGTTAATGGTTTTTAGAATTCAGCCTTAAGTAGTATGGATTTTAGGATTTCGCTGCAATACCAATTCAACCAATCTCCGAGTTTTGAGAGAATACAGGTTTTCTTCTAAGCCCAACAAACCCTTCTTCAATGTCAATTGGTTAATGCATGCTACAATGCAATGGGCTTCCCTAAATGGAGATTTCTATGTGTGGATGCACAAATCAGTTTTATATTAGTGTGAAAGGGAGCCAAAGCACTTCAATTCAAGTACTCCCAATCACCAAAATGATGTCCACACACAAGGCTCAACCAAAAGATAAGGAAAATCAGATTGTTGGGGTTGAAGTATTTGGGATCGAATCTTAGGCACGTTGAAAAGTCGTGGTGGGGTTGGAATCAACTCAATTCCAAGTCTCCCCACCAAAAATGTGATCCCGAATTTGCAGATAAGTGAGGCAAAGAGGGGTGCAATCAATCTTTTTATGTTTGCCTCAAAGAATACTTCACACGGCGAAAAATTCAAGAATCAAGATTCTTCGATTTTCGCTATGCGAAGTAAGGCGGGAAATCTCGGGGCGATGGGGTAAAGGCAATCAATCAAACAAGTGAATTTTAATCCACTTGCCCCAAGAGATCCTAAGAAGTTTTTCTAGCTTTTTTAGTTTTTAGTTTTTTTATTTTATTAAGGTGACAAGTTAACCTAGGTTGCTAAGAAAGAAAGACCTACTTGTTCAGCCATGTGTGCGAAGCTCCAGTGCAGTGTCGACGTCTTCACGCTCTCGTTCCCGCCTTGGATCTACCCACATCTCTGACTTCGTCTGCCTGCCTTCTCTTTGCAACAGGTTTACCTGCACACCAAAAACAAAGACACCCGTGAAGAGAGAAGAGAAAAATGAAAGGAATGGAATAGAAACTTACTTGAAGGCGCACTTCCCCGGCAACGGTGCCAGAAAAGATGATGGTCGGGCCCGGATAGGTGTGTTAATATGGTGATTTTATCGTTGAAGTGTGTATAGTGGTTAACCTAAATCGGACCTAACCATCTCTTTACATAATATTTTTTTTACCTGGCCTATTTGATTTTATCTTGGTCACTTTTAGGGCCAAGGTCGAACTCAGGGAAGTGGGGTTAGAAGTCAAGTTTCTACGCCTTTCCTACAACGAATCTCTTCCGTTTGTTTATTGTGTTTTTGGTGTTTTTCTATTTAGATTTTTTTTCTGATAATTCTTGTCCTTGAGGCACACCCTCAAAATTAGGTTCTTGGCTTTGAGCCAAAACAGGGTTCCAAAATGGGTCTTGCTATTCGCAAGATGGAGTACCTGCAAGTCAAGGATTATCTTTTCTCTTTTATATATTTTATTATCTTTTTATTGGCAGGAAAGAGAAGCAGAAGTAAAGTAACTATAGTGTATATATAGATGTATATACTATATAAGTATAAAGGGGTGGGGGTGGAGGCGGAGATGGAGTGTAGCACAGTGTCGGGTCGGTCGTCGTCTAGAAAGATGCAACCAACAGGACGAAGTGTCACGTGGAGTGTAAGGTGGATGGTAGAAGATTTGTGTGACCACACTTTTTGTACGTGTGTATCGGGGAATATCAGCAACTGGTGCAGATATTCCGGCGATACAACGTATGGTAAGTAATGTGAAAATATACATATATATATGTATATATGTAAATATATCTATATGTATATATGGTTATGAATACATAGGTATATATGTAGTTATATATGTATATATGTATATATATATAAAGATATAAATATATGTATAGATAGATATATGTATAGATATATATATATATGTATATGTATATGTATGTATATATAACTATATAGATGTATATATATGTATGTATATATATATATATAGTAATCTATGTATATAGATATATGTAGTTAGATATGTGTATAAGTAGGTGTGCATATATGTATATATATATATATATATATGTATCTATACTTATACTTAGTTATATAGGTAATAATATATATATAGATATTTGTATATATATATATATATATATATATATATGTATATAAATATATGTATATATGTAAATATATATATATATATATATATGTATGTATACTAATACTTTAAGTATATAGATACTACTATATGTATAGATATAAGTATATATATATATATGTATATAAATATATATATGTATATGTATATATATATAAGTATATAATAGTGTAAAGGTGAGAGTGTGTGTGTGCGAGAGTGTGAGTGTGTGTGTATGTGTTTCTGCAGAGAGGGAGAGAGAGTGCTGTGAGTGAGAGAGAGAGAGAGTGCTGTGAGTGAGAGAGAGAGAGAGAGCACGAGAGAGAGAGGGCTTCTGCTGAGGAAAAGAGAGGCGTTTAAGTAGTCTGCAGCAGTGGGGCCGACGTCTGAGGCTTCACGCACCGTGCTGCACGTAGGTGTGCGAGGACATGCCCCTGGGAAGAAGCAAGCGTGGAGAGGACCGTAGCGTACAGCACTGCACGGAGAGCTGGGGGGCGCACGCAGACGTACGCTGGCGAAGGGAGCGGGTGATGCGGGCAGGCCCTGGAGCGGGCGCAGGGCTGGATGCAGGTGCAGGTAGTGGCCGGTAGCGGTGCCCCGAGTGACCGGATAAGTGAGAAACTTACCGGCACCACACCCTAGCCACAGTTTTTCGTAGAAACACATGAACAGTGGCTACAGTGGCCGGGCGAGCCGCGCAATCGCTTGCGTCCGGTGTTGAGTGCGGACGGCTTACGGTTGGCGCACGCAGGCTGGCGCTCGCGTGGAAGGGTTGCACCGACCGGTGGCTTGCTGGCGGGACGTCGCGACAGAGCACGCGGAGAGGGCTGGGTTGCGGGTGAAGGAGCACGACAGGGCGCGCGGTGGCCTGCGGGTGTTGGCTGGCAGGTGCGGTGAAGCTTGGCCGGCAGCTGCAAGGGCGCGCGGTGGCCAGTTGCAGGCGAAAAAGCAAGTGCAGTGCGAAGAAGCGGGAGGCAAGGGCGCCTGCAAGCGTGCGCTAGAGGAGAGGGCGGCCTGTAGGCATGCGCGGAAAGGGCTAGGGCGGCTGCTGTCATCTTGCTGCCGCTGTGTGCGGAGCTTTGAGCTTCAAAGCTTGAAGCTCCTGCTCCAATGGCTGAAAAGGCTTGAAAAGTTGAAACAGGGAATACCAGCACGCCCAGCGGCTCTTTGATGAGCTAGGCGGTGGTGGTCTCACGATGGTGGGTGTGCACCACCGTGAGGTACTCCTGCCTGCAGAGTGTCTCCTCAGAGGAGGAGGGCCTGCGTATGGAGGGAGAGGGAAGGAGATGGTGGCCTGGAGAAGAAGCTGCGTTGGGTTCTATTGGTTGGACCAGGCCCTTGTGCAAAGGAGCTGTGCTCTTTTTAAAGAACAAAGAGGCATGCACAGCCATGCCCTGGCTATGCTTGGCTCGTGCATGGCTTGGTAGGGAGAGCATGAGCAGGGAATGGCTGAGCAGGACATGGCGCGAATAAGAAGAGGTTGCCATGTATTGCAGCCGCGGGAAGAAAGTCAAAAATCAAAAAGAAATAAAAATGAAGATGGAAATTTTGCGAGGCAGCACTTGAGGAAAACGTGCATTGCGAGGCCATTTTATTCACTCTCCTCCCCTCTCAATTAAATGTATGCATGCCTGTATTTTTACAAATGCAACTATGGATACCTAATATGCACTGGTAATGCTAGGAAATAGCACAAGACGGCACAATTGCAGGTGTATTTTTGCGGTGCAATTAGGTGCAACATGGAGGAATGAGGCAAAGCAAACCTTGCCACTAGTATGGTGGCAGGGTGATGAGAGAGAGGAGGGAGGCTCTCCAGAGCTCGCTGGTCTTCCTGACCAGAGGAGAAGAGGATGAAATTGGGGTGGTTCTCTGGCCAAGTCGAGCTGAAGAGATGTGGCCGGGGTTGAGGATCCTTTTATAGATGATGGAAGGGTCTCTTGTGCTTGGAAGACAAGCTTCCAAGCGCAAGAGTCCTCGTCGAAGTAGGAAATCCATTGGTTACCCAAATCTCTCGAGCCTTCGCATGAGAGATTTGGTGCAAATCAGAGATTGAAATCACGCTCAAATGGAAGGGAATTTCTCAATGAATCTCCCTTCCAAATCTGGGAGGAGATCTCTGAGGAATCAAGGAGTACTCCCCCTCTATTCCTCACCAGAGTAGGATTTCTCCCCATTAATGGCGGAGGGGCCTGTTTGTAAGTGTGGAGAGGAAGTTAGTGGGGTCTGCGCAAGGGTTTTCAAAAGTTAGGGCCTAGAATGTAATTGGGTGGACTATTTTGCAAAGTAGGTCAAGATGACCTCCCCTTAGAGCCAAATTTTGGTACAAACATAATTTGGACTTAAGGAATCCAATGGTGAAGTTGAATTTTAGTTTTGACCATGTTTGACTAGACATTTTACACAAAAATCCAAATTAGGTCAAATAATGAGTTCAGACCCCAATCTAGGTCAAAATAGGTTCCAAAGGCCAAATTGAAGGTTCTAGACCCTAGGGGATGTTTTTCCATGAATTTTAGAGGGTTTAGTTGATTTTTATCCTGACCATAACCATGTTGAATTAAGCGGGTCTGTTTTAGGGTTATAGAATGTCATTTAATTCTTGGATTGCACAATAACCCATTTCTGATTGAACCAACCCACTCTTTATCTTATTCAGACCATTTGATCTATGTTTTACCTCTGAAAAATATTTTTTATGTACTGCAGTGACAAAATTACAGTTTTAACCCTTTAGTTCATGTTTCCTTCTCAAAACATTAAACACTTGACTTAGTTCTTCCTTTAGGTTATACAGGAGTTTTTGTTTACTTTCTCAAGTTAAAATGAGCTAGTTAGGGCTCATGATGAGGCTCTCATCAGTAGGGGATAGGTTTTGCTTCTATGTGCAAGTGCAGAGAAGAAGAGAAGAAGGAAGAGCTAAGGCAAGGTGAAAGCAAAGAAGGGAAGGAAGGACACTTAGTCGCAGAAAGGAAGAAGAAGGAAGGCCAAAGAGAAGAAGAGAAAGTCAGAGGAGAGATAAGGAAAAGGCTGAAGAAGGATGTCAAGGTAAAAGCCAAGGAAGAAGAAGAAAGAAGACTGTAGAGGAAGAAGAAGGCGAAAGGCACTGTGCAAGAGAAGAAAGAGAATGAAGAAAGGCAAAGGTAGAAGATCCAAAGGAGAAAGAAGTAAGGCAAAAGACAGAGGAAAAGAAGAAAGAGTAGAACTAAAGAGAAAGAAAGAAGAAGAAGAAAAGAAAGAAGAGAAAGCAGAAGGAAATAATAGCTATCATTTAAGACGTCTGATCATAGCATCAGACGTCTGATCATAGCATTAGACGTCTAATTCTTTTATTTTTGCTATAATTTTAATTCCTAAACTCCTGCATTTATACTCTGAATTAGGTTTTGAGTAACTCTAAGTGTTCAATTAGATTATTGAGATTAATGAATAAATTCCATTTGCTCTCTGTATTCGACCTCGGATACTTAGGTTTTTGAGTAATAAATTCTTATTTGTTTTCAAGGCAATTTCATCTATACTACAACGCAACATCTTTTAAAACCACGATCTAGCCTCGTCAACATTTTGGCGCTGTTGTCGAGGAGCAACGCACAATTTATCACTAATCTCTGCATTCTTTTTGACTATATTTGAACACTAATTTGGCTTATTTCATTTTGTTGTGATCTTGCAAGGTATTTCACGAGAAGATCCCCCACAAAAGTCAACCACTCCAGGGCAAGTAATCTCTCCCCTTAAAATCCACCTTTTAATTCTGAGAAGACAAAGGAAGAAAACCAAATTAGGAATCAATTGCCATCTTTCTACAGTAATTACCATATTTAAGGCAAAAGGTTCCTGATTTTGTGAAAATTTTTCAAAACTTATTGAAGTGGAAGCGATTTCTCTTTAGAGATCCTATCCCACAAAATTCCTGTGCCTAATAGAAATCACGCTTAATCTTTACGAACAACTTCTTGTTTTTGGGTCCAAAGAGAACTTTTGTGAAAAAGAGGATTGGAAATAGAACCAAATTAGGGTTTCAACAGTAGGGTCTTTGGAGTGCTAATCACACATGCTTGTTTAAAATGAAATAAACCCTCCCGCATCAGTATGCTACCCAAGCCCTTGATTGAAGAGATCTAAACAAGACAAACCCTAAAAATTGAGCTCTAACAGCACTTGAATCTTAAAAATCTTGGACCTAATAAACTAGGAGGCAAATCAGGGTGATCTCTGGGTCCCAAGCCTAGAATCATTCTGCCATCTTTAGGATAAGTCAGGTGAAGTTGACCCCTTGGGTCAACCAACCTCCAAATTAGGTCACAACATCAAAATATGTAAAGTTCAAGTGAGAACCCTAAAGCACCTTTGAAATAAAAGCGGTAGACTTAAGAGGTCAAGGTCCCCATTCTGGTCTCCTTGGAGTCTTAGTGACAAGAGAGGTCGGTGGGGGAAACCCTGTAACCCGTGGGAATGCTCTACCGTGTAGGGGTCTTTGCGGGACTCTCCCTCTCTGGCTGCTTAGGTAATTCTCAAGTGGATGACCTTCTGATCCAGGGGTATCATCCGCCTCGAACCTCCATAGTCATCCAAACAGCTTTTGGGTGCCTCGATTGGGTCAAAAACATCTCCAGTCCCTCTTCTCTTTAGAGCACACACATAAAACTTCAGTAGGATTCTTTATTCAGATCTAATTGCTTCATAACTTGATTCTACATCTTGAGTCAAACTCTGATTCTACACCTTGATTCCACCACTTGATCCAAATATGCAGCCAAACCACTTAAGACTGCCATTCAGGAAACCTGAATCCCGGAGATCCATGAGAGATAGGATAATGGATGATGTCCTGAGATTCTATGAAAAAGAAGACAAAACCTCAACACTAGTAGAAAACATTCAGGTTGATGTCCCAACAACCACAACCTTCATCATAACCTGTATCCAAGTGTTATTAGCAGAAGCCACAAAAGGGTCAACCCGAGACATGCTCATCACAGGATACATTGAGATAGAAAAATTGCACAATCTTGAATACCTTCAATGCATAACAAATCTTGTACTTTGGGAAAAACACCAAGATGATCTTGAAAAATGGGAGGAAATGATGAGATTATTGAAACAAATTATCGATCAGAAATGCCCATACACGCCAGATGATGAACCATCTTGGAACAATATCAAGGATCAATTTGATTTCCTAGATCTCGGGTTGGAGGCACAGAATGGTTATGGATTCCCAACCCAGATGGAGTACAATGTGCCTAATAATGAAGGAGGTTGGGAAGTTCCAATGGTAGGAGAACACAATGTTGAGCCAACCTTAGACCATGAATCACCAGGCTTAGAATTCCAAAACTCCTGCAATAAGGAAAGTAGAACTAAACCTCTCGAGGGTGTAAATTCCAGCCCTTATTCTGATAAGGTGACCCTCGAAGGTTATTTGGACCTAGATTCTAGTGATTCAACCCACATCCTAAGCCCATAATCTAGATCTGAAACCTATTGGGAAGATTTCGAGGCCCCATATGAGGAAGATCAATTTTTCAATAAAGAATATGATCTTGGGCCTCTATTTGATGAATATCCCTCACCAACATCCTCAGAGAAACCAATTGATTTTTCAGAAGTAATGCCAATTTATGATACAGAAACTGAGGAATTGGACGAGTGGGGTTTCAATTGGGTCTATCCTACCAGCTTGGAACCTGAGCCTCTACCAGATAAGGACACCTTTTTAAGCTCAGAATTGGCATCTAGGCTAGACCCCAGTCAGGCTGTTGAATCTACAACATATGATTTATTCTATGGTGGAACTCATGATCTTGAATCTCATTTAGATTTTGATTTTCACAAACTCTCCAGCGATTTCGTATCTGACCATAACATCGAAGAAAATCTACTTCATGATTATAACAAGCCAATCTACGACCTCAGCTCACATGACTCATTCTCTAACTTCGATTCTAAGGTCCCGATTCTCGAGATCACTGATTTCAATTCAGGGTCCAGTGACATGGAATCATTTCTTTTCAATCCTCAGGAATCAGAACCAGAAAATGCTGAGAGTGATTGCGACCCAGAATACGAATCTTTTCTCGACTCTGATTTCCAGTATCCCATAGACACTCTCCAGGCATTCACTTTTGATTTTGAAAGTTACTATGAGGACTCTCTACATGAGACCACCTATCATTCCTTTCTAGAAGAGCCCTTATACACAATTCTCATTGAAGCCACCACTTCCACACATACAGAACCGATCAAAACCCGTTCTCAACCCCAACCCGCAACTGGACTCAATTTCTATTCTGATTCACCTCTCACTGAGCCATTTGCAGATGATTCAACTCCATAACTATATCGAGCATCGGGTATCAATCAGACTGAAAATCATGATCCATCATTCTCTGATCACCCCTGTAGGGATTCCACACCATTCACTGATCATTTTTCGGAACCCTACTCTAACTAGGTTGATTCGACTTAGCCTAAACCTGCATTTTCACTTCCATATCCATTCGAGCAACATTGCATTTGGTGGGTTCCGCATCTGTTGATCTACATCTTTCAATCCACTAGACTAATTGGGTTTGGGCTACATCATCAGCCTATTGATCCTAATAAGCACTTGGTTGGACCAACCAGGCTCTTAATCAAGGTGCTTGTTTTACAAAAATCCACTGATTGGACCACTCCCTCTCCATCCCATGTTCCACTCGGCTGAAGGCGTTGAATTTAGCGCTTAATGGGAGGCAACCCATCATTCCAAAAATAGAGACCCGTCTGATTATCCGTTTATACTCCACGTCTATTGCACCTTGAGTTTAGCCTTAGCCAATTGATCCCACCTCTGGTACATGTACAAGAGCTTGAAATCATCTGCATCAGTCACTTCCCGACCCATTCACCCACCCGATATATCCTATTCTAAGTCCCTGAACCCAATATTGTGTCACACCCTCCGTTTACAATGAGGACATTGCAAAACTTAGGCATGGGGAGTTGATAAAGTGCATACATACAAAGCCAAGAAAAGTTAAAAGGATTCTCACAAAAAAATTCACATATGTCAAAAACACAAAAAAATTGAAAAATTATGAAAAAGAACAAAATAATGGAGGGAGGAAATTTTGTGAACCACATAATCATGAGGAGGAGCACAAAAAAAAAAAGATAAAAAGTAGCATAAAATGAAAAAGAAAAAGAGATAGTAATTAGTAAGAGATTAAGGAATTAACCAAAGTTCTAGACCACATCGGAAAGAAAAAAATGGAAGAAAAAGTGCTAATGAGACACAAAAATAGATTAGCAGGAACGCCGATCTTAGGCCTTTTGGGCTAGACTCTTAGGCTTAAAAATTCAAGTATCCGCTAAGATCTGGATAATCCTCAAGAGGTTGGGGAAAATGTGGAGCTTAAGTATTAGGTCTAAGGCTTAGGGAGTATTCAACCTCATTAACTGACCTTCGATTTGCGAGACTCGGTAACCTAAGCACCCCAACCAACACATAGTCTTGTTTAGTGCGCATAACTATAAAAATCATGCAAAAAGCATTTTAGTGTTCTAAAAAAGTTGCCTAGATTAGGAGTGGCCGATCAACAGAAGTTGATTTGGACGAGTTCCCGATGTGGAGAGGCGGGAAATTCCCCTCGAAGATGCGTAACAACATATCATTTCCTCGGTGCTTGTCTCTTAGGATATTTAAATATCCTATCGGGGACATGTAAGCACTCTGCTGGTTCAGATACCATGGGAGGCATTATCATGAAATGTCGATTGCCAGGGCCTGGATTCGGCCACGGAACGCCATGGGTAGGATTATCTCGAAATCTCGAAAGCTATGGTTTTGGGGGTTGCCATGGGCGGTGGTATCACGAAGCATCGATTTCTAGGGACCTTTGAGGATTGATGATGGGGACGAGGAATCCGATACAGACCACATTGAGAAGCCAATCCGAAGCTAGAAATAAAAAGAAAAGAGAGAAAACTCTCCAAACAAATAAATCCTCTGTCTCTCTCTTACAAAAACACACTGCAAACTAAACCAAGGCTAAAAATGTCTCAAGCACGGGTGCTTTAACAGTGGAGTCCAACAAACCCTAGGATAGTTTCTGCGAGCCTTAAAAACCTTTACGGAGGATCGAATCTAAAGCAGGTTAGGTCTGAATTTTGGGTAATACTTGAGTACCTCTAGGCCTATTCTCAGCATTCTAACCTAATCAACAGAAAAAGAAAAGCACTTATCATAACTGGTAGAAGAAACTCATGGTCTAGAACAGAAGTTAAAACCTTGAAATTTTGCTAAGGGACTAGCGAAAGCTAGGCATGGGGGTTTGATGAGAGCCACATCATGAGCCCTAACTAGCTCATTTTGACCTAAGAAAGAGAATAAGAGATCCTACATAACCTCGAGAAGGGTCTAATTCAAGGAATTAATGTTCTGAGAAGAAAACATGAAACAAAAGTTAAAACTACAATTTTACCATTGTAGTACATAAACGGGATTTCTCAGAGGCAAAACATAGGTCAAATGGTCTGAATAAGATAAAGAGTGGGTTGGTTCAATCAAAAATGGGTTATTATGCAATCCAAGAATTAAATGACATTCTATAACCCTAAAAATGACCCTCTTAATTCAAGAAGGTTTTGGTCAAGATAAAAATCAAATAAACCCTCTAAAATTCATGGAAAAATATCCCCTAGGGTTTAGAACCTTCAATTTGGCCTTTGGAACCTATGTTGACCTAGATTGGGGTCCTAGCTCATTATTTGACCTAATTTGGGTTTTTGTGTAAAATATCTAGCCAAACGTGATCAAACCTAAAATCCAACTTCACCATTGGATTCCTTAGGTCCAAATTAGGTTTGTACCAAAATTTGGACCTAAGGGGAGGTCATCTTAACCTACTTTGCAAAATAGTCCACCCAATTACATTCTGGCTACTTTTGAAAACTCTTACGCAGACCCCCCTAACTTCCTCGCCACTCTAACAATCAGGTCCCTCTGCCATTAATGGGGAGAAATCCTACTCCAACAAGGAATGGAGGGGGATTACTCCCCGATCCCTCAAGATCTCCTCCCAGATTTGGAAGGGAGATTCTCTGAGGAATTCCCTTCCATCTGAGTGCAATCACAAGATCTGGTTTGCACCCAATCTCTCGTGCGAAAGCTCGAGAGATTTGTGTATCCAACTGATTCCTTCTCCGGTGAGGACTCTCGCACTTGGAATCTTGTCTTCCAAGCACAAGAGCCCCTGCCAGTGCCTATAAAAGGATCCTCAACTCTGGTCGCATCTCTTTAGCTTGACTTGGTTGGAGAATCACCCTAATTTCATCTTCTCCTCTGGTCAGGGGTCCAGCGAGCTCTGGCGAGCCTCCCTCCTCTTTCTCGTCGCTCTGTCACACTACTAGTGGCAGAGCTACCTTCACCATCTTCCTCCGCATCGTGCAACACCCGCGCGCAAGCCACTAGCCCCTTCGTCATCACCGCTCTCCCTCCACTGGACACTGTCTTCTTTGGCTATAGTAGGTATAGCCAGCCGCCTCCTCTCCCCCTTCGTCCATGTATCTAGGTTAGAATTATTCCTCTCTATCCCCTCTTCAATTCCCCTCTTTCTATTTCCCCTTTTCGACCCCTCTCAGCCACTGTCCACCGCCATCTTCTCCATCTCCGGCCGCCCATCGGCGAGGCACCTCCACCGCTCCACACCTCTACACGCCTCGCCAGACACCTCACCACCTCTGCCATCATCCACTGATCACCTTCCGCCCATCCATTGACCACCATCACTTCCCTAAACGTCCCTCGACCAAACCCATAAGCACAGCCATAGGGTGACCTAGGCACGCACACCTAGGCCACCCCGTGGCCTACCACCCACCATCTCACCTTCGCCAAGACACGGCAAAGTTCCTTGTGTGTTTTAATGGGGTCGCAAGGCTGTATTCATGAACTTCAGGTCAACACCCCCTTCCGCCATTAACGCTGAAGCAAGGAACTTGCAGCAGCGCTCCAGGTTGCGTGCCCCAGGCGTCAGAGTCCCAAGTGAAGTGGATTGGTGTCGCGAACTCATACAGCCAAGCAATTGGCTTAGTGAGAGACCTATCAGTAGCAATCGAAGAAGACACCTTGCGGATGCGAGCATAGAAGTGAGTGGGACATTTAGTCCCACCTCGTGAACTCAGAAGTGCGAAGAGTGCCTTAAATTGAATTTATGATCTTAGCTCATCGCCTCCAGTACACAAGAATGAGGTCCCTTGCCCTCACTCGCCCATGCCTCGTCCGCGACCCCTGCCCCTACGAACCTGGCACCCAACCCGATTACCTAGACCTAGCACTCCTCGCGCATCACACCCACGTCGGTGCGCCTAGACCCGAGCATGCAAAACCCGACCCGATTACCCGGCTCTGGGAGAGTGTACCGAAGAGAGAAATAGAGAGAGAGAGACACGGGGGAGGGTAGGGGATAGGTTTTGCTTCTGTGTGCATGCATAGGGAAGAAGAAGAGAAGAAGGAAAAGGAAGGCGTAGCTAAGGCAAGGTGAAAGCGAAGAAGGGAAGGAAGGACACTTAGCTGCAGAAAGGAAGAAGAAGGAAGGAAGGCCAAAGAGAAGAAGATAATGTCAGAGGAGAGCTAAGGAAAAGGCTAAATAAGGATATCAAGGCAGAAGCCAAGGAAGAAGAAGAAAGAAGAAGATCGCAAGGAAGAAGGAGAAAGGCACTGTGCAAGAGAAGAAAGAGAAGGAAGAAAGGCAAAGGCAGAAGATCCAAAGGAGAAAGAAGTAAGGAAAAAGATAGAGGAAAAGAAGAAATAGTAGAACTAAAGAGAAAGAAAGAAGAAGAAGAAAAGAAAGAAGAGAAAGCAGAAGGAAATAAGAGCTATCATTTAAGACGTCTGATCATAGCATCAGACGTCTACTTCTTTAATTTTTGCTGTAATTTTAATTCCTAAACTCCTGCATTTATACTCTGAATTAGGTTTTGAGTAACTCTAAGTGTTCGATTACATTATTGACATTAGTGAATAAATTTCATTTGCTCCCTGTGTTCAACCTTGGATACTTAGGTTTTCGAGTAACAAATTCTTATTTGTTTTCGAGGCAATTTTTTCTATACTACAACGCAACATGTTTTAAGGTGAATGTCGAAAGACTGCATTTTCAAACGTGCTTCCGTGATGGCCTAAGGGTGATCTGGAGGTCGGTCTCTCCCTTTGATGGAGCCTTGCTGGAGAGGCCACCTCAGAGATTGGGATCCAAGTCAGGGAGACTTGAGATCAAGGGTTTACCACTACACTTGAGGTCTAGGGAGGTTGTGGCAACCATGATATCTGGATTTGCCTTGATGGTAGAAGATGTGGAAGTAGGGCTGATGGAGGGCGATGGACAGACGCTGAATGTGATGGTTGATGTTGTCAAATCAAGTTCAGTCCCTGACAGACTGATTCTGAGATGTGGGGGCAGTTCTTGGCTGCTGCTGCTGAGTTTCACGGTGGGTGACACTGTTACGAAGAAGATGCAGGATAAGCCGTTTGATTCTAAAACTATTGAAGAGGTGAACATGCAGGTCTTGCATAGGCTTTCTCCTGAAGAGTCCCCTTCTATCAAAAAACACAAGGACCATCATTTGGGGGAAAGGGGGGAGATGATGGATGAGGAGAAGGAGGAATCAATAAGGATGGAAACAACGAGGCCTGTGATTGAAGATGCAGGGAGTGTACTGCCAGACATTGCTAACAGTGAGGTGCAGGTGTTGCAAGAGGTCTCTCCTAACTCCTTGAAGGTTCAACAGAGTTTGCAAGAGGTGGAGGGTCTAAAATTTGGTGCTGGATCTTGCACCAAATCTGGTAAGGGCAGGTCACCATATAGCCTCAGGTAGACTAAATCAAAGGCCGATCTGCTTCTGGATGAAGACAAGGTTGCAGAGATTATGCAGGTATGCAAATGTCAAAATCAAAGGGGGAAGGGATCTCATGAAGGTAGATGAGAATCCTCACTTGGAATGTGCGTGGGTTGCGCGACAAAAGCTGGACGGCTTCTTTGATGAGATACTTGAGAGAGTGGGGGATCGAGTGTGCGATCATTCAAGAGACTCACATTGAGAATGAGTCTGATAAAATATGGAGTGACTTGACGGCTGCGGGGATGAATGAATGTGTGATACTTAGTGCACATGGTAGGTCGGGGGGCATAGTTATTTGGTGGAGAAAGGCTTGGGCACACAATTTGGAAGTACACAAGGCTAGACATTTGTTGACTTGCAAGTTCCAGACTCACTAAGGGTAGGATACTATCTGGGTTACTGGTGTGTATGGCCCTTGTGCTGCATCTGCGAGACAGGAACTATGGGAGGATTGGGCTGTTGCTCCTGAATTGGTGCAAGGGGAAGCTTGGCTGACAGGAGGAGACTTCAATTGTGTGCTGATAGGGATAGGCAGGCCACATGGTGCCACAGACAGTTCAGCTATAGGTTTTCAGTTGGTGGTTCAATCCCTTGAACTGAATGAATATCCTTCATCAGGTGTTGAGTGTACTTGGCGTAATGGTAACGATCTTCTATCTAAAATTGATAAATTTTTTGGAAATGTGACTATTCTTGATAGATTCCAACTGTCGACTGTTGCTGGCCTGGACCGACCTTTCTCTGACCATACTCCATTGGTTTGGGATAGTAGGGAAGAGATCCAAGTAGGCTCATACTTCAAACTTAGAAAATCCTGGCTGAGTGAACTTGGATTCCATCAGATGATCAGCTCATGGTGGCAAGCTAAATAGGTGGAGGGCTCAGCTACTATCAGGTTGGGATCCAAGCTGGTAGCCCTGCGTATAATTCTGAAAGAGTATGGTACTACTGTGAGCACATTAAGGTAACAAAGGAGGGTAGAGGCTCTAAACAACATCCAAGAGCTGGACACTAAGGAAACAGCAGGTCCTCTGTCTGATGAGGAGCTTGCAGATAGAAAAATGTGGAAGGGGGTGGTAATGGAGGAAGATTTCAAACCAGAGGTTGATTGGAGGGAGAGATCAAGAGAATTGTGGCTCAAGGAGGGAGATGCCAACACAAAATTCTTTCATCTTGCGGCTAGCTCTAGGAGGCGTGTAAATTATATCTCTTCCATTATCAAAGATGGACATAGACTATCTTCTATTCAAGAAATAAGGTCTGAAGCTATAAGGTATTACAGGCGAGCCTCTCAGGCAACAAAGAGAGGGGAATGGAGGACGGCTGGGAATGATGCACCAAGAGTTACAAGGGATCAAGCCTCTCAACTGACAGCAACCATCTCTGAATAGGAAATATTGCATGCTATTAAAGAACTTAATATGGAAGGCTCCCTAGGACCTGATGGGATACAAATGTTCTTCTATAAAGAAATGTGGAGCTTGATTGGCAAGGAGGTGATGGAAGTCATAAGAGAATTTGAGAAGGGCAATGTAGGTTTCAATAAGATCAATAAATCATATCTTTTCTTATTGCCAAAGAGTATGGGAGCTGAGAAGTTTTCAGACTTCAGGCTGATCTCATTATAGAATTCCATCTACCTTGTGGTGAGTAAAATATTGGCAAACCGACTGAGAACTATTCTACAGAGCTTAATACACCCAGTGCAGTCTGCCTTTTTACCCAATAGATTCCTCCAAGAATCCTTCATTTTGGCCTAAGAAATGGTGAGTGGATGGCACAGAAGGAAATGCAAGGCATTTATGTGGAAAGTTGACTTCCAAAAGGCATATGATTCGATTTCATGGTCATACATCTGGGAGGTATTCAAAAGGAGAGGCTTCCCCCCTCTATGGATCCAGTGGATGAAGTGATGTATCACAACTGCCTCCTTCTCCCCATTGATCAATGGGAAACCATGTGGTGCTTGGATTCAACCTCAACATGGGGTTAGACAAGGATGTCCTCTAGCCCCCTTGATCTTTAACCGTGCAGTGGATGGACTCGCAAGATATGCATGTAGAATGACAGAGGTGGGGGTCATCAGAGGGTACTCATTGTCCAATAGGAGATCCTTGCTCCTATTTTGCAATATGCAGATGACATGATTTTTTTTATGGAAGGGACCAATTCTGCTGCCCATGCTTTAGGGCTTATGGTGAAAATCTTTGGAGATATGTCAAGTCTGAAATTGAATAGAGAAAAGTCTACTTTGATATGCCTTGTCATGAATGACCAGGAACAGAAGGATCTTGAAACTACATTGGGTTCACCTCAGTCTAAACTGCCAATGAAATATCTACGATTGCCATTGAGAGCTGCAAAAATGAAGAAGCATGATTGGAATATTTTGTTTGACAAAGTATCTGTCAAACTGAAAGGGTGGAGTAGTAAATTTCTATCTAAGGGTGGGAGATTAATTTTCCTAAACTCAGTCATAACTTCCATCCCGATTTATATTTCAGCATCTTTAAGGCCCCGAAATCTATTTGGAAACGGTTGGATGTAATGCTGAAGAAATTTTTTTGGAAAGGGGCTGGTCATGAGGGAAGTTTCATGCAGCCTGTGAAATGGGAAAAGATCTACAGGCCAAAGGAAATAGGTGGTATGGGGATTAAGGCACTTAAGGAATTCAATGAAGCTCTTTTGATCAAATGGGCCATCAAGATCTTTGAGGGTAAGGATGAAATCTGGACAGACTTGATCAGAGACTGTTATGGTGGCTCCAATAGTGCACTGAAGAGGCTACATCCAGCTAAACCATCTCCTTTTTAGAGATCAGTTATCCTTGCAACCAAAAGCAACTGGCATCTGATGCAGCCTAGGCTTGGAGATGGTTGTGACTTTAGCTTGTGGAATGAGCAGTGGTCAGATTTAGGGATGCTAAGAGATGCTTACACAAGGTTACATGCTGCAGCTACAGACAAAGATGCTACTGTCAGCAGCTTGTGGTTTGCTGTAGGGAGCTGCTGGAGGCTGGAAGGATCTGATTTCAGTAGAATAGGTACATGGCAATGGGAGGACAGGCATAATTTGTTGTCTGCACTGCAGAAGATACATCCTAGGTAGGATGCGGCTGATACTTATGGATGGAATGGGGTCTTTTCAGTGTAGCAGGCCTATGAAAGGATCATCAGGTCAAACACAAATGTGGAGAATGATCCGATTGACAAGAAGATTTGGCTATTGAAGATTCCTTTGAAAGTTTAAATCTTCTTACGGCTTTGTAGGCAGGAAGGCTTGATCACGAGTGATCTTAGACATAGAAGAATGGGGACAACGTTGAACGCTTGTCATCTTTGTGGATTACACACTGACAGTGCGTCTCATATTTTTTCTTCATGCCTGGTCACAGATAAGCTCTGGAGGAAAATTTGCCAGGAACCTCTACCTACCTGGGACTCCCTTTGGCAGAGGTTTGATACACCTGGACGACCGTACAGGTGTATGGTTACCACCTTGTGGTGTGTGTGGAGGTTGAGAAATGAAAAGCATTTTTAGGAGAGACCAGTTCAATGTGAGAAAATTGTAAATGAGTGCTGATCCCTCATACATAGTTGGGGATCTGTTTTGTAATGTTTGTTTAATTTGAAATATATTACCCTCTGGATTGCTATTTTTTCACGATAGCTTTCCTCACTGTTTCAAAAAAAAAAAAAAACATCTTTTAAAACCATGATCTAGCCTCGTCAACAGGTGCTCTAATTAGGGTTGAAGGGGATGCCTACTGCTTCAATTGAGGATCTAGAAATGATCCTGGGAGTGTTTCGCAGCACCTGGAGAACAACAGCAGAGGTCGAGGAAGAAGATAGTAGCAGCGGAGCTCCGGTGATGTACCCTGAAAAGGAGAATTCGGCCTCTCGGCCCTGTCAAAATTGCTCAAAAGGTTCGGCTGAGTGTGGCGAACGTGATGGTCGTTGTGGCTTGCTGTAAGGAGGTGTGTGTGTGTGTGTGTGTGTGGCAAAGTTGATGAAAGTGGTCGAAGGTGGTAGTGCTCTGTGGGAGGTTTGGATGACCAATAGTCCCAATGATGTTAGGGCTTTTGGTTGCGGGGATGTGGCAGTGCTTCTGGAAGTTGTGGCAAGGTGTTTGGTGTGGTGGAGTCGGCGTGCGAGCTTATCGGAGGTACGTCGGTGCTGAGGAAGGTGGAGGTGGTATGGGTGATGTAGTGTGCGAACCTAAGTTCTAAGGGTGTAGGAAGAGTCAAGGGAAGGAGAGGAGTCAGAGAAGGATGTTTACAGACGAAGGGAGAACGGGTGTGACGCCAGCTATGATTGGCCGGTGTCATAGACGATGAGAAATCCGGAGAGGGAGATGATGATGTCTGAAGGGGAAGGAGCTCCTAGTAGGCATGGCAAGGAGCGGATGATAGAGAGGAAGAGTTTCCCTCTACCTATGGTATGTGGCAGAGGGCGAAAAAGCTGGAGAAGGAGGGTTGCCGGAGCAAGCTTGAGCAGGCCAGAGAGAGGACGACCGATCATAGGAGGTCCTTTTAAAGGCCTCAAGGAAGACTCCAAGCTTAGGAAGAAGCTTGAAGAGATCAAAATTTAGGGAAGAATCCCCAATATTTCTTAGGCTTGATCAATCTTAGGAGCTTGATTTGAAGGTCAATATATGGCCTACCAGATTGGGTAACCTCTCAAGGATCTTCCCTCTAAGTTTGGAGGCGAATAGATCTGATTTGAGGGAGAAAATATCCCTCGATCTTTGCTGTGGATGTGTTCCCACCTCCAATGGCGGATGGGGCCAAAGTGAAGAAAACAATGAGAAGTTAGGGGCCATTTTACAAATAATTCAAAACCTGAGGTGGTGAATGTAAGAAATAGAGTTTTAAAGGGCTAAATTGCAAACTAGGTCAAGATGGACTCTGATTGGGCCCAAATTTTGATGCAAACCTAATTTGTTCCCAAGGAATATAATGGTGAAGTCAAATTTGAGTTTTGACTACATTTGACTGGGAAATTTGTACAGAAGCCTAAATTAGGGCAAAATCTTGTCTAGGACTTTGTTCAAGGCCAAAATAGGTTCAGATGGTTAAACTAAGGGTACCAAACCTCTCAGTATATTTTTTGATGAATTTTAGGAGGTTTATATGAATTTTATCCTGACCAGAGCCTCATCAATTTAAGTAGGTCTGAAATTAGGGTTCTGTGTTCTGATTCAGTTCTCAAAATGCGTGAAACCCCATTTCTGTTTGTATGGACCCACTCATTGGACTTTAATGCTAATTTAACCTTTAATTAACTCCTAGAAAGCCCTACGGCTAATCTTTATTTATGATATGCTGTTAAAATTGCATAATTAACCCCGATTTTCTATTTTCCTCTCAAAACAGAATGACATGGAATTACAACCCTCAGATGATTAGGTAGGAGCATTTATCCATCAAATCTGACTAAAAGTGGCCAGTTAGGGCCAATGATGGTGTTCCCATCAGTTATCTATTCATTTGATTGTGGTTGTGCTTCATATGTTTACTTGCTAAACAATGGGCAAATTTGGGTTTGGAACTGTAACATGATACTGTTAGATGTTGAGCTACCATAAAATAGTATTAAAGCTCTGATGTCTGCATAAAGAAACTCAAGTGAAATCAAGTATTAAGAGGTGGGCTGCTCGTGACAAAGAGAGGCTGAAAGAAGTGGCTAAGCTTAGGGACCAACTTATGCAGGTAGTGTTAGGGTTTGCAGGCGTTTCCATCGAACAGAGACTTGCAGCTGAAGGAGGGTGAGCTGAAAAGAAAGATAGATCGACTTTGGAGGACGAGGAGATGGAATGGAAGCAGAGTCATTTGGCTTAATGAAGGGGATTGAAATACGAAATTCTTTGCAGTAACTACATTTCTATGACATAACTTAAATGCTATTACCACTCTCATAAGAGTGATGGGACCATTTTAGATGAACACCAGCAGCTGAAAGAGGAGGTCATATCTTAATTCACATCCCTATTTAACGAGGATGGATCAATTAATAGGGATGAGCTTCGTATTCCTATCAAGTGCCAACTTACTAGTAAGGAAAACGCCATGCTTGTCTAGCCAATATCTTCAGTGGAAGTTAAACAAGCAGTTTGGTCCATTGGAATTGATAAAGCTCCCAGTTTAGATGTGCTTAACGCTTTTTTCTTCAGGCCATGCTGCGACGACATCATTCATCGAGAAGTGGTGGCTGCCGTGGGCTTCTTCCTTGCTGGAGGGGACATGGCATGTGAGCTCAACCACTCTTTCATCACATTGGTCCCCAAAAGCAATTATGTAAGGTCATTGGGGGACCTTAGGCCTATTGCTTGTTGTAACCTCCTATATAAGATAATTACAAAGATGATCAGGAGTAATCAATTATGGTACACTGAGGAAAGAGGGCTCTCGGAATTTTGAATTTCCCTTTGAGCGGGAAAAGCCGTTGTTGGATGGCCAGCCACCTGAGGGGGCCCGGCGCCGGTGCCGGTTACTCTGATGGATGGGCGGTATGGCGTCCGCGATCTTGGCGTAGGAAGGCGTGTGATGTATGTGTCCTTGCAGGTGTTGGGAACATGGGCAAGAGGGATTTTCTAGATGGTTGGGGCAGAGGTCGAAGGGAGGTGACCTGCTATCGATGTTGCCTTCGGGGGCACCTAGCGGCCACCTACTGGCATCCACTACTGTGTCTGGCGTGCGGAGGTTTTGGTCACAAATGGGATGCCTTCCTGGCGACATGTGATGGTTCTGGGGGCAGGGACTGCAATACACCTTCGTGGCCTCGGGGTAAGTTGCAGATGCCCCTCCCCCTGAAACGCTCGGGGGTTATGCTTTGGATGTTGAGGTTCCCCTGACTGAGAATGTCAAAGTAGTGGAACTGGCTTTACGTAGTGCTTTGATTGGAGAAGTTATGATGCGCACCATATCGATGGACAAAATTCGACAACTGGTGAGATCTCTCTCTTTATCAACTGATGATTGGAAGATTGCGATTATTTCATCGTCGCAATTTGTGTTGTTTGATGTGGGTGCAGGAGATGTTGAAAGATACTGCTTTCAGACTTGTTTTTTGGATGGACTATCAGTGATCTGGCAGCTGGTATCCCCTTTTGATGGATCTTTGCCTGAACGTCCCCCTCAGAGAACAGCTGCCAGGTCTGGTGTTCTTGAGATCAGAGGTCTGCCTCTTCATCTGAGATCTAGGAAGGTGGTGGAAAACATGATAGATGGGTTTGCATCTATGGCCGTGGATGCTGCTGTTGGGCTGACTGAAGGAGATGCCAGTGTTCTGAATGTGAGGGTAAAGGTCCTCAGGGCTGGTGCCATTCCTGATAAACTGATCCTCAGATGTGGGGGCAGTTCTTGGATGCTCCTTCTGAATTTTATTGTGGCAGATCGAGAGGTCGTCCCTAGACATCGTCCCCCCTCTTATGCTGTGGTGCTGAAATCTAAAACTCCTCCCTTGCATCCAAATTGTGCTATTCAGGATATGATGGCAGAATGTTCTAAAGGCAGGGAATTGGTGGATGGGGTAGGGAACCTGGGGGATGTAGAGATGAGGACTGAAGCTCTAGCAGGTGTGACTGAAGTATCTCTGATCCAAGACCCCCCCTCCTGTGTTGAGGTGCTGAAGTCCAAAGCCCCTTCCTTGCAACCACACGATGACTGTCAGGAGGTGGTGGCAGAATGCTCGAGAGAGAGGGAACTGGAAGATGAGGTGGGGAGCCTGGGAATTATGGAGATGAGATCTGAAGTTCAGGACATTATAGATGATGTACCCCTGGTCCAAGAGGTAGCTACAGTGATGGATGCTAATGGAAAGGAAATGAGTTTATCAAATGAAGTTGTGAGTGAGGATCTGAAAACCCATCTGGGTGAGCCTGATGAAGGGATGACTATGAATGTGATTAATGAGCATGCTATCTTGGATATGGTGGACCCCTCTGTGAATCTTGCGAACTTGCATACTTGCTCTCGTGTGGCTGAAGTCGTGCATTCGAAGTCAAAGACTCCTTCTACTGCTAGGAGTTGGAAACCTCCCTATATGCTGAGATTAAGAAGGCACACTCCCACACAAAAGGTTGATGAATCAGTGGTTGCAGCTATGATGAAGGTTAGCAGGACTTCTGCAGCTGTGAAGGGGATAGATCCGATTCCCAAATGAAGATCTTGAGCTGGAATGTGTGTGGGCTATGCGATTGAAGCAGGAGGGGGTCGCTAATTAGATATCTGTGTGAATGGGAAATCGACTGTGCCATCCTTCAGGAGACACACATTGACTGTGCTTTTGATAAGGCATGGGAAGAGATGAGGGCAGGATCTGCAAATGACCTTGTGGTGGTCAATTCCATTGGCAGATTTGGGGGAATTGCCATTTGGTGGAGGAAGCAGATGCTGTGCTTATAGGAGGTTTCCATGGCTAGGCACCTTCTTACCTGTAGATTCACAAGAGGCCAGGGGGACAGTGTCTTCTATGTGACTGGTGTTTATGGGCCAAACGATCCTAACAAGAGGCAGGAATTATGGGAGGACTGGAATCTGGCTGCAGAATTTGTAGGTGGGGGGGCTTGGCTTGTTGGAGGTAACTTTAATTGTACTTTAGTGGGGAGTGACAGACCTAATGGGGTGGTCGACAGCTCCTCCATAGGATTTCAGTTGGTGGTCCAGGCCTTGGGGATGTGCAAATTTCCATCATCAGGGGCTGAATTCACTTGGAGGAATGACAATGGGCTCATGTCCAAGATTGACAGATTTTTTGGGAATGCTGAGCTGTTAGATCTCTTCCAGATGTCATTTATGTGTGGTCTTGAATGTCCATTTTCTGACCATACACCTTTGGTGTGGGACAATGGTGAGCAGGTGGTGGCTGGTTCCTATTTTAAATTTAGGAGATCTTGGCTAAGGGAAACAGGGTTCAGAGACATGCTTGCTAGCTGGTGGAGGTCACAGCAGGGTGAGGGCACAGCCACCTCCAGACTGGCTTCTAAGCTTATGGATCTGAAAGGCAAGCTGAAGGAGTATGGAGATATTGTCTCAGTTCTTAGACATCAGAAGCGTCATGAGGCCTTGCTGAAAATTTAGGAACTGGATACCAAGGAAGCTGTGGACCATCTATCTGAACTTGATCTTGCTGATAGAAGAAGATGGCAAGGGGTGGTAATTGAAGAAGACCTGAAATTGGAGATGGATTGGAGGGAGCGATCTAGATAGCTATGGCTAAGTGAGGGGGATGCAAACACCAAATTTTTTCATTTGGCTGCTAACTCTAGGAGGAGAACAAATCTGATCTCATCAATGGTTGTAGAGGGGCAGAGAATTACCTCCTTATCTGATATCAGAACTGAGGCCGTCAGATACTTCAAGGAATCTTCAAGAGCTGCAGGTAGGG
Organism: Thalassia testudinum; assembly: GCA_037157565.1. Classification (NCBI taxonomy): domain Eukaryota; kingdom Viridiplantae; phylum Streptophyta; class Magnoliopsida; order Alismatales; family Hydrocharitaceae; genus Thalassia; species Thalassia testudinum. The sequence continues at coordinate 50,281,328 of JAZHRO010000067.1, forward strand.
GCAACTGGAGAATGACAGCAAATGATTTGCCCAGGATTAATGAGTCTTAAGGGGCCAGCCTGATTGAATCTATTTCTGAGGCTGAAGTATTGAAGGCTATTAATGATCTCAATTGCGAAGGATCGCCTGGTCCTGATGGAATCCAGGTTTTCTTCTACAAAGAACTATGGGACATTGTGGGCTCAGAGGTTATGGGGGTAATTAGAGAATTCCAAAGTGGCAATTTTGGCTTTGAAAGTTATCTGTTTCTTTTTCCTAAAACTCCGGGTGCTGAATCTTTCCAGGATTTAGACCCATTTCTCTTTCTAACTCCTTGTATCTGGTGATTGGAAAGGTCCTGGATAATAGATTGAGGCCTGTACTGCAAGACTTGATCCATCCTGCTCAGTCTGCTTTCCTCCTGGGTAGATCCCTACAAGAATCTTTTATCTTGGCCCAAGAGATGGTTTGTGGCGGCATAAGAAGAGATGCAAGGCCTTCATGTGGAAGGTTGATTTTCGTAAGGCTTATGACTCAATCAGCTGGCCTTATTTATGGGATGTGCTTAAAAGAAGGGGCTTTCCCCCTACTTGGATAGCTTGGGTTAAGAGATGTATTACCACGACCTCCTTTACCCCTCTAATAAATGGGAAACCCTGTGGTGCATGGATCCAGCCTCAATGTGGCATCAGGCAAGGATGCCCCCTGGCCCCATTGATCTTTAATTTGGCAGTTGACAGTTTAACTTGGTTTGTTTATAAGCTTTCTGAAGTGGGTCTTGTTAGAGGATATTCACTCTCTTGCAGAAACAGTCTGGCTCCCATTCTTCAGTACGCAGATGATACTGTCTTTTTTGTTGAAGGATCCATGGATGCAGTGTTGGCTTTGCATCACTTGGTTGATATCTTTGGTGAGCTTTCTGGACTGAGGTTAAATAGGGACAAGTCTGGTTTGGTCTGCTTTGGTTTACCTGAGGAGGAGCAAGAAGCCTTAGCAACCATCCTAATGACTCCCCGCATCAGTCTTCCTATCAGATATCTTGTGTTGCCTTTGAGGTTTTCCAGGTTGAAGAGAGGTGATTGGAATTGCCTTTTTGACAAGATCTCTATGAAACTTGATGGTTGGCATAGCAGATTCTTATCCAGAGGTGGAAGGCTTATCTTGCTCAATTCGGTGATCACCTCCATCCCTGTTTTCTACTTCTCCATTTTCAAAGCACCAAGATCCATTTGGAAAAGATTGGATGTGATGAGGAAGAGATTTTTTTGGAAGGGAGCTAGACACAAGGGAAGCTTCTTGCAGCCTCTCAAATGGGATCAAATCTACTATCCTAAGGAGCTAGGTGGTCTTGGGATCAAGTCCTTGCAGCATTTTAATGATGCCTTGCTACTCAAATGGGCTGTTAAGCTGCTGCGTGGTCTGATCTGATCAGAGATACATATGGAGCTTCCAACAGCAGGTTTTCCAGACTGTAGCCAAACTGTCCATCACCTTTCTGGAAATCAGTAACTAAGGCTTTGGCTGATCACTTCCATCTACTGCAACCATCACTTGGAGATGGCAGGTATTTCAAATTCTGGAAGGAGGAATGGTCTGAATTGGGGGTCTTGAAGGAGCTCTATCCGAGAGCTTTTGATGCAGCAGCTGACAAGAATGCTACAGTCAGCAAGATCTGGCCTTGCAGTAGCAGCAGTTGGAATCTGGATGAAGTGGAATCCAGTAGCAGCAGAAGAACTACCCAATTATGGGATGAGAAGAGAAGGCTTTTATTAGACCTTGAAAATTTCAGACCTAGGCCTAAAACAGAGGACAGATATCTATGGGATGGGATCTATAGTGTCCAATCTAGGTATAACAGAATGTTAAATTTTGAAGAGGGATGGAGACATGATTCCATTGATAAGAAGATATGGTTGTTAAAAATTCCTCTCAAGGTACAAATCTTCCTTTGACTGTCCAGGAGAGATGGGTTAATCACAAGTGATCTACGCCACAGAAGATTGGGTACTGATCATCATGTGTGTTTTTTATGTGAGATGAGCACTGATAATGTAAATCACCTCTTCTCTTCTTGCCTTATCACTGATGTCATCTGGAGAAAAATTTGTCAGGAGCCTTTACAAGGGTGGGATTCTATGTGGCATGGGTTTGAGGTGAGAGGGAAACCACATGTCCACATGGCTGCTTCTATTTGGTGTGTATGGAAGGCAAGGAATGAGAGACTTTTTCAGGAGAGGTCAGTATGTTGTGAGAATATTGTAAGAGAGTGCTAGGCCCTCATACAGTCTTGGGGATCCTTTTTGTAATCTCCCTTCTTTGCACATAATATACTAGTCTGGACTGCTATCGCAGGACGATAGCTCTCCTTTCTATTTCAAAAAAAAAAGATAATTACAAAGATTCCTACTTAGAGGCTTTCAAAAATCCTCCCAAACCTCATCAAGCTAAATCAGAGGGCATTCATAGAGGGTAGAAGGTTGGCCAATTGCTCTCTTCTAACTTTGGAGTTCATGCACAGATTTAAGGTAGGGAAGAGAATGTGCATTAAGGCCGATATCTCAAAAGCCTTCGATAAGGTGTGGAGGACCTTTAGCTACGAATTGTTTGGTTCCATGGGCTTTGTTGACCAGTGGAGTTCCTAGACTAGGAAATGCATTGACACCCCCTCCATTTAAAGGCATATTGGAAAGACTTACCTGTACCAGTAGTGGGCTAAGGTAGGGGGATCCCCTTTCCCTCCTCCTCTTTACACTGGTAATGAATGTGTTCTCTTTATTGCTTGAAGTGCAAGCCCACTCCTAGAGGTTGAGAAAATCTCGAGTCACTAAGGTTGATTTCCCAACACATCTCCTTTTTGCAGACAACATTTTGATGTTTGCCAAGGGGGGTGTTTCATCAGCTACTGCTTTACAAAGTGCACTCCTTGCCTTTGGGAAGCTATTGGATCTCTCACTAAGTGCAAATAAAAGTCAAGAGTACATATCAAAAGGTGTGTTAGGGGAGGATGGGGATATGCCTCTCACTTAGGATCTTGGAGGGTAGACTCCCCACCACATATCTTTACACACCTCTCTTCCCAAGATTGGGGAAAGTACTCCACTTCCAAAGCCTAATAGACAAAGCTCTAGGACACTTTGGGAGGTGGAGTAGCAATCTACTGTCCATAATGGGATGGGCCCAACTTCTGAAATGGGTCATTGAAGGCTTGGTCAGTTTTTGGCTTGATACCACAATACCCCCACGATCCATCTTGAAGAAAATTATGGCACTGGAGGCTTCTTATTTGTATGGAAGTAAGATTCACTTAGTAAATTTGAGAGAAGTACATTTGCAGGTTAGAGAAGGGGCCTTAGATTGAAGCACCTTCTTGACTTGGATTTCTCTATCGCTTGTGATCGGGCCAAAAGAATCTTGAACTCAAATGAAAGGGGATTATGGGTGGAAGGGATGCGACAAGTGTACAATACAAACAACCTACACATTGGAGGTGAGAAAAGGGGGTCTAGATGTTGTCACCATATCCTCCAACTCCTAGCGGGCTTCTGGAATATCTCAGCTAACCGCTGGTGCTGGCCTACAAAGGACAAAGAAATCTTGAGCCTCACTAGGCACAAGGAGCCTCCGACACCGCAGTTTGATATCATTTGGCTGAGAGGTCTTGTGCCTCAATGGTCTTGCTGCATGTCATTGGCATTCAAGGGAAAACTACTACTAACGAAGGACAGGCTTATCGGTTTTAGGGAAGGAAAATTGACCCAATGTGCTTGCTTTGCCAACATGGAGATGGGAGTATCACTCATCTCTTTTTCGAATGTGCTTACTCATTGGAAGTATGGACCCACATCCTAGCGTCCACAAGCCTCCAATCGCATTTGGGGGATACCATTCAAACGGTGTTGGACTGCACCCTGCTCTTAGGTGCTAACCATTTCTGATGAAGAGGACCCTATCTTGCACTGTCAGGTACATTTGGAAAGAGCGGAATAGGATGCTTCACTCATGTGAGAGAGTTTTGGCTGGAGGCATTGTTGATGCATCACTCACCAACCTGCATCACTCACATTCTAGCAAAGTTTGCTACTATGTCATTTCTGTTTAGTTCCCTTAACTCCTAAATTTTTCCTAATATCGTCGGGGTACCTTCCCACGTGCTATCCACGCAAATGTACATTGTGCATTTTGCACCTGGTGCTGTTAAATGTTGAGTAAAGATTACCCTTTTTACTCATAAAACAATTTACTTTATCAATAAGGGGTAGCTAACAACATATCCATTACGAAATTTACTTATTTTCCTTGACTTATGAGTTTATGGTTGACTTGTGTAGCTGAATAATGAATCAAAAATTAAGATACTTAAACTGATAAATTTTATATATGCTCCAGTCTTCTTATGTAAACAAAGAGTTTGGCAATAATTTTGTCTCCTTTCATTTAACTTTTGAATAATTTTATTAGGTGTGGAACACTAATTGGGCTTAATTGTTCCATCACTTGAAGGCTGATGTAAACACATTTACACTACTTAAAATGTCTATTTATGCATGTTCTTAAGCATAGGATTGCATTTCATGATATAAATATTGCATTACATGCATCATCTTGCATTTAGAGTAGTTTGAATAAAATGGAGGTTAATTGTCTCCTTTTATGTGCTTGGACAGGGAAAATATTTTATCGGGGCCTCAGATCAAAGATCCAACCGTATGGATATGATCAGGGCGACGATTGGAGTTCAACGACTCCAAGATCGCCCTAATCAGGCATCTGTAGCATCAGATAGAGACCGGGGAACCCTAGAAGATCAAGGGCCAGGATGGTGTAAATCCACACTTCAGATGACAAATCCGACTGCACGGATGAATTCGGATCGACGATCGCAGCCCAACGACACAAAAATCGAGTCAATCCGACATCCGTGGCACCATCTACAACTTCGAGAAGATGGACGGCCAAGATGGCGCCACGTGGCGCCATCTCAGCCGCCCAATCGGCCGCATGCATCTTGTGAAGACCGCGCACCGTCTCCTCTCCGCCGTTGGATCTCGATCCAACGGTTGCGGTCGCTCGCGCTTAAAAGCGTCCACGCGACCATTTCGTCCGCGTAGCGCAGCGGCGACGCAGCCGCGGGCGAAGCGAAGGTCGCGGGTTCGAGCCGCGGTGAGGGGGTGGAAGGCGCGGGCGAGCGGGCGCGGACGAGCGTCAGATGAAGATCCAACGGCTGCACGCGCTCAATCAGGACGACGCGCGATTGGACGCCGGACGTAATGCGCGATCCATGCAATTCAGGTGCTTTCTACGCTTTTCCACTCTGTTTTATGTCTTTTTAATACAATGAGGACATTGCATTAGATAGGCATGGGGGGATGGATATTTATCTTTGAATTCATTCGTCAGCTCCGTAGATTTGTTTTATTTTATCTAAAAAAAAAAGATCAAAATTAGGAAAGAGAATTTGGGTTTAAGAAAATTTTCGATCTTAAGAAATACTATATTATGTTCTGAACACAAAGACCCTTCAGGTCTTTGGACTTAATCAGCCCGTGTATCCACTAAAATGTGGATTTATTTTTCGAGTTCTCGCCAACTTGAATTTTATTTTAATTGGAGTAAATAAGTTTGGGTGATAAGTACACGACTTATCAACCCGCCCTCTGATGTGAGGGAATTTTGAGTCTTAAGCATCTACACACTTTCTTTGCACTGACTCGTTATTTGGCGATTTTAATGGAAATTGGGTAGCTAATGAACCTTCTAGGGTGATATGGCTGGCAAGTTATCGTGGGTAACAGCCCATAGGTAGGTTGTCCAGAGCCCAGTCACTGACCTTTCTCTTTTTGCTGCCTTTAGGTAAATCTTAGACTAGGGAAGCCACCTACTTAAAAACAAAAAAACAAAAGAAAAAAAAAAATCAAAAAGGAGAAAAGAACAAAAAGAAATAAGCCACACTTCGCCGCACGAGTATGGCTGGCAAGTTGTCGGTGGTAACAGCTCATCGACCGGTTGTCTAGAACCCAGCTCAGAAAATGCACTAGAAATTCCCAAAACACTCAGGAAGAAGCGGAGAAGTAGAATAAACCGGGGAGATATACACTGGATTCACCCTTGTGTTGACCCCGTTAAAAAATAAAAGTAGGGAGAAAGCTACCGGTTGTAAAGATACACCTTTAGGCAGAATTCTTTTTGAGGTCACCTAGAGGCGTAGAAATCCGAAGTCCGTTCTAATTGCCGGTCAACGAGTCTATCACAATCACAATAAGATGCTTAAAACTTAGGGTTCTCATCAAATCTTGGGTGAGTTGAATGGCCGAAGAAAGCCACTCTTAAACCCTAAAATTTGAAAATCCAAAAAAAAAAAAAAAAAAAAATTAGAAAAGAGTAAAAAGAGAAAAAGAAATTTTTCTTTGAATAAGGCGAGGGCTTGAGGCGGTCTGTATTTTGGCAAATACCCGGGCACTGTTGTGTCTTTGAAAGTTCAGTTCCTAAGTAGACAATTTTTTTAATGATTGAAAGTGACTCAGGTCCAAATAATCTAACCTAATTCTTTTATAAATAGCATATAGTTTTTGCTAGGGACTAGCAAAAGATAGGCATGGGGGTACGATGTAAACACATTTACACTACTTAAAATGTCTATTTATGCTTGTTCTTAAGCATAGGATTGCATTTCATGATATAAATATTGCATTACATGCATCATCTTGCATTTAGAGTAGTTTGAATAAAATGGAGGTTAATTGTCTCCTTTTATGTGCTTGGACAGGGCAAATATTTTATCGGGGCCTCAGATCAAAGATCCAACCGTATGGATATGATCAGGGCGACGATTGGAGTTTAACGACTCCAAGATCGCCCTAATCAGGCATCTGTAGCATCAGATAGAGACCGGGGAACCCTAGAAGATCAAGGGCCAGGATGGTGTAAATCCACACTTCAGATGACAAATCCGACTGCACGGATGAATTCGGATCGACGATCGCAGCCCAACGACACAAAAATCGAGTCAATCCGACATCCGTGGCACCATCTACAACTTCCAGAAGATGGACGGCCAAGATGGCGCCAAGTGGCGCCATCTCAGCCGCCCAATCAACCGCATGCATCTTGTGAAGACTGCGCACCGTCTCCTCTCCGCCGTTGGATCTCGATCCAATGGTTGCGGTCGCTCGCGCTTAAAAGCGTCCGCACGACCATTTCGTCCGCGTAGCGCAGCGGCGACGCAGCGGCGGGCGAAGCGGAGGTCGCGGGCTCGAGCCGCGGTGAGGGGGTGGAAGGCGCGGGCGAGCGGGCGCGGACGAGCGTCAGATGAAGATCCAACGGCTGCGCGCGCTCAATCAGGACGACGCGCGATTGGACGCCGGGCGTAACGCGCGATCGCACGCGGGCGGGCGCGCTACGCAGCGGGCGCGGACGCGATCTAAGCCATCCGATCTCGCGATCGGACGGCTGAGACTACGCGGACGTGCGTAGGCGTTACGCACGCGGGCAGCCGAGCGAGCGCGCGTGGGCGCGGCGGCGACGGCGACGTCGGGGCTTTAGCGACGGTTTTATCCGTCACTAAAGACCCCTTATTTATTATTTTGAAGATGTAATGCCCATTTTGCCCCCAATCCTTGCAACTATAAAAGGAGACCCCCTCCATACGAAATTTTCATCCCTTCCTTCTCCTCTCTACCTCTCCAAAGCTCAAGAGAAGCTTGTCCCACACCCGGGATGCTTCTCGCGAGATAAAGTCAAATTTTCGTCCCCCTTCAGAAGTGGATCCCGCGACGACGACGGCGTGCTGCTTCGTTCCCGTTCTTCTGCTTTGTCCTCCTTCGTCCCGCTTCGTTCTCCTTCGTCCAGGCGTCGTCCCGTCCGGCTCGTCCTCCAAGCGACCATCGAGGAGGATTCTCTCTCCCTATTCTTTTTACTGCTTTCTAGTATAGATTTACTGCTTTCTAGAGTAGTCTATTCGTCCTCCGAGCGATTGTCGAGGAGGACATTTCTCCCTCCATTCTTTTAATGCTTTCTAGAGTAATTGTTTTATGTCTTCTAGTTGTAACGAACAAACTCTTTTATGATAAATTCCTTGTCTATTCTACATCTCATTTTGATTTCCATGTGTAGTATTCTTTCTCTCTCTCTTACTCCCTCTCTCTCTTGTATTTGTTGTAGATACTTAGATAGTTTAAATTGAATTTCTTCGTGACAAAATAAAAACGAAACGCGAAGTTTTTAAATCAAACGTCCGCCTCCCTGTGTTCGACCCGGAATTTTAATTTCGGTATAAATTTTATTTGTTGAACACGAATCCTTCGCTTTCGAACTACAACGACAGGTTTTCCAAAACCGAACACGTTAGCGTAGGTTCGTAATAGTTCAACAAAGGCCAATTTTTGAGAGTGTGAAGCTACAAGACCAATTGAAATAGGACTATTATGCGTGCAAGATCTACCAACTGATCGACAAGTAATGTCGTCAATCATTATTATGTTGCGTGGAGAAATCTACATCCATCCATGTCCCAAATAGGAAGCTCAAAAGATACTTTTCATATATATATATAGAAAAAGTATCTTTTGAGCATTGTGCTCAAAAGATCGAAAATAAGCACACATTGTGTGCCATTTGATCATAAACATCAGTTTCCAACCTCGTACTCCCGTTTCGACTATGGTATTGGAAACCACCATTACATTAGAGGTGGCTTCCTTAATTTAAAAAATTATAATTTATAATCTATTTAATATAATTACTATGTATTCCCTGATGTTACCGATAGGATCATCTTTGGTATAATAGACGATACTCTTTCTATGTTTATCCTATTCACTGTTTACATGTGAGAAGGAAACAGAAAAAACATTGTTATCATTGAAGTAGCATCTAAACACTTCGAGATTGTGTTTAGCTTGAGCACTCATCGGCTCATTTGCTCCTCCTTCTGCCTCGGCCTCTTCGCCTGCTTCTCTCCTCTTCTTCCCTTTCCTGTTCCCCTCCCCTCTCCCCTCCCTTTCCCCATTGGTTAAGGTTTTGCTCCCCTCTGGTGCGACGTCGCCGCCTCCCCCTCGATGGGGGGCCTCTAGGCCCCTCACCTGCGGACGTCTCTCCTTCAAGCATCTTGGAGCGTTTTCCTTGTCGTTGGTTGCTTTTTGCCTCGTGCTGATGGCTCCCTTTGTTTTTTATTTTCGTTTGTGTTAGCTACTTCCGTTTTCTCGCTGTATTTTTGCTTGTCATTTTTGCATTTTTGGCATGGCTCCAGACCCTGCGTCTCCTTCATTGGTGAACCGTTCCATACCTGTATGCTCCTTCGCATTGGTGGTCATGGTCTCAGGTTCCTTGGAACCCTCTTTTATTGAGCTCGCGCTTAAGGTTCGTCGACCAAAAGTTCGCGAGGGGATCTTGGCTACTTCCTTCTCCTCGAACGAAGTCTCTAAGCTTTCGCTAGGGTTTCCTTTTGCTTTGGTTTTGCGTGCTTGGGGATCCAAACCCTCTACACATTTGATCAAATCAACTTTTGCTAATCATTTCAACATTCGATCTGGCTTTACTCTGGCTGCTTTGGACATTCGTCACTGGCTTATCCGCTTTGACACTTATGCTGACTTCTCTGTCGTTTATTCTTTCAATTCTATGGTGAGTGACTGTGTTCACTGCCAATTTATTCGTTGGCCTCTGGCTTTTCGTATGGACTCTCCCATTTCTGTTGTCCCTATTTGGGTTGGCTTTCCAGGGCTCAATCTCCACCTTCTACACCCTAACGCTCTTCTTTCTATAACTTACCAACTCGACACTCCTATCTGTGTGGACCATCGCCAGTCTCTGACCAGGCTATCTGAGAGTTTGCATCAAGATTGATCTGCTTCTTCCCCATCTATCTTTGGTCTTTATTTTCAATGGTGACTCCCTGATCACATAGCGCATTGTTTTAGAAAATATCCCCCCTTTCTACCCAGATTGCCTAAAGCTTGGTCATGTGTTTTCTCGTTGCTCTCTCTCCTACTTGCAGTGCTTAACCAAGGAGTCTCACTCCTCTGCTACTCCTCCAATCTCCTTACCGGATCCTGTTACTAAGGAGGCCACTCCTTCAGAGCCCCCTGTGCCTCTCAGCAGCCCGTTGGCTCCCGTGCCTCCTCTCCGGAACCCTGCTTGGCCCTTGTCCTACGTCAAACCAGATCCTTCTCCCCAGAGGCTGGGACAGGCTTACTTACGTTCAAAAATCCAGCATGTATAATTTCCTCTCCTTTCTCTCCTAGGGGGTCTAGGGTTAATTTGCCTCCGGGGAAGAAAGGGAAGCGCCAATGACCTCTTCGTCGATGTAGCAGAGCGGGACACTCCTCTTTGAACCAGGAGAAGGAGATCGCGGGGCCTGACCTTGGATCTACCTTCCCTGCAAAGGTGATGGCCTCCTATCTAGCTCCTCTGATTTCCACTTTCGATTGTTCACTGTTTGAATGTGATGTTCCAACCTCTTCCGCTTTGCCGTGCCTTGCCCCTTCCTCGATTTCTATCTTGCCACCTTTCATTCTTCATTGTTTGATCGTGATGCTTCGAGCTCTATGGCTGTGGAATGTTATTTTCTTGATGAAGACTTGCGTTCGTCGCTTTTTTTTTATGCTTTTTCGCCCAATACAAATATTCCCCCTCTTCACGCCGAGTCTGGGCCATCCCCTCCTGAATTCGATAGATCACATTTGCTTTATGCTATCATCAACCAACAACAATTTTCTGAAAAATTCTCAAAAGAATGGCTTCCCAGATGTGCATGATGAGGACAATATCCGTATGCTACTGTGTGGTCCCTTGAACGAAAATGTTGGTTTATCTTGGGTATCTATCCTCCCCTCCCATCTCCTCCTCCCCCCTGACCCTAACCTTCCCTTCGTATCCGAGGTTGGGGGTTTGGAGGAGGGACTGAGCAATGATGTAAAACAAATATATCTAGCATCCAAAATTGATTCTCAAGGTCTGTTGGATTACTTTGGTGATGACCCTCTCTTCATCCAGGACAAGGCATACAAGGCACACTCCCCCCCTGAGGCTGGAGGAGCCTGTGGTGGTCAATTCCTAGAAGAAATGGGATGTATGACCCGAAGTCGATCTAAATCTCTTCTCAAAACCATTTCCTTATGAATTGCATGTTTTGGAATAGTAGGGGAGTCCTTAACGACCCTACCTTGACTCGTATTAAGGATCTTACCCACAATTTCAACCTTAATATGGTATTCCTATTTGAACCCTTTACCAACCCCTCCTTCGCTGACTCAATTAGGTGTAAGCTTGCTTTCCACCACTACCTCACTGTCCATGAGGCCCCTAAGATTTGGGCCTTTTGGAAAGACCCTATCAGAGCCCACCTATTGGCTGCTTGCCCCCAAGCCCTTACCCTCCACTGCTCCCTTGGTACATCCTCCCTCAAACTCTCGACTGTCTATGCCTCCTGCGACGCCACCCAACATGCTCTCCTTTGGGACTTCCTCTCCCTTATCTCAGACCTCAGCCCCTCCCCTTGAACCATTAGAGGGGACTTCAACAACATCCTCTACCCCTCTGAGAAGTCTGGCGATGGCCCCTTCTCCTACTCCCAAGCTGAACCCATGCTATCTTGCATCCATTCCCTTGCCCTCATTGAGATGCCTCTGGCTGGTTCTTAATACTCCTGGTGCAACAGCAGCAGAGGTAGCACTCGAATCTACCAAAAATTGGATCGTGTTCTCCTCAGCTCCAATGCCCTTCCTTTCTTCTCCTCCAGTCGTTACACCTCCCATACCAACTTTGACCATGCACCTATCATCCTTCTTAGTCCGAATCCCCCCTCCTCCTGCCTCCGCCCCTTCCTCTTTCAAAACATGTGGTTTAGATCTCCTCAATTCAACCAATTTGTTGATTCCTTTTGGACCGGTGCCCTTGTTAATCCCCTGCTAGATCCCATCTCCAGATTTTACTCCAAGCTCCACATTCTCAAAAAAGACCTCAAGGATTGGAACAGATCGACTTTTGGGGATATTAATTAGTTGGTAAAGACCTTGAGAATTTCTTGAAGATGTAGACTCTAGACTTTCATCCCTTTGGGATGATAACCTTGCCGTTGAGCTCAGTGACATTCAAATTCAACTCAATGATGCCTATTCTAAGCTCAACGATTTCCTGAGTCAGAAAGCCAAAATCGACTGTATTAGAGAGGGAGAGAGGAACAACAAATTCTTTCGTTCTACCATTCATAAGAGATTTGCTAAGAGAAGTCGTTCGTCCCTTACCAACTCCGTTGGTGGGGGAAGCTAGGACTCTGCTACTTCGATTGCGGTAGATTATTTTATCACTTTTTCAAATCTGAATCCCCTCCAACTCCTTATCCCCATTTGGATGTCATTCCTCCTATCTTGAAGGATTTTGACTCCCTTTCTCTTACTCGCCCCCTGGATTCTTACGAGATCCATCTCATCCATTCCATTATGCCTCGCAATCATACTCCTGGGCCGGATGGCTTCAATGTGGAGTTCTACTCCTACTTCTGGGATTTGATTAAGGATGATCTAACCCAAGCTATTACCTATTTCTTCTCCCATCGTATCGCTCCCCAGGCTTTCAACAACACCTTCATCACTTTGATCCCTAAGAAACCCCTTGTTCAGGACCTTGTTGATTGCTGCCCTATTAGTCTCTGTAACATCCTTTACAAGATTGCCTCGGGGATTTTTTCTAGTCGGTTATCGTCCCTTCTCCTGAGGCTTATCTCTTCTAAGCAGGCTAGCTTTGTTCAAGGCAGATCCATCCTTGATCATATTGCTACTACCTTTGAACTCACTCAGCGTCTGGATCGAAAAGTTCACCATTCCAATATTATTGTTCAACTTGACCTTCAGAAGGCTTTTGATAGGGTGGAGTGGAAAGTCTTGTATCAAATTCTCTACAAATTTGGCTTTACTGCCTCCACCATATCCCTCATCTCCTCTTTCATTGAGCACAATGGCTCCTCCATCCTTATTGATGGGATCTCCAGCCTTTCTTCAAAGTCTCCCACGGCCTGTGTCAAGGAGACCTGATCTCTCCTTTGCTCTTCAATATTTTCATGGAGCCTCTTATCCGCAGCATCAAGGAGTTTTCCTTTCAAGGCAAAATTCTACCCTTCTCTGTTCGGCGTGATATTTCTCCCCCCTTGGTCTTTGGTACGCTGATGATATTATCCTTTTTTCTTAATGGGAACCTGCACTCCATTTCCAATCTCTCCCGGTTCCCCCATACTTTTGAAGAATTCTTAGGTCAATGTATTAGCCACTCCAAAAGCCAATGTTACATTGGCAAGCATTTCCCCTCTGGTAGAATCTCTTTTATTCTTCGCTCCCTTAATATTCAACTTGTCACCCTCCCCTTCCAGTACTTGGGTTGCCCCATCTTTGCTGGTAGAGCCAAAATGGCTTACTTCAACCAAATCACCAACAAAATTCAATACAAATTAGTTGGTTGGAAAGTGTCTATGCTCTCCTTCACCTCCAGGCTTCTTCTCATCAAACATGTGTTGTCCTCCATACCCATTCACATTATATATGTTCTTGATGTCCCTAAATCCACCACTACCAAGCTCGAATCTATTTTCGCCTCCTTCTTTTGGGGTGATGAGGACCAGGACAAGAGTCACCACTGGATCTCCTGGAAGTCTATTGCCAAACCTACTGATTATGAGGATCTGGGGATTCATGACCTGAATCTCTTTGTTTCCTCTCTCCAGATGAAGAGGGTCTGGTGTATTCTATTCATGGACTCCCCATACTCTATTCTTATGAAATAGCTCTATGGAAACCTCTCCTCCAATACTTCCAATCTTCCATCTAGGATCAAGTGTCTCTATGACACACTATTATGAAACCTTTTATCAGATGGGAAGTGCATGAGGGGCGTATTGACTTCTGGGCTGATCTTTAGATTGGTGACTCCCTTCTCCGGGACCTCCTCCCCTCTCGTGTCGCCCTGATCCCATCCAAGTCAACTCTGCCATCGAGAACCTCCGTACCAACCCTTATTTCACTCTTCTTCCTCCCCACATCGTCTCCAATATCATGGCTATCTCCCTTTATAGCAGTCGTGACATTCCTATCTGGACCCCTAACCGATTTGGCCTTTTTACTGTGGCCTCAGCTTACTCCAACTTCTTCAAAAACTATCCCTCCTCTCCTCCTCTCAAAAAATGCTGGTCCCTCAATCTCCCCCTTAAGCTCTCATTTCTCACCTGGAGAGTCCTTCTCTGCAAGCTACCCACTGACGATAATATTACCAAGCTTGGGATCCCCCTTCCCTCCACTTGTTCTTGCTACCCTAATCATCCTTCAATAGAGACGAACTCTCACCTCTTCTCCAACAGTCATCTCACTTGCCTTGTCTATGATTGGGCCTTTTCCAAGACTCATCTCCATCCTTTGCATCCGTCCACTTTCTTCCCTCTTATGCAATCCTCTACCAGAATTTGCAATGAGCATACGTATAAGGGCCTCATCTATTTTATTTGCACTAATGTTTGGATGGCTAGAAACAATATTAGACACGACTAGCTCTCTTATTCTAATATTCGCACTCTTCTATTTAAGAACTGACTTAACTTTGAATTTGATTTATGGCTTAGGAAATGCCGCCCATCGACCTTTGCAGTCAATTAGATCCGACCCACCTATGGTCTTAAAGTCAATGCTGCAGTTCTCACCTCTGGATCTCACTCTATGATGGGTTGGATTTTGAGAAACGACCACGAAAATTTTGTCAAAGCCGCTTCTTGTAGAACTCTTGCGTTGGACCTGGATATAGCTCATTCGCATACTTTTGCCCACGTTGTCCAAAATATCGACGACACTTGCACCCTCCTTTTAGAATCAGATTCTACACTCTTGTAGTTCTAGTGGAATAGTAAAATTCCTAGACCTTGGGCCCTCAAAGCCTATCTCAAACCTCTCCTGGATTACAAGACTCTCATCTCATCCATTCAGTACATTGCTTTAGCCACCAATGCCCTCACCTCCTTCCTGGCCTCCAAAGCCAATGATGGTTGGGAAATTTTCCATGACCCTTCCTTGCTTTCCCCTAGGGCCAAGGTTCTTCTCAGGCTAGACAAGATCCAGCTTCCTTACTGATGGGAACACCATCATGAGCCATAACTAGCTCAATTCGATCTGATTAAGTCTTTAAATGCTCCTACATAACCGCCAGAGGACTGTAATTCATTACATGATCATTCTGAGGGAAAGACAAGAAACCAGGGTTAAAATTATGATTTTACCATCATATCTTGAATGCAGAACAACCATGGGTTTTCTCAAGGGTTAATTAAGGGCCAAATGGTCCTGAAAGGCTAACAAGTGGGTTAGAACAGGCAAAAAAGGATTTTTGCGTGTTTTGAGAATTAAATGATTCCTAAAACCCTAAAAATAGATCCACTTAAATAACTGAGGTTCTGGTCAGGATAAAATTCACCTAAACCCTCTCCAATTCATAGAAAAATATTCTCTAAGGTTTGTATCTTCAAATTGACCATCAGAACTCATCTTTACCCAAAATAGAGTCTCAGACAGACATTTACCCTAATTTGGGTTTTTGCATAAAATACCCAATCAAACGTAGTCAAAACCAAACTACAACTTCACCATTAGATTCCTTAGGTCTAAATTAGGTTTACACCAAAATTTGGACCCAATCTAAGATTGTCTTGACCTAGTTTGCAACTTGGTTCTGTCTGATCACATTTATGCCCTTAACTTTCAAAATCCTTACAAAAAGGCCCCTAACTTTGTCATCGTTTTCACAAATAGGTCCCTACCTCCATTAATCCTATTCCTACAAACTCTAGCAACCTAAAATTGGTAAGTTCTCCTTGATTCCTTGACGAATCCCTCTCAGATTTGAAAGGGAAGTTCGTCAAGGAATTCCCTTCCTTTTGAGCCAATTCCCATACCCTAAAACCTTCCCAATCTCTCATGTGAATGCATGAGAGATTAGGGTATCCTAAAAATATTAACTCCGGCATAGCTTTCCAAGCTTGGGAAGCTTGCTTCCCAAGCTTAAAACTACCTCTAAAGGCCTATAAAAAGACCTCCAGATCAAGCCATTCTTCCCACACTCGAATTTGGACTTGAACACCTCCAATTCGTTTCCTCTCTCTCTTGGCCGAATTGCTCCTCGATGTCCGACGACCTCCTTCTCTATTCTTCATTCATAATACCAGGGACGAAGCTATCTTCCTCATCTTTTTCCACGTCGAGCCATACTAGCCGACACCTCTTTCGCCATCTTCGTCGCCATTTCCTACCCACCAGAGCAGCTTCCTTCTCCGACGCCATCTCCTCTCCTCGTCGTTCGCTACCTCTCTCAAATGACTCCACAACTTCTCCTCAGCACGCCAACATCTCCAACACACCGCTTCGACCTCGCTAATGCCCTCCATGACTCCATCTTCCATATCTCCGGCGGACCTCCGATGAGCCCTAACGGCTTCCACACATTGTCAAACCAGCCGCTCCCGCAGTCCACACCTTCGCCGTTCACTGTAGATCAAAATCCCTAACTTAGTTAAGGCTATTAATCACCCCCGCACATCCCCGAACACCACCACCTTCACACACATAGTCCGACTTCGCCCACACACATTGACCATGCCACGCCACACCGACCCCCTCATTAAGTTTGCCATGCTCCGATGATCGTTCCTAAGCTTTCTAACATGGCTGAAAGGCCTTATTTCTGATTTGAGGTACCAAGCCCCTCCGCCATTAAGGCCAAGCTTCGAGCAAGGCTTCAAGCATGCTCCAAGGCACCTTCACTCTAGGACTTAGCTCTAGGCCACGCAGATTCATCCCACACATGCGCCCAGGTCTCCAATTGAGGGAGATACCCTCAGCAGCTGCCCCAATTGACAGAGCTTCCACTGCAGCTGCGCGGGAAGAAAAGGGGAACAACATAGTCCCACATCAGTTATGAACGGTCCTCTTGTGCCGCATAAATTGATTTTGTGATAGAGGCTTATCGCCTCAAGTCACAAGGGTAAGGTCCCTCACACCCCTCACGTGCCTCGCCCGCAACACGCTCCCCGCGGAGCTAGTGCAGATCCGATTACCCACCTAAGCCTTGTACACTCCTCGGCTGCGACTTACTCTCATAGCCCTGGACTCGGGTGCATTCTAGGTCCGATTACCCGAATACCCAGTACTGTTGAGGGCTCTGGGAGAGCATGACCCAAGGAGAGAAAGAGGAGAGCTTGCGCGAGGCATGGGAGGGTTTTGCTCTGGAGAAGTTGGTTAACACTTAGCCAGATCTAAAGACCCTTCCCCTGTGCTTGAAGAAGAGAAGACAGGCAAAAGAAAAAGGGCAATGAAAGAAGAGCGATAGAAGAGAAGAAGAGACAGAATTGAAGAAGAAGAAATCGGAGAAAGAAGAAGAAGCAGAGCACTATTCATTAGACATTTAAGACATCTGATTATTCAATCAGACGACTGACTTGAGTTTATTTCATACATCGCTATTGAGTTCCACTTACTATTATTGTAGGGAGTAATTGGTGATTCAAATCACCATTTTACTCCGTTCCTTTTGCAGTCAGACACTTGATATTATTGCATATTATTTTGAATCAATTTCTGATCATAATTTCTTATCTCTATTGTTTAAATTGCAGTCTTGAGAATTGAATTCCTATTTGCTCCCAGCGAACAACCTTGGACTTTTCGAGTATAAATTTTATCTATTTTTCATGAGATTTTGACTATACTGCAATGCAACGATTTAAAACCCAATCTCGAGCGACTAACATTTTGGTGTCGTTGTCGGGGAGCAACGTGCAATTCAGATCTCTTGACTGCAATATCATATTTGGTACTAACTTGCTACATCTCTTTTGATTGTGATTTGTTTCAGGGACTCATTGAAAGAAGATTAGCTGCACATCAACCACTCCAGGGGCAGGTAAACTCCATCTACCTTCGTTTAAGCCCCTGAGTCTGAAAAAGCTAAAAAGGGAAAAAATCAATTAGGGCTACTTGCATTATATTCTTAGATTAATCATCAAGTTGCCTGATTTGATACATTCTATTTAGACAACTTTCAAACCCTGATTTGTGCACCTACTTGAAGCTTAAGGTATCTAGGGCTATCACCTTCTTGTTTGAGCCCTAGGTACCACATTTGGATAAATTAAATTGGACCAAATTGGAGCCAATTAATGATTCCAGTTTAGGTATTTTGAGACACACTTTCTTAATCAAGAATTTATCTTTCCAAACAATGTGTGCCTAAGCCTTGATTGAATCGATTTATTCAAGCAAAACCCTAAAATCAAGCTCTTAAATTCATTTGAAGACTAAAAGAGGGACCTCAACACTTCAAAGGACAATACAGGTGAAGTTGACCCACCTTGTTGGGTTAACCAATCTTCAAATTAGGTCACTTTGCACAAAAACATCTTAAAAGTTCAATTGAAATCATAAGCACCCGTGCTCTTAATTAAAACTGGTAGACTTAAGAGGTCAAGTCCCCATTCTGGTCTACCTAGATCATCAGTGACAAGAGAGGTCGGGTGGGGGAAACGTTGTAACTCGTTGGGATGCTCTACCATGTAGGGGTCTTTGCGGGACTCTCCCTCTCTGGCTGCCCAAGTAATTCTCAGGTGGACGGCTTTCTGACTAAGGGGTATCATCCACCCTGAACCTCTATGGTTATCCAAAAATTTTTTGGGTGTCTTGATTGGATCCATCACATTCTACCTCTCAGTGCATGTTCGGGAGGAGGTCTCTAAGACCATCCTTAGGGCCTCCATTGGCTTCTCATTCCCGTCGAGGCCAAGCCTCGACCTCCTTATTTGTGCAGCAACCAAACCCGATCTTGAGCGACTAACACTTACATTTTCTCCTCTAGGTAGTTTCTGTTGTTTCGCTCCTATTTCCCTTCTTTTTCTTTTCATGTACTAGGCCACGAATCATGGTCCTCTTTTCTTGTACTTGATAGGTTTAGGTTTGGTCCCCCTACCTGTTTTTGCCCCTTGGGAGTAGGGGATGAATAAAATTCACTCATGTTTCCTTTGAAAAAGAAAAAAGGAAAAAAAAAACTTGTGCACTCGATCTCCACACATACGTATTTTTTGAACCTATAGTATTACAAATATCTGTATTGATAATAGTATATTACTCTGACTTCTTATCACTAGGACGTGTTTATATTGATTTTTTTCTTGTTCTCAGGATTTATGCATCACATGGATATACGTGAGAATATGGATGGATCCTTTGTTCCTGCAGATTCCATTCTAGGTATTTTTATATGAATGTTTTCTGATAAATTTAGTTTATATTTTTTATTTTATTTTGGTTTTTGTTTGTAATAGGAAAGTGATGTCTTTAGATATCCTAGAACATCCATGTTAGGTAGAATGTGCATTATGTTCCACAAAATTGAGTAAACACAATGAAGTTTGATTTATTACTATCACAATAAGTAGGTAGCAATATTACTAACGTTGTAATATAATAGATCATATAGTAAACCACTATCTAAGGTGTAATACGACTAGGCGACAATGAATGTCATATTAAGCATGTTGTAATACAATAAGTTTTAGAGTAAACAATCTTTAAAACTGGAATTCAAATGTGCCTATAAGTAAGTCGTTCTTCAAGAGTTATAATACTATTAATGAAGGTTGATTTATCACTATCACAATAAGTGATAGTCGTATTACCAATGTTGTATTACCATGAATTAAATTCTAAACCACTATGTAAGGTGTAATACATCCTGACAGCAATGAATGTCGTATTACTCACATGTAATAGAATAAGTAGAAGAATAAAAGATTTTGTATTCTGTAATTCAAAAGTGCCCATAAGCCATTCTACAATAGTTGTAAAACAATAATAGTATTACAATAATATTAATACAATAAGCATGGTAGATTACTAATTTAACACAATTGTCGTGAAATTGTATTACACATCTTAAGTCATTCGCAATACAATACATGTTTTGCATTGTGAAAGTTATATTACACCTCTTAAGTCATTCCTAATAAAACATATGGTTGCACTATGACATTGCATTACACCTGTCAAATATCTAGCAATACAAAATTTGTTGCATTACATTTTTCTTGTGGTTGCAGGAGATGGATTTACGTCAACTGAACCATATAAGATTGACGATGCGTTTGTAATGCCAGGTATGTTTAGAATCTCTGCCTTTGAATTAATTTCAGCTAATAATGGTGGTTGCATGATTCTGGATGCAAATGTTGATTTTTCAACATTTGAATTAATGTTATTTTTTCCCCTCTTTGCTAGCTGGTAGGCATGCAGTCATTACGGGAACATATTCTTTGGGGACTAGGGTGTGAGGTGGCAAAAAAAGCGTTCCCCCTTGCCCTAGCACTTCGGAGCATTCCCCCTCTCCCTTTTCCTTCCCTCTTGTTCGTTCGAAAGCAAAGTCGGGTTTGTAAATATCGCGTTGCAATATAGTTGAAATCACTTCAAAAAAATAGATAAGAATTTATTACTTGAAAAATTAAAAATCCGAGGTCAAACATGGGGAGTAAATTGGTATTTGAAACTAAGAACACAATCTCAAATTGATAAAATGTGATGTTCAACAATTTATGGAGTAATAGAATGAAGTTTAATGTATATAAATGCTAAAGAGATGAATAGAGATGTAAAAAGAAATAGAATTAATTAATCTCTGTCTTTTTCTTTCTTCTTCTTCTTCTTTGATGTCTTCTTTCTTCTTCTCTTTTCTTCCTTCTCTGATTTCTCCTTCCTTCCTCCACAGCTTCTTCCTCTTTCTGTCTTCTTCTTTCTTGTCTTCCCTTGGTTTCTTTCCTTCTTTCCTCTGCCTTGGTTTCTTTCTCTTTCTTTGTCTTCTGCCTCTAGTTTCTTTCTTTTTGCGGCTCCTTCCTTCTCTTCTCCTTCCTTCCTTTAGCTTCTTCTCCTTCAGATCTACCTTCAGGTCCTTAGCTTTCTTCCTTAGCTTCTCCTGCCCTTAGCCTTCTTCAGCTTCCTTCCTTAGCCTCTTTCTTATCTACAGCTCCTTCCTTCAACTTCCCTTCCTTCTCTTCCTGCACAGAAGTGCAAAACCTACGCCTACCCTCCCCCATGTGCGCTCTCTCTCTTTTCTCTCTTAGGTTCGCTCTCCCAGAGCCAATCGGGTATACGGGTCAAGTCAAGCGCACCTGGGTCCAAGCGCACTGGTGTGGGTGGTGCGCGAGGAGTGCAGGGTAAACGGGTTAGGCAACTAGGTCCGCGAAGGAGTGAGCGCGGATGAGGCGGTTGATCGGGCGAGGGGACCTCACCCCATGATCGGAGGCAACAAGCCAATATCACAAAAATAATATAAACCGCTTACCTACGCCCAAAGTTACCAAGGTGGGACTAAAGTCCCACCCACTTCTTTGCATGCCGCAGGAGGATGCCTGCTCAATTGCTGCAGCTGTGGATGGTGTTGGCTTCGATTACTAGGTGCAAAGAGATCGTGAGATATTTCCACGCACCTGGGGCTCAATTTCCTAGAGCGTGGCGACCTGGATCAAGCTTGTGAGCAAGCTTTACCCCTACTCCAATGGCAGTAGGGGTTTGAACCTCCAATCACAAATACGGCCTCTTGGCCCTGTCAAAACACTTAGAGAGCTTAGCCGTGACACGGCGAAGGTGGTGCAGTGAGTGGCATGGCGCAGAATGACCTAGGCGTGCATGCCTAGGTCAGACTGTGGTCGTGAAAGTGCGTTTGTTCGGGGAGAGTGTAGGGTGTGTGCGGTGGTCAATGAAGAGGTGGGTGATGATCAGTGGATGATGGTGAAGCTTCTGCGGTCGGTGGCTAGGCATGTGGGTGTGTGGAGCGATGGATGCACCTTCGCCGGTGGTCTACCGGAGATGAGGAAGACGAAGGTGGTCGGTGGCTATCGAGAGTGGTTTTGTGAAATAAAGAAGGGGAAAGTGAAGAGTAGGGAGAGAGGAGTTATCTGAGAGTATATGGAAAAAGGGGGGAGGCAGAGGGCGAACGACGCGTATTTGCCATCATCGGAGACAAAAGCCTTAAGATGAAGAGGCGGCGACGACGAGAGGGTTGAAGACGCATGCACAGGTATGGCGCGACACGGAAGAGCAAGGCAGAGAAGACTCTGCCACTAGTATGGTGGCAAAGCAATGAGAAAAAGGGAGGAGATATCGCCAAAGCTTGCGGGCTATTTGGCCGGAGATGGGAGAGGAGGAATTTTGGGGGTTTCTTCGGCCAAATCAAGCTTGAAATGACCGGCTGGGCTTGGGGTTCCTTTTATAAGCACCAGCAAAGGGCCTTGTGCTTGGAAGACAAGCTTCCAAGCACGGGTTTCCTCGTCGGAGTAGGAAATTCAATAGATACCCATATCTCTCGTGCGTTCGCATGAGAGACTGGGTGCGAATCAGAGCGTGTGATTGAGTTCACATGGTCGGGAATTCCTCAGAGAATCTCACTTTGAAATCTGAGAGGGATTCTCTGAGGAATCAGGGAGAACTTCCCTCTTGAATCCTCCCCAGAGTAGGACTCCGCTGTAATGGCGGAGGGACCTAGCTGCAAAGAGTGGCGAGGAAGATAGGGGCATTTATGCAAAGTTTTTGAAAGTTAGGGGCATAAAAGTAATTGGGTGGACTATTTTGAAAAGTAGGCCAAGGTGACCTCCCCTTAGGTCCAAATTTTGGTACAAACCTAATTTGAACCTAAGGAATCCAATGGTGAAGTTGGATTTCAGGTTTGACCACGTTTGACTGGACATTTTACACAAAAACTCAATCTAGGGCAAATAATTAGTTAGGACCCCTATTTACGTCAAAATAGCTTCCAAAGGCCAAATTGAAGGTTATAAACCATAGGGGATATTTTTCCATGAATTTTAGAGGGTTTATTTGATTTTTATCCAGACCTGAACCTTGTTAAATTAAGTGGGTTTGTTTTAAGGTTACAGGATGTCATTTAATTCTCAAATCTCATATTAACCCTTTTTCTGATCGAACCATCCCACTTTTCATCTTGTTAAGATCAATTGACCCATGTTTAACCCCTGAGAAATCTTGTTGTTATACTGCAATGGTAAAATTGCAATTTTACCCTTTGTTTCTTACTTTTCTCTTAACCAAGTTATTCTCTGAGTTAGGCCCTTCACTTGGTTATGTAGGAGCTTTTATTCTCTTTTCTATGTCAAAATGAGATAGTTAGGGCTCATGATGGTGTTCCCATCACCTCTCTTCCCCTCCCCTCTCCCAGGTCCCCTTTTCGTCTCCCTTCCTCGGCTCTTACTCTCTTCTCTGGTGAGGCCTTCACCTTCCCTCCCTCAGGTGGGAGGGGCTCTGTTCCTCAACTATGGCGTTGTTGGTCGGGGCAACGCTGAGTGAGGGCTGAGGATCTTGTGTTTTTATTTTGTTTTTCTTTTCTTGTTTCTTACTTGCCTTATTTCCCGTGCTTTGCCTCGATCATCATTTTTTTAGTCTTGGATTTTAGTTTGGGTCTTTTGGTTGGTGTTTTTGAGTTGCGCTAAGTTATTGGTTTTCTAGGGTTTTGTGGTATGGCGGCTTTTGGTTTTAGGATGTCATCCCCTATGCCTGAGTACCCCTCTCAGGCCTCAAATGATCGAACCTCCCCACAAAAGAAATCTTTTACTACTGTGGTGGTCGGCTCAGGCTCTTCGCAACCTTCTTTCGTGGAGCTGGCTTTTAAGGTTCATCTTCTCAAGCTCAGAGACGAAGTTCTAGGTACACCTTTGTCTTGCAATGAGGTTTTTGACCTTGGTAGGGATTTTTCTTCGTATATTGTGGTTCGTGCTTGGGGTCCTAAGCCCTTGATGAAGAAGATCCAGGACTTGCTTGCTAAACATCTACAAATTTCCACAGGTTTCAACTTTGTTCTTCTTGATTTTTGCCATTGGCTCATCCGTTGTGGCACATGTCTTGACTTTTGCAAGATTTACACTTTGGGTTCTGTGGTCATTGATCGAATTAGGTTGCAACTTTCTCAATGGAGCCCTTCATTTTGAACGGATTCCTCTATGGTTATTGTTCCTATTTGGGTTGGATTTTTGGGGATTAACCTTGATTTATTGCAGCCCAATGCTTTGATGTCTCTCGCTTACATGTGTGGATCATAGAATGATCCAAGGGTTGAAGCCTGGATATCCTAGAGTTTACGTTGAGATTGATCTTTCAAAACCTCATCCTGATTGCATGGTGATTGATGTAATACCATCATTCACCATAACTAGCTTGAATTAGTTAGAATCAAGAGATAAATGCTACTGAATGGTTGCCTGAGGATAGTAATTTCACTCAAATCCATTTTGAGAAGAATAAAAAGGGTTAAATATATAGTTTTAACATTACATCATGAATGCAGAGTAACCACGAGGTCACCATGGGGTTAACCAGAGGTCAAATGAGCATTAAAGACTAAACAGTGGGTCCATATAGACAGAAATGAGGTTTCACGTATTTCGAGAATTGAAATAATACATAAAACCCTAATTTCAACCCCACTTGAATTGAAGAGGTTATGGTCAAGATGAAATTCATCTAAACCTCCTAAAATTCATAGAAAAATATTCTAAAAGGTTTGGTACCCTTGGTTGGACCATCTAAACCCATTTTGACCTAGAAAAGAGTCTTAGACAGTATTTTACCCTTATTTGGGCTTTTGTGTAATTTTCCTAGTCAAACATGGTCAAAACTCAAAACCAACTTCACCATTAGATTCCTTGGGTCTAAGTTAGGTTAACACCAAAAGTTGATCTCAATTAGAGTCCATCTTTACCTAGTTTGCATTATGGTCCCTAAAATCTTATTTCTCACAACCAACCCCTCAACTTTCAGTTTTCCTTACAAATGACCTCATAACTTTCTCTTCTTCACAAATCAGTCCTTACTGCCATTACTGTGTGAACAACATCTCAAACCCAACACCGACCGACTTCAAAGGGGATGTTCTCCTCCAATCAACATCCAATCTCCTCCAAAATTGGAGGAAATGATCGCCATAAGATCTATCATTAAAATGTGATCTTAGGCCCTAATTTGAGGCCAAGAGCTCAGGCGAGCTAAAAGAATATGCGAAAGAAAACCTAGCCAAATCGTGAAGAATTCATGACGAATTTCCTAGTTAGAGCTCAATCTGAGCTTTATAAGAACTCCCCAAGGTCCTATGATGTTCCTTAGCTCAGTTTAATGCCAACAAGACTTCTCCTTCTCCGACCTACTCTGCCATAGCTCCGGCGACTTCCTCCCCTTCCTCCTACAGC
Source organism: Thalassia testudinum (assembly GCA_037157565.1). Lineage (NCBI taxonomy): Eukaryota > Viridiplantae > Streptophyta > Magnoliopsida > Alismatales > Hydrocharitaceae > Thalassia > Thalassia testudinum. The sequence goes on from JAZHRO010000067.1 coordinate 50,306,559, forward strand.
CTCCCAATGGCCAAATTGGGAATGCCTTTGCCTTCCTTTCCTTCTTCCGCCTCTCGCCGGCCAAAGCGGAGGTTGCCTACCCCCTTCATCATCATCGTTCCTCATCACCGAAGTGTTCCACGTCTCCGGCACTGGCTAATCACAGCAGGCACCAAATCCTCTCTCTATTCGTCCATAAATAGGTTCAACCTCTCCCTCTCTCTCTCTAGATCCTCCACGTCTCTTTTACTTCTTGATTCAACCGCTTAGCCATGCTCTCCCCCACCGTCTTCCCCGACTCCGGCCATGCCTCTGGCATGGTTGCATGCACTCCACAGTACACCAAATGCCATGCCATCACTGCCAAAAGCTCCACCTCATCTCACTCAACAAAAGCCCTCACGAAATTTCACCTTCCATCTACTCCACAGCTCCTCCAAACAAACCCACCTCTGCATGTCCTCTCCATCACGAGCCAACCACCACACACACGCACACACCAAATTCTCACCATTACCGCACGCACCATCCATCGACGACCATTCTGAGCTTTCTAATTGGACTGTGAGGCCGTATTCCATGCTTGTAGGTACTCACTAGACCGACGCTGCCACTGTCGTCTTCTCCGACAACATTCATCCCCTTCCGGCCACCATCCCACTTCAGACCACTTGCATTCTACGTGGAATCGCTTGGAGAGCTCACTTGCAGCAGTAATCGAAGGAAGTAATGCAGCTACAGCTTGAAATCAAAGGGGACATCTGACGTAGCGTCGTGCAAAGGAGGCTAGTGGGATTTAGTCCCAAATAGGACACAGACGACCTACCAACAGCATATAAAAGGTTTTTGTGTCATGGGCTTATCACTCATGATACAGGGGTGAGTCCCTCTTACCTTAAGCTCTCTCACTTCTTACCCACTACACCTTACCGGTAGGTCTGGTCCCCTCTTCACTACCTGATTACCAGTATACCCAACTACCCTATGCTCAAATCTAAATAGAGGAGAGAGAATAAAATTTGAGGGTAGGGGCAGGTTTTGCACCTCGGGTCTCGTGCCTGTGCAAGCTAACACTTAACGTCTCTGAGGCAGGCTTCTTCTCTATGCTTGGCACCCTTGTGCTTGTTTTGAGGCTTTGATGACTTAAGGCATTTGGGGGTTATGCCCGACGTCTGATTGTGGCTGTGGACTTATTTGGCTCCTGTGCTGACGTGGCTATTTAAGACATTCGTGGTTCTAACCACTGTGGCGAAATTAAGTTGAGACATTGGGATATGTGATTAATGTGGGAGATTAATTGGTGATCTAAATCACCATTTTTAGAGCCTTTATATTTACGAATTGAGCTATTATTGAATATAATCTAATTATTGATTCTCATTGCATACCCGAATTATTGTGCTCGTTGTTATTAATTGAGATTAGTGTGTGAATTCCAATTTACTCACTGCGAACAACCTCGGACTCATTTTCCTTTTTCGAGCACCTTATTAATTTAAATGTTGTAGCAATTTCGTCACTATACTACAACTCTATACATCCTTTAAATGATGACTTTTGCATGCAACAATGATCTTTAATGGTAACGAGAATATTGTTTAGTGTGTGGGTTTTGAAAAGATCCTATTGTTTTGACCTAAATGTTTAAAGATCGGTCATAGTCTTTCGCTTGCCCAAACCTTGCTTCTTTTGTAGGTGACCAAGAGTCTAACCGTGATGATCATTCATCCTTGGGACAGGATGGTCCTCACAAGGCCATGCATAGATCATCATAGATGGTGTTTGATGCGATGAGAGGCCATGGTGGTCAAGATGATCTGGGGGAGTTGCCTCTTATGATTACTAAAGACCTTCCTACTCTTGGGGGTCGAGAAATCAATTTTAATGACTCAACTTGTATAACTTCCTTACCTTCTTCTTCGGGGGGGGTCTCTACTTCTCGTCCCTCTTCTGCTATCCCCCAGGAAAGGAAGAAGAACTGACATGTTCAACTTCGACGACGGGCAAAGCGGATTGCAAAATGGTCTAAGGGGAAGTAGATCAATGGTGTCGAACCTTGATCTTTTCCTTCCCCCAAGGTGATATCATCTAAAATCTCTTCCTTTTCAGATTCTAATGATGTTTTGAATGTTCGTGGTTTCTCGTCGAATGGTTCGACCTTCGAGTTGGGATCTCTGGAAAAGTTACATTTTCTTCATTCTTAGAATGCGATGAGTTTTCATCAGGAGGTTTTTTCAATTGGGAATCAAGGGATTCAGGGTGTAGGATTTGATAAACTTCATCTTATTAAAAAGCATGGGTTTAACTCGATGCCTGATTGTTGGATGCCATTAATGGAAACACTAATAGCTTACTTTTGGTTTTGAATACTCATGATTCTCAAAAGGCTAATAGGGAGTTTTCAGACTTAAAACTGGCTAAAAATGGTGACTCTAAAGGGGTGCCTAACTTATCTTGTGGTATATATCTTCCTATTCCCTCATACCCCCCTGATCCGGACCTAGATCAAGACCCTCCTATCATTATTGAGACGTAGGATTGGGGGAAAACCCTGTGCATGAGAAATGATGCAAACCCTTTAGACTTTCAATCTGATGTGAAGCCTCAAGGTGGTTCGATTTTTTATGATGTGAAACCCTTGCTTCTCCAAGAATCGACATATGAGGCACACTCTCCACTCGTGGCTAGAGGAGCCCATGGTGATCTTTTGTTGGAGGGCTCTAGTCGAATTACCCGAAGTCGTGCCAAGTCTCTTTACAAAACCCTTTCATTATGAATTGCCTTTTTTGGAATTGTCGTGGCATTCTAAATGCCCCAACCTTGAATCCCCTTAAAGATATTATCTATTCTCATAAGATCAATCTCATCTTCCTGTTGGAGCCATTTACAGACCCCTCTGCCATTAATTCTACTAGGGATTCTATCACTTTCACTTCTACCTTTGTCTTTATAGACTCGCCCAAAATCTGGTGCCTATGGAAAGATCCCATTAGCATCTCCTTTGTCTCTTCTATCTCTCATGCTGTTACGGTCAAATGTTTTTATGCTAGAATGTCCATTAAGTTGATTGCTATCTATGCATCCACAGATGTTGAGGTGAGACTTCACCTTTGGAATTATCTTACCATCACATCCCAGCTTTCTCCCTCATCCGGGGTTGTTGGGGGTGATTTCAATTGTATTGTCCATGCCTCTGAGAAGAGTGGTGGTGCTCCTTTTGTGGATTCCCAGGCTGCCCCTTTTAGGACTTCCATCCACAATCTTGGTCTTATGGAGATGCCTCTTGCTAGTGCCCAACTTTCCTAGTGTAATGGGAGGCATGGGGGCCAACGGATATATCAAAAGTTGGATTGTATACTCTTAAATCTTGAAGCCCTTCTAATGTTGATTCTGGAACCTATCTTTCCAGAAGATCCTCCGACCATGCCCCTATGATTTTGATCTCTAATGCTAACATTTCGCACCAACATCATCCTTTTCGTTTCCAAAACATGTGGTTGACTAGCCCCTCCTTCGTAACCTTGTGGAGAACACTGACCCTTCCCTTGATCCTATCACTTCCTTCTATTCCAAACTTGTCATGCTTAAAAGAATGTTGAGATTGTGGAATGAGACGACTTTTGGGAATATTCATGAGATTGTTAAAATCTTGAGGCCCGCTATGATGAGCTTGATGGGAAATTGGCTTCCCTCTAGGATGACAATGTTGCGACTGAGCTCAATGATGTGCACAGTCAATTGAAAGATGCCCAAGCCAAGTATCAGGGCTTTCTTATTCAAAAGGAAAAAATTGATTGGATGAAAAATGGTGAATCTAATTCTAAATTCTTCTACTTGGTCATTAAGAGATGCTTTGCAAAATGCTGTAGGGCCAATCTTATGAATGCTATTGGTAATGGATCCTGGAGGCCTCTGCAAAGGTGATTGATTTCTTTGATAAGCTCCTCGTTGCCGAGCAGCATCAGTCCTTTAGTCCTTTCCTTAAGGCCATTCCAACTATACTTAGGCTAGAGGAGTCTACTCCCCTTCTTTATCCTCCCACTCAGGATGAAATCTTCAAAGCCCTCTCTCAGATGCCAACCAACTGGATGCCGGGTCCGGATGGCTTCAATGTCGAGTTCTTTACATCCTTTTGGGATCTCATTAAGGACCTTTCCTTTGCTATTGCATACTTCTTCATCTCTCACAAATGTCCTCTATCCTTCAATAATACATTTATCTCTCTGATTACCAAAAAACCTGATGTTGTGGAACTCTCTGATTACCAGCCAGTTAGTCTCTACAATGTGTCTTATAAGATTACCTCTTCCATTCTCACCAGTAGACTGTCTGTCATTATCCCCAATCTGATTTCTGTAGAGCAAGTGATGTGCACACATCTAATTGGCCTAAAATGACTATTTATGCATGTTCCTAGGTCTATAGAAGCATTCAGCATTATAAATATTGATAACATGCATCATCATGCATTTAAGTTAGATTGTACAAATTATAGGTTAATTTACCCTTTTTGTGGTCAGGGGACAGGATGATATTTTTCTAGACTTCAAATTGAAGATCCAACCATATGGATCTGATCAGGGCAACGATTGGAGTCTAACACCTCTGAGATTGCCCCGATTGGACCTCTATAGCATCAGATGCGGTCCAAGGAAGATTAGAGGTCAAGGGGCAAGGTGGTGCAAATTTGTACCTTAAATGACAAATCCAACTACACAGATCGGTTCGAATCAACGATCGTAGCCCAACGGCATGAAAATTGACCCAATCGAACATCTGTGGCACCATCTACAAGCATTGGAAAATGGATGACCCAGATGGTGCCATCCAAGCTGCCCATAGCCACCAGCCTCCTTCATCAACAGAGCCATCAGATCTTGACCGTTGGATCATGATCCAACGGTCGTGAGCGCTCGAGCTTTAAAACATAAACGTGACACAAGGGTGGGTGCAGCACTATGGTTAAAGCCCTCATTGCGCAACACTAACGTGCAATCAAGCCACAGTGAGGAGGCAGAATTTGATGAAGGTGTGCCCAATCGAAATTCGACCACATGATGATGATCAAACGGTAGTGATTGTAGCGATGTGGCACCCTCACGTATGTTGGATGAGAGCACTCCACACACGCTCGCAATCACCAATGATCATACGTGGGCGTGGTGTGCATTGCAAAGGTGAAGTGTATGCAATTCTAAGCCGTCGGATGCGTGATCAGATGGCTGCAGTTGGGCAGGTGCGATGAGGTGTGCGAACTGCTGAAGAGGAGGAGGTGGTGACATTGCCACATGTGAAGCGTCGGATCAGAGATGGGAGGCTCTCCTTACGCACACGCTTTAGGAACGTGTGGCTTTAGCGACGTGCACAAACGTCTCTAAAGGCCTTACATTTATTTTAAAGACCTTAAAAAGCCTCTTTTGCCCCATGACCACACCTATAAAAAGCCATCTCACCTTCACTTTTTCTTCATCCCTTCTCTTCTCTTCATTACCCTCTCCAAAGCTCTAAAGAGCTAGTCCCATACCCAGCATGCTCCACTAGAGTCTTAAACATAATTTTCCATCTTCTCACCCTCGTTTGTGGAGAGCCCATTGTTGTCATCTCGCCACCATTCGGGGATCCGCTTTGCCTCATTCAGCTTCTCACCACCCTCTTTCGAGTGCTCCGTCAATGCAACTCATCCTCCAAGCAGCCATTGAGGAGGATTTTCTCATCCCTCTCTTTTTACCGCTTTGTAGTGTTGATTTCCAGCTTTCTAGCTATAGAAATTAGTTGTAATGAACATGCTCTTATGGTTATGAAATATTGGTTCACTCTCGCTTTTTCTATGTATTATTCTCTCACTTTTATATTATTTATTCTTTAAGTAGAATAGCTAGCGTAGATTAATTTCAACTAGCTAATCTGCTTTGTGAAAAATAATTTCAAATGCGATTTTTAATCAAATGTTCGCTTCCCTGTGTTCGACTCGGGACTCACCAGAGTTTTGGTAAAATTATCTGATTAACGAATTTTTACGCAACTACAATGAAGGGTTTTTAACTCAATCTTTTAGAGTACAAAATCTTGCTCATTAGCAGGCTAGTTTAATCTATCCTTGACCACATTGCTACTGCATTTGAACTTACTCAATGCATGGATCGAAAAACCTTTGGATCTAATCTAATTATTCAATTAGATCTTCAAAAGGCTTATGATAGAGTTGAATGGGAGATTCTATATCACATCCTCTTAAAATTTGGTTTCTCCCATTCTGTTATATCTTTGATCTCTACTTTTGTCGAGCATCAGGGCTCCTCTATTCTCATTGATGGAGTCTCTTCCACCTTTTTCAGACCTTTGTGTGGGCTTGGGCAAGGCGACCCTCTATCTCCCTATCTTTTTGACTTATTTATGGAGTCTTTTATCAGAGGGCTCAAGGAGCTTGCATTCCATGAGAAGATTCTTCCTTTCTCAGTTAAATGTGGCATCACACCACCACTTACCCTCATCTATGCGGATGATGTTGTCCTCTTCCTCAATGGGGGCCTTCATTCCATCTCCAACCTCTCCAAATTTCTCCATGACTTCCAACTCTCCTCCAGGCAAAAATTTAATCTTTCTAAGAGCTTCTACTATGTTGGGAAACACTTCTGCTTCTTCACTTTGATCATTTTATAAAAATTGTACATCGTAGTACAGTTGATTAAAGCGAATTTAACACTTAAATTTTTAATACTAGAATTAATTGAAAAAATCCGAGGTCGTCTCTAGGAGCAAGAAAATGCACGAATACAACTACTTTATAATCAAACTTGTATCAAATGTTAATTTTTAAATGAACAAGTTCAAAGCTACACTTGGTTTTTAACAAGCGTAGAAATCACGCATTTTTGGAAAATAATGTCGTAGTATAGTCACGAAATCCCCTTGACAAAAATATTTGTAATAACAAAACTCAATTGATTTTATTCTTTTGAAAACTTGAGTCCCGATCGTTTGTCTCTGGGAGGAATGAAAACAAGTCGAGATTTGGATCGGTTAATCTAACCTAAATCTAATCCAACCTAACATTTTTGTCATTTTGTGTTTTTGATCTTTATTTTGAAACACGAAATGAAAGCATGCATCAAAGTTGTAAGCCATGAAGATAATAGCATGCATACAAAACCATTAGACAAGAGTATCATGCATAAAAAATTAAGTCACTATAAAATAAGGATACATGGAAATAAAGCTAAACTAGAAAAAGGGATCAACCAAGAGAGGCTAAGGAGAAGCCTTCTTGGCCGTCCACTAAAGAGAGGAGGATGGGTATGTGCACCCAAGTGGAGAGAGGAGGATGTTGCACCATTTCTCTACCAATGGCTGTCCTTGAGAAGTCCTTGAGGGGGAGTCTTCTCTATGGCCGTCTAAGAAGAAAAGAAAATGGGGCATGGATCCTCTATGGTGGAAGAAGAGGGCACACCCACAAGAAGAAAGGAGAAGGTGTTGCATCCTTATGCTCTTCTTCTTCTTGCCACCCATGGAGAAGCTTTGAGGATTACTTCTTCCTAGCCATCCATGGAGGGAGCCTTGGAGGAGGAGGACAGCCTTGAGAGGGAGAGGAGGAGGTGTGGTCGTAAGTTGAGAGAGTGGAGAGAATGAATGGAGATGGTCCAATTTCGTGGCTCTCTCTTTGCCCTTATGGAAGGCTCCATTTGGTTGCCACTTTTGGTGGCTCCAAAATTAGCTAATGCCACATTTTTAGGATCTAGGTTTGACACAAGTTTTAGGGTTTCTAAGAGAGTGTGCTTGGGTTTGGTGGGGGTAAAATAGGAAGGTGTGTGTGGGTGTGTGTTTTTCGTAGGACTAGGCTGTGGGTCTTGGTAGGATTAGGTGCTACATAGGTTTGGTCAATCTAGATTAAGTGGGTGTGGACCTAATTAGGCTAAGGAAAGTCTAATTGGATAGGAGTGATCCTAATTTGGTCTAGGTCAAGTCTAATTGGATGTGTGCATGTGATTAGGCTAGGGTAACCCTAATAGGTATGAGTCAATTAGATCCCAGGTGGATCTAATTAGGCTCAGGTGCACACAATCAATTGTAGATGCACCCAAGTAGGTATGGGATGGTTCAATTGGGTTAGGGATAGGATAAGTAGGGCTATGGATAGGGACTAGGCTTAGGAGGTCTCTAATTAGGTTTCCTAGGGTGTCTGGTGGGGTTCCTAGGTCAAAATAAGCAAGCTAGGGCTTCCAACACCAAAATTAGGAACCAGAGAGCAGTATCAGACTTCCAGGATAGTGGTAAGACGTCTTATACTACAAAATTGGACGTTTGGGCATTAAATTAGATGCCCAATTCTGTGCCAGTAAGAGTTTTGGCTTCCTGGATTGTTATTCTACAGAAATCAGACATCCAACCAGATGTTTGGACATCCTAAAAGATGCTGGACAGTGGGTTTTAGGTTTTCGAAGGTGGGTTTTGGTTCCTAAGTGTTTGGGAGAGGGATAGGGTGGATAAGAACATGGATAGTGCTATCCATGTTTGGGTTTTGAGGCTAAGGTGCCCTAATGGAGGTCGTTTTGTGTTTGGGAATGCTGTCCTAGGGTTTCTAAGGGTAGGGATAAGTCTACCCTCCTCACTCCTCTTATCTGGATCAGTCTTCTTCTTCCTTTATTACTTTATTCCACTATCTCCATCCTGGATTACTTTATTACCTACAAATAGTAATAAAAATCATTAAATAGTAGGATATCTCATCTTATTCTAAATAGACTAATGCAATGCATGATATGCAAGATATGAGTACAATATCCACAAATTAAGCTAGGTTCAAACATTATTTAGGTTGATTAGAACCCATGATTGCTGTGCAATCATACCCCCATGCCTAAACTTTGCTAGTCCCTAGCAAATGCAAGACTAAATTATTCACATAAGGGTACCTAAGGGATTGATTATTTTATCAAGTGTATGCCTAGAGATTTTTCTCCTTTTTGTTTTCATCCTATGTTCTAGAAATCTAGACAAATGTGAAAGTGCAGCTACGTAGCTTTTGCAACTGATTCGAGTGAAAAACCTGATTCACCTCTAAAGCCTGTACTTGACCCCTAATAAAAATTCTAGCAGGATAGGCGGACTTCTTCCCTTGAGGTATTCAAGAAATTCTATGAATTCCACCCGACGTTAGGCTTAGGTAGAGAATCTTAGAGGGAAAAGATTATATATTTGGTGGCTCACTCTCACTCGGTGCTACATAGAGATTAGTACTTCAGAATCTAGATTCCCAAATTATTATGTAACTTAACTCAGAGAAAGACGAGAAAAATTATGCTCTCTTTTTTTGGTTCCTTTGTATTCATTCTCTCTTTTTCTTTTTTCCTTTCATTTTCTTTTCTTTCTTTTTCTTAGAGCTCACAATTTCACCAAATTCACACATATAACTTGTATTTGGTGGTCACCCTTGGCATTAACACTTTAATTGAGTTCTCATAACCTTAACACTAAGGAAAAATGAGAGAGAGAGGAAGAGAGAGTGGTCGGCGTCGGGCGGTAGGCGGCGGTGGAGTGGAGGCATCTAGAGCTGATGAAGGGGGTAAGTGGAAGATGTAGAGGTCGAGGAACTAGAGGAGAAGGGAGCGGGTCTGGCAAGAGAGGGCGAGTAGGACGACTGATAGCTATCCAAGAAGGCCTTGAAGGAGAATGAACGACGACGTCTTGTGTTTCAGATGTCGGCAAAGGGGGCACTTGGCGGCGATCTACAAAAACCCTTTTATTTGCTTGGCGTGTAGGGGCGAAGGGCACAAACGTGATTCTTGCCCTAGAAGGAAGCCGTCGGATACAAAAGTGGCCTTTTCGCGCCCTGGCTGGGTAGTGAAGAAGGAGTCCCGACTGCCACCGCCGCTGGAGTTTGGCAGCCATTCAATTGAAGTGGTGATCTCAATATCTGAAGAGATCTCCTATGTGGAAATCATGTTGAGGGGCACTCTGATTGGAAAGATTATGGCAGGCAAACCATCGATAGAAAGGTTTTAAGGTCTAGTATGTTCCCTAAATCCTCTGTCTGTGGGCTGGAAGGTGGCTATGTTGTCTCAATCTCATTTTCTAGTATATGGTTTGGGCATGATGGATGTTGAGAGATTGAGATTTTGATCGAGTTCGTTTGAAGATATTAATGTGATCTGGAGAATGGTGTCCCCCTTTGATGGGGCTCTCCCTGATCGGCCTCCTCAAAGAGTGGGATCTAGGAGGGTTCTTCTTGAGATCAGTGGACTGCCATTGCATCTGAGATCTAAGGGAGTTGTTGCTAAGATGGTTGCAGGCTTTGCTTCCATCTGTGAAGGGTCTGAAGTCATGATTGGAGAAAGGGACATCCGATCACTTAGAATTGAGGCTGATGTCTTCAATGTTGGCTCGATTCCTGATAGGGTGACAATCAGATGTGGGGGTTCCTCATGGCTTGTTCGTCTAACAGTGGCTGGACAAGTGTCTAGGCACTTAGAACAAGTGCAGGTTAAGATGTCTGGGGCCAACACTGAGGAGATGCAACAGGATGAAAGGGTGGGCCACAGTTCACCTGATGAAGCCCCTGAATCCAAGAAGAGGAAGGACTGCCACCAGGACTATGTAGAGGACTTGATGAATATGGAGGATGTTAATGCATTAGGATGTTGCAGCCAAGCCTTGTAGACAAAGAGGATGGCTATATGGAGGTTTCTGATGTTTCTGAGAAAGACTCAGAAATCCTTAGCAACAAAGATGAGGGGAAGACAGGAATGGAACTGGTACTCAGCAATGCTAGCAAAACTCTTAAAGAGGTGAATCAGGTGCAGTTCACAGTTCCTACTGATCTGAAATTTGGTAGCAGATCCAATCAGAAAAGAGGTGTGGGTAGATCCCCTTATATGCTTAGAAGGAGAAGGAAAACCTGACCCCTATTGTCGAGCAGACCATTGCAAACTTGATCATGGTTGAGTATGTGGGTTGTTTGGCACAAGGGGATCAACTTGGCAAGGTATGAGAGTGTTAACTTGGAATGTGAGTGGGCTATGCAATAAGATGAGGACTTCCTTGTGTAGATATCTTTCTAAGTGGGAGATTGATTATGCTCTCATCCAAGAGACACATGTGGAGGTGGAGAATGGTCAGGAATGGGACTGTTTTAAGCAATCTGGACATACTGATGTTGTGGTAAAGGGTGAATCTGGAAGGTCTGGTGGAATGGCTATTTGGTGGAGAAAGTCTTGTCTTTTGGTAATTGAAGTTATTTGTGATAGGCATATTCTCACTTGCAGATGCCAATCTCCCCAAGGAGATATGGAATGCTATGTGTCATGCATTTATGGCCCTTGTGTGGCTGCAGACAGGGCTGGTCTTTGGGAGGAGCTTTCTGCAATGCATCAAAGGGTGCAGGAGGTCCCTTGGCTTATAGGGGGTGACTTTAATTGTCATCTCTCTAGTGAAGACAGACCTGGTGGGAGGTTGGACAGCTCAATGGTAGGCTTTTAAATGGTAGTGCAGAATCTGGGAGTGACAGAATATCCTATTAGTGGAATTGAATTCACTTGGAGAAATGGCAGTGGACAGTCATCTAGGTTGGACAGATTCTTTGGCAGTCATAGCTTGTTGGAGAGGCATCAATTATCAGTTGTTATGAGCCTTGATAGGACTTTCTCTGATCACACTCCGCTAGTGTGGGACAATGGGACGAACTCTGACATTGGATCTTATTTCAAGCTCAAGAGATCTTGGTTTAGGGAGGAGGGGTTTGTGCAAATGGTATCTCAGTGGTGGCAGAACAAGGTAGTGCAAGGATCTGCCACACAGCAGCTGGCTGCAAAGCTGACAGGTTTGCGTGATATGTTGAAAGAATATGGACAGGCAGTGGTACTAATCAGAGAACAAAGGAGGGAGGCACTGGCAGTGATTAGAGAATTGGATTTGAAGGAGTGTAGACAATCTTTGAATCCCTAAGAGCAGCAACAAAGACAGTAGATGCAATCAGTAGTGGGGGAGGAGGATCTGAAAAGAGAAGTGGACTGGCGTGAAAGATCTAGACAGCTATGACTCAAAGAGGGTGATGCAAACATGAAGTTCTTTCATCTCGTGTCCAGTGCTAGGAGAAGATTCAATCTTATCTCATCAATTAAAGTAGATGAGAGAACTATTAATTCTGTTAGCAAAATCAGAAGTGAAGCAGGCAAATATTTCAAAGAATTGGCCAAGGCTGCACCAAGGGGCTCTTGGAGGATGGCATCGGCGGATTTCCCAAGTGTCAGTAGTGATCAGAGAGACATGTTAGTTACTCCTATATCTGAACAAGTATTGAAAGCAATCAAAGACTTAAATAATGAAGGGGCCCCTGGTCCGGATGGGATTCAGGTCTTCTTTTACAGAAAACTGAGTGTTGTCAAAATGGATGTAATGAAGGTTATTCATGAATTTGAGTTGGGCAACTCTGGTTTTGAGAGATTGAATAAATCCTATTTGTTCCTCCTTCCAAAAAAATCAAGTGTGGAGAATTTTTCTGATTATAGGCCCATTGCACTATCTAATTCTATTTACGTTATTATCAGTAAGATTATAGTTAACAGAATGCAGGAGGTATTGAAGGACTTGATAATGCCAGTACAATATGCTTTTCTTCCTGGGAGATCGCTACAGGAGTCCTTCATTATGGCATAGGAGATGGTAATGGGATGGCACAGGCGAAAGACTAAGGCCTTTTTATGGAAAGTAGACTTCTCCAAGGCTTATGATTCAGTCTCCTGGTCGTATCTATGGGAAATCCTTAGAAGGAGGAAATTTCCACCTCAGTTGATACAGTGGGTGAAGGATGCATCATGACAGCCTCCTTTTCCCCATTGATAATGGGAAACCATGCCGAACTTGGATTCAGCCCCAATGTGGAGTTAGGTAAGGATGTCCACTTGCCCCTCTGATTTTTAATCTTGCAGTGGATACATTGACAACGGATGGATTTATAAGGGGGTATTCAATGTCTAATAACAGGGCTTTAGCTCCCATCCTCCATTATGCAGATGACACTATTTTTTTTGTGGAAGGGGGGAAGAGAGAAGCGCAAGTGCTTTTTCATATGGTTAAGATTTTTGGTGAGATCTCTGGTCTTAGACTTAATGGGAGCAAATCTTCCTTGGTCTATTTTGGGATGAATGGAATGACTTAGAATGACATCTCTACCACTTTGGGTACGCTTGTGGTCTCATTGCCTATCAAATATTTGGATTTGCCTCTGAAATGCACTAAAATGAGGAAAGCAGATTGGTCCTTCCTATATGAAAAGGTGGCTATGAAGTTGGAGGGTTGGAGTAGTCGATTCTTATCAAAAGGGGAGAGGTATATATTACTGAATTCTGTCATTACATTGATTCCTATTTTTTTCTCCTCTGTTCTCAAAGCCCCAAAGTCAATTTGGAGAAAACTTGATGTGATGCGCAAAAGATTCTTCTGGAAAGGGGCCTCTCACCAAGGGGCTTTTCTTCAACCTTTAAATTAGGATTCGATTTGCAAGCCAAAAAAGATTGGTGGCATGGGTGTTAGATCCCTCAAGGAATTTAATGATGCTTTGTTATTGAAGTGGGTCATTCAATTGCTGCAGGGGGAAAAAGAAATGTGGACAGAGATAGTTCAAGATAGCTATGGGGCTGCCAATGATGAGAAGAACCACCTAAACCCCCATAAACCATCTCCTTTTTGGTCTTCGGTGGTGCGTGCCTTGAGGGATAATTGGACTTTGTTCAAATCCATACTAGGGGATGGGAAAAGCTTCAAATTCTGGCTAGAGAATTGGGTACCTGGGGGGGTGATTAAAGATAGGTACTATTGAACTTTCGAGTTGCTACGCTAACATGTTCGGTTTTGAAAAACCTTGTCGTTGTAGCTTGAAAGAGAAGAACTCGTGTTCAACAAATAAAATTTATACTGAAATGAAAATTCCATGTCGAACACAGGGAGGCAGACATTTGATTTAAAAACAACGCGTTTGTTTTTATTTGTCACGAAATAATTCAATTGATTAGAACTACTTACAATAAATAAAAGAGAGAGAGAGAGAGAGATTAAGAGAGAGAATAATACAAATAAAAATCAAAAGAGATATAGAATGCACATGGAATTCATTATCAAAAGGGATTGTTCATTATACTAAATATTACGACTAGAAAGCCGGAAAATGATTACACTAGAAAGCGGTAAATATACTTTAGAAAGCAGTAAAAGAATGGAGAGAGAAATATCCTCCTCGACGGTCACTTGGAGGATGAGCTGAACTACTTTAGAAAGTAGTAAATCTATTCTAGAAAGCAGTAAAAAGAATGGGGAGAGAGATATCCTCCTCGACGGTCGCTTGGAGGACGAGCCGGATGGGATGACGCTTAGACGAAGGAGGATGGAGTAGGATGAAGGAGGACAAGGCAAAAGAATGGGAACGGGGCAGCATGTCATTGTCGTCGCGGGATCCACTTCCGAAGGGGACGAAAATTTGGACTTTACCTCACGAGAAGCATCCCGGGTGTGGGACAAGCTTCTCTTGAGCTTTGGAGAGGTAGAGAAGAGAAGGAAGGGATGAGAACTTCGTGTGGAGGGGGCCTCCTTTTATAGTTGCAAGGAGTGGGAGCAAATTGGTCATTACATCTTTAAAACATTAAATAAGGGGTCTTTAGTGATGGATAAAATCATCGCAAAAGCCCCATCGTGGGCGTAGTGGGCATTGAACGCGCGGCTGCTGGCTTCCACGCGCGCTCAACGCATGCCGCACGTTCAACGAATCTCAGCCGTCTGATCGTGAGATCGGACGACTTAAGATGCGCTTCCCCCGCTCCTCAACTCGTGCCCACCCACGTGCGATGCCGCGTGAGGTGCAGGCGTGCGATAGCGCGTCAACGCTATTGAGCGTGGACGGTCGCCCGATCAAGATTTGACGATCGATTGAAGGTGCACTCCCCACTTCAGATCCAGCTCGCCGCGACTCGAACTCACGTCCGCACCTCGCGATAAGGCGTAGGACAGTTGTGCAGCCTCAGCCAAAAGGTCACACAGACGAATTCAGGGCACTGCATACACAGCCATTGGATCTTGATCCAACGACAGAGAAGCGGTGCTCTGATTGAAGAAGAGAAGGTGCGGTAGTGCTGGGGGCCGGTTGGACGGTTGAGATGGCACCACATGGTGCCATCTTAGCCGTCCATCTTCTGAATGTTGTAGATGGTGCCACGGGTGTCGGATTGACTCGATTTTTGCGTCGTTAAGCTGCGATCGTCGATCCGAATCCATCCGTGCGGTCGGATTTGTCGTTTGAAGTGCGAATTTACACCATCTTGGCCCTTGATCTTCTAGGATTCCCCGGTCACTATCAGATGCTACAGATGCCTGATTAGGGTGATCTTGGAGTCGTTGAATTCCAATCGTCACCCTGATCACTGTACGATTGGATCTTCGATCCGAGGCCCCGATAAAAAGTTTGCCCTATCCAAGCACATAAAAGGAGACAATTAACCTCCATTTTATTCAAACTACTCTAAATGCAAGATGATGCATGTTATGCAATATTTATATCATGCAATGCAATCCTATGCTTAAGAACATGCATAAATAGACATCTTAAGTAATGTAAATGTGTTTACATCAAGTACCCCCTTGCTTATGCAGTGGCTTTGGATAAAAATGCTGTGGTTTATAAGTATTGGGACATGGAGTCTGAGTAGTGGTCTTTAAATAATGCTATGTGGAATAATCATGAAACAAGAACACGAGCAGAGAATGAGCGCCTCATGAATATGACACATATAAGTGGGAGGGTAAGTTTTCTTCAGTGGCTGCCTATGACAAGTTGATTAACTCTTCCAAGATGGTGAAACTTGGCGAGGAGGGGAAAAAGTTATGGAAATTAAAAATACCACTAAAGGTACAAATTTTTTTGTGGCTCTGCAGAAGGGATGGTCTGATTACTGGAGATTTGAGGCACAGGAGAATGGGAACTCCCACTCAGTTTTGCCATTTATGTGGGATGCATAATGATTCCAGCACTCATATTTTTTTCTTCGTGTGTGATCACAGATTATATCTGGAGGAGAGTTTGAAATGATTCTCTTCCACATGGGAGAATCTGTGGTGTTATCTTGTGGATGGGAATAAACCATGTTTACCTATGGTGGCTGTGTTATGGTCTATTTGGAGGGGTAGGAATGAGTGTGTTTTTCAGGAGACTCTAGTGAATGTGGATAAGATTGTAAATTGCTGCTGGAATCTCATACAACAATGGGGTTCAAATATGTAATTGTGTTCATTTTTTATTAAAAAAAGCTCTCCTGGTTTGCTATCGGTGACTTGATAGCATTCCTTTCCTTCTCAAAAAAAAAAAACACTAAGTTGGAATTCCTCAACTAGTATTTGGGCAGTCAGAAATACAGAAAGATAGGTTAAGGTCATATTTTGTGGATCTCAAATTTATTTGATGGTATTGCCTCAATGCAACTGACATAAACACTAAATATTCACACTTTTTTTTCTTTGCTTTTTCTTCTTTTCTAATTTTTTTCAATTTTTCTTTCTTTTCATCATTTTTTTCTCTTTTTTTTTTAATTTATTTTTTTTTCAACATAACACAACTAGCACACATCCATGAATTCTATTGAGGAGGCATTATTAGGGAATGGTGGTACTCAAAAGACATTGGGTGGCTTATTTGGTGGAAGTGCCCACTCACAGCATTAGGAGAGATGGATAGGACTGTGTATTTCTGTCCTTGACATCAATACCTTCCTTCAGCTGAGGATTCCGTAAAGAATGATTGTAACCATTCACCTTAGCTATAGTTTTATGAAAACTCGCTCTCTACGTATTTGCCTTATTTGGTGGCTCTTAAAATTTCACGTAAAAATGTATACATAGGATCCAAGAGAGAAAACTATGCCTAATCTCTGAGTATCATTACCTAATTATCTAGGATTCCAGATTCCTTGCACTAATCTTAGAGCACCAGTACACTCTACTCACATCTCACACTATTTGGTGGATTTTTAGAAGAAAATCTGCCTGACTCCCAAAACAATGTCCAGGGGTTCAGGAAAAGAAGCACTGCTTCTTCTCGACAAACTGAAGATGTTCATCAATCTTTACCGTGAATCCATTGCAAAATCTACGTGTAGGTGTGAAAAATTATACTGGATTCCAGATTACAGGAATCAACTAGAGGATGAAATCCTTAATACATTCTCTTGATAAAAATCTTATTCATGAATCCAATATATATACACGTTATGTATAACCTTTCAAAAGTTGCACTTCGAAGATTTCCCTAATTCAGGTTACATTTATCTTGGCCCTAAATTTAGAACAAAAAGGTGAGTGGATGAGTCGAAAGCGGCTATTGCGAATGATTTTTAGCTCCAATGCGAACATTGGAGGTGGATTCGATTGTTCTCAATTTAAGGACCCTAAAGTGCAATTAACATGATGTACGAGAGGTTTTTCCTAAGTGTTGGCAGAAAAATTTTCAGTTTACAATTACTACACCCCCCCCATGCCTACTTTCTTTCATGTCCTCATGCGTGAATACAACGAAAAATAAATTAAGACAGGGAGTAAATGGGTAGAATTCACCTGGAATGGCTCCTGAATTTTGTCATTGCACTTATTCCAACACCTAAAATTGAATATGCAGGAAAATATGCGAAATAAAATATGCTATATATAAGTACTGAGATTAACGCCTCTAGTTGGGCGTACACACAAAAAGGATATACCAATACAGTATTGAGAATGGTGAGTAAAATGATAAGAATTTTAGTCTCATTCACCAACAGCGGATAGCAAATGCGGACCAGCTGTCCATGAATTCCATCCAAGCCCAAATAATTGGAAAAATATGTAGATGGGGCTTGGGATTATCTGCAACCAGATGCTATAGAAGAGAGACAGATAAATACGGGTACCTGGAAGAAATGAATATGAAGGCATCCCAAAGAGGTGATGGAGAATGTGGGTGGTTGGGGTATGGGTGAAGTCGTGTGGGGTGAAATCATATGGGTCCTGATAATGGTGATGAATGGAAGGCATGACCCAAGTGATGTGGTCAGATCTGGAAATCAAGGTCCACTGATCAGTCTCTATCTCTACCAAAGATGTTTGGGTATCATCTTCTTCTTTTATCTCTTCAAAAATTTTCAATTCAAATTTCAAATTATTACGTGATTTCCCAAAATTTTTAGCATCCTCTGATAACTCATCATATGTTATCCCCAACAGTCTTTCAATCTCTTGAATATCCTTTTCATAAGGGGATATTTCCTTCTCACTTAGATGAAATTGGTCATTAGGTTTAGTAGTGAGTCCCTCCATGAAAGTGGAATGGGCTGAATCATTGATTGAGGAGTTGTTATAGTCTTTTTTATTTTGTTGTTCCATGTATGAGATCATTTGAATTAATTCATCATTGTCTCCATGGGTATTCTCAAATACAACAAAATCATATTCGGATCCCTTAATACTTGATTCCTCAAAATGAAATGATTGGCACTCAGGCCCTAAATCAAGATCAAGATTCTTGAATAAATCTCCATTCTCAACTTCAATAGGGTTATCAATATCATCCACCTCGGGTGTTTGATCAACAAAATCTTGCATGACCACCATCGAATCACAAATCGGTTGTGACACACCTAACCCAAATTCAAACATTTCTGATTTTTGTTGCTCGTCTCGGATTCTATGAAGCTCTTTCCTTATATCATCATATTCTCTTGCAGTAGCTTCTTTTATTTCTTGAATCATTTTGATCAATTGAGGAATCTGGGATTCATTGTAAGGGACATGGGATTGAATTGGGCTAGGTCGATCAAGATAGTCAACCATACTATCAATGATTGGATCTGGTATTGAGGGTGACTTATGTGATCTAGTGGATTGTTGATTCAGGTCATGTGGTTCTACCCATGTGTCAATTGCCATAGTTTCTTCCGAATTACCCTCCGACTCACTTTCCATGTCATCCAGAAAATACCCTGACTTTGTTTTCTTAGCAGCTGCAAAAATATCAAAGTGAATCTTCTCATTGCCGCTACTCATCTCCATACATCCTGAGTAATAGTCAATCCGTGCATTGGCTGTAGCCAAGAAAGGTTGACCCAGAATGATGGGTGAATTACTTAGCTTTTCCGGTATATCCATGTCCAAAACAATAAAATCAATAGGAAAGCTAAGACCTTGCACTTTAATAATCACATCCTAAACTACCCCTTAGGCATTTTGATGGAGCCATCTGGCATTCTAATGGTGACAGGTGTGTGGTGCAGATCTCCAAGTCCGGTGTAGTCAAAAAGGGTAGTAGGAATCAAGCTAATAGAAGACCCTAGATCCACAAGGGCTTTGTTGAAGGTGAATCCGTTGATGGTACAAGATATGAAGGGTTTTCCAGGGTCAGTCATTTTGGGTGGTAGAGTGCCAAAAACAAATGCACTTATGTTAGCTGATAAAACCACCTCGTTAGGTGTGCAAGTCTTTTTCTTCTTTTGTGACTCTTTCTTTAAGGCCTCAGAAAAGGGTAAATAGGTCAAATCAACTTCAGAAGCCTTTTTCTTCTTTTTGTCCCTAGAGTCTGAGTCAGAGTTGGATGTGGGTTTGGTCTTATGATTTTTGGTTGAGCCCGAATCAGATTGTTTGGGTGGGCTCTTAGCTTTTCTCTTCCTTTTAGAGGCCACAGATTTGGCCCCTACACAATGGTAGGTATGATAGATTGGATGAGGGGTCGAAAGAATAGGTGGAGAATAAGAGTGAAAAGGCATTTGCATCCGAGGATAAAGTGATTCTTGAAGTCTCTTGATTTGATCCCCTTGAAATTTCAATTGATTTTCCAACTTAGTCAACCTTTCTTCATTTTTCTTGTCAAAGTCCAACAAAATATTCTTGATATCTTCAAGGGTGGTTGTGGGTTGGCCTGGACTAGATGGTTGCCCTAAAGTGGATTGAGTGGAGTATTGGGCTGGCTTAAATTGATGTTCAGTCTGAGTTGGTCTCTGTGGTGGCCATGAAAGATCAGGATTGTTTCTCCACTCAGGGTTATACGAATTTGGATATGAATCAATAGGTGTATCACCCCAAGTGGGGCCGACTATAGAGGAAGTTGATTGGGAACTTGTTATGTGGTCTTGTACTTGTGATCCATTATTCCAATTCCTTAGTGATATCTCATCAGGTACAAGTGAATCATAAATATTGCATTCCTCAAGTGATCTACCCAAATCACGGATTAGGTCCAAAGGTGCCTTTTGGGTTGCCAGAGTCCAAGATGCCTCCCCATGGTAGCAAGAATCAGTAGAGTAGCTAGTTGATCCAAAATATGGGTCACTAGACCCACTAGGCTGGTTGTTCCAAGTCTCTTGTTCCTGGGAGGAGTGATAAGATTGAGATTGTGCCTGAGATCATCTAATTTGCTCCAAAAGCTTGGTACATTATCTATATACTCCTTGTTATATTCCTGGAATTCAGCAACTATGGCTTTCAATTGGTTCTGATCTAAATAAGGGTCTGATCCATGAGGTTCAGGTTCTAAATAAGCTGGGGGATAAGGATGATCATATCCCAACTTGTTAGGATGAGTCTCCCAACTAGAAGGAGTCGAAATCATGGTTGGGTTGGGAGATGGAGCACCCTAAGGGTCAAAAGAATGATATGGGTTCATGGATATTTGAGAAAAGATGTGGATAGAGATAAGAGATAGTCTTCCTTAAGAAGACACAACCAGCTACAAGGGGCTGGTGGAATTAAGGCAAAGGCCTAGGAAGAAAGATGAGAGAGCCCCAAATCAAGCAAATAAGCTAGCCTTAAATTGTATACCCTAATTGGATCTAAACCTAGTATCCTGAGATGGAACTGGGTTAAACCAACCCTTGAATTACTTGGCTGGCTAGATTGGTGGGACCCCCTAGGACACCCTGCACGGCAGGACACCACTAAAGGTTAACACAGTTACTGCACCAACCTTTCTTGTCACCAGTTGGTCCAAATAGACAAGGCCTTGATTTTTACCCAATTAAATTTCAGTTACCAAGTAATTTAGTCCTACCTAGGGCACGTCTACTTAGTTTTAGGCTTGGGCTTAGAGTGCTCTTGGAATGTGATTGGGCGATTGGGGGTGTTGCCCTTAAAATTGGACTTAGAGTGTGAAGTGCACTAACAAAGGATTTGCAATACAAGCTTTAATTGGTGTAGTGGCTTTTATGGTTTAGGTGCTTGTATTAGTTTTTTCTTTTAGGGTTTCCTTGTTTAAGTCAATTCAAACAAGGTTGTGGTGGAGCACGCAATAGTTTTTGCAAGTCCCAATTGTTATATGAATTTCCTTTTAGTATGGCATGCAAATGTGCTCTACCTTAGTGTGGAAACCCTAATATCAGATAGGTCTATATGATGCTTTTAAGTCCAACAACGTAGAAGTGGAGCGACCCAATCAAGGAAAACAATGGTCCTAATGCACCACCACTAAGTGAAATAGACCTAATTGGTTGCCTAGGTTGAAATGTAAATTAAATTCAATTTAGGTGGGTGAGTGGGTAGACAAACAATCAAAGAAAATCCCCTCACATGCAATCACACCAAAATCAGGCTCAAACAGGTTTGTTTTGGGTCTCTAAATTTAAACCCTAATGTGAATTACCTAGGGTTTGTGTTTCTAAAATCTGCAGTCATACCTTAGTTTGACTTGAAATCACTCCCCAAATCAGTAACTGAAGAAAAATAATATGAAATTTGGTAGAGATCTTCCTTTTTCAATAATTTTTCAGGGAATTTTTTTAAATATTTTTACTATTTCATGCAATTTTTCATGAATTTTTATGTTCCAGGGGGTCAAATAGACTAGATGGATCCCTTACGAGAAATGCAGTTTGAAATAGTATCGAAAGAAATCCAAAAATTCTTGAAAATTTATAGAAACAACTAGCTTTTAGTGGTTTTCCAACCCCACAAATTTCTAAGAGATCTAATTTATGTAGAGGTTAGAATTTAACGTTTAAAGTAATATAAAATCAGAGTGTAGATTGTTCTGACCCCCTTCCACTATGCAAATTTTTAAAATTCGTATAGTGAGAATTTTTCCAAATAACAGGTGGTGCTGGAAAGCTAGTTTGAAAGCCTAATAACAAATTGAATCCCAAGATTTTTGGACTCCTAATTTGATGGCAATAAATTTTTGAAAATTGTCAATATTTGCTAGTCAGATTTCCAAATCTGACTTCGGTGTGTTTAAATAGTTTCCAAGTCAAAACACACACCAAAGAAAGAATTTCTTTTTTTTAAATTCAAATCCAAAAATTTGAATTCGAATTTATATATATATATATATATATATATATTTCTAACCTAAGAAAGCAACAAATGTAGGATGAAGAATATACCTGCGGTCTTCACCACGGGTCGATGTGTGAGTGGATTCTCGTCCTGACACCCCTACAATCAAAACAATAAAAAATTAAACAAATCCAAATCTAAACTCATGCATTGCCTCCCTAGCAACGGCGCCATTTGACAAGCGTAGAAATCGTGCATTTTCGGAAAACAACGTCGTAGTATAGTCACGAAATCCCCTTGACAAAAATATTTGTAATAACAAAACTCGATTGATTTCATTCTTTTGAAAACTTGAGTCACGGTCATTCATCTCTGGGAGGCGTGAAAACAAGTCGAGATTTGGATTGGCTTAATCTAACCTAAATCTAAGATAACCTAATATTTTTGTCTTTTTGTGTTTTTGATCATTATTTTGAAACACGAAATGAAAGCATGCATCAAAGTTGTAAGCCATGAAGATAATAGCATGCATACAAAACCATTAGACAAGAGTATCTTGCATAAAAAATTAAGTCACTAAAAAATATGGATACATGGAAATAAAGCTAAACTAAAGAAAGGGATCAACCAAGAAAGGCTAAGGAGAAGCCTTCTTGGTCGTCCACTAAAGAGAGGAGGATGGGTATGTGCACCCAAGTGGAGAGAGGAGGGTGTTGCACCCTTTCTCTACCAATGGCCATCCTTGAGAAGACCTTGAGGGAGAGTCTTCTCTATGGTCGTCTAAGAAGAAAAGAAAATGGGGGTGTGGATCCTCTATGATGGAAGAAGTGGGCATGCCCACAAGAAGAAAGGAGAAGGTGTTGCATCCTTATGCTCTTCTTCTTCTTACCACCCTTGGAGGAGCTTGGAGGAGAGCTTCTTCCTAACCGTCCATGGAGGGAGCCTTAGAGGAGGAGGACGGCCTTGAGAGGGAGAGGAGGAGATGAATGAATGGAGATGGTCCAATTTCGTGGCTCTCTCTTTGCCCTTATGGAAGACTCCATTTGGTTGCCACTTTTAGTGGCTCCAAAATTAGCTAATGCCACATTTTAAGGATCTGGGTTTGACACAAGTTTAAGGGTTTCTAAGAGAGTGTGCTTGGGTTTGGTGGGGGTAAAATAGGAAGGTGTGTGTGGGTGTGTGTTTTTCGTAGGACTAGGTTGTGGGTTTTGATAGGATTAGGTGTTAAATAGGTTGGGTCAATCTAGATTAAGTGGGTGTGGACCTAATGAGGCTTAGGAAAGTCTAATTGGATATGAGTGATCCTAATTAGGTCTAGGTCAAGTCTAATTGGATGTGTGCATGTGATTAGGCTAGGGTAACCCTAATATGTATGAGTCAATTAGATCCTGGGTGGATCTAATTGGGCTCAGGTGCACCCAATCAATTGTAGATGCACCCAATTAGGTATGCGATGGTTCAATTGGGTTAGGGATAGGATAAGTAGGGCTATGGATAGTGGACTAGGCTTAGGAGGTCTCTAATTAGGTTTCCTAGGGTGTCTGGTGGGGTTCCTAGGTCAAAATAGGCAAGCTAGGGCTTCCAACACCAAAATCAAGAACCAGAGAGCAGTATCAGACTTCCAGGATAGTGGTAAGACGTCTTATACTACAAAATTGGACATTTGGGCATTAAATTAGACATCCAATTCTGTGTCAGTATGAGTTTTGGCTTCCTGGATTGTTATTCTACAGAAATCAGACATCCAACCAGATGTTTGGACATCCTAAAAGGTGCTGGACAGTGGGTTTTAGGTTTTCTAAGGTGGGTTTTGGTTCCTAAGTGTTTGGGAGAGGGATAGGGTGGATAAGAACATGGATAGTGCTATCCATGTTTGGGTTTTGAGGCTAAGGTGCCCTAATGGGGGTTGTTTTGTGTTTGGGAAGGCTGTCCTAGGGTTTCTAAGGGTAGGGATAAGGCTATCTTCCTCACTCCTCTTATCTGGATCAGTCTTCTTCTTCCTTTATTGCTTTATTCAACTATCTCCATCTTGGATTACTTTATTACCTGCAAATAGTAATAAAAACCATTAAATAGCAGGATATCTCATCTTATTCTAAATAGACTGATGCAATGCATGATATGTAAGATATGAGTGCAATATCAACAAATTAAGCTAGGTTCAAACATTATTTAGGTTGATTAGGATGCATGATTACTGCGCAATCAGTTTTATGCATTAAGATATTAATCACAAACTCAAATGCAATAATTATTTGCTGCTTAATAAAATTATCGAATGTAAATGGCCTTGAGCACTCAATACTGTTCGAACAAATTTTTGCAATAAAAAGTCTTTCAGAATCAAGGTTTGAACTAAATCAACAAACTCTGCATATCAATTTTGGAAGCATTTTACTTTCATGCATTTGGTCCCTAGAGTTCTGTGATTAGGTCCCTGTGGCTTTATTTTCTTCGTAGACAGGCCCCTGGAGTTTGTGGATCTACCCTTAGCCTTCTTCCTCCACTCCTTCCTCTTCTCCTTCTACATTTCTAGGAGGGGTTGTATGGTAGGCTCCGGTGAAGTCGAACCTTGTCCTCAATGTGTGGATCTTCCTGTCGTAGGTTGTGAAAGCTTTGTCGTGCCTTCAGGGTCTAGTGAATGGTCTTGGAGATGGTCGCCAGATGCATAGGGGAAGTCAGCAGGGGCATGGTCTAGTGAGGATGTTGGACAAGGAGTGGAGGCATAGAGCTCTAATCCAAGGAGTCGAGGAGCTCCACCGTGGCTCACTGAAGGCGGTGGTGGTGTTGGATTAGTGTGAGGAGGTCAAGGATGCACCGACGAACGCAGAGAGGTCACCGGTCGTGGGTTTTCTTGGTGCAGGTGTCGAGGCATTGAAACTTCTAGTAGGGAGAGGGCTTTTGCTCCTCTTGTTGAGGCAGAGCTTGTAGGGTGAATGGCAAGCGACGAGAATGACCGAAGCACCAGGGACGTATTCGTCGGAGTTTGGTCGAAGAACTTGCCACTCGCGAGGAAGATGATGGAGAGGGAGTGATGAGAACCTCATCATGAGCCATAACTAGCTCATTTTGACCCAATACAAAGGATAAAAGCTCCTACATATCTCAAGGAAAAGCTTAACTCAGAGAATTCTGAGTTTGAGAAGAAAACAAGTCATAAGGGGTAAAAGTGCAATTTTACCAGTATAATCTGCATACAGGGTAATTCAGGGCCCAAACATAGGTCAAAACAGCTTAATAAGAATAAAAGTGGGATGAGATGATCTAGCAAGGGCTACAGCACTTCCAAGGAACCAAATGATAATCTGTAACCCTAAAACAACCCACTTCAATTCACAAGGTTCGAGGCAAAATAAAAATAGAATAAACCCTCTAAAATTCATAGAAAAATAATCTCTGGGGTTTAGAACCATCAATGTGGCCTTTAGAACCCATTTTGACCTACATTGAGAACCATGCCCAATTAATAACTTAATTTGGGTTTTTGCGCAAATTGACCGGTCAAACAAGGTTTAATATGAAAATAAAATTCACCATCAGATTCCTTAGGTCCTAATTAGTCATGAATAAAAACTTGAGCCTAAGAAGAAACCTCCTTGACCGACTTCACACTTTGGTCCTCATATATTTACTCTTTGGCCCTCAACTTTTGAACCCTCGCATTTTGGCCCCTAACTCTCCTTCGTTCTTTGCAAACAGGTCCCTCCTGCAAAACCCTGCCAGCACCATGCTCCGGCGACCTTGCGCGGAGCATGGCGCCGCGCAGGGTGAGGTGGAGGACCTGGCAAGTGTACCGGGGGTGCCCTGCGTCGTCAGCCGTCGCAGGAGCACCCCCATGGTCATTGTAGCCCCCCATACCGGCCGTGCGAACGCACGGACGGTATGGGTTCGTATTCCGACCATTCTCCGGCGAGGGAGACACGTCGTCTCCCTCCGCCTTCCTCCCTGCTTCAACCCTATAAATACCCCCCGCCGCTCCACCGACGAAGGCAGCCTGGATCTGACGGAGAAAACCCCCAGCTTTCTTCTCTTCTTTCTCCGGCAGACGCTCACCAGCTCCGGCGACTTCCTCCCCCTCCACCTCTTCGCTCTGCCGCAATACCAGCAGCAGAGACCTCCTCCCCTGCTCTTCCCGCGCCACGCCGCACCCAGCTGGCGCCTCTCCAGCCCTCTGCTCGCCGCCGCCCCTCTCTCTGAGCATCATCTTCTCCGGCGACAGTCGATACGACTGTCGCCCTATTCCTCCCCCTTCGTCCCTGCAGTTAAGTTAGACTTACTCCCCTTCTCCTCCTCTTTCTTTCCCCGCTTTCGATTTAGTCAATTAAGCCCTCTACCGACCCTGTTCACCCTCATCCTCTCCGCCTCCGACCACCCTCCGGCGAGCCGCTCCCATCACCTCAGCGACCCACACGGCTCGCCGACCACCGCAGAACCTCCGCCTCCTCACCCTGATCCTCTTCCGCCCCTCCACTTCCCACCAAACACCCTCTGCAGACCCACCGAGCACACCCACTCCCTCGCTCACAGTTTGACCTAGGACGACCAGACAGCCCCATCTCGCCCCCTGCAGACCCCCTGACCACCTTCGCCGTGCCACGGCGAAGGTCCCCCGCCTGTCTGATTTGGCCGAGAGGCCGTGCTATTGATTTCAGGTTCCAGGCCTTGACCGCCATTGGCGAGGAAGCTCGAAGCCTGCTCGAGGTTGCTTCAAGCCGAGATATCCCAGGTTGAAAAGCCACGGCCAGCGCGGAAGAGTCTCGCGCACACACCCTGGCCCTCAATTGGAGCTGTGCGCCTCAACAGCTGATGCAATTGGAAGCGCCATCCCTGCTGCAGGCGTGAGAGAAACGGGTGCGCGGATAGTCCCACCTCAGAACCTCTCGAAGGCGCGCGGACACATAAAGGCAAAAACTGCCTTATGCTGTTTGCCTCAGTTACCACGGGGTGAGGTCCCTCTCACCCGACCCGACCCGACTCGGCCTCGTCCGTGACCACGCTCCGCGGACCTGGCCCGACCCGATTAGACTGACCTGCACTCCTCGCCCACCACGCACGCCGGTGGGCCTGGACCCGGGCCTGACCCGAACCCGATTACCCGGTAGCGCTCTGGGAGAGCTTCCGAAGAGTGATTTCAGAGAGAGAGATACGCGGGGGAGGGGGGTAGAGTAGGTTTTTGCCTTGACGAATAAACTCCGAAGTGTGCAGGCCAAAGAAGAAGAAGCAGACCCGCTGAAGAAGAAGGAGCTGCTGCACTGTAGCGAAGGCATTGTTAAGTCGTCTCAGCACTGGCGCAGACGACGGAAGGTCAGCAGCCAAAGAAGAAGAAGACCCGCTGAAGAAAAAGGAAGAGCAACGGCCATCGCGAAAGAAGAAAAAGAGAGGTCAAGGCAGGTGAAGACAAAGAAGAAGAAGGAATGAAGAGAAGCAAGAAGCAAGAAAAGAAGAAGACGATCTGACGAAAAAGAAAGAAAGGAAACAAGGAAGAACAGAAGAAGAGCACGAGGGGAAAATCTGAAGAAAGCAGAAGAAAAAGAAGAAGAAGAAGAAGAAGAAGAACAGGAAGAACCAAAGACAAAGAGGAAGAAAGAAGAAAAGAAGAAGAAGCCAAATTTTCATCTCTCTCTCTCTCTTTATTTTTGTAATAGAACTTGTATATCTCTAGAATACAACTTGCTCCCTGAGTTCGACCTCGGGAACTCTTTTATTTTTCCGAGTAAAAAAATTTTATATGAAACGTTGGTAACAACCGGCTTTACTACAACGATATAACACAACCCGGTCAAACCAGACGTTATCATCAGGGAGGAATGTGGAGGTCGAAACCTACATAGAAGAAGAGGAAGAGAAGAAGGGTTACCTAGGAGGAGGAGAGGAAGATGGAGTGAGGGATGAGATTAGCCGGAGTACGCCAACCTTGGAGAAGAAGCGGCAGGTGAGTTTTGAGCGACGAAGGGGTTTTGGAAGCCCAAGCTTGACGGGAAGCTCTAGCGAGGAGTAGAGAAGAAGATCTGATGCTCAGTTGACAGCGAGCAGTAGCAAAGATGAAGGTTGGAGGTGCTCGTGGTCATCGTCAATGGTGCGAAGAAGGAAGGAGGAGGTGGTTCCTTGCGCCAAAACATGACGAGGAAACTCGGAGGACATGCACGAGCCTTTGTAGGTGTGCTCGGGCGTTAACGATGGCCAGTTGTTGTGAGATTTATTTGTAACAACTCACATCAACGGTGCCTACTTCGGCCGACGATTGCGGGTAGTAGAGGAGACCAATGGTAATGGAACAACTCCTTCAAGTCTCGCAGGGAGTGGTGGAGAGAGTCGGTGGGAAATCATGTGTGAATCTTGCCAAATTTCTCGCCATGGCTACTGAAGGTGGAGGTGCAGGCAAGGGCATTTTTGTGAAGAAGATGAAGAGTTAGGGTGTCCTTGTAAGGAAATTAGGAATTAAGAGCTAAATTGCAAACTTGGCCAAGATGAAGTCCAAATGAGCCCAAATTTTTATGGTAACTTAATTTAGACATAAGAAAGTTGATGGTGACTTCAATTTTGGGTTTTGATGTTATTTGCATGCTTAATTTACAATTAGACCCAAAATGTACCAAATACCCGCCTATAGTTCTATTTTAGGTTGAAACAAGTTTCGATCATCAAGTTGACTATGCCAAACATTACAAAATATTTTTTAATTGATTTTTAGAAGGTTTAGATTGCATTTATTCTCATTGAAACTACTTTAATTGAAGTAGGGTCGAAATTAGCCAATTTAGTTGAGGATTAACACTTGATTTGAATGAAAATCCTAAATTAGTTAGTATCAACACACTTTTAGGACAATTAAGCTCAATTGACCTTTGATTAATAATAATTTTTCCCTCTAGCTATTTTAAATTTATAATTATTCATAAAAATTGCATAATTAACCCCAACTTTTATTAATTCCTCTCTCCTAAGCCCTAATTGAGTTATACCCTTTAATGTGTTAATTAGGTGAATTTAACTTTATAAATTAGCCAAATTAGGTTAGATATAGTGAATGATGGCGATGCCATCATACTCCCATGCCTACCATTTGCTAGTCCCTTAACAAATTCTAGAGTTTAGCATAGATTTTCAACGTAAGGGTATTTTTGACATTTAGGTTAAAAATATTTATCTCTCTTCTTCCTCCTTGCCAATTACCAACATACATTTAAAGCTTGTTCTTGACCCTTGGTACAAATTAATCAGGATAGGCAAACTTCTTCCCTCGGGGATGACATACCAGATGGTTTGTGATTTAACCCTAGCTTTTAGGTTTAGGTAGAAGATGTCTAAATCAAAGGGTTTTATTTTTGGTGGCTGACACTCTTTTGGTACTACATGTAATCTAGTATTTCAGACTTTAAATTTCTAGATTATCAAACAAATCAACTTGGAGAAATGCTAAAAAACTGTGCCCTCTTTTAACTTCTTTATGCTCACTCTCTTTTTCTTTTTCCTTTTTTTTTTATAAGAGCTCACAATCTCACCGGATTTGTCAACATACTTTGTGGACTCTCATGACATTAACACTTTGATTAAGTTTTGATAACCCTATAACTAAGTTGGAATTCCTCAACCAGTATTCGGGCAATCAAAAACATAGAAAGGTAGTTCAAGGCTGTATTTAGTGGATCGTAAATGGTAGCAGGTATTGCTGCCTCAATGAAATTTATTCATAATGAATCAACACATAAGCACAACTATGAACTCAAACACTCTTTTTTCTCTTCTTCTTCTTCTTCTTTTTTAATATGGATATATATTTTTTCTAAGGATATCTACTATTTTTTTTTTTCTTTCCTCTTTCTCTCTATTTTTTCTTTTTTTCTCTTTTCTCTCTCTCTCTCTTTTATCAATATAACTCAACACAACTCAACTTTCATTTATGAGGCATTATTGGGAAATGATGGTGTTCAAGAGGACATTGTGTACTTATTTGGTGGAAGTGCCTATTCTCGACACTGGGAAGGAATGGATAGGATAATGTACTTCTGACCTTTGACACTAACACCCTCCTTCAATAGAGAATTTTGTAAAGAACGGCCGTAACTATCCACCTTAGTTCTAGTTTTATTAGAACTCACTCTTTGCGTATTTGCTTTATTTGGTGGCTCTCAGGGATTCACACAAAATATTCGCACACAAGAGCTGAGAGCAAAGACTATGCCTACCTTCGAGTATCATTATCTAATTATCCAAAACTTAAGAGTCTCATACAAGACTTAGAGCACCAGTAGACACTCTTCTCTCACCTCACAATTGTTTGGTGGATCTTATGAAAGAAAATTTGCCTAACTCCATAATTAAATGTTCAAGGGTTTTGACAAACTAAAAATGTCTATTGATTTTTCTCTTTCCTTCCTCTCTCTTTCTTTCTTTTTTTTTCTTTTTTTTACTAAATATAAGTGTATTTTTGGTGAGAACCTTTCAGAAATAACTTTCAAATCATTGCACTTTAATCCCCCCCCATGCCTAAGTGTTGCAATGCCCTCATTGCAAATAGGATGGGTTCATATTCAATTTAGTTCATAATTTTAGAATAGGCTAGTTCTTAAATTAGGAACCCTAAAGTGTAGTAAGAGTGAATTTCAAAATAGATTAAGAAAGGTCTCGAGGTTTTTCAAGAGAATGACGGGTTGCCTCTTGTTAAGCACTAAGTTTGCCGCCATCAGCTGGGCGTAATGTGGCTCAAGTGGAATGGAGATCAAGAGACTCGCCGATCAGGCTCAAGTCATGAAGTTCAAGAAAAGGTTTGAGACGTTGGCCGTTAACAACAAATGGTGCAGAGTCAGAATCGAGAGGTGAGATTTTCATAGCTCCATTACCAAAGATCCTCCTTACAAGAAATGGTCCAATCCATTTAGATCTAAGCTTGCTCGGGAACAATTTGAGACGGGCATCAAACAAAAGTACCTTCTGACTAGAACTGAATGATTTCCATGAAATGTGCTTATCATGTAAGGCCTTTATTAGTTCTTTGTAAATTCACGAGTTCTCGTATGCGTCGTTGCGTAACTCATCGAGCTCACTTATTTGCAAGCGATGGTGGATGCTAGCCTTTCCAAGGTCTAGGTTGCATTTTTGTACTGCCCAATAGGCTTTATGCTCCATTTCTATAGGAAAGTGACATGCCTTCCTGTAAATAGTTCTGAAAGGAGATATTCCTAATTGGGTCTTATGGGCCGTCCTATAAGTCCATAATGCTTCCGGAAGCCAGGTTGACCAATTCTTTCTATCGGGTCGAACAGTGACCTGTAGAATCTTTTTGATTTCTCGGTTTGATAGCTCAGCCAGTCCATTTGTTTGCAGATGATATTGGGTAGAAATGCGGTGTGATACCTCGTATTTTCTAAGCACATACTAGAAATGCACATTCACAAAATGGGTCCCTCCATCGGAGATAATTGCTTTCGGGACATCGAAACGAGAGAAGATGTTATCATGAATAAATCTGATAATGACCTTATGGTCATTGGTTCAGGTCGAAGTGGCTTCAATCCATTTGTTCACATAGTCCACAACAAGAAGAATATATTCAAGTCATTTGAGTTGGGAAATGGATCCATAAAATCAATCCCCCAGATATCAAAAATTTTGCACACGATAATCGGATTTAAGGGCATCATATCGCGATGACCCATGTTGCCTAAGGTCTAGCAACGAGCACATGCCCTACAGTAGTTGTGTTTATCTTTAAATATAGCCAGCCGGTAGAAGCCGCTTTGGAGGATTTTTGCTGCGATTTTATTCCCAGAAAAATGGCCACCACATGTTTGGTCATGACAAAATGAAATAATATTATTGACCTCTATGCCAGTACTACATCATCGAATGATCTAATCCGCTCCGATGCGAAAAAGATATGGGTCTTTCCAGAAGTAATACTTGGCATCTGAAATCAATTTGTCCTTTTTGGCTTTATGCCAATCAGGCAAAATCTGGTTTGATACCAAGAAATTCACAATGTCTGCATACCAGGGAAGCCCAGCATCTATTCTTATAAGATGCTCATCTGGGAAATGCTCAGTAATAGGCATTGAAGGGTCAATGATAGAGAGGGGAAGGTGGGATAGATGATCTGCAACTACATTCTATTTACTTGCTTTGTCGCAAATCTCCAAATCAAATTCTTGCAGAAGCAAGATCCAGCGAATCAGATGAGGCTTCTCATCCCTCATGGTGAGTAAGTGCTGAATTGCTGTGTAGTCCGAGTATATGATAATGCAGGATTCGAGAGGGTACGATCGAAATTTCTCCAGAATGAAGATAATAGCCAGAAGTTCCTTCTTAGTGATCATGTAATTACATTGGGCTTCGTCCAACGTTTTACTTGCATAATAGATCATTACGGGTTTCTCGTCGATTTTTTGACCAAGGACTGCCCCACAGCATAATCTAAAGCATCGTACATGATCTCAAAGGGTAGAGACTAGTCAGGGGGTTGCAATACCGATGCCTTGGTGACTCAGTCCTTAAGGATTTTGAAAGCTTCAACACACTCGTCAAAGAAATCAAAGGGAATATCCTTCAATAACAAGTGAGTCAGGGGCCTGGCGATTTTTGAGAAATCAGAGATAAAACATCGGTAAAACCCGACGTGCCCCAAGAAAGATCTAATGTCTTTGATCGAGGAGGGATGAGGAAGTTTGGATATCAAATTGATCTTCGCTCAATCAACCTGGATACCTTGTTCAAACACAAGATGTCCAAGAACAATGCCTTGGGGAACCATAAAATGGCTCTTTTCCCAACTCAAGACTAGATTTACATCGATGAATCGTTGGAGGATCTTAGTTAAGTAGCCCAAACATTCATTAAAGGTTTTTCCAAATATATAAAAATCATCCATGAAGACTAATTTCCTGCCAAAGTATCCATCCAAGAAACAGAAGCACTGATTTCCTGCTAATTTTCCAAGAATCTGCTCAGTAAACAGTTGCAGTAAATGGTCCTTCTTCATGGAGGTATTCAATTTCCTATAGTCTATGCGGACTCTCCATGACTTTGCAACATGGGTAGGGATGGATTCTCTAGACTCGGATTTGATAATGGTAAGCCTGGCCTTCTTAGGCACCACATGAATTGTGCTCACCCTTGGCTGTCAGAGATGGGATAGATAATATGCGCATCAAGCCATTTTATTATCTCTTTCTTTAGAACCTCTTGAAGATTCGAGTTGAGTCAGCACTGTCCTCCACGCGTAGGTCATGAGCCTTCTTCTGTAAAGATACGATGCGTACAGTAAGAAGGGCTTATACTGATGAGATCATCCAAGGTCCAACTAATGGCCTTGCGATGCTCCCAAAGGATAGAAATCAGATGCATTTCCTGGTCTGTGGATAAAGAAGAGTTGATAATCACAGGAAACATGTTGTTTGAACCCAAAAAGACGTACTTAAGATTTTCAGGAAGTAGTTCAACTCAAGTACCTGATTTTCAGCAGTAGCAGGAAGGTTGGGGCTAGCCTGAGGAGGAACTAGAGGTGGACTAGGTTCCTCAAGGTGTAACTGGGGTTGGGCTTCTAGAGGTTCTTGCTCAAGAGTAATCAAATCCAAATGATCAGAAATCAGATCCTCAAGAAGTGAATCGATTCTATTCAATTCCACAATCACACCATAATTAATTCCTCTATGTTCGCCCTAGCTGTTGCTAGGAACAGTCTCCCCAAGATTATAGGTGTCTCTTTTAGGTTCTTAGGTGTATCCATGTCTAGAACAATAAAGTCAACTGGAAAATAGAAATCCTAGACTCTTACAACTACATCCTTAAAAATTCCAAAGAGTGACTTAATAGATCTATCTGCTAACTACAAGGTCACTTCCATGGGCTTAAGCTCAAGATCCTCAAAATATCTAAGGAGAGATGTGGGAATATGGTTGATGGATGCACCTAAATCTAAAAGAGCTCGATTGAATTATAAATCTCCAATCTTGCAGGAGATCAAAGGGGTGCCAGGGTCTTTTAATTTCTACAGAAGCTTGCTCAAGATAATGGAGCTAACCTGCTCTGATAGAAAAATAGGACTTCTGTCAGAATTCTTCAGCTTTTGCTTTCGTGTACATAGATTTTTCAGAAATCTTGTGTAAGCTGGTACATGGCATATAGCATCCATCAAGGGAGTGCTAATCTAGACTTGCTCAAAGAGCTTGACCAAGTCCTTGTCAATTTGTGGTGATTTCCTACCCTGATTTCCCTTGATCAAGGCCTCAGGAAATGGTGTGGTTCTTGGCTCATCTGGAATGGGTTCTGTCAATCCTTAGTTATCCTTGATAATCACCCCAGGTTGAGAAGTACTAGGTTTAGGTTTAGTGTATTTCTTAGGCTCAGGATCCTTAGTACATTTACCGCTGCAGGTTGTTACAGAGTGTAATCTCGTAGGATATGGAGGGGTGGGTAGGATAGGTGGCTGCTGCTGCTAAGATGTATCAAGTACAGAAGTTGATACTTCTGACCTGTCTTGAAATACAGGTGCAGAGGGGCTTGGTTGTACATAGTGGATTTGGCCCTGTTTTGGGTTTGCAACGTACCACTGGTTCAGTTCGTTCTTAGGATTTGGCAGTGGTTGCGATGGTAATGCGCCTGGCTGGTGAGTCCTAGCCATTTATGCAATTTGGTTATGCATATCTGCCATATTCCTAGTATGCTGCCTTTGCATAGAAGCATTCGTCTTCTACATATTAGCCAATGTCTGAAGAATCATGCTCATTTGATCATCTTTACCAGACCCAGGTTGAAAATTGGAGCGACGAAGGGGTTTCGAAAGCCCAAGCTTGATAGGAAGCTCCGACGAGGAGTGTGGAAGAAGATATGATGCTCGGTTGGCAACGAGCAGCAGTGAAGATGAAGGTTGGAGGTGCTCCTAGTCGTCGTCAATGGCACGAAGAAGGAAGGAGAAGGTGGTTCCTTGCGCCAGAATGAGACGAGGAAACTTGGAGGACATGTGCGAGCCTTTGTAAATGTGCTGAGGAGTTAGTGACAGCGGTTGTTACGAGATTTGTTCGCAACAACTCACATCAATGGTGCCAACTTCGGCCAAGGATTACGGGCAGCTGAAGAGACCAATGGCGGTGGAACAACTATCGGTAGATGTGGAACTGCAAGGAGAACAACTCCTCCAAGTCTCGCGGGGAGAGGTAGAGAGAGTATGGGGGAAATCGCATGTGAATCTCACCAAATTTCTCACCATGGCTGCTGAAGGTGGGGGTGCTAGCGTTGGCATTTTTGTGAAACAGGTGAAGAGTTAGGGGGGTCCTTGTAAGGAAATTAGTAATTCAGGGCTAAATTGCAAACTTGGCCAAGATGAAGTCCAAATGAGCCCAAAGTTTTATTGTAACCTAATTTAGACATAATAAAGTTGATGGTGACTTCAATTTTTGGTTTTGTTGATGTTTTCATGGTCAATGCATCTGCGAACGTCACTTCAAAATAACTTTTCTCCTTGGAAGAGTAATACATCTTTGAAGTCCCCATCGGTTGATTATTATATCATTATTTTTAGATATATCAACACCATATTAGATAATCATTATTTTTAGATATATCAAGTAAACTGCAGACCATTAACTATAGACCTATGAGAATATGCACGATTATACAAAGGGTCAAATTTTTGATTCGTTGTATTACGGGTATTATTTTTTCGCAGATTGCATGGTCGACTTTTCATATCAGGATAGGATACAATCTACATTTGCTTTCATTACAATTACATATTAACTCGATTATGACTACACCACTCATTCATTACAACTATGTGCAACTTGCAATATAACAAACATATGCACACAATACGACCAATAAGCTTCATTTTTACTAGAAGACATACCTGTAGTGTAGCGCTTTCCATTTTTGGAATCGTCACTAGTACACACTCGTTACACATATTACAAGCAAGTTCATCTTCTTATGTTATCAACTTGCATTTAATTCGCATTACCATTTTTTCCCATTTTTTATTTGAATCATGGATTGATTTCAGACCCACAAGAATATGCACGATTGCATAGAGAGGGACACATTTTTTATTCGTTTTTGTATTACGATTATTATTTTTTTGCAGATCGCATGGCCATTTTAAGATAGGATACAATCTATAGTTACTTTCATTACAACTACATATTAACTTGATTACGACTACACCGTTCATTCATTATAGCCATTTGCAACTTACAATACAACAATATGACCAATAAGCTTCATTTTTACTGGAAGACATACCTGTAGTGCACTGCTTTCCATTGTTGCAATCGTTAGTAGCACACACTCGTCACACGTATTACAAGTGATTTCGTCTTCTTATATTCTTAACATGCATTCATTTCGTATTACCATTCCTTCCCATTTTTGATTTGAACCATGGATTTTTCTCACAGTTAATTCCTACATTCAGGGAAAATGCATTGATTATGGAGATCGTGTATTCTATTAATGTTCTGATTTTTTTTGTAATGTGACATCTTTAATTAATATATTAATGATTATTTTTAGTATGGGTCCATTAAGATCATAACATGATCGAAACCACTCTTTTATGCACATTAGTAGATTTTTCTTCATCCATTAGATTTATATCATTTAGTTGCAGATTAGCACTCACAAAATCAAATTTAAGCATAATGCGCATAGGATCTACCCCTTATATATATATATATGAGGGCTGGGAGCGTGCAGGTGACCTGCACGTAAGTTATGTGCAGGTGCAGCAATATTTTACACCATGAGTAATGTTTTTGATTGAAAATTTGGGGATTGAAATCACCCCATATGAACATGTTATGCACAAATTTTGAAATCAATCCGACATTCCTAGCACATACATCAAAGGGGGCTCATTTTTTACGGCCTAAGTATCATGAAATTCAATCATGTTGGATGTATATGTTAGGAGTATCAGATTGGTTTCAAATTTGGTACATAATGATGAGGTGTGGCTCATCATAGTTAAAATGCTTAAGTTAAGCTGGAAATTAGGTTAAACACTACATAATTAACATATGAAAAGGGTTAAGTGTGAGAAATAACAGAAATATCCTAAAATAGTAAAATTATGTTAGAAACGTAATTTTAGGATGCAAATTGAGATAATCTATTCAAAAGATGTAATTTGATTATCTAATTGCAAATTGAACACATGATTGAGTCCAAAAGTACAAATCAAGAGTTGAATTAACTTCCTAAATGTTCAATTAAGCTCTAATAAAAACCTGGTTGCATTTGGACATCACCAAGACCTTGTATTTAGAGTTTTACATATAAGTCCTTAGTACATAACATTTTGTTCAAGATTGAAATCCTCGGGGACCTAATTGAAAACCTAAGGGGCCTCTTTCTATGATCACAAGGACCACACTGCATTTATTTTCACCACTAATGGGTCTCCTTGATATTCTTGCATCATTTCATCTTAAGGGTATCTCCACAAATTCACCATCATACCTGATGGCGCAGATACATTGTTCACCCGCAAGAACTTGCTCCATCGCAATCGTTGATTCTCTTCCTCATTGATCTTGCTGCTAGACCTAATCAAAACTTCAAGCAACTTTACGCATAGGATCACCGCACACCCCAGATCCAATTCGACGACCTCAATTTGAGTTGAATCCTTCACGCACCTTCTCAGCTCGCATCCACCGCCCAAACCCTAGGAGCCTAATCTCACCCTCACGGTGACTTGATCCACTCTAGCAGCTACTTAAGCACTACTAGAGCTCGCGTGCATGCCATCGACTCCCTCCCCTACTGAGTTGATCACCTTATCCACATTTCTAGCTCCCCTACCTCTTTCGTCGATCGCTGGTGACAAGGGCAATTCTCCCTCCTCAACTTTGTAGTTGTAGTGACCAGCTGTAGCCTAGGGACCTCACTCCTAGCTGGAGACCCTCACATCCCCCTTCGTCCCCTCAACAATCTGTTGTGGATCCAGGCATCTCATTTGTCCACTTAGCTAGGATTTTTCTTGCTTTCTATATTAGATATAGTGATAATTAGTGTATTGTAGATTAGTACGAGTAGATTAGATAGTGAATTATGTGATGTGTTAGCTTAGATTAGAGTAGTTTAGTCTAGAATCGATTTCTCCCTCTCTTATCAATTCAAATCAGAGATATGCTTTTCCACCTCCATTTCGACTCATAAATCTCCCTACTCAACAATTCGTTTCCAATTTTCCCTCACATTTTCATTCATCATCCACCCATCCATCAAGGTCAAATTTAGATATGAAGTCTTGGCTTCCAGATCTGAATTTATTCCTAAAATTCATTTGGGGGGTCTCCCATTCATTCCATAAATTCACAAAGACCACCCGATCTGGTTTGATTGTCTCAAATTGCTCGATTTCTTTTAGATTTGTTTTTCATGCCCAATCTCATGATTTAGAGTTTGTTTGATTTTAATTGGATTCAATCAAGCTATTTGAGGTTTTTAATTACTTAATTGGGATGGACTTATCACAGGGGATCTACGTCATAGGAGGATGGGGGTTGCATTGCAGCAATGCCCTTTCTATGAATTCCCAATTGATAGTGCCATACACCTTTTCTCTTCATTCTTGGTAACTGATCAACTATGGAGAGCCATTTGTGGGTATCCCCTCCCCACATGGGACAATTTGTGGAGGGATTTTCAGATGAAATGAAGGCCACATGTAATGATGGCATCTCTATTATGGTGTGTGTGGAGACTAGAAATGAAAAGGTGTTTAGTGGGGCATCGGTGAATGTGGGAAAAATGATAAGGGGATGTAAGTCTTTTGTTAATGAGTGGAGTAATTCTTTGTAATTACCTATAGTTTTTTTTTTAATAAAATTGCTCCTGGTTTGCTATTGTCTTCGATAGCATTCCTTACTCTTTCAAAAAAAAAAAAAACTTAATCGGGTGTATTGCAATGAATTTTATGTGTTTTAATTCAGATTTGAATGGTAGATGAGCTTATGCCCAATTAGAGCCTTGTGTTGAGGAGTTTAGCCAAGGATAAACAGTAATCCTGATTTGAGGCCAAATATTGACTCAAACAATTTTCTTAGGATCACTAAATCACCTTGAGCATCAACCAATGGAGTGCAAGGTGATATGGTGATCAGATCACCTCATTGATCTGAAAATGAAAGCCCAAATCAAGGCAACATGGGTTTTTGATCTAAACAATATTCAATCTAGAAAATGATGCTCATCAGAGGTTTAATGAGATTTAAATGAAAGATCTGAAGTTGATTTAAGATGTTTTCTGACCTTTAATATGATCTTCTCCTCTACATTGTCTATAATGTAAGGAGAAGATCTTATTAGGGACTTTGGAAATTTTTAGAGAATGTGAACTGATTTTGATGTTTTCAGACCTTGAGAGTTTTCATGGATTGAGATTGAATTTCATTGGATTAGATGCTTTGATCTGGGCAAATTCAGTAGCAGCAATTGTTGCTCTGATTGGTCCGATCTTGAGCCTATCTTTGTGGATTGAATCTTTGATTTCGAGGGTTTTGTGGATTAGATGGCTTTTCTAAGATGATTAGCATCTAGATCTGGTTTTCCATATCCTAAGTGGCACCATGGATCCTCAGATTAGGCCTTGGTTATCTGATTCAACTCCTATTCAGCACAGCAGCTAAAATGTAGCAGCCACTATCAAAAATGGGATTTCAAGTGAATTTGAGAATTAAAGAAGCTGACACTATTTTGTAATGTTAGAGT
Organism: Thalassia testudinum; assembly: GCA_037157565.1. NCBI lineage: Eukaryota > Viridiplantae > Streptophyta > Magnoliopsida > Alismatales > Hydrocharitaceae > Thalassia > Thalassia testudinum. The sequence continues at coordinate 50,346,507 of JAZHRO010000067.1, forward strand.
TTCATATTCAAGCATTCATGTACTTTTAGAGATTCAATTTAGATTGAAAATGAGCATGTAAACTCTGATCTCAACTCTTTGTTAGCCATATGGAGTACTTAATTGTCCAAAACTGTGATATGAATGGAATTCGAGATTTAAATCAAGTTTGTTGTTTCATTTATATTTCAAATGAAAGGTTGGAGGTTTTTGAATATTTAAACACTTTGTCCAACACTTAGAAGTCACTTTGAGACCTTAAGTTCCATTGTTTAACATCCATTTAGGTCTCTTTTGGAGTTGCTTTGTAAATAAATAAAATTTACATAAAAGTCACAAAAAAATAAAATAGAGATGTCTTGAGTAGGATTGTGTATATTTCTAGATGTTTACTAATTTTCAAGGTAATCTGAACCCCCGGCTTAGTAGAACATACCTGCCGACGGTTCAGTATACCTTGGAACTTAATAACATAACCTAACCCAAGTAATTATATAAACCTATCTATACGTACATAATTGTACCTAACACTGTACATACATATTTAACTATATATTATAAAATGTATAATACCTCTAAACTAATTTAATTATGTATTTACAGTAAATAATTAAGTTAATTAAGTAATTTATTAACTTAAAATAAAATAAATTAGTAATTTAAGTTAAAATTGAAGTAAGTTATTATGTATACTTGTATAATGTTATATTAACTATTTCCAATATATTTATATTGCATTTATACTGTATTATAGTATTTATAAATTATTTATATGTAAAACTAACTTAGACATGTATTTAATTGTAAATAAATTAAAATAAAGTTTCTAAAATATATTAAAAATGTATAATAAATAATTTATTATGTACATTAACACTGTATAAAGTCAATTGTATGATTAATTAACCAATTTGTACTTTAATTAACAGATTAACCTTCAATTTAACAAGTATAAATCACTAACTTTAACCAAATTTAAAATATAACTAATTAAGTTATTTTACTAAATTAACTACATAATTATGTAGCCCTATATAAGGGCTTTCTAATGTTATATTTTAATTAGAAATTGGAACTGATTATGGCACTCAAATCGAGGTCAAAGATCTCAAATCAGAACGTTGTCCTACTTTGCGCGGTGCCATTTGGGTGCTTAAGTTTTGTGCCACATCGTGCATGAGAAGCACATGATGTGGTATATAATGAATGAGCATTGATGACCACTCAGTCGTCACAGTGTAAGGCTCCTCTTATCCCATACCTTTCCCCTCTGATCCAAATGAACATATATGAGCATATAAGCATATGTGAATAGTGGGGGGTCGAGGGCTACACACTATAGCTAGGTTTGTATGGGTTTGATTGGGCCCAGAGTTGGATTTAAATGAACCAAAAATTAACTAGGGTTGGCTACTAATAGAGGCCTGGTCCCACCCTAATGGGTTGCTGTGTATCCCTCGAACATGGTCGGCCTGCCCACTAAAAACCTAAATTTTGGGTTGGGCAAACACTAGACATCTGTGAGAGAGGGGACGACCTAAAAATGACTAAGTGTTAAGTTAAAGAAGGAATAAGAGAAGAGAAGCCACCCAGCAGCTAAGTGCTACGAGTTGTGTGTTCGTGTGTATAAATGTGTATATATATATATACAGTATATGTATAATAGTATATAATATATATATATGTATGTAAATAAGTTGTATATAAGTAGCAAATATGTATATAAGTATAAATAGTAGAGTACAAGTATTGTCTGAGCTCTTATATATAAAAATAAACTAGAGCTTTAGTGACAGTTATATATGTCACTGTACATTTCTATATATGTTAGTATAGATGTCCCTTTTTCTTATATATATATAAGGGAAAGGGAAGGTGTAGCTAAGCTAGACCCAACTTTGTGCAACCCCCCATCTTAACCATTGGATCATATTAGATTCAATAGTTGCCATCTTCCAACTTTCCCCCAACCCCTCCCCTCCCCTCCCTCCCACAAATTCCCTTCCCAAGCTCCACCCGCCATGCCCTCTCTTCTCCTCCTCCTAGGTGTCACCACTTCTCTCCCATCTCCTCCCATCTTGAACAATGATCCCCTCTCCTCATGCCACCGCCACCATCTCGCTTCTTCGCCAAAGAGACACCCTCCTCCAACATCACCCCCTTGTCTCTTCTCCTCCTCTTAGCGACAGCCAGTCCCGCCTTTCTCCACGTCCAAAGCATTGTCCCCTCCCTTCCCTTCTCCTCCTACTAAAGCCAGCCACTACCGCCCTCGTCCATCTCAAGAATGCCACCTCCTCCCCTTCCTTACCCCAGCTCTTGACTGATAGCCCCTGATACTCCTCTTGTCAGTGCCACCACTTGCTTTGATCACTTCCCTCTCACCATCTGCCTCATTGCCTGCTGTGTGACCCACCATCGACAATGTCTCTCAAACCCGTTGAGATGTCTCAGGTAACTAAATGAGGATGCACAAATACTGTTCTAATTGTTTGGACAAAAGAAGTGTGTGAAAAAGGATATTATTAGTAAATAAATAGCTTTGAAAGATTTGCTACTGTGAATATCCTTAGGCTATAGTGTTTACATTAAATATAAGCACATGCAAGGAAAAATTTCAGTTTCACTTAAGATAAGCCTTTGCATCAAGCATTTGATGCATTATGAGATGCTTTTATTTCTTTAGGCTGTGTCTAGGCTGCACAATTGAGTGAAAAGATTGAACTCAAGATATACTTAATGCACTTTTCATTTTTCATAAAATTGGTGAGCTTTTGTTTGTTTACTTTTATGAAATAATGAGCAAATCTTCTTATTTGGTAAGATAATGTTGGCAGATAATCGTATTCTTTAGGAACAGCTATAATTGAAGGTGACATTTTTCAGAAGGGAAAGTCTACTATTTATTATTGCTTTTGTTTTGTGTTTCTATTTTTTTGGTAGGATTACTTCAAATGTCTGAGATATCTAAACTTTAGGAAAGTGTCATCATGCGAAGGCAGCAAGTTAACTCTCTACTTGGTGGTGGCAACCAGAAACAATACACAGAAAGTGAAGGTATTAGGAAAGGTTTGTCAGATGAAACCTATTTTGATGGAACTACACCAAAGAGCAACTTAAGCTTTTCAGGCACACTCTCTAACAATGACTCAAGTGGAAGCAACCATGATGAGTCCTTGAAAGAACGTTTCCTTGTGGAAGTTTACATTTTTGCTTTTTATCAATCTGTGCTGGTTTCTATCATTTTGGGAGGAATCTTCAATTTTGTTCCTTACATATTCCTCTTTTGGGTATTTGATGAGCAATGATCGCGTTGCAATAAAAATAATGGTTTAAATGTCATTGTTGTAGTATATTTGTCACAATGTAAATAGATATCGCGTCATTTTATTTAATTATAATTTTTATTGGTTAGTTTCTAGGTCATTTACTAAGTAGTTATTAATATACATGACTCTCTATATTCCAAAAATTTTATTTTATTCCAAAAATGCCAGTTTTATTTGCAACAGGAATCAATGAATCCAATAATGAATAAATTAGTTAATTATATTCAGAAGCATTAATTAATTAACACTACAATGCCTTAAACAAATTTACAAATAATAGACATCAAAAACCAATTAAAACTACACTTAGTTATGTACAACTACTCTAAGTAATACCTAAATATAGGTACAACGATAGCTACTAAAATATACTATACTAAGTTATATTAACACACTAATATCTTTAGTAACATATATATATATATGTTGGTATAGACCTTAGAAAAATATATACATAACATAAGGTAAAAGAATACATTTACTAACATATATACATATCTATAGTGACATATATAACTATCACTAAACCTTTAAGGATATTTATATACATATAAAGCTCAAACATTACTTTGTTTATACATGTACATATATATACACTATTTATGTATACGTATATGCTATATATACATATCTTATTTACTTTATTTATATACATATATATTATACTTATATTATACATATAAACTTACACTTTATACTCATATATATATGCACACAGGCACATACACAAACACACAACACTACTCACGACACTTAGCCACTTTTCACTCTCTCCTCTCTTATTCTTCTTTTCAATACTTGTCAATTTAGGATCTCTCTCTCACTTATAGCAGCCGGTTCATTGTTCATTAACCCAAAAATTAGGTTTTTGATGGGTGGGTCGATTCAGTTCGTGGGATACATAGCACCCAAGAGGGTGGGACCAGACCACTACTAGGGACCAGCCCTAGTTCAATTAGGTACATTTTCGTTCAATTTAATTTAGGCCCACAATGGACCCGCTACGGTGCATGGTCCCCGACCCAACACTGTGCATAATATGCTCATGTATACTTGGTAACATATCAGAGAGGAATGGGATGTAATGCGTATTGGTGCACCGAGCACTAACGACTGAAGCACTCGGTCACCAAATACCTTTTATACGACAACATTAGTACAGCAACCCACGATGTGGGACTTTACAGCGGCAATCAATTGAGCGCATCTCAGCACTTGATTCGTTCTGATTACGTGATTTTGGCCCTCGATTTGAGGGCCATAAATAATTATAAATAAATTAGATATTTACAAATCCCTAAATAGGTCTATATAATTGTCAATTAATTTAGAAAAGTAAGTTATTTAATTATATATTAAAATTAGTTAAAGTTAGGAAATTATGCACGTTAAATTAGGGTTTAATTTGTTAATTAAAGTACAAATTGGTTAATTAATCATGAGATTGACTTTATACAAAGTTAATCTATATAATAAACTTTTTATTATACATTTTTAAAGTATTTTAGAGATTTTATTTTAATTTATTTATGTATTTTTTTGAAACTGAGAGGAAAGCTACCGTGTTATGATAGCGATCTGGGAGGGTATTTTATTAATCAATAAAAAGAAAAATATGGAGAGTTACAAATTAGATCCCCATCTATGTATGAGGGACTAGCACTCATTTACAATTTGCTCACAGCATACTGGTCTCTCCTGAAACAATCTCTCATTCCTTGCCCTCCACACACACCATAAAGTCGCAGCCATGCATAGGTGTGGCCTCCCAGGTATCAAAAAGCTATGCCATAAGGACTCCCATGGAGGGAGCGGCTCTTGACAAGTTCTTCTCCAAATCGCATCCGTAATCAAACAAGAGGAGAACATGTGGCTCAGATTATCGGTGTGCATTCCACAAAGATGACACTCATGTAGTGCTACACCCATCCTCTTGTACCTAAGGTCCCCAGTAATCAAGCCCTCCCTTCTACACAGCCAAAGAAAAATTTGCACCTTGAGGGAAACCTTTAAGAGCCAAAGTTTTATGTCGATGTGATCACTCCCCATACCACTGCCAGTATTCATAATTCTTCCACAAGCATGTTGAGACATATAGATGCCATCCCACGCATAACTATCCTCCACGCTAGGCCTTGGTCTAAAGCATTGCATGTCTGAAATCAAGTTCAGTCTTTCCTCCCATAGCCAGGTTCCCTCCCTGATGGTTTCAGTTTCATTTAGTTGCTAGCAGCCATTTGATTCATACCAATAGCTGCTCACCGTGCCTTCCTTGTCTACAGCAGCCGAGAACACCCGCTGGTATGATTCCTTCATGGGGCCCAATGGGGACCACTCCTCCCACCATAAATTAAAGACCCTACCATCTCCTAACACAGGCTGCAGTAAATGCCAATTACTCTTAAGAGCCTGAATAATAGAATGCCAAAATAGGGACGGTTTAGAAGGATGTAATCTTCTTAATGCACTATTGGACTTGCCATAGCTATCTCTAATGAATTTAGTCCACAATTTCTCTTCCCCATTGAGAATTTTTATAGCCCATTTAATTAGTAAGGCCTCATTGAACTCTTTTAGTGCTTTAATCCCCAACCCACCTCCTTCCTTGGGGCGACATAGCTGCTCCCACTTCAGTGGCTACATAAATCTACCCTTGTGATGCACACCCTTCCAAAAGAACCTCTTTCACATCAAGTCCATGCACTTCCAAAAAGACTTCGGGGCTTTGAACAGGGAAAAATAGAAGACCGGGATAGAGGTAATAACAAAGTTCAATAGGATGAGTCTTCCACCCTTAGACAAGAACCTATTGTTCCACCCTTCTAGCTTGATGGACATCTTATCAAAGAGTACATTCCAGTTGCTTTTCCTCAATTTTAAACAACTGAGGGGTAGCCCCAAGTATCGGATTGGCAAATTGGCATGTAAAGTTCCCAAAATAGCTGAGAGTACATCTTGTTCTTGCTCGCTGAGGCCAAAACAAACCAAAGTAAACTTCTCCCTATTCAATTTCAGACCTGAAATGTCCCCAAAGATCTTAACCATGTGCCCTAAAGCTTTGGCTTCAACCTCTGTCCCCTCAACAAAAAAGACCATGTCGTCTGCATACTAGAGTATAGGAGCCATGGCTCTCCTGTTGGATATTGAATATCCATTAATAACACCAACCTCAGAAAGTTTGCAAGCGTATCTAGCTAGACCATCCACTACAAGATTGAACACCAAATGAGCTAGTAGGCATCCTTGTCTAACTCCGCATGCTGGATCCAAGCCCCGCACGGCTTGCCATTGATCAAAGGAGTGAAAGAAGTAGTTGTAATACAACGCTTCATCCATTGGATCCAGAGGGGAGGAAACCTTCTTCTTTTAAATAGCTCCCATAAATAAGGCCATGACACAGAGTCGTAAGCCTTTCGGAAGTCCACTTTCCACATAAAGGCTTTACACTTCCTCCTATGCCACCCACACACCATCTCCTGAGCCATAATAAACGATTCTTGCAAAGACCTATTTGGGAGGAAAGCTGATTGGACCAGGTGAATCAGGTCTTGCATGACTGACCTCAACCTATTCGTCAATATCTTGCTCACCACCAAATAAATGGAGTTCGAGAGAGCAATAGGTTTGAAATCAGGGAACTTGTCTGCTCCTTGTATCTTTGGCAACAAGAAAAGAAAGGATCTATTAATCTTATCAAAACCAGAGTTTCCTCTCTCAAATTCCTCGATAACATTCATCACTTCTTCACCAAGAAAGTTCTACATTTCCTTATAAAAAAACCTTGAATGCCATCAGGTCCAGGAGAGCCTTCATTATTTAAATCGATTATGGCATCCACATCCTCCTTCTCAGCGATGGCTGCCGTCAACCTGAAGGCCTACTCCTCTGAGACCCTAGGTGAATCACTCGCAGCCATTCTCCACAATCCTCTACCTACTGTCCGTGAGGAATCCCTATAGTATTTGATGGCCTCCAATCTAATCTCTTGCATAGAAGATATTCTCTGGCAGTCCTTGACTATGGAAGAAATTATTTTCAACCTTCTATGAGAGCTGGCTGCAAGGTGGAAGAATTTGGTGTTGGCGTCACCCTCTTTAAGCCATACTTGCCTTGAACATTCCCTCCAATCCATCTCCTACTTTAAGTCCTCCTCCGCCACCACCTCTTGCCACATCCTTCTAGTTTCAAACTCTTGATCAGATAAGGGACCTATTTCTTCTTTTGTATCCAAGCCTTGGATTTCCATCAATGCCTCAAGATGCCTCTGCTATCTTAAAGTGGACACCACAGCCTGGTACTCCATAAGCATTATGCTCATAGCAGTCAATTTGGATGCAAGTTTGATAGTGGCCGAACCTTCCACATGCTTGGCCCTCCACCACACCTCAAGAATCTCATGGAATCCTAGTTCTCTCCACCATGACCTTCTAAATTTGAAGCATGAACCTGTGTGCACTTCTTCCCCACTGTCCCAGACAAAGGGAGTGTGGTCTGAAAATGGGCGTTTCAGCCAGACACAAAAGACAGTTGAAACATGTCCAGAAGACAAGCATTTCCTAAAAATCTGTCAATCTTTGATATAAGGCACTTTCGTTTCTCCATGTGAACTCAGTTCCAGAAGACAGGTACTCACTCAAGCCAAGAGTTTGAACCGTCAATTGGAATCCAAGGGATACACTATCCACCACACCATTCGGCCTATCCCTCCCTATCAAAACATAATTAAAATCCCCACCCACAAGCCATGCAACCCCTTGTATGTACTCAGCTATTGCAGCCCAATCCTCCCACAATTCGTGTCTCATAGAGGCAACACACGGGCCATACACACCGGTCAAGTAATATTCACTTTCCCCTTGACATCTTTTGAACTTACAAGTCAACATATGTCTGGCTTTGTGCACTTCTAGCACTTATAAGCAAGCTTTTCTCCACCACAGAACAATGCCCCCTAATCTGCCTTGTGACTTGAGTGTCACACACTCAGCCGTACCCACTGATAACACCACGCAAGGGGGTAGTAATTAGGTTGAATATGGCCCATCTTTAGAATAAAAGGCACAACATAAAGTAGAATAGGAGCATTGCATGCATCAAGTACCAAGATTGCTTATAAACTGTATTAATGGCCATTTGTGTAAAGCATTTGTCAAAGCAGGCCTCAGATGAGCAATCGGACCGCACGGATGGATTCAGGACGACGAACGGAGTCTAACGGACTCAAGATCGGCCAAATCCGACATCCGGAGCTCCCACAATGAGCCCAAGAAATCCTGACCGTTGATCTGGAGATCAACGGCCTAGAACGCGCCACGTCACCCCACCCCCGCCGCTCGCACGCCCCCAAGCCAGCCAAGGACGTATCTCGGCCGTTGATCTTCGATCGAACGGCCGAGATCCGCGCGCTCGCCGCGACAAAGCGCGGGCGTGGCGCAACGGTTAGCGCGCACGCCCGCGTTGCGGCGACGCGAGTTCGAATCGCGCGGAGCGGAAATCAATTGCGAGCGAAGGGCGCGGCAAAATTGAGTCGCGCGATCAGAAGCGAGCGGCTAGGATTGCGCCACGCGGCGCGACGACAGCGCCCCACCTCCCACGCGCGCGCGCATGCCGGGCGGAAACGCGCGCGCGCACGCGCGCCCGAAGCACGATCCTAGCGCAGGCGCGGGAGGATCTCAGCCGTCCGATCTTCAATCGGACGGCTCTCGTTCAACATCCACGGATCGCGCCTGAAGAGAGAGAGGGGCGGGCGGCTGACCGGCGGCAGAAGGCCTTCACCGACGTATCTGGAAGCGGTTTTAGCGACGTTCTGGATGTCGCTAAAGCACATTCTTCTTTTAGGAAGCCCTTAACTCTATTTAAACCCCCTTCTACCACCATTCAAGGCATCCTCTCCCACTTGCAACTACTCCACTCCTCTCCTAGCTAGTCTTAAGCACTCTTGTAATCGCCGGAGACGACGAGCCGCCGACGGAGCCTCCTCCACCGCCGTGGCTGCCTCGTCGCTCTCCACTCTCTCTACCTCTCTCTCTCTCTTTTAAGCTTTCATTTACTTTTGTTGAAGCATGTATTTTATATTGTAAACCATGAACTATGAATGCATGTTTAATGAAATTATTTTCCATTTAGTTGCCATTTTAATTTCTGTTTAAAGTGCATGATCAAAACCAAGAGCTTTCTAACCCTAAACTCTCTCTATCTCTCGCTTTTCAAAACCGTCTCTTTCGCAAGCAAAACTCCACCTTTTTCGTGACAACAAGTGGTAAACAAAATCCGATTTCCATGCCTCCCTGAGATCGACACTCAGACTCACCTCCGTTTACTTCTTTTAAAACCGACGTATCAAGTGCAACTATAACGACACCTCTTAACACACACGCACGAAGGCACGTCAGTTTTTGGCGCCGTTGCCGGGGAGGCAACGGATTTATTTTATCACCTCCATTCCACACTCATTCTCACATCGTCTAATGCCCTATTTTCCTTTTTACTTGACGGTTGCAGGAATTCGACGCATGGATGGCGAAGCGACGCATTCCACGATGGTAGCAAGGGAGTAGGCGCCTCGAGGACCGATAGTGAGTACCCTCTCTCTCATTGTTTGCTTGCGTGAAAAAGCTAAAAAAAAATCATAAAAACTAAAAAAATTGGCGTGGTGAATGATTGCTTGACCCACATTCTTAACACATCACCCTACAAAAAATGTACACTCTAATATGCTGGATAAATTCTTGGAGTGTTCTTTTCTCTTTCTCTTGAGTGGTGTTTGCGAAGCCACCGTGAGCTGACCTAGGCCGCACCACTCAACCCTAAAACTGACTCATCTAATAGAAGCTGCACGATTATCAGGATGAGTACACTAGGGTTTTAGAGCCTCTACAAAATAAAAGGAAATCTACTTTCACTAAGTTGTGTGCAGAACTTGACGTGCCCACTGAAACTTGTTTGAAAATATTAAGACACGTCAACCCTAAAAAGTACTTAAGTAAGGATGAAACACTAAAAGACACTATATCTTAATAAATCCTTGCTTGAAAATCATGTTTTGCTAGAAGCACACACTCTGAAAGTGGAACATTAAGAGGCACCACCCCAATCAACGCCTCATCACATCACCCTAAGCACAAGCACTGTCCTAACCCTTTAAAACTGAGTAGACGTGCCCTAGGCAGGACTGAGTTAAGTCTTAAAAAGCGAGGTTTTGTTCGCTAGGCACTTGGCTTTCATTCCCTTGGTAGAATCTGGTGGCTAGGCTGCGGGGAAGTGTCAAACGACCACGGTTGTGGGGTCTATGGAAGCGGAGGTGCAAGCCAAAGGAAGAACCTTCCCTGCAATCCCCTCGTAATCAACCTGGCCAGATTAGCCTTGGGAAGGGGAGTCCAGTGTTTACGGACTTAATCAACCTTTGTGAGATTTCTAGGTCTCCTAAGGAATACACCATAAGGATTAGGCTTGTTTGTTTGATTGAGTGCACAACTCTCTCTCATCTGTTCTTCCCGCATCCCTCCATTTCTTCCATGGATTTCAATGCCTATCCATCTTACCCAAATTACCCCCAACAGGATTTGTATGCTAACCCAAGTAGACCATACCCACAGCCGACTTGGGCTAACCAACCACCAAGTTGGGGATGCAACCTGTAATATCCCTCTTGGCCCAACTATGACCAAACCACACCAACCTCTTATTGGAATACACCCAACATAGCCACCCAAGGGTACGATTCAAATCATGGGGCTCCATATCTCGATTGTCCTCACGATGCCTCCTCATTTAGGTCCGACCCGCTCTACTGTGATAGGACCTACACTTTAGGAGAACACCAAGAACCCTACCCATCTCAAGATAATAACCAAGAAAGGTCATCTGAATTCAACAACCTTGCCTACTTGACCTTTGGATTAGAAGGAGTTCTAGACAAATGGAAATCAGAAAATGATCAGAAATCTAGGCAAGCCCAGGAACATCAACCTCTGATTTGGTCCCCTGATGAAGAATCTGACTGGGAGGAGGACTTAGAACCTCAACTATTCTGGAGTAGGACCAAACAGAGAATGGTTCCTCTTGAAGAACTGGACCCTGAATATGACAGAATAGAGGACCCACCCAAGAACCTAAACACCAATATGGATTCTGATCCACAACCTCAACCATACTCTCTTAACCTAGATTTCAAGGAGGAAATCCAAAGGACACCAAATGACACCATGTCAATTCTTGATAACCTCCAGTTAGAACTACACAAACAGAATCAAGAATTGGTTAAAGGGCAGCATGCCATGTTGGAGTTGTTCCAACAATTGGGGGAAGAAGGCCAAAGAAAGCTGTTGCATACAACGCCATTCATGGAATTCATAAAGCAAGGACCTACCATGATCAATTGGACTACACCTAGTCATCCTGATTTGGTTCAGTCCACCATTGATACCCCTCAGGAGTTGGATAGCTCAGTGGATACGGAAAGTAAGGATTCCTTGGAGCACAATTTGGGGAGCATTGAGAACAAACATCAGGAGGAAACTGAGAAGGTGAGGGGAGAGACCTTGGAATCTGAATCTAATCAGCTCAAGACAAGTAATCCGGTGGGAGTAGCAGCCAACATCGGAGATGGAGAATGGAGTTACAATTTCAAAGAAATTGATTATGAATCGGTTAGAATCCCCATCACAAATTTGGAGGAGGGCCGAGAGAAAGAATATGATCTAGAGAATGAAATTGACCCTACCTCTAATGCAACCCCAAACAGTGAATCTGATACAAAGGAGGTTGAAGAAAATATTCTTGAGATCAAGGGCTTGGAGGGAATGAGCAATGAAACCATAGTTGCGGAAGAGATGGATTCGTCTTTGAAGAGAAGACTCATGCTTGGTTGTAGGGCTCAGTATGAAACTCTGGACTTTGTTACTTGCCCTACCAGAATAAAGATCCCGCAACCCGAATGCACTAGAATTGATACACTTTCGATGGATTACAATTTTATGGGGACACAAGCTGAATATAAGACCTACATCTTTAGTGTTTGGCATATCATATTTGGGGTGCGTTCGTCCACAGCAACTTGTTTGCATGCCCACAAACTAAGAGAGGATCTGACACGGGCATGCATGATATATCTGTTACAGAATTCCCGCCCCTTAGGAACGGGACTCCACCACAACCTTATCCGCATCTGTGGACTTCTGATTTTGGGTCTGGTTAATTTTGAACATACCTTCTTGACCCAAGTCATTCCTGTTTGTGCACCGCCCAGCTGGAGGCGTTAAACTCAGCGCTTCCTGGGAGGCAACCCAGCGGATTCAGACTGATCTGGTAGTCTACGTCACTCAGGTACTATCTTTTTAAACCCTTCTGCATCCATGAATCTGCCAATGAGGACATTGTCCAACTTAAGCATGGGAGGGATGGTAAATTGCATAATCCTGAGCTTAATTAATCAGTCTGAATGAATAAAAAAAAAAAATTTGAATTTAGGAAGAAAAACTTAGGTATTAGAAACTTGTCAATAGTGAGAAATAATACAAAAAAAACTTAAACACTTAGACTTTTCAGGCCTTCAGGCTTAATCAGCCCTGGTGTCTGTTAAAATATAGATTTAGCGGCGAGTCCTGGCAACTTTAAGCTATTCTAATCCACCAACTAAATAAGGTGATAAGTATACGACTTATCAACTCATCCTCTAACTCAGGAAAACTTTGAGTCTAAGCATCTGCACACATTTCTGCACAGACTCACTTCTCGGAGATTTTGACAGAAATTGGGTAGCTAATGAACTCTCTAGGGTGGTATGGCTGGCAAGTTGTCGTGGGTAACAGCCCATTGGCAGGTTGTCCAGAACCCAGCCATAGGCCATTTCTTTTTCACTGCCTCTAGGTACATTTGAGATTAGGGAAGCCACCTACGTAAAAAAAATAATAATTAAAAAACAAAAAAAAAAAAGGGGAAAAGAAGAAAAGAAAATAAACCACACTTCACCGCACAAGTATGGCTGGCAAGTGATCGTGGGTAACAGCCCATTGGTCGGTTGTCCAGAGCCCAGCTCAATAATTGCACAAAAAAAGAAGACCAAAAACACCTAAGGAAGAAGCGGGGAAGTAGTACAAGCCGGGGAGATATACACTGGAAAATCCTTGTGTTGACCCCAAGTAAAATGAATGCAGGGAGAAAGCTACCAATCGAACAAATACACCTTCAGGCAAAAATTTATTTTCTTTTCCGGTCACCTAGAGGCGTAGAAACTCGAAGTCTGTCTCAATTACCGTTAAGTAAGTCTATCACAACATTCACACCAAGATGCTTAGCAGTTAGGGTTTTGACCGAGTTTTGGGTGGGTTGGGTAGCCGTAAAAAGTTACCAACCCACACTGAATTCTAAAAATTCTAAAAAGACATATATAGATATATACGTATACATAAGTATAGTTATATATACAAAGCAAGGATTCGGGCGATTCGTATTTTGGCAGACACCCGGGCGCTGCTTAGTCTTTGTAGATTAAGATCTTCGTATAGTTCCTCTTATTGACAAGTAACGAAGTGCCTAAGCAATTACTTCTTGAATTCGCCAAAGAAATAAAGGCTAGAATAAACCTTGCTAGGGACTAGCAAGGAGTAAGCATGGGGGTATGATAACACCACGCAAGGGGGTAGTAATTAGGTTGAATATGGCCCATCTTTAGAATAAAAGGCACAACATAAAGTAGAATAGGAGCATTGCATGCATCAAGTACCAAGATTGCTTATAAACTGTATTAATGGCCATTTGTGTAAAGCATTTGTCAAAGCAGGCCTCAGATGAGCAATCGGACCGCACGGATGGATTCAGGACGACGAACGGAGTCTAACGGACTCAAGATCGGCCAAATCCGACATCCGGAGCTCCCACAATGGGCCCAAGAAATCCTGACCGTTGATCTGGAGATCAACGGCCTAGAACGCGCCACGTCGCCCCGCCCCCGCCGCTCGCACGCCCCCAAGCCAGCCAAGGACGCATCTCGGCCGTTGATCTTCGATCGAACGGCCGAGATCCGCGCGCTCGCCGCGACAAAGCGCGGGCGTGGCGCAACGGTTAGCGCGCACGCCCGCGTTGCGGCGACGCGAGTTCGAATCGCGCGGAGCGGAAATCAATTGCGAGCGAAGGGCGCGGCAAAATTGAGCTGCGCGATCAGAAGCGAACGGCTAGGATTGCGCCACGCGGCGCGACGACAGCGCCCCACCTCCCACGCGCGCGCGCACGCCGGGCGGAAACGCGCGCACGCACGCGCGCACGAAGCGCGATCCTAGCGCAGGCGCGGGAGGATCTCAGCTGTCCGATCTTCAATCGGACGGCTCTCGTTCGACATCCACGGATCGCGCCTGAAGAGAGAGAGGGGCGGGCGGCTGACCGGCGGTAGAAGGCCTTCACCGACGTATCTGGAAGCGGTTTTAGCGACGTTCTGGATGTCGCTAAAGCACATTCTTCTTTTAGGAAGCTCTTAACTCTATTTAAACCCCCTTCTACCACCATTCAAGGCATCCTCTCCCACTTGTAACTACTCCACTCCTCTCCTAGCTAGTCTTAGGCACTCTTGTAATCGCCGGAGACGACGAGCCGCCGACGGAGCCTCCTCCACCGCCGTGGCTGCCTCGTCGCTCTCCACTCTCTCTCTACCTCTCTCTCTCTCTTTTAAGCTTTCATTTACTTTTGTTGAAGCATGTATTTTATATTGTAAACCATGAACTATGAATGCATGTTTAATGAAATTATTTTCCATTTAGTTGCCATTTTAATTTCTGTTTAAAGTGCATGATCAAAACCAAGAGCTTTCTAACCCTAAACTCTCTCTATCTCTCGCTTTTCAAAACCGTCTCTTTCGCAAGCAAAACTCCACCTTTTTCGTGACAACAAGTGGTAAACAAAATCCGATTTCCACGCCTCCCTGAGATCGACACTCGGACTCACCTCCGTTTACTTCTTTTAAAACCGACGTATCAAGTGCAACTATAACGACACCTCTTAACACACACGCACGAAGGCACGTCACCCACATTCTCTAAATCATACCAGGCTCTATCTTCCTCACTCTCGATGTGCATATCCTAGATGATAGCACAATCAATCTCCCATTCCCTCAGATATCTCGAGAGGGATGCCCTCCCGCTCTTTTAGCGTAGCCTACGCACGTTCTAGGAGAGGACTCTCATCGTCCTCTGTAGGTACTCCCCTTATTAGAGCTCTGGACTTTGCCAACCTTCATAATAGCAACAATGTCATTTTCATCAAGCCTCACAGTAGTGGTCGATCGCCTATGCCTGAGCTTATATGGGGATCTGCCCATGCCAGCCTTGGCAGCTGACCCAGCTCCAAATTTCAACCCTTCCATAGCTTGTAGACTGGATTGGGGTCTCATGGAGTTGTTAGAAATCTCTTGCAGAACCCACTCATCAGATATAGCTATACTTGACTCAACTACTACCATTTCCTCAGACAAGACTTCTTCTCCCGACAACACATCCATCACTTCCTCCTTCCCCCTGATGGTGGTGGTCCTTGCACTTTTTCAGCTTAGGCGCCTCATCAGGAGTCACACAACCCATCTATTGCAAGACAGCCTCATCTCTCACAACCTCCGCATAAGATGACTTGTCTTGATTGATCACCCCATCAGTATCGCCCATTGTATAACACAACATCAGCAACCATGAGCTCCCTCCACATCAAAGGATAAGCCTCTCAGGGATAGAACTTGCCTTGAAAACATCCACCAATACATTCAGAACCCAACCATCTCCCTCCATCAGACCAACCTCTGCATCTTCAAGCAGCATAGAATAGCCTACAATCATGGTCACCACCACCTCTTTCGACCTCAGATGTAGTGGAAGGCCCCTAATTCCCAGTCTCCCCAACCTAGATCCTGCCCTCTGGGGTGGCCACTCAGGCAAAGATCCATCAAAGGGAGAGACTAACCTCCAAATCACCATCAACCCCTCAAAAGCAACTGACCGAAATCACAGATGTTCTATGTCAATCATCCCCAAATCAAAAAGCACAAAACACGTAGGAGAGAGGGGCGTAAGCTCCCAACCATTTGTCCACAAGGATAGTGACCTTACCAATTGATGGACCTTATCTAAGGAAGGATTACCAGTCATCACCTCTCCAACCAGAGCACCTCTCAATACAAGCTCGGCCATTCTAATATCTTCTGTCATAGCAATTTCAACATCCACCATGTGTCCCGCATAGGTAGGTGGAGGTGGTGGTGGCAGTACCACAAAGTTTGTCACTCTGGTGAGCACGGCAGCCCCTCCCCTCTCCTGCCCTCTGTTAGCCATATATGAATCCCGTTTATGGCCATGTCCCCCGCACGCCAGACATACAAGGGGATAGCAACACACCACCGCCACATGTCCTCATTGTCGACACTGAAAGCACACGATTTCCTTGTTGCCCCAAGGTCTGCCTTCGTTTGCACGACCCATGCCTACCTCCCATCTCCTTGTGGCCATGTACCCTCTTCTTTCCTTTCATCTCCAAGCCCTAGATCTCCAAGTTGTCCAACCTTTAGCACCATGGTTTCTCCCTCTTGTCGCCCTCAAGTCACCCTCCATCTTCCCTCCTCCCTCTCGTCAATTTTTTCCCTAAAGTTAATCCCTCCAAAATTAATTTATTTATATTTAAATACACATTTAAGTTAGTTATATACATATTTAAGTTATAAATACTATAATAAACTATAAATACAGTATAAATAAGTTGAAAATTCTTAAATTAATATTATACGAGTATAGTTGATAAAGTACTCCTGTATTAACTTAAATTACTAATTTATTTTATTTTAAGTTAATAATTTATCTAATCAACTTAATAACTTAACTATCTACTATAATTACATAATTAAATTAATTTACGAGTAAGGTACAATATATAATACTTAGTTAAATACGTATGTATAGTATTAAATATGGTTATAGATATATGCCTAGCCTTTCATAATTACTTTGGTTTATATACATTTAAGTTAATACACATTAAGATATAATAATACAATAAAGTTATATATATAGTAAATCATTCTAAATATTTAATTTAATATATAGAATACATATATAAGTTATTTATATACATTATTTACATATTTTACAATATATACATTTAGCATAGTATTAAATTATATTTACAAGTATAAATATAACATACAAGGTATGTTTGGGTATTTTCTGATTTTTATAGTTTTTATAGATATAATGGAGGTAGGAGATGAGAGAGAAAAGGTGGGATGAGAGAAGAAATTTATTTTTGGTGTTTTTCAACTTGGTTTTCTGTATTAAGTTTTAAAGTATACTGAACCATCGACTGATATGTTCTACTAAGTCGGGGGTTTAGATTACTTTGAAACTTGGCAAATACTTAGAAAAATACATGATCTTACTCAAGACAGGTTTATTTTATTTTTTTATGATTTTTTTATGCATTTTATTTATTTACAAATTAACCCAATTTATGCCTTAATAATGTTTGAAGTGAAATCTATGGTCGTAAAATGGATTCTAATGGCTAGAATGAAGATATAAAGTGTTAGAAATGCCTAGCAAACTACATACAACATACTTGAGCCATAAAATATGATTCTCATCTCAAATTTCATTAAATCTCAGTTTGAAAAGTTAGATCACATTACATGCTACTGACATGACTTTCAAACTGAATACACAAGCAATTCAGATCAAATTTTAAGATTCATCAGTATAGGAATGCTTATCCCTAGATGTTCTAGCTATGTACACACTTCAGCTTCTTTAAAATCCTCATGACCAGTCAAAATCCCAACCAAAAGAGGTTGATATACTACTATCATATTATAGTAGTTGATTTAGCTGCTACTTTATGCTTCCAGATTGAGCAACCTTGCTGCTACTGCCCATTCCCAACATCAAATAATACCTTCACTCAAAAATAGGGTTGAAACCCATTAAATGTGGCTACTATGCAACCTTTAATGTTTTAAAATGAGAGATCAAAACCAACTCAACTTCAGAATCACTTATATGCATAAAAATCATTGTTGAATGTTTCTGAAAAACAAATTTCATCTTAAATCTGGGAGTTAAATCCATGAAAAACCATCTCCAAATCTTTTCTAAATCATTCTGAAATTCAAGGAAATCCAAATACAATTCCCAGAAATCTTTGAAATCCTAACATGACCTCCATCTTACACTATAGACAGTGTAAGATGAAAATCCTCATCAAGATCTCAAAACATGAAAACTCAACTCTCATTCATTGCAAAACATTTATGATAAATCTAAAACATATCTAAATTGGCATCAGAGCTCAGAAAACAAGATGGACCTAATCTAATCTTTTCCTCATGCCATAGACAGCATAAAGAGAAGAAATCAAATTAGACCATGCAATCATTCAACAATCATTTTAGAACTTCTATCAAAGCATCTCAACTGATTCCAACTCTGATTGATGCATTTAAATCCTTTAAGCTCAACTCTAATTCTCTTCAAACTGAGTATGAAGATCATGGATAGAGCCTCAAATCAACAAGGCTGGTCATCTTTGGCTCTAACTATCAATGAAGAACTAAAAATTCACATCAACATCAAATCAAAACCACATATGAGAAAATCGACAATTCAGTTCATTCAAAATCAGAATAGAGACATTGTGATTTTGTAGAATGGATGAGATGACCTTTATATGAATTTGAGTGTGAATTTAAATCTAAAAGCTAGAAAGCTTCTAGATCTAAATTCAACTCTAATGGAGGGATAAAATATGATTTAAATCGTCGAAGGGAGAATGTGACAGTGATGCAAAGATGTGAGGGAGATGTATGAATATTGTGAATAAGGTGAGAACACCTCTCTGATTTGGATTGATTAGAGAGGGTAAGATTGCTCTAAACTAAATTACTTCTAATCTACACTAACCCATCATCAAAATTTAGCACCTAAACTACATCTACTAATCTAAACTACACTAATAGAGCCTACAATTAATCTAGAAAGCATCAAAAACCTAATCTAACAGAAGAATGGGACTTATGGGTCTCCACCTAGAAGATGGAGAGGAAGAACAGAGGGAGAGGAACTCCGACTAAGGTGAAAGCTTTCTACGGAAGCTCTAGGTCGCCCTCAGGTGCTATGATGTCCTTAGCAGCGAGGAAGAGTCAGAGAAGGTGAACTCCACTACAGCAGCAATGGAGTAGGGGTTGATGAGAAGGAGAGACTAGAGGGAAGAAAGATCAACTCGACAAATGTAGGTGGGGAGCTGATGACTCACGAGAGCACTGAGCAAGTGCTCAAGTAGTTGTGCCAAAGGATCAGAGCACCGTTAGGTGTGATTAATCAAAATTAGGTCTAACGACAGGGATGAGAAGGATGATGTGTAGGAAGCTCTAGGACAAAATCCAACCACAGGATCGATCTAGATGAAATTACGATCCTCCACGTAAATGCATGTGAAGGATGGATTGAGATTGACCGTAGGATGGATGATTCATGGAAACGACGACCATGATTGGCTGTGCTCATCCGCGCTGAAGGAGTGTGGACAGTATCAAGTGCTTTTGAAAATTGTGCACGTAAGCCCAATTGGGTGAAATAGTGGAAGAATTACATACAAGCCAATAAGTGGCTGAAAGAAGTGGCAGTACGATCCTTAGGTCTTGCACATAGGTCCCTAGTGGCTTGCAGAAAAGTCCATGGAAAGTTTTGTATGCATAAAATGTAAGGAAATGGAGGACCTTATGTAATGTTAATAATGCAAGGTCCTAATGATGTCCAAATGTCATGAAGTTTTTATTGAAGCTTAATTGAACATTTAAGAACATGATTTCACTTTCAATTTGAACTTTGAACCTAAATATGTGTTTAAATTTGCAATTGGATCATCAACTTACATTTAGTAATAGAATCTCAATTTGTGACCTAATTGTGCATTTTTAACATCAATTTGTTCTTTTAGGCTATTTCTACTATTTTCCACACTTAACACAATTCTTGTGTTAATTATGTAGTGTTTAACCTAGTTTCTAGCTTAATATGGGCATTTTAGCTATGATGAGTCACACCTCATCAGTATTATAGGCTACTGAAATAGAAAATTTGAGGTAGGAAAATGTCAAACTCCAATAAGAAAAGGATGGGCTTGAAATTCAAAGTCAACAATTATTTGAAGAGTCTTCTTATGCCAAAGAATTAGCATCAACTACTATTGTCGAACTACAGAATTTGGCAGAAGAAAAAAAAATTACCAATGTCCAAGATGGAAGATAATAACCCTTCTACAAATGTAAATCATAAAGTTGCAAATATGTTCTTGCATTTTGTTCATTTTTTATAATTTTAAGTCTTGTGTTTTGTTTTATAGGAAGGTAACTCGTATAATTTTTTTAAATTAGTTGATAACTATCATCATCATGCCATTGATACTACGTATCAAATTCATATAGTGCAAGGTCTTGAAGGCAAGTTAATGATGATGACTTTAATGAAAAAGGAATTGCAAGAGCTACAATAGCAAGGAGAAAAACTTGAAGCTATGGAAGTTATGCTATGCAGCAGGATGGAAGTTACTAAGTGTTATGTTATAGGTTTGGACTTGTACTTCTCGTAGCAGGTATTATGTGAGTAGTGTTCATTGTAAAGTAATATTGTATGAGTTAATGTTCAGTATTGTATCTCTTTCTTATGTAAGAAACTAGAACAAAATTGATCGATTTGATGTCGTATGGTGCTAACAACTTAGATTGATCGTTGTGTTTGGTGGCCATTTTATTTTATAAATTTATAATGAAACTTGCAATGACTTGTAAGAAACAAGTAAGCCTGTAAACATGTAACTAACATGTAACTACCTTGTAACACAACATGTAATATGCAAAAAATGTGTAAATCTTTCAAGATCAGTAAACTTGTAAACCATCCCTAAACCACTCATTAACTTGTAACACACTATCTCCAAACAATATTTCAACTACTATTTTTTTTTTTTTGAAAAGTGGGAGTCAATATTATTCATCCCCCACTCCCTGAAGACAACAAAAAGGAGGCAAGGGGACTAGACCAAAACCTGCCTAGTACAAAGAAAGAAGACCATGACTCGTGGCCTAGTATAGAAAAACCAGCAAACAGAAAAGGGAAAGTAGAATGAAGCAAGCGAAACCCCGGCTAATGACGTAAGGGAAATGGATTTTGTCCAGCCTGATGATACCTTTGGATCTGGGGTCAAGGTGATCCAAATTGATGAACCTCCAAGGCCCTTTCACCAAAGTGGCTAGCAGATTAGCAAGGCTGTTCACGTAGGGGTCAATGAATTGCAGTGACATGTGGTGGTTCATGAGGCAAAAAGCATGGTTGTAATGCCAACGATCCCTCCAAGGATCTTTTAGCTTGCCTTTCCACCAAAAGTAAATCATGGAAGAATCAACCTCAAGATAACAGGGGTGCTTCTGTGGGGCTAAAAATTAAGGAAGTGGTGGATGGAGCTGAGAATAGCTAAACCGATGTTGAGAGCAGGAATATTAGTAGTGGTTACTTTAGAGATGTTTACCATAGAGTCACAAGCAACCCAAGTTATAAAGGAGTATGAATTGGATCGAAAGGCGGAGAAGTTGACCTTAAACCCTAGGGAGGGACGAACCCAAGAGAGGGAAAAATGAGTGGGACAGAAGAAATGGAACCAAGAGACCATGTTGAACCTCCTCCAATTATGCTTAAGAAATTGAGGGATCTCCTTAAGGACAAAACCCTCATTTCTACTTTTATTCTTGACCCACAAAATGTGGAACCAAATGAATAAGATGATTCCCTTGATGCCTTTGGAGCCATATTAAGGGAAATCCTTGTAACGTCCTAAAATCTAGGTCCTAAATCATTTCAAAGTGGTTCGGCTCAATTCAAACCCAAAAACCCGGTTAGGGTTTGGTGTTGGTGTCATAACCCCTTAAATTGCCAAAAATGCATATTTTGAGTCAACCCTTGGTCAAAATTTGTCACAAGGGTGCCATATTGGTATCACTAGATTCCTCTCATCATAATCTTTCCAACGACGCTTGCTTCACGCTATTTCGAGTTGTATAGCTCAAGTTATAGCCAAAAGAAGTCACTAGGGACCTAAATGTAAGGTGAACCCAACCCTAAGGGAAATTTTGGTATTTCACCCAACTAAACCTATTCTAAACTTTCCCTAAAACCTATTTAAGGACCCATTGGGTCCTTTGGGTTTTCATTCATCCTCAACTCCCTCTAATCGAGAGAGAAAGGGAGAAGAAAAACCATAGTTTTCATTCTTCAAAAATAAAAAATTATTTTGTAGGGACCCGATTGTGATTTTGCAAAACCTGGGGTTCCCATAGCAAAAGTCATGATGGCGGTGGCTCCACACAGCGAGCACACGATGCGTGGTAGCGGTGTGTGAGCGGGCGACGCGTCGCGAGGGAGAGCACGCAGTTTGGCGTGGGCATGCGCATGCATTTGCAAGCGAGGGCGCACAAGATCATGACACGTGGTGATCTAGTAGTTGCAGGAGGGCACGCATTGCAATCTGCAGAGGCTTGCTTAAGCAAATCAAAGCATGATGCATGGCGTGTGCTATTGGGTGTGCGTTAGCGCATCGATCAGGGCGTGTGTGGGTGTTCGGACCTGACTGTAGACCCCATCACATTGTTTCGTCTTGTTCGAGGCCTTCCTAACCTCGAATTTTTACAAATAAGGTATTGTTGGAATCGTATCGACGCGTACTATGCGTTATTTTCATTTTTGAGTATGTTCTACTTATTGAAAAATTATAAATGTAATTAGGTGTCTCTGACTCCATCATGGGTCCAATTGAACTAGGCTCTCTTCCCAGTGCATGCACGAACCCTGAGGTGGGAGTGGGGACTATTCCCAGGCCTAGTGTGCATGGCTAGGAGTCACCGTGACCCTCTGATTGCATTAGGTAGAGTAGTCTACCCTTCTTTTAATTTAGCCAATTTTTTTGAGTACTTGTGGACTCGTCATGAACAATCTTTTTCGTATACCGCCTCAGTCGACGTGTATTCTCCTTTTGTTGAGTTTGGAACCCCTCCAGTATTTTCTCTGATTTATGGGAACTTAAATGAAAAATAATAGTTTTTATGTAAATAATGTAGATTAATGTATCCTTATTATCATTTGTATGAAACGAACCCCGTTTTTCATAAAATGAGTTTTGTTATTTCTAGTAAATTTTAAGTAACATGGGGTCACTGTCACAAGATTGAAGCTACTTGTAAAAGGATAAGTTAAAGATATTGTGAATAATTATAAAGCTTGGAATTGGTAATATGAAATTACTAAGGATTTTCTAAATTAGCAAAATATAAGATACAGTTATCTAGAAATTGATTGTATAATACGACGAATATGTCAGAAAGAATAAAAAGTTTAGATAACTGGTTTCAGGCCCACTACTTGCTGAGATTTCGACCATAGTTGTAGGTCTTTTTAGACCAGGTTCAAGGGCTGGTTTAGGGAGTTGCTCGCCTCCCTACGACTCTTTTGGTTAGGCCTAACGACCAAATGGGACAGTGAATTTGCAGGGCACGAGGTTTGGAGCAGTTCTTTTGACTGATGGGTGGGACATTGTCTGTCTGTAGTTCAGCGTACACTGTGCTTGTACGTGTTCATTCTACACAACGTAGCTGCCACCCCTTTATGCGATGACCCCAAGGTGACGGAGCGTGGCGACTCGATGGATATAAGCAGCCCTCCTGGCCAGGAGGGTGGCTTATATTGGTCTTGCACCACAAGAAGTTACATGAAATTGTCTCATGCCTGAGACATTGATTAACAATTTGAGAACAATAAGAATATGGGCAATTTGCATAAAAAGGACTAAATATAAAGTAAATTGTAAATAGATAAACTACCAAGATAGTGTCTTTATACTATACTCTGTACTTGAATTACTTGTACTACTTTACTCAGCTTTCACCGATGCTGTCTTGGGTTCCGTACTCAGGTGTTGCTGACAAGTCGGGTGTCGTGGCTGTAGTTGGTCAAACCTCCACGGAACTGCATCCTATCTGAATCGACGGTCCATACCGAGCCGGTGGCACATAGTTGTAGTTTCTTTCGTACTAGTAGAACTTTATCTCCAGTTTTCTTGGTAATTTTACAAGATTCTCATTTATTTCTACTCTAGGAGAACTTTGCTTTTATTGTCAACACCTTTTTGTTCCTTTCATTTAATGCTTTATGAATGCATGTTGGTTATTGATGTTTTATGACTCTATGTTGGGTAACTGCGATATTGTGAGTTCTCATGCTAGCTATTAGCATAAGACAACTCGGGTCTCATCGGTTGGTGGGACTCGGGTCATCACAATCCCCTTTAAGAATATCAAGGAAAAGGTTAGGGGAATAGGATGAAGATGTGCAAGATGGAAAACCCAAGAAGAGATGCGTTAGGAAATATCACTGGAGTAAAAGAGATGGAACAAGGTTTCAACTTTGGGATCATTGGGACAATAGAGACACTTAGAAGCCAAGGGAATACCCCAAAGTTGGATTTGATCATCTGTAGGAAGCCTATTGTGAATAACTCTCCATGCAAGAACGGTCATACGCTGGGGGAGTTTGAGGTTCCACAAGGTTTTGTAGATCGGATGATGAGTGGAGTTCGTGAAGTTGAGGAGATAGGCAGAGGAGATTGAGAAGTTGTCATGGGAGGAAGGAGACCAAATAGGTTTACAAAATGTGATTGGGGATATGGTGAAGATATTGGGCCTGAGAGGGGTTCGAGATAACATCCTTGACCGAAACAGGCTCAGGAGAGACTTCCACGGGAAGGAAATCTTTGAGAGGTGAGTCCCCAATCCAAAGATCCATCCCAAAGTTGATCATACCCTCCTTCACATTCCAACGAAGGAAAGGAAGCATGTCCCTATAGGCCTTCGCCAGAGGCTTGAGTCTGGGGGGGGAGGTGAGGAGAGGAGATGGAGAGATGACCATAAAGATTTCTCTTCAAGGTAGCATAAGGAGAGTCGCCAAAGAGAATGTTCCAAACACGTTTCATTCTAAAGGCATGGTTGACCAGGGAAATATTACAGACCCAAAGACCTCCGCAATGAGTATGGTGGCAAATTCAGTTCCAAGCGATCCAGTGATGATGCTTGGAAGAATCAAAAGAGCCTAAAAGGAAATTAGCAAGTGTAGAATCCACTCTCCTGATGACTATTTTGGGGACCTCAATAGCTACCAAGATGTGAATGGGGATAGAAGTGAGAACATGTTTGATGAGAAGTCTGGCTGTGTTCAAAAGGAGATTAGCTTTCCAACCAGAAAGCTTAGAGAGGACTTTATTAATGAGAGGCTGGAAATATGAGATTTTGGCACGGCCAGTGAAGATAGGGCATTCGAGGTAGGTCAAGGGGAAAGAGCCCAACTGGAAACTAGTAATATCAAGAATACGAGAAAGCCGGCCAAGAGGGAAGTGCTTTCCCACGAAGCAAAAGCACTTAGACAAGTTTAGTCTTTAGCCAAATTGAGATTAAAAATTCTAAATGAAGACTTTGAGGTTAGAGTTGGATCTAAGGTTCCCATTTAGAAAAAGAATGATGTCATCCGCATAAAGCAGGGTAAGAGGAGAAGGGACTACTCTATTGATGGAGAAGGGGGAGATCTGGCCGTGGAAAGCTAACTCTTTGATGCCTCGGATAAAAGGTTCCATGAAGATGTCAAAGAGGAAGGGAGATAGTAAATCACCTTGTCTCAAGCTTCGACAAACTTTGAAAAATGGGGCAGGGCAGCCATCAACCAAGATGGAAGAGCCATCGTGCCGAACAAAACATTTGATGAGGTTGATGGCATAATCGGAGAAGCCAAATTTACTGAGGATACGAAAAAGAGCTTCCCATTCCACACAATCAAAAGCTTTCCTCAAGTCTAACTAAAAAAGGCATGAACATATCTCAACCATGCATGAACGTATCTCAAAAGGCATATGTAGCAATCAAGAAAAAAAACATATGTGGCTGTCCAAAAAAACAAGCAGCTCCATCCTTAAAACATAATTGTCCACAACAAATTATAGTCCACATCCAAGACAATATTTCACAAATCCTACAACGTAACAATCTATTGATACACAACTCTCATGAGACAAGATCCATACAAGTTTCTATAATAACTTGAGATAAGTTCTACACATCTACTAAAATGAGAAGTCTCCAATAATGTCAAACTTAATCTTGTATTCCATTCTCTGCACGAAATAATTCACATTCTTTAGTAATTACTTTGAAAGGCTTAGCATGTACATATTAAGGCCACAATTAATATGCAAATTTACATGCTGTAAACATTTTGTTACACCTCTCTCTTCATGTTAGCAAGGGATTGTTACACCTCTGTCTCTTCATGTTAGCAAGAGATTACTTGAAATTCAAAAAGAAAAACACACATAAGTCAAGATGTACATATATGTTGGAAGGAAAAATTTTATGAAGGTTAAAATTACCTCTTGGAACATGTGGTTCGGTAGTGCCCAAAGATGGCAGGCCCTTTTCCTAACTTCATGTTTTGATGAACATGATTCAATAGTTAACTACATATGCTCATATTTTCTGGAGCACCCCTTCTCCTTAACACATTTAGCTGGATTTGAATATTCTAAAACCTCACTTGTGACAATAATACGAATGAAGTAAAGAAAAAAAGAATAAAAAGCAAGTGGCTTTCTACTTGCATAGAGAACTCCTTGAGGTGTTTATCTCTTGTTAATCAACCAAGAGTGGCAAAGCTTTCAGATTGCACAGTGGGACGGAAGTTGTCACACAGCGAGACACAATGTTGATGGTAGGTAATAAAAAGAAGAATTTCCCCTCTAGAAAATGTCACCTTCAATTGTAGCTATTTCTAAAGAATACAATCATGTGTGGACATAATCTTACCAAACTACAAGAGGACTTGCTCAATGTTGCATAAAAGTAAACAAACAAAAAGTCACCAATTTTATGTAGAATGAAAAGTGCATTAAGTATACCTCATGTTCAAATATCTTTTCATTCAACTAGTAGCCAACCTAGACACGACCTAAAGAAACAAAAGCATCTCATAATGCATGTATCAAATGGAGACATTTGAGTACTTGATGCAAAGGCTTATCTTAAGTGAACTGAAATTTGTCTTTACATGCGCTTATATTTAATGTAAAAACTACAGACCAAGGATATTACCAGTAGCAAATCTTTCAAAGCTTTTTATTTACTAATAATATTCTTTTTCACACACTTCTTTTGTCTAAACAACTAGAACAACAGTTGTGCATCTTCATTTAGTTACCTGAGACATCTCAACGGGTTCAAATGACGTTGTCGATGGTGGGTCACACAACAAGCAATGAGGTTGATGGTAGGAGGGAAGTGGTCAAACTAGGTGGTGCCTGACAAGAGGAGGAATACTAGGTGATTGCATAGCAATCATAGGGCCTAATTTGACTAAACTAAGTTAAAAACCTAGCACACATTATGTAAATATCGGATCCATTACGTGCATTGCATGCTTAATTGCATTTGTATATTCTTAACCATAATTCTACCATTTTATGGTCCATTGAGTAACAGTGCCAATTTATCCATGTAGGACCATATTCTAGGATCAAAATCGAAAATAAATAATGCAAAGAAGATGCCTCTGCAGTCCAAAGACAAGGAAGGAAGCCAACAAGAAAGTGGGGGACAAGCGCATGCAAATTCAAACAAGCCCTAATTCAGCTAGGACAACCATGTGCAGATTCATCCAAACCCTATGCATGTCCAATTAACGTACCTACCTACACCATGCACATACCCATACACCTTGCACAAACATGTGCACACACATAAATTGCTATTTCATGTGTACACATCACTATTTATACACACACATACATCAATATTATTGGTGCACATTTACACTACCACATATATTTTTCCTATTTTTATTTACACCTATGTGGACCTAATAGTAACCTACTATATGATATTATTTACTATTTTCTCTAGGTCCACTCTTCCACACAACAAGGCCCACTACCCTTCCTAATTACCCCTACATAACCTAATCCCTACTCATCTCCACGCCAACACTAAGCCACCACTAAACCCACCTTAGCCAACCCACTAAGCTAAACCCATATCCCATGCCAACCCCTCTCCCTTATCCACTATTTGACCACTCTTGACTTGCACCCTCACCTCAAGTTGTACACTACACCTAGAACCTTCCACCCTTAGGATGTACTCTAAAGTAGAGCCCTCAACCTATACCTTAGGACCACCATAACTAGTGCCAACACCTATAAAAGACCCTCCCCAAGGGCACCAACTGATTAGGTAGATTTCGTACGCAAAAAGGTTGAGTTTGAAAACCTGTCCTTGTAGTTGCATAAAAATCCACTATCAAATACAATTTATAACCGAAACTCTGGTGAGTCCCGGGTCGAACATGGGGAGGCAAACGCTGATTAAAAATCGCGTTGGAATTATTGTCACAAAAGTAGATTAGCTGGTTGAAATTAATCTACGATAGCTATTCTACTTAAAGAATAAATAGTAGAAGAGAGAGATAAAATAATACAAATAAAGAGAAAATAGGGAGAGAATAAACAAATATTTTATAACGATAAAATCTTGTCCATTACATTTACTTGCTACACTAGAAAGCTAGAAATCTACACCAGAAAGCGATAAAAAGAGGGATGAGAAAGTCTTCCTCAACAACTACTTGGAGGATGAGCTACGTTGATAGAGCACCCGAACGATGGGGATGAGATGCTGGATGAGGGAGGATGAAGTTGGAGGACGGAGGATGGAATAAGGCGACGCTGCAGCGAGATCCACTTCCCGAATGGTGGTGAGAGGACAACCATGGGTGCTCCATGAACGGGGATGAAAAGATGGAAAAATTATGTTTAAGACTCTAGTGGAGTAACCTAGGTATGGGACTAGCTCGTAGAGCTTTAGAGGAGGTGAGAGAAGAGAAGGGATGAAGAAGAAGTGGAAGATGTAGGGCTTTTATATAGGAGAGATTTGAGGGCAAAAAGGTCCTTTTACATGCTTAATCATGAATACAGGGCCTTTAGTGACGGATATACACATCGCTAATGCCCCACGTCGCTGAAGGCATGCGCTCAATCTCCACTATGCGATGGAGATCGGAGCGCTCTCCCAAAGCCACATCGACAACTACTCAACTTCAAGCGTTATGTGCCTTCACACCAAGTGATGGCTGATCAGGGCTACTCAATGGAGATCGGATAGCCATCATCTCACGCTGATCACGTGCTTAAGTCGTGTACCCCGCATTGACTAGCGCGTCATCATGCGCATGTTGGTAGTTGCCCATCCAGCAAGGCACATAGCAACCTCTGCAGTTGCTCGATCACGATCGAGCGGTCAAATTTTCATCGTGCCCGCCCGAACTACGGATTGGAGGTGAGCAGAATCAAACCCGCATGTGGAAATTAACCTAAAATTTGTAGAAACTAATCTAAATGCAGAATGATGCATGTTATGCAATATTTATAATGCATGATGCTTCTATAGACTTAGGAAGATGCATAAATAGGCATTTTAGGCCAATTAGATGTGTGCACATCACTGACCCTCCCCCCCCCCCCCCCCCATTCTCTCTACACACCACCATCCCCTCCACCTTTACTCCCATGAGATTCCACCTTGAGAGCTCCTTCTCCAAGACCAATGGCTTCTCATGTGCCTACTTGGTCATCATGCTCTAGGTGAAAAGGAGGTAGGCTTCAAGCCAAGGATCCTCCTCACCTCCCAATAGGTGTGGTGTCCGCATTGGAGAGGCCACCTAGTTCTCTACCCCATTCTCTTTTTGATTTGTTTAGTGGGTTATTTATTTTCATTACTTGCTTTTTGAATAACTTGCTATTTACTTGCTTAGTAGAATAGATTTCTCTCTTCATGCACTTTTATGTTTGCTTTTTATATTGCTTTCTAGTTGCTAAACATTATCACATACACTCTTACACACCCACATATTTACACGACCATCACCTTCACCATCACCACCACATGCACACTTCTCTCATTCACATCACTCCATTAGCACATGCCCATCTTCCTTACACTCTCCACTCACACATGCCAACTCTCACTTACTTGAGCCAACACTCACCTACTCACCATCCCTAATCCTACACCACCATTAGAAACCCTAGGTCCATGGCTGTCCCATCTCCCTACCATAGAGCTCACCAAATAGATTCCATTGAAAACACAATTCTAGAGCAAACACTAGTCACCCCTAAGTATAGGATATTCATCTCCATTTCCTTAACCTTCACTATAGTCCACTACAAGCAAAACTGCTTTTGGCTATGATTAAAAACCATCGCCAAAAGTAACAAAATCATCTCAAGTTAGCGTCACAGAAGGTTGCGAAGGAATAGTCTTTCGCGACGGTTATTAATACTAATCATCTTTAATAGTAATAACCCTATTTGTCATGATTAGCTTTCTTTACAACTACTTATAACCATCATTAAACCACTTTTGCGACGGTTATTAAAAATCGTCACAAATTCATTAAACAAATAATCGTCGCTACATGTAATTTTGCCACAGTTGTATAAACGTCAAGAAAAATAGGTTGTGAGGTGGGGTGAGTCGTTTTGCTGACTTTCGCGACGATTTTACAACTGTCACGAAAGGTACATTAGGGACGGTTATTCGAATAACCATCGCCAAATATATATATATATATATACTTTTTAATTAATTAGATTTTACCAATGATAATTAAAGCTAACATTTAAATTATCCTACATAACATCCAATAACACATGCATAACATTGAATAAAACAAATATAATAGGAAATAAACATTACATTACTACAAATTAACTTAGAGAATGTTTACAAAAGAGTAACATTACATAAATAAACCCTAAACATTACATAAATAAAAATAAGAAATATAAAGAAAAGATGTGAGCTAAACTCCCGCACCAATACCATGACCAACACCTCCTACGCCAAAATCCTCATCTGGCCTATGACATGTAAGATAATGGAAGTTGCTGTGATCAGTTCCACCTCCACCTCGAAGTATGGCCATCATCTCTGCCCACTGCGCCTACTGCTGTGCCATATGCTCCTTGAAATCTAGTCTCTGTTGGCGGATCTCCTCTCTAGTAGCTCGTAGCTCTCTGATCACGTCGTTCAGTTGGGTCTGAGTTTGTTGTACCTACAACCTCAACTGCTCCGGAGGCATAACTGTCCGGAAATCCTCCTCAGGTGTCATAGGAGGCTGCTAGGTCATAGAGTTCTCGTCTGTAGGCGGGGGTGGGTGGACCAAGTTGTACATTTCTCCTTAATTACATTTTAATCTAAGTAATATGTTCGACTAAAATGAACTTATTCTTAGAAAAATGTAAATAGGCGGAGGTGGGTAATAACATGTTGGCCTTGTTCTTCTTCGCCTGATCCTATAGAAATTACATATATATTTTTATTAGTAAATAAATTAATAATAATTAAATTTTAACACATAACATGTTTTTTAACTACCTTCGTCTTAGGCTTCCTCCAATGCTGACAACAATTCTTCCATACCTCTGGCAGTGTGGAAGGAGGTACGTTCCTCAAGGCCTCCTCATATTTCATATTCACAAAATACTAAATAATAAAAAAATAAATTATATAATTAAAATGTATATATCAAAGAAATTTTAAAAAAAATTTCTTACCGTTCTTTTCATATGAAGTCTCCAGTCTCGATGACGCCTCGACACATGATTGAGGATATACTTGGAGGTCTCTGGATCATCCCCCCAAAAGAAAATCACCTATAAAGTAAACATTTATATACATCAAATCACATTAAAAGAAACATATATAAACCTCAATATATATTAATTACCACTAAGTGACGAATGATCTCCCTCTTGAGTGCCTTTGGGACAATCCACCAATCAAAACAACAAAGGGGGATGATGCTTTTCACAACCTTAGAGAGCTTGCTGCTAAATGGAGGGTAGTTGGGATCTTCCCCACTAGGGGTGATCTTCACCTTCACCCTCATGCCTTCTGGTATAGCCTCCAAGTTGCTATTTCTCGTTGAAACTCTTCCTTTCTTTTTCACTGAAATTAATAACAATAATAGTATTATGAATGAAGAGTACATATGAAATTTAAAAACTTTTAAAATATAGAAAATAACAATTTACACTTGTCAGTAGTATTGGGCCCTACCTAAGCAGGGTCTATGTTGGCCTCAGGGTGGCCAACCTCAGCATCCCTCTCATTCTTCCCCTCATCCCCATCCTCGTCCTTGTCGTCATAGGAGTCATGTACGTCGTCCTCGTCCCCCTCGTCCTGGTTATGGTCATGACTGTCAACCTCATCCTCAGGCTCGAGTAATGACACAAACTCAAGGATTACTGGATTCTTCCCCTTCCCTATAAAAAGGGACCATGCAAGTGCACCAGGGCAGATATATGTGTGTACGAGGGGGATTGAAATTGGGAGTGGGTACTAAATATGTATCAGTGGTAAGAGTGTAGGGGTCTTGGGGGGAGTAGGCTGGGTAGGGAAGGTCTGGGTGCAGGGAGGCTGTGTATGGGGAGGCTGTGTGGTAGGTGGCTCCATGGAAGGAGGCTGTGTGGTACGAGCGTCCTGGGTATTGGGGGTGGTGTCAGGACTTCTTCGACGAGAACCCCACTTCTTTAGTTTCACCATCTGAACAACATAAAGAAACAATTAGTGACAAAAAAAAAAATTCATATGAAAAACATGCATATAACTGAAAGAAATCATTAATGCTACCCTAAAACAATACTAGCTGGGTAGTAGGAAAAAATTAACAGAACTATGTCAACAACCTATAATGAGAGTAAACCAATTATTATATCAGTATAAGAATGATTTATGAGAAAATTTATATTATAAAAAAAAGGTTAGTAAATTATACCTTATATATCAATGTTTATTGGACTTGGATCTAAATCTGGTTGTTGAAGTTCTTGACATGCTTCAGGTTCTAATTCAGGTTCCCCTTCCTTTTGAGAATCGTAATAATTACATGGCATTGTTCTAATAAGAATTATCCATCCAGTTTTGCTATTATCAGTGACGTAAAAGACTGAGTGACTTAATAGGATAAAGTGAACGGTTCAGTGTTTTGAAGAATTAGATGGTTATTATTCAAATTTATATACTTCTGCTTTTTATCAACCCTAAACCCGATGCCTTCCTTGAAAACATCAAATCATTCACAATTGAAGAGGACAAGTCTACGATCATATCTAAAGCTAATCTCAAGAATTTCCTCAATCTGTCCATAATAACCATCAAACCCACCGGCTAATTCGCAAGGAACAACAACGCCAGCTTGTTGTGTATCCTTTACATCATTAACAGATTTGATTCTATATCTGAAGCCATTTATGATGTACCTAGAATGGTAATGTCCATAACTCAATGGATTATCGGATATTACATCAAAATCTTCCACCCACCATGGGTCATTATTTTCTTTCATTTTAGTAACACGCTGCTTAAACCACTCAGGAAAGAGTACATCACATGCATTTGGATGTAACAATTGTTTTAAATTCATCGTAGAAATGATCGACTTCAAGAATTTGCTTTAATAAATATGTTAAATGCGTGAAATCGGGTTTTAAGAAGATGCATTGTAGTATAGGTTGAAATCACACGAAAACAAATACAATTTATACTCGAATTTTGAAGTTTGAGGTCGAACGCAGGGAGCAAGTATAGAAATTAATCTCAAGATCACAATTTAAGCACAAGATAGCAATATATAAGGAAAACTCCAAGTAATAATGATATATATATGAGAGAAAATGTCAATAGTGAAAAAAGATTTGGGTAAAATGGTGATTTGAATCACCAATTACCCTTATACAATCAAACTCAACTAAATGAATAGTATCAATCAAGTTTATATCCGAGCAAGCTTAAGTGCACTATGTCAGAGGTAATCAAATGATGGCTGGTAATATCAAACGGCTTAAACAACCCTCAGCTACAATGCAAAGGCACTGTTCTCTTCTTCTTCTTTGGCTTATCCTCCTTCTCTTCTTTCCTTCTTTCTCAACCCTTTCTCTTCTTCACTTCACGCACAAGGGCTTCGCCCCCTTCCTCATGACTAAGTGTTGAGTCTCCTTTCTTCAAAGCAAGACCCCCCCTCCACCTCTATTTCTCTTCTTTCCTTTCAGAAACCCACTTAACTGGATGTCTAATTAGGTAAACAGGCAGGTAACCGGATCTGGCTAGACCAGCGTGGCGTGACCACAGGTGAGGCGTAGGCTAGGCATGTGTGGGGACCTGACCCTCAATGACTTGGGTGACAAGCCCTCTTCATAAATTCTTCTTATGCACTGCGGAGAGCTCCTATGTCCTTGATGTGGAACTATCTTGGTTGCAGTTCTTCACGTGCTAGTAGCAACTAAGGGCTAGTCCAATTGAGGGTGAGGGAGCAGTCAACACTCCTAATTGAGAGCCTGGATCTGTACCTGGGTGAATTCTTCTTCACCTGAAGGTCTTGCCTGGAGCAGTTGAGGAAAGAACATGGCTCCAAGGTATCTTGAAGCTGCTCGTTAATGGTGGCAACCAACTTTGTACCTGAAATGGAAAACATAGCCTTGCAGCCTCATTAAATAAGCTCAGGAGATGCGTATAGATGAGAAGAAGGCAGTGGTGGCGGTGGCATGCCATGGAAGTGGTCGGAGATGGTTGGCGGACGTGAAAAACGAAGGTAGAAAAGGGGTTGTTCGGTAGGGCGAATAAGAGATCAAAGCCCCAAATTTCTTTGGGGCATTTGATCAGTGGAGGGAGACGATGCTCGCTAACATGGTGGCGGATGGAGAGATGGTCTGTGGCAGCGAGAATGCTTCATTGGAGGTACGCCGACGAGGTGGAAGATGGAGGCGTGGATGGCACGAGAGGGGTCGATTCGAAGCGGAGGTGATACGGTGGTGATGAGCAGATGATAGGGAGTCGTTGAGACTAAGTAGTGGATGAAGGGGGACAGATGAGGCACCGGGTCTGGTATGGCCGACGCCAAAGACGAAAGATGTTCCAGAGGTGGATAACTGCGACGACAGAGGGTTAGTAGGCCCCTCACCGGTATTCTAAGGTGCAGAAAGATGAGAGGAAGGAGAACCGACAGCTTATTGTACGTGGCAGCCGGCGAAAAGGTCGAAGGTGGAGAGTCGTCATAGCAAGGTGGAGCAAGTTGAATGTCATGGGCGATCTTTTATAGGGCTTAAGAGAGCTTGGAGAACAGGAAACAAGCTCCATAGATTGGTTGGGATTCAAGAAGAACCCCACTGATTTCGTGGGTTCGCCCACACGAATCAGAGGGAGTTAGGAGTCGAAATTGATCCCAATATGTTTCCCTAGGTGTGAACATCAATCCCACCAAATTTGGTGGGATTTGATTGAAGTTTGAGTAGGATTTCAATCGGTCAAAGCTTGCCTGGAGGTCGATTGGCCTCCAATGGTGGCAAGGACTAAATTGCAAAGAAGGTGAAGAAGTTGGGGGGCATTTTGCAAAGATTTCAAAAGCTGAGGGACTATTTGAGAGAACAAGAGTCAGACTTGGACCAAAATGCAAACTATGTCAAAAGGATCTCAGATTGGGCCCAAATGTTGGTATAAACCTAATTTGGACCCAAGGAATGTAATGGTGAAGTTGGATTTTAGTTTTGACCAAGTTTGACTAGTTAAGTTATGCAAAAACCCAAATTAGGGTAATTATCTGTCTGAGACTATTTCAGGCCAGAATGGGTTCTGATGGTCAAATCAAAGATACAAAACCCTATAGAATATTTTTCTATGAATTTTAGATGGTTTAGGTGAATTTTATCCTGACCAGAACCTCAGTTAACTAAATGGGTTTGTTTTTAGGATTTTAGATGTCCATTAATTCTTGAAATGCGTGAAAATCCATTTTGTTCTACATGAATCTACTTATTAGACATTACTGACCAAATAACCTTTAATAAACCCCTGAAATACCCCATGGTTATTCTGTATTTGTGGAATGTTGTTAATTTTATAGAAATAACCTTGTATTCTTCTCTTCTTTTCAAAATAGGATAATATTCCCTTAGGACCTTCTGATGGATATGTAGGAGCATTTATCAACCATTTTAAACCAAATTTAGCTAGTTATGGCACATGATGGTGTTCGCATCATAACCCCATTCCTAACTTTTGCTAATCCCTTAGCAAAATTCTATTGATCGAACCAATTATCTAGGTTGGATGTAACTGTTAGGATGCCCTACTAAGCCGCAACTCTAGGAATCAGATCTTAATACCAAAAATAGGCCTAGAGGTACTCAAGTACCAGCCTAGATCCATACCTGACTACCTTTCGCCTCAGTCAGCCGTGAAGGTTTCTAAGGCTCGAAGGAACTATCCTAAGGTTCATCAGACCCAGCGGTTAAAGCACCCATGCTTGTAACATGGTTAGCCCAAGTTCAGTTTGCTAGTGCATTTTTTTGTAAGAGAGAGAGAATAAAGAAGATTTCCATTTGTGGAGAGCTTTCTCTCTCTCTTTTTCTTTTCATTATATTTTTCCTTAGATCCAAATTCAGATTAGCCCTAAACACATTCTGTATCAGATTCCTTGTCCCCACCATTAATCAATCCTCGCAGGGTCCCTAGCAATCGATGCTTCGAGATAGCACTGCCCATGGCAACCCCCAAAACCCTGGCTTTTGACACTTCAGGATAGTGCCACCCATGGCATTCTGTAGCTAAATCCAAACCCTGACAATCGACATTTCATGATAATGCCGCCCATGGCATCTAAACCAACATAAGGTGCTTATGTGCCCCTGGTAGGATATTTAGATATCCTAGGAGATAAGCACTGAGGAGACGATATGTTATTACGCATCTTCGAGGGGAATTTCTCGCCTCTCCGCACCAGGAACTCATCCAAATCAACTTGTGTTTTCGAGCCACTCCTAATCTAGATCTTAGGCCCATTTTCAGAATAGCATAAATGCCTTTCTGGCATGATTTCATATTTAAGCTCACTGAACTAGACTGTGTGTGATTTAGGGTAATTAAATTATCGAGTCCCGCAAACCAGAGTTCAGTTAACGGGGTCGAATAATCCCTAAGCCTTAGACCTAATACACAAGCTTTACATTTTCCCCATCCTCTTAAGGATTAATTCGGATCTTGACAAGTACGTGAGTGTTTAAATCTCAGAACAGATCCAAGAGGCCTATGGTTGGTATTCGCCACTAATCCCATAAGTTTTAGCCTTCCAGGTCTTAATTCATCATTCGATCCAACCTAGAAGTTATGTAAGTTCCATATTATTTTAAAGGGACTCAATTTTTTTCTTTATCTTTTTGCTCCTTTCTTTTGTTTTCAATTTTCTTCCCCCTTTTTTTCATTTTGCTCTCAAATGGATCTTCTTTTCCCTCAACCTCCATTTTTTTTCTTTTTTCTTTTTATATGCCCAATCCTTTTGTGATTTGATTTTCACAGCATTTTGCACTTTAATGTCCCCCCACACCTACGATTTGCAATTTCCTCATTATAAATTAGGTGGGTTCGAGTTCAACTTAGATTGTACATTAGAACAAGGTTAAAGGGTGGGTGGAAGGGTCGGGGTGACTGTTGTGGACGATTTTAAGCTTTGATACAAGTACCAAAGGTGGAGTTGGCTATTCTAATGGATGAGCCCTAAAGTGCAATGTGAGTCCAGCAAAGAGTTATGTCAAAAGGGTTTCAGATTTTTCAAAAAGATGACGGGTTGCCTCCCATTAAGCACTAAGTTTAACGCCATCAACTGGACGTAGTAAGCTCTGGGAGAATGGAGACCAAAAGATAACTCAAACAAGTTTTTGTTAGTGAGTTCAATGAATGGTTTGAGTCTTTGATTGTTCAAGATAAATGGTTCAGAATCAAGAATAAGTTCACTAATTTCTATAGCCCCATTTCCAAAAACACGTCCAACAAGGAATGGTCCAATCCATTTTGATCTGAGTTTTCCTAGGAATATTTTGAGTTTGGCGCTAAAGAGTAGGACCTTCTGACCAGGATGGAAAGATTTTCTTGATATGTGCTTGCCGTGAAAGGCTTTAACTTTCTCTTTGTAAAATTGTGAGTTCTCGTATGCATCATTGTGTAGTTCCTCGATCTCGCTCATTTGTAATTGTCGGTGGGTTCCAGCCTTAAAAAGATCTATGTTGCACTTTAGTACTGCCTAATAGGCTTTGTACTCCATTTCAAGGGGTAGGTGACATGCCTACCCGTACACGAGTCTGAACGGAGACATACCTAATTGGGTTTTGTGGGTGGTCCTATAAGCCCACAAAGCTTCCAAA
The DNA here is from genome assembly GCA_037157565.1 of Thalassia testudinum. Classification (NCBI taxonomy): domain Eukaryota; kingdom Viridiplantae; phylum Streptophyta; class Magnoliopsida; order Alismatales; family Hydrocharitaceae; genus Thalassia; species Thalassia testudinum. The sequence goes on from JAZHRO010000067.1 coordinate 50,385,164, forward strand.
AGGCGAGCTGACAAATCCTTCCTATCAGGCTGAACAGTGACCTGAAGGATTTTCTTGATCTTCTGATTAGATAGTTCAGCTAATTCGTTGGTTTGGGGGTGATAAGGAGTATAGATTCGGTGCGACACCCCATACTTTGTCATCAGGGATCTGAACTATGTATTCATGAAGTGGTTCCCTCCATCAGATATAATAGCACATGGGACACCGAACCGTTAGAAGATGTGCTGATGAATGAACTTGATTACCACCTTATGATCGTTGGTTCATGTCGGGATGGCTTTGATCCATTTGGACACGTAGTCCATAGTGAGGAGAATGTATTTGAAGCCACCCTATTTGGGGAAGAGGTCCATAAAATCAATCCTCCATATATCAAAGATTTCACACACGAGAATCAATTGTAAAGGCATCTTATCACGGTGGCTCATGTTGCCCAAGGTCTGACGAGTACATGCCTTATAGTAGTCGTGTGCATCTTTGAAGATGGTGAACCAATAGAAGCCGCACTGGAGGACTTTAGATGTGGTTTTTTGTCCAGAGAAATGTCCGTCGCAGGCCTAGTCATGGTAGAAGGACAAGATGTCCTAAATTTTCGCTTCCAGGATGCATCGTCTGATGATCTGATCAGTACCAATGCAGAAGAGGTACAGGTCTTCCCATATGTAGTACTTGGCATCAGAAAGTAATTTGTCTTTCAAATGCATGAGTTCACTCCTCGATGATTTCGAAGGGGACATCTTTTGCTAGAAGATTAGTCAAGGGGCACGCGAGTTTCGAGAAATCGGGAATGAATCGACAGAAAAAACTGATGTGCCCCAAAAAGGATTTGATGTCCTTAACTGAGCTAGGCATAGGTAGTTTGGAAATCAAATTAATCTTAGCCCGATCAACCTAGATGCCATTCTCAGAGATAAGATGTTCCAGGACAATTCTCTCAGGAACCATGAAATGGCTCTTTTCCCAGGAAAGAACCAAATTCACGTCAATGCATCGCCTGAGGATTTTCACCAAGTGTAGGAGGCAATCATCGAAATATTCCCCAAATACCGAGAAGTCGTCCATGAAGACTTCAAGGTAATCACCTACCATATCAGAGAATATGGCAAGCATGCACCGCTGAAAGGTGGCAGGTGCATTGCAGAGCCCGAAAGGCATCCTGTGTAATGCGTACATTTCGTAGGGGTAGGTGAAGGTAGTCTTCTCTTGGTCCTCAGGATGGATTGCCACCTAATTATAACCAGCATACCCGTCCAAGAAGCAGAAGAATTGATTTCCCACCAACTTTCGAGTATTTAATCAATAAATGGCAGTGGGAAATGATCCTTTTTCGTGGAGGCATTCATTCTTCTATAACCAATGTAGACTCTCCATGAGTTTGCGATACAGGTCGAAATGGTTTCTCCGATTTCAGTCGTAATCACGGTGAGCCCTGCCTTCTTAGGCACAACCTAGATTGGACTCACCCAACGACTATCAAAGATCAGGTAGATGATCCCAGCATCTAACCACTTAATGATCTCCTTTTTCATGACATCATACAGGTTCGGAGTCAGATGTCTCTGCAGTTCACGGGATGGTCGTGAGACCTCTTCAGTGTAGATGCAATGTGTACAATACGAAGGGCTGATACCAGTCAAGTCATCGAGAGTCCAACCAATGGTTCTCTGATGCTGCTGAAGGACAGAAATCAATTGTGTTTCCTGATCATAAGTTAGTCAGGAATTGATGATCACAGGAAAAGTGCGATTAGAACCCAAAAAGACATATTTTAGATGACCAAGGAGGGGCTTCAATTCCATGACGGGATTGTCAGCGACAGGTGATTCAGGGTGGGGTTTGGGAGCACAGGCAAGAGCTATAGGTGTGTCTAGGTCTGGTCTAGGCTCCTCTAACTGTGGGGCTTGATCCTCTTGTGGTTGAATATCAGGGATAAGAAGGTTTTCCATAGTAAATGGATCTTCAATCACGGACTCGATATCGCAAATTTGCTCAATAGCCCCACAGTTGATTCCTTTTTGGGCCTTAAAGATATCAATCTTCAAAGTTTTGTCCCCAAATTTCAACTCAATTTGACCCTCTTCACAATTGATGTTGGCCCTAGCCATGGCTAAAAATGGTCTCCCTAATATAATCGATGTATCTTTCAAATTCTCAGGCGCATCCATGTCTAGTATGATGAAATCCACGGGGAAAGAAATGTCACGGATCTAAACTATAACATCCTTGAGAATTCCTTTAGGTAACTTAATGGATTGATCTGCTAATTACAAAGTCACCTCTGTTGGTTTGAGCTCAGATTCTTCAAGGTGATCTAGTAGGGATGTGGGTATCAAGTTTATGGAAGCTCTTAGATCTTATAGAGCTCTATCAAACTGTATATCACCAATTGCACATGAGATCAGAAGGGTACCGGGGTCTTTTGCCTTAGGCAGGAGTTTGCTCAAAATGATGGAGCTGGCTTTCTCTGATAGTATGATCGGATTTCCGCCCTTAGTTCGTGGCTTACGCTTAGGTGTACAAACATCTTTCAGAAATCTTGCATAAGCTTGTATGTGGTGAAGTGCATCCATCAAGGGGATGCTTGTTTGTACCTGCTCAAAGAGCTTGACCAAGTCTTCCTCTAATGCCACGATGTTGGGTTTCATTTCTCCCTTTATCAAGGCCTTAGGAAATGGAACCTTAGTTGGTTCCTCTAGGATTGGCTTAGGCTCTTTATCTGGGATAGAAGTGTTCTGGGTTACCAATCTAGGGTTGGGATTTGCGGTATCAGGCTGGTTTGGCAAGAAAATGGTGGGTCCTATGTTGCTTTGCCACTACGGGTGGTGATGAAATTCAATCCTACCTGACTTTGGTTTGGGCTAGGCAAAATAGGTATCTGCTACTGAAACCCAAAATATGAAGTGGAAGCGTCCATCCCAATAGGTGATGGAGCAGAAGGGGTCTGATAAACATAATGTGCTTGACCCTGATTTGGGTTCATAACGCGCCTCTGGTTCGATATGTTATTTGGGTTCAGAAGAGGCTAAGAAGGAAGTGCACTAGGCTGGCGAATAGTTGCTAGCTGGGCCAATTGATTGCGTAGTTCATAGATCTCTTCTTCGTGCTGTTTCTGCCTACCAAGGTCTAAAGAATCAGGGATGTCTGGTCCTCCTTAGGTGGGCCAAATTGGAAATTTTGATTGAGCCTTGGTTGAGTGGGCTGATACGGTCGTAGGTTTTGTGGTCGGGGTTGGAATTGAGGTCTCAAATTTGGGTTATTTCCTAACCATGCAAAGTTGGGATGATTACGCTATCCAAGGTTGTAGGTATCAGAGAAAGGATTGTTCTAGATGATTACACCATCATGTGCTGCATTATGCCAGCAAGACTTTAACCGAACCACAGCAAAACTATATCGTCACTGAAAAGGAATTACTTGCTGTAGTTTTTGCTCTGGAAAAGTTTAGGTCTTATCTTCTTGGGTCTAAGGTGGTTATTTTCACTAATCATGTGGCAGTGAAACATCTCATTGCTAAGAAAGATTCTAAGCCACGTCTGATTAGGTAGATCCTACTCCTTCAAGAATTTGACTTGGAGATACATGAAAAGAAAGGAGTAGAAAATGTTGTGGTTGACCACCTATCTCGCCTTCCACTTAATGAATCTCTATCTGGAGACATCTGCGAGACATTTCCTGATGAAACCCTTATGGTGGTAACACCAATTTCACCTTGGTATGCTGATACCGTAAATTACTTGGTCACTGGAGAAACTCCTGGCTCTTGGGATGAGTAGAAAAGAAAGAGATTCATTTCCCAAGCTAGATACTTTCATTGGAAAGAGCCTGAATTATTTAGAATTGGACAAGACTAAGTATTGAGACGATGTGTACCTGAAGAGGAACAACAAAGTGTGCTGAGTTTTAAGGTTCTCCAGTCCGATTGTGGACACTTTGGTGCTAGAAAACTACTTTTAAGGTTCTCCAGTCCGATTTTTGGTGGCCTTCGTTATTTATGGATTCTCATAATTTTGGTAAGGCCTATATTAGATGTCAACGAACTGGAATGATTGGGAAGAGGAATGAGCTGCCTCAACACCCTATTCAATCTGTTGAAATTTTTGATGTGTGGGGAATTGACTTTATGGGCCCCTTCCCTTCGCCCCATGGCTATGAATATATCTTGGTGGCAGTTGATTATGTCTCTAAATGGATAGAGGTCATTCCTACGCATACAAATGACCACTCTGTGGTTTTGAAATTTGTGAGGGCCAATATCATATCTCATTTTGGCTGCCCCAAGACCATTATAAGTGATGGGGGACCTCATTTCTAAAACCACCACTTCAATCGGCTACTCAAGAGTCTGGGAGTGACTCACAAGGTCGCTACCCCTTACCATCCTCAGACGAGTGGCCAGGTTGAAGTGTCGAATAGGGAGATAAAAAATATTTTAGAAAAGACCGTTAGACTTGATAGGATAGACTGGTCCCAAAAGCTCGATGATGCTTTGTGGGCATATCGAATGGCCTATAAGACCCTTTTGGTTACATCTCCCTTTCGGATTGTGTATGGGAAAGCATGCCATTTACCCATTGAGCTGGAACATAAGGCACTTTGGGCTATTCGAAGTGTTAACATGGATTTAGAAAAGGTGGGTAAGGCACGACTTTTGGAATTAAGTGAGCTTGAGGAGCTGAGGAATGATGCTTATGACACCTCTCAAGATTATAAAAAGAGAACTAAGGTCTTGCATGATAAGTATATCCTTAGAAAGACCTTTGAGCCCAACCAAAAAGTCTGGCTTTTCAATTCCAGACTTAGGTTTTTTCCAGGAAAATTAAAATCTCATTGGGATGGGCCTTACACAATCACTAAAGTGTTTCCACATGGAGCTGTGGAGATTAAAAGCCCTTCCTCTTCAGCAACTCCCTTTATCGTCAACGGTCAATGGTTAAAACCATACATTACTCTGGATGGCCATCTGGTTGACGAGGTCACTCTTGAGGAACCTTAGCTCCTGCCATTCTTCACCTCAGGTAATATCTTCCTTTAACTGTTTTGTTTCCAATGAGGACATTGTTTGAACCAGGCATGGGGGAGAGGACCTGAGGCATCTGTTTATAGCATGTCTACATTTTGCATTCATTCATGCATATTGCATTTGAAAAAAAAAAAGGGTATTATTGAGCTTAATTGGCTAGGCCCTACATTCTTAAGCAAACCAGAACTTTAGGTTAGACTAAGTTGATTCTAGGTGTCGAACTTTAGAAGCTAAGAGAGCTACTAGCTTTAGACCTTTAGGGTCCTTTGTGGACTTAAAAACTTAAGTAGGAGTTAAGTTGCGGACCATTCCTCAAGAGGTTGAGGAAGGAAAGCTAGGGATTGAGTTAAAGGCTGGGTAGTACCTAGAGTCTTGTTCTACCTTTTGGTTTATGGGTCCTTGTAACCTAAGCATCCAAATTTCACACACACACTTGGTCTTGTGTAAGTAAGTGATCATTTTAATTCCTTTCTTAAAAGAAAATTTGGTTCTTTTAGTTTTGACTTAGGAGAAGCTTAAAAACACAATCTGATTGGAAGAGTTCCTGCCATAGGAGAGGTGGAGTATATACTCACCTTGAGGATGCGATGATAACATGTTACCTCCTCGATGCTTATCTCTTAGGATATCCATCCTATTGGGGGCATGTAATCGCATTGTGCGGTTGAGATACCATGGGTGGCCCTATCTCGAAGTGCCAATTGCCACAGGCCTGAATTCGCTTAAGAAATCCATGGACAATACTATCTCGAAGTGTCGATTGCCAGGAGTTCTTGGGGTCGCTATGGGCGGTGCTATCTCGAAGCATCGAAATCCAGGCGCCCTCCGAGATACGGTGATGGGGACAATGAATCCGACACTGACCGTGTTGATAGCTGATCCAAGGTTAGACTTAGAGGAATCAAACAAAAATATATATATTAAAAAAAATCCTTTTTCCTCTCTAGGTTGGCAATCATACCAACCTCAAATAACTCAGACCAATGCACATGCACGGATGCTTTAATCTCAGGGATCAATAAACCCTAGGGTAGAGTTAGAAATCAGGGAAACCTGTGCCTGCAACTCATCTTTAGCCAACCTAGTCTGTAACTTAGGAACTACTTGGGAACCTTAGGTCTAAAGTCTTAATTTAACTTGCTTCTAAAGGAAGACCGATTAGGTTGTCTAGTCTACTTGGATTGTTAGGTTATTGCTTAGATGTGCTAGGGACTAGCAAAAACTAGGCATGGAGGTATTTGATTAGCCCATATTTGTGGGCTATTTAAGTATTTAAGTGCCTCGACATTAAGTTAATTTTAACATTTAGATAGCATACATTAGGATGTAATTAAATTAATTCATATTTTTAGCTTAAGGGCATAATTCATGTGTGGCATTCATATCTAAATGCATTTAGAATTAACCTAGGATTGCATACATTTGATTAGTTAATTAATTAGGTGCAGTACATATATCATTTTAATTAACATAAAAGGTAAGGAGTTATGCATAAATAATCCTAATTATTTTATTATTTTTCTTCTCCTCCTTTTTGTAAGCTAACCACTCCGCCTCTGCCTCCTCCTCCTACGCATTCACTCGACGGTGGCCTATTTGAATTTCAAAATCTTTGTAGCAGTGGCTACAAAGGAGAAGGGTTGCCGTTTAGAGAAGGCCACCACCCCTTTCCTCACTATGTAGAGAACCTCGTTTCTCATCCACTCCTCACAACTAGCCACAACTGCAGCAGCGCGACTCCACCACCGTGGGCATGTGGTGTGACAGCCCACACTGCCAATCAGAGTCCCTGCATCACCGTGCTTCTTCTTCATCACCACCGCACCCACCAGCACCATCCCTGTGCACGTCCATCACAAGCGCAAGTACCTCCCTCCAGCACTCTCTGCCCTCGCTTCACCTTCTGCAGCAGTCCATCCGAGCGCACCTACCCCTCACAATAGCCCACCTGCACGCACTACACCTCCACTGCAGCGGGCATGCACCCACCAGCAGCTCAGCGCACGACCCCCCTGTGCCTCAGCCCATGCCGCACACCCATAGTAGCCTCTCGCACCTCCAGCCAGTGCCTCAGCCCCTACATGCCCTCAAGCAGCAGAGTGCGTGGTCCTCGCAGGCACAGCCACGCTCCCAGCAACAGCAACCGCCCGCCCCTCGCAGACTGGCCCTCAGCTCCAACAGCACACGTAGAGAGTGTGTGACTCCAGCCGACGTCGCCAGCCCATGCACATGCTCAGCTTCTTCTTCTTCTTCTCTGCCAACCGAAGGTACCCAAAGCCACCAAAAATGCAACCATCAAATCCAACCATGAAACTTCATGTCGAGAAGTCCATCAGATTCACCTCGACTCCCTGAGCTCAACCACACTTCCGGCCACACCAATCGATCACCTGACGGTTGGTCGAAGAACCTCACCACTGGTGGCTTCTTCCACTCTGACCAGCGACCACTGACGGCTGTTCGGAGCACCACCACCACCATCAAAAAGCTCTCATCATGCTTATCCTCCTCCAAGCTTCCTGCGGCCCATCATCGCCTCCTCGTCGTGCGTGCACAGAGGAAGCAAAATCCTTTATTTTCGGGTTAATTAATATTTACATTTGAGTGCCATTGCCAAACTCTCATTTTTATTTTAATATTTGATATATTGAGTGAAATTGCAATTTCATGCTCATGCTTTCTCATAATTACTTGGCTTTTATTATTCACATCTTTTGACATTGGTTTTAGCTTAAGATGTACACAATTTCTCTCTAATACATGTACAATTGGAAATTACAAAGATTGATCACATATTTATTAAATATTTCATTAAGGAAAAATTATGCATATAACCTTACATTCTCAAGTTATTGTGTGTCTTCTTTTAATCTCATTTCATGTCAGATTTGACTATGGATTTCGCACTCGATTGAACAAATACAAGGGAAAAATATTCGTGAATTTATTGCATCATTGCCTCCTTGTGGACAGGACCTGCTCTTCAGAGTGTGGTTTAATTTTATTTTAATTATTTTGTTAAGCGATTTTCCACCACTTTAACACTAAAGCGACAAATCATCTTAATCATATTATTCGAAAGCGAAAATCGTCTTACCAATAGGCTAGCTCGGAGTTTCCTCCAAAACCATAATCAGATAGGGGTGGATAAGCATCTGTCACCTGAGAGTGGTGGATGTTATGTGCAGCCTCCCTTCTTGAGGGTAGGTGCGTGTATGTGCTTTGCGGTGTAGCGGTGATCTTGCGTAGATGTCGAGTGATGTCATCTACCTTTTTCTCAATAATAGAGAACTTATCCAATTGACTAGCTACCAACTCCAAGTCAACGGATGTGGAACAGCCTTGAGATTCATGTACCCCTTGTTGTTTGTCAATGATCGGGTGGTCGTCCAGTCGTACGCACCCAGTGACTCATTATTTAGGGAGTTCTCGCACTTATTTTCAAGAATTCCCCAAATCTCATCTTCATGCTGACCCGTGATGCTGCCACCACAGGTTGCATTGACAAATAACTTGATGTCATCACGGAGCATGTGGTAAAAGGATTGGACCTGTTCCCACTTCGGGACTCCGTGATGGGGGCATTTGCACATGAGATCTAGAAAATGATCCCATGCCTCGTGTAGAGATTCTCTTACTCCTTGCGAGAAGTGAGTGATTTGGTGCCGCATTGCATTAGTTCGACCAATGGGATAGAATTTTTGTAAGAAAGTAGGCTGAAGTTCTTCCCATGTGTTGATTTGGTGAGGGTATGTCTGAAACCAATTGGCGACTTTATCAGCTAGAGAGAAGGAGAAGATTTTCAACAGTAGGCCATCTCTATTATGCAAGTCTGCCCTGAATGTGTGGGCCAAATGTTTTGGATAATTGATGTGTTGGAAAGGATCCTTGGAGTTCAAGCCATGAAATTTTGGGGTCATGTGAAGCATACTAGGCTTGATCCACCTCTGGTCCTCCTACAGAAATGTTGATTCGAGGTTCGATCTCCACCGCAGCGAGATTGTAGTGATCTTGCATTTGAGGGTGAGGCAATGGGTTGATGTAGGCATTGATCCGATCTCTGAAATCAAAGAATTGTTGTGGTTCAAAGTTAGGTTGTTCTTCTGGATGATCCATGGTTGTGGCTGGATATTCAAGTTTAGAAGTGTAGGAGTTTGAAGAGATATCAATGTGATCGGGTAGTTGCACAAACAAAGTCGAGGCTTGGCCTTGACGACAGTGAAAAACTAGTGGAGGCCTCAAGGGTGGTCTTAAGGACCTCCTCCTGTACATACACCGATGAAATAGATGAGGGACAGAAGGTGTGATGGACCCAATCAAGACACCCAAAGATTTTTGGATGACTATAGAGGTTCAAAGCGGGTGATACCTCTAAATCAAAAAGTCATCCACCTGAGAAATACCTGGGCAGCTTGGAAGGGAGAGTCCCGCAAAGACCCCTACACGGTAGAGCGTCCCCACGGGTTACAGGGTTTCCCCCACCTAACCTTCCTTGTCATCGCGGATCTAGGTAGACCTGAATGAATGACTTAACCTCTTAAGTCTACTAATTTTAAGTTTAGAGAGAGGGTGCTTAGGATTTCACTTGAACATTAGAATGAGTTTGTTGATGGTGACCTAATCTGAAGATTGGTTGACCCCACAAGGCGGGTGAACTTCATCTATATTTATCCTTGATTATTGGGTCCCTAATTTTAGGATTCAAGTGATGTTTAGCACTTTGATTTTATGATTTGCTTGTTTAGGTACTTTCAATCAAGGCTTAGGACACACACTTTTTTGGAGAGTAGATTTTCTTTTTAAGCAAATGGTCTCTAAAATCCTGAAATGGAAACCCTAATTTGGCTCTAATTGGTCCAATTAATTTCGTCCAAATTTGGTACCTAGAGCTCAATCAAGAAGGCGAGTAGGATACCTTAAACCCTAAATAGGTGCAGAAATCAAGATCGGGGTTTTTCTAGAGATGAATCAAATTAGGCAACTTGTGATAATTGATTCTAAATATGAAAAGCAAGTTGATCCTAATTGTTTTTTTCTCCTCTTTTTTTCTCTTCTCAAAATCAAGGGCTTTTAAGGAAAAAGGGAATGAAATTTACCTACCCTTGGAGTGTTTGATGTGCGACTAATCTTCCTTGGATGAATCTCTTGCACAAATCACAACCAAACAGATAAAACAAGTTAGTATCAAGTCAGGAATTGTAATTAAGAGATCAAATTGCATGTTGCTCCCTGGCAACAGTGCCAAAATGTTAAACATGCGAAATCGGGTTTTAAGAAGATGCATTGTAGTATAGGTCGAAATCACACGAAACAAATACAATTCATACTCAAATTTTGAAGTCTGAGGTCGAACACAGGGAGCAAGTTTAGCAATTAATCTCAAGATCACAATTTAAGCACAAGATAGCAATATATAAGGAAAACTCCAAGTAATAATGATGTATATATGATAGAAAATGTCAATGGTGCAAAAAGATTTGAGCAAAATGGTGATTTAAATCACCAATTACCCTTATATAATTAAACTCAAATAAATGAATAGTATCAATCAAGTTAATATCTGGGCAAGCTCAAGTGCACTGTGTCAGAGGCAATCAGATGATGGCTCGTAATATCAGATGGCTTAAACAACCCTCAGCTATAAATCAAAGGCATTGTTCTCTTTTTCTACTTTTTCTTCTCCTCCTCTTCTTTCCTTCTTTCTCAACCCTTTCTCTTCTTCTCTTCATGCACAAGGGCTTCGCACCTTTCCTCACGGCTAAGTGTTGAGTCTCCTTTCTTCAGAGCAAAACCCCCCCTCTATTTCTCTTCTTTCCTCTCAGAAACCTGCTTAATCAGATGTCTAATCGGGTAAACAGGCGAGTAACTGGATCTGGCCAGACCCACATGGCGTGACTGCGAGTGAGTCATGGGCTAGGCATGCGTAGGGACTCAACCCCCAGTGACTTGGGCGATAAGCCCTCTTCACATATTCTTCTTATGCGCTGCGAAGAGCTCCTGCATCCCTGATGTAGGACTATCTTGGCTGCAGTTTTTCGCGTGCGACAATGACTGTGGGCTAGTCCAATTAAGGGTGAGGGAGCAGTCAACACTCCTAATTGAGAGCTTGGATTTGCACCTGGGTGAATTCCGCGTCGCCTGAAGGTCTTTCCTGGAGCAGTTGAGGCAAGAACACGGCTTCAAGGTCTCTTGAAGATGCTCATTAATGGCGGCAACCGGCTTTGTACTTGAAATGGAAAACATGGCCTTGCGGCCTTGTCAAATAAGCTCAGGAGATGTGCACATATGCGGCAAAGGCGGTGGTGGCGGTGGCGTGCCATGGAAGAGGTCAGAGATGGTCGGCATACATGAAAAATGAAGGTGGAAAAGGGGTTGTTTGATAGGGTGAAAAAGAGATTAAAGCCCCAAATTTCTTTGGGGCTCTTGATCAATGGAGCAAGGTGACGATTGCTGACTTGATGGCAAGTGGAGAGATGGTCTGTGGTGGCAAGAATGCTTCGCCGAAGGTACGCCGGCGAGGTGGAAGGCGGAGGCGTGGATGGCGCGAGAGAGGTTGATTTGAAGCGGCAGTGATACGGTGGTGATGAGCAGATGATAGGAAATCATTGAGACTAAGTAGCAGACGAAGGGGGATGGAGAAGGCACCAGGTCTGGCCGACACCGGAGATGAAGGATGCTCCGGAGGTGGATAACGGCGACGACGGACGGTTAGAGGGCACTTCGCCGATAATGCGAGATGCAGAAAGATGAGAGGAAGGAGAACCGACCACCTATTGTATTTGGATTCAACGAAGAGGTCGGAGGTGGAGAGTCGCCGAAGTGAGGTGGAGTGAGCTAGAGGTAAGAAGTGTTTTTGGCTCTATTTCTCACTGAGGAGGTGAGGAATGTCATGGGCGATCTTTTATAGGGCTTAGGAGAGCATGGAGAATAGGAAACAAGCTCCATAGCTTTCTTGAGATTCAAGAAGAGCCCCACTGACACAGGAATTAGAGGGATTTAGGAGTCGAAATTGATCCCAATAGGTTTCCCTAGGTGTGAACATCAATCCCACCAAATTTGGTGGGCTTTGATTGAAGTTTGAGTAGGATTTCGATCGGTCAAAGCTCGCTTGGAGGTTAGTTGACCTCCAATGGTGGCAAGGACTAAATTGAGAATAAGATGAAGAAGTTGGGGGGATTTTTGCAAGGATTTCAAAAGCTGAGGGGTTATTTAAGAGAACGAGAGTCAGACTTGGACCAAAATGCAAACTAGGTCAAAATAATCTCAGATTGGACCCAAATTTTGGTACAAACCTAATTTGGACCCAAGGAATATAATGTTTAAGTTGTATTTTAGTTTTGACTAAGTTTGATTGGGTAATTTATGCAAAAACCTAAATTAGGGTAATTATCTGTTTGAGACTATTTTAAGCCAGAATGGATTCTGATGGTGAAATCAAAGATACAAAACCCTATAGAATATTTTTCTATAAATTTTAGATGGTTTAGGTAAATTTTATCCTAATCAGAACCTCAGTTAACTAAGCAGGCTTGTTTTGAGAGTTTCAGATTCCATTAATTCTTAAAATACGTGAAAACTCATTTTGTTCTGCATAAACACGCTTATTAGACATTAATGACCATATGACCTTTAATAAACCCCTAAAATACCCCGTGGTTATTTTGTATTTTTGGAATGCTGTTAATTTTACAAAAATAACCTCATATTCTTCTCTTCTTTTCAAAATAGGATAATATGCCCTTAGGACCTTCTGTTGGATATGTTGGAGCATTTATCAACCTTTTTAGACCAAATTTAGTTAGTTATGACCCATGATGGTATTCCCATCAATATACAAGTGTGCCACTTGACGATCTACTTCTGGAATCTCAATAAATTCTCTGTGTAGAATCCACCTTCCTTGAATTTCAAAAATAAAAAGACAATCTCTGTCATGTTTATTCTATCCTCGTCATAATTTCTCTCAAAATGATTGATTTCATGGTCTATCTCACCCAGATACATGCTACAAAAGTTCATGGATTCCTCAACTAAATATCTCTTGATAATTGACGCTTTTAGCTTAACTTTATTTAAAAGGTAATCCTTCAATTTTTTCAAATACCTCTCTATAGGATACATCCATCTGTATTGAACTAGCCCTGCGATCCTTGCTTCATTTGCTAAATGTATTGTTAAATGCACCATTATGTCGAAAAAAGCCGAGGGAAAAATCTATTCCATTTTACACAATATGATGAGAACTTGTTTGTCCCAATAGCGTAGTTGATGATAACTTCATTATCAGCCATAACTAGATTTAATTAGTCAAAATTAGAAGACAAATGCTACTACATAACCACTAGAGAATCATAATTCATTGTATATCCTTTCTGAGAATAATGCATTAAATCAGGGTTAAATGTGTAGTTTTAACAGAAGATCATAAATGAAAAACAATCATGGGGTTTCCCAGGGATTAAATGAAGGTCAAATGAGCTTTAAGGACTAACAAGAGGGTTCATGCAGACAAGAATGGGTTTTCACGTATTTCAAGAATTAACGGACACCCAAAACCCTAATTTCAAACCTGCTTAATTAACTAAGGCTTTGGTCAGGATAAAAGTTACCTAAAATTCTAAAAATTATAGAAAAATATTCCATAAGGTTTGGTATCCTTGATTTGACCATTGGAACCGATTTTTGACCTAAAACAGAGTCTCAGACAGTAAGTTACCCTAATTTGGGTTTCTACATAAATTTCCCACTCAAACATTATCAAAACCACAATCCAAGTTCACCATCAGATTCCTTGGGTCTAAATTAGGTTTTTAGCAAAATTTGGCCCCAATCAGAGGTCATCTTGTCCTAGTTTGCATTTCAATCCAATTTGATTCTTTCTATCTCACATATGCCCCTAACTTTTGAAATATTTGCAGAAAGCCCCCTACCATTGTCTCCTTCTTAACCAAACAGTCCCTACTGCCTTCCTTCAAGCCAATTCTTAAACCCATCTACCCACAACCGATCACAGCTGGCACCCTCCTAACCCTTTCGACCAATAAAAATAGGTTTCCTCACCTCCTCTTCCCCTCTACTCTCTTTCCCCCTCAATAAAATCTCATTTCGACTACCATTCACGCCATTTGCTCTCTGTCTTCCCCACGATTAGCCGAGCTTCGGTGAGGCCTCCACAAGCCACCGCTCTCCTCACCACGACTCCCAAAAGCATCGCCATCTTCACTACATCAAAACCCCTCATCTAATTCCACCAACCACCCATTCGAACACCCCACCAGACACAACCTCATCCGCACCACCTTCTCGCCTCCGTCTGGCCACCACACACACGATCATGCCACACAAACTCCACGACCACCTTCTCCAATACCTAACGATCCTCCTGAAGTGTTTTAATGTGGCCAAGAGGCCTTAACTTGTGCTTCAGGTCCTCGTCGTCCACTACCGTCACTACCATCTTCTCCGACCCCATCCACCTTACTCCGACCACTAACAGCTATCATTCCATGTTCAAGGTTTGCGGATCCATCTCATGAGTAGATTCACACCAACAATTGAAAGCCCCAATGGCAGCAGTTGCTCCAATTGAAGATGCACCCACAGCTTCTATGTGAGAAGAAGAAAGAGGCACCTTAGTGCCACATCGTGGAAGGAAAAGGTCCCGCACGTGTATAAGACATTTTTGTGTGATGGGCTCTTTGCCTCATGACACAGGGGTGAGGTCCCTCTCACCATAGCCCTAGCACACCTCGGCTACCTCCACACCCGGTAGCCCTAGCCACCCAGATTCGTTAACCCGATAATGCGCCTGATTTTGCGAGAGAAAAGAGAGAAGAAGAGGAGATAACTATGAGAGAGTAGGGGAGGGTTTTGCTCCATTGATGCATACATCAGGGTGCGTGCACTCTCAACACTTAGTCGCTTGGAGGAGATTGGTTCCCTTGAGCTGTGAAGGAAAAGAACTTGAAGAAGAAGAAGAAGAGAAGGCTTGTGCTTGCCTTCTGTTAAGGCATCTGATTGCTAAGCCTGTTGTTTGATCATTGTAGCGTTCAAGCTACTGTTGAGTTATTTGAATAAACTGAGATGCATCTTTAAATATGGATCTAAAAGGTGATTTAAATCACCATTTTTAGGATCATTTCCATTCTTTTTGTATCACGAAATTCTTGTAATACTCTTGCTTATTATTAAATATTATTTGAGTAGATTGTTATTCATTGAATATCTCTATTTTTGCTCTATTTATCATGCTCATTATTTATGATTAGAGATTAGTGCGTGAATTCCACATTTGCTCCCTGTGAATGACCTTGGACTCCATTATAGATTCTAAGTTATAAATTTATCAGTTGATTGAGCTATTTAGGAGGCTTTGCTATAATGAAACGAATTAAAACTCCTCGATAGCCCATTAACATTTTGGCACCTTTGCCGAGGAGCAACGTGCAATTCATCACTATTCTTATTTTAACTTGATTCTATTTGAGCACTAACCTGCTCTTTTTGTTTTTTTGTGATTTTGCGAGGTACATCACAAATGTTGTCAACGTTTCTGTGCGGATTTAAAGGCGTATTACGTTGCAGTAGAACCGACAAAACGTTTAAACAAATAATTTTATTACTCGAACAACTAGAGTATCCGAGGTCGAACACAGGGAGCAAACTCAGTACTTTGTAAAACCCAAGAATACAACTGTTAAATGCAAATATAATTGATTCAAAGAGTTTTTAAGAAAGATGTAAAAAAATAGAATTAGACGTCTGATTTATGTATCAGACGTCTTAAATGTGATCTTTCTTTCTCTTTTTCTTCTTCTGCTTTGCCTTTCGGATCTCTTTGCAATCTTCCCTTGTCCTTCTTCTTCTTCTCCTGCGAAGACTTCTAACCTTTCTGTTTTCCTCCTTCTCCTGCGAAGACTTCTTTCTTTCTTCTTCTTCTGTCTTGCTTCTCCTTTCTTCGTTGCCTTCTTCTTCTTCTTTGTCTTGCTTTCTTCTTCTTCTTTGTCTTGCTTCTCCTTTCTTCTACAGCGGCCACGTCCTTCTCCTGCAATCAGCCTGCCTGCACAGGGGAACAAAACCTAACCCTTCTCCCTCTACCCGCGCGTGTCTCTCTCTCAAGCAATTCACTCTAACCGCTCTACCAGAGCCACAGTCTCAATCGGGTCGGATCGTACCCGGGACCAGGCGCACCTGCAGGTGTGTGATGCGCGAGGAGTGCGTAGGTCTAGGTCGGGTCGGATCCGCCAGGTCCGCGTGGTCAGGCCGCGGACGAGGCGGGTGGGGTCAGTGAGGGACCTCACCCCTGTGCTTTCGAGGCAGTAAACGTATATCACAAAAACTCTTTATACCATACCTGTGCCTTGAGATTCCACGATGTGGGACTAAACGTTCCGCCCTTCCTTTGCGTGCGCCCGCAGACTCTCGTGTGCAATTGCCCACGCTGAAGGCCCTGCTGGTGCTCCTTGCTGAACTCAGTCACCTCGCAACACCTGCGAGAGTCTGCTGCACCTGCCGCCTGGGAAGCCTGACGCCTGCTGCTGCTCCAAGCTTCCTGCTGCTTCGACTGTTAATGGCGGCCGGGGCGTTCACCTGAGCTTCCACAGAACGGCCTATTGGCCCAATTAGAATAGTTGGAAACCTTCGCCGTAGCACGGCGAAGGCGGTGGGTGATGCTGCAGGTTGCCGGTCGGCCTAGGCGTGCCCGCCTAGGTTAACCTGTGGCCGGAGATGGTGGGTTGTTCGGGGGGTGGTTATGGAGGTCTGGAGTGGCAGTTGTGGGGTGGAGCGAGTTCCTGGTGGTGAGGCGGAGCTCACGAGGTGGTTGGCGAGCCGTGTGGAGTGGCGGAGTGGTGTGGGCGGCTCGCCGGAGTTCGGTCGGTGATGTGGAAGATGAGGGTGGTCAGCGTCGGTCGAGGGGTAATCAGATGAGATAACAGGGGGAAAAGAGAGAGGATAGGATGGAGAGGAGTTCTAACCTAATTGTAAGGACGAAAGGGGACAGAAGGCGGACAGCAGTACTTGCTGTCGCCGGAGAAGATGACGCCCAGTGGGGGAGAACGGCGGCGACGACGGGGCTGAGGCGGCGTGCGCTGGTACTGCGCGACGCGGAGGGAGGTCAGGA
The DNA here is from genome assembly GCA_037157565.1 of Thalassia testudinum. NCBI lineage: Eukaryota > Viridiplantae > Streptophyta > Magnoliopsida > Alismatales > Hydrocharitaceae > Thalassia > Thalassia testudinum. Next base: position 50,402,308 of record JAZHRO010000067.1, read on the forward strand.
AGCTAACTCTGCCACTGGTTTTGTGGCAGAGCGAAGAGGGAGGGGAGGGGGGCTCGCCGGAGCTAGCTGGGGTATTTGGCCAAGCAGGAGGAGAGGAATTGAAGGGGGAAACTCGGCCAAATCAAGCTCAAGATGAGTGGCCGGGTCCGAGGGGTGTTTTATAGGTGCTGGCCGCTCCTATCAGAGCGTGAAAGACGCGCAATTAGGTCAGCCGGTTCGCCGGAGTTGGAAGGAAGAAAGATACCCACATCTCTCGTGCGTTCGCACGAGAGATTGGGTTCACACCAGCGAATTTGATTGGCTTTAGAAGGAAGGGAATTCCTCAGAGAATCTCCCTTCCATTTCTGGGAGAGAATCTCTGAGGAATTAGAGAGCCATCTCTCTCGAAACTTCGTCGGAGCTCGGTTCTGCCCTAGCAATGGCGGCAGGACCGGTTTGCAAAGAAGGCGAGGAACCTAGGGGGCTCTCTGCAAGGATATTCAAAAGATAGGGACCTCTTTGTGATTTGGGTGTACTAACTTGCAAAGTAGGTCAAGATGACCTCCCCTTAGGTCCAAATTTTGGTACAAACCTAATTTGGCCCTAAAGAATCCAATGGTGAAGTTGGATTTTAGGTTTGACCTCTTTTGACTGGACATTTTGCGTAAAAACCCAAATTAGGTTAATTGAAGAGCTAAGACCCTAATCTAGGTCAAACTAGGTTCCAAAGGCCAAATTAAGTGTTCTAAACCCCAGAGGATGTTTTTCTATGATTTTTAGAGGGTTTGCTTGATTTTTATTCTGACTGGAACCTTGTTAATTTAAGCGGGTCTGTTTTAGGGTTACCAAGTGTCATTTAATTCTTAGATTGCACATAAACCCATTTCTGATTAATTCAACCCACTTTGGACTATTTGACCTATGTTTTGCTTCTGAGAAATCCCGTTTATGTACTGCAATGGTAAAATTGCAGTTTTAACCTTTATTTCATGTTTTCTTCTCAGAGCACTTGTTCCTTTAGTTAAGCCTTCTTCTAGGTTATGTAGGAGCTTTTATCTTCTTTATTAGGTCAAAATGAGCTAGTTATGGCTCATGATGAGGCTCTCATCATACCCCCATGCCTAGCTTTTGCTAGTCCCTTAGCAAAATTTCAAAGTTTTAACTTCCATTCTAGACCCAAAGTGTCCTTAGTTATGATAAGTGCTTCTTTTGTGATTAGGTAGGAATGCCGACAATAGGCCTAGAGGTACTCAAGTACCAACCAAAATCTGGACCTGTTCTGCTTTAGCCTCAGTCCTTCGCAAAGGTTTCTACGGCCCACAAAAACTATCCTAGGGTTTGTTGCACTCTGCGGTTAAAGCACCCGTGCTTGAGACATTTTTAGCCTACGCTCAGTTTGCAGTGCGTTTTTTTTTGTAAGAGAGAGATAGAGGATTTATTTGTTTGGAGAGCTTTTCTCTCTCTTTTCTTTTTATCTCTAGCTTCGGATTAGCTTCTCAACACGGTCTGTATCGGATTCCTCGTCCCCATCATCAATCCTCAAGGGTCCCTGGCTTTCGAGATTTCGAGATAATCCCGCCCATGGCAACCCCCGGAACCCTGGCTTTCGAGATTTCGAGATAATCCCGCCCATGGCGTTCCGTGGCCGAATTCAGACCCTGGCGATCGACATTTCGTGATAATACCACCCATGGTATCTGAACCAGCAGAGTGCTTACATGCCCCCAGTAGGATATTTAAATATCCTAAGAGACAAGCACCGAGGAGACGATATGTTGTTACGCATCTTCGAGGGGAATTTCCCGCCTCTCCGCGCTGGGAACTTGTCCAAATCAACTTGTGTTGATTGGCCGCTCCTAATCTAGGTGACTTTTTCAGAATATTAAACGCTCTTGCGTGTTTTGAATATTTATGCGCACTGAACCAGACTGTGTGTGAATTTGGGTGCTTAGGTTACCGAATCCCGCAAACCGGAGGTCAGTTAACGAGGCCGAATACTTCCTAAGCCTTAGACCTAATACTTAAGCTTCGCATTTTCCTCAACCTCTTGAGGATTGTCCAGATTTTAACGGATACGTGAATTTTTAAGCTAAAAATCTAGCCCAAGAGGCCTAAGACCAGCGTTCCCGCTAATCTCTTGTTATATCTCTGTAGCATTTTTCTTTTCTCTTTCTTGGCTCGGTCTAGAACTTCAGTTAACCCCTTAATCTTTTACTAATGACTTTTTCTTTTTCTTTTCCTTTTGTGCTCCTTTCTTTATTTTTGCTCTTTTTGTCATTTTTCTTTCTTTTCCTCCTCTCATTTGTATGACCCTGAATTGTTCCTCCCCTCTATCAAGTCCCTTTTTTTTTTTTTTTTTTTTTTGTTTTTTATGAATGAAACCCTTTCTTGATATGAATTTTCTGACATTTTGCACTTTCATACCCCCCCATGCCTAAGATTTGCAATGTCCCCATTGTAAATTAGGTGGGTTCGAATTCAGCTTAGTTCATGTGTTAGGACAGGTGTGTGGTGAGTGAATGGGTCGAAGCGACTTGTTGCGAACTATTTCTAATCTCGGGTAGGTATACCTGAGGTGAAGTCGGCTGTTCTAATGGATGAACCCTAAAGTGCAATATGAGTTCCGCATAGCGATGTCAGAAACGGTTTCAGGTTTTTCAAAGAATGACGGGTTGCCTCCCGTTAAGCGCTGAGTTTTACGCCATCGGCTGGGCGTAATGAGCTCAAGAGGAAAGGAGGGTAAAGGATGACTCAGTCAAATCTATATCGGTCATGTCAATGAACGGCTTGAGTCTCTGCCCATTCACGACAAATGGTTCAGAATCGTGGCTGAGTGGGCTGATTTCAATAGCTCCATTTCCGAAGATTTGGCGGACTAGGTAGGGTCCGACCCACTTGGATCTTAGCTTTCCTGGGAATAGTTTGAGTCGAGCATCAAAGAGTAAAACTTTTTGACCAGGATGAAAGACCTTTCTAGAAATGTGTTTGTCGTGAAAAGCTTTAACCCGTTCTTTGTAAATTCGCGAGTTCTCATATGCGTCGTGGCGTAATTCATCGATCTCGCTCATTTGAAATCTTCTGTGGGTTCCAGCCTTAGAAAGGTCGAGATTACAGGTCCGTACTGCCCAATAGGCTTTATGCTCCAATTCGACGGGGAGGTGACATGCCTTCCCGTACACTAGTCTAAAGGGAGACTTCCTAATTGGGTCTTGTGGGCGGTCCTATAGGCCCACAATGCTTCCGGAAGCCGAGAAGACCAATCTTTTCTATCAGGTCGAACAGTAACCTGAAGGATCTTCTTGATCTCTCGGTTAGATAGCTCAGCTAGACCATTAGTTTGGGGGTGGTAAGGAGTAGAGATTCGGTGTGACACCCCGTATTTGATCATCAGTGACCTGAACTGAGCGTTTGTAAAATGGGTCCCTCCGTCGGAAATTATAGCACGCGGAATCCCGAACCTTGAGAAAATGTTTTGATGAAGGAATTTTATAACGACTTTATGATTGTTGGTTCGAGTCGGAATGGCTTCTATCCACTTGGAAACATAATCAACTGCGAGTAAAATGTATTCGAAGCCATCCGAGGTAGGAAAGGGTCCCATGAAATCAATCCCCCAAATATCAAAAATTTCGCATACCAAGATCGGCTGTAGAGGCATCATGTCTCTATGGCTCATGTTGCCTAGAGTCTGGCAACGGGAACATGCCTTACAGTGATTGTATGCATCTTTGAAAATTGTGGGCCAGTAGAAACCACACTGGAGGACTTTCGATGCGGTTTTATGTCCTGAAAAATGTCCACCGCATGCCTGGTCATGACAAAATGAGAGTATGTCTTTGATTTCCACTTCCGTGACGCATCGTCGGATTATCTGATCAGCACCAATGCGGAAGAGATACGGGTCTTCCCATAGGTAATACTTGGCATCAGAACGCAATTTGTCCTTTTTGGCCTTCGACCAATCGGGCGAAATCTGATGTGATGCCAGGTAATTAACAATATCGGCGAACCATGGAAGACTTGTACTGATAGTCAGGAGGTGCTCATCAGGAAAATGTTCTGTAATAGGTCCGGACGGATCAATAATTTCAGGAGGAAGGCGGGATAAATGATCAGCTACCACATTGTGCTTTCCCGCCTTGTCGCGAATCTCGATGTCAAATTCTTGCAACAGCAAGATCCAGCAGATTAATCGAGGTTTCGCGTCCTTCTTGGCTAGGAGATGCCTCACAGCTGTGTGATCCGAGTATATGATAACACGGGAACCCAGAAGGTATGATCTGAATTTTTCCAGGGCAAATACTACGGCCAGCAGCTCTTTCTCAGTAACCGTATAGTTACGCTGAGCCTCATCCAGTGTTTTGCTGGCGTAGTAAATGACCATAGGTTTCCCGTCAATTTTCTGCCCCAAAACCGCTCCTACAGCGAAGTCAGATGCATCGCACATGATCTCAAAGGGTTGAGACCAATCAGGGGACTGTAGGATTGGGGCTTGGGTGACTCGGTCACGTAAGATCTCAAATGCTTGAGTGCATTCCTTGGAAATTCCGAAAGGCACATCCTTGGAAAGCAGATTGGTCAGGGGGCGCGCGATTTTGGAGAAATCAGGGATGAATCGACGGTAGAAACCGACGTGCCCCAAAAAAGATCGGATGTCCTTAATCGAGCTAGGCATAGGGAGCTTGGAAATCAGGTTAACCTTAGCTCGATCCACTTGGATGCCTTTCTCTGAGATTAAATGTCCCAGGACAATTCCCTCAGGCACCATGAAATGGCTCTTTTCCCAGGAAAGAACCAAATTCACCTCGATGCACCGCCTGAGTATATGGACCAAGTGTTGGAGGCAATCGTCAAATGATTGTCCAAAAACTGAAAAGTCATCCATGAAGACTTCCAGATAGTCACCTACCATATCTGAGAATATGGCAAGCATGCACCGCTGAAAAGTTGCAGGTGCATTGCAGAGACCGAATGGCATCCTTCGAAACGCGTACGTCCCGAAGGGGCAGGTGAATGTGGTCTTTTCTTGGTCCTCTGGATGGATTGCCACCTGATTGTAACCGGAGTACCCGTCAAGAAAGCAGAAGAATCTATTTCCCGCTAGTTTCTCGAGGATCTGATCAATAAACGGTAGTGGGAAATGATCCTTCTTCGTGGAGGAATTTAGTCTTCTGTAATCAATGCAGACTCTCCACGAATTAGCTATTCGGGTAGGAATGACTTCCCCGGTTTCTGTCGTGATGATGGTAAGTCCTGCCTTCTTAGGTACCACTTGTGTTGGACTCACCCAACGACTGTCGGAGATCGGGTAGATGATCCCTGCATCTAACCACTTAATGATCTCCTTTTTCACGACCTCCTGTAGGTTAGGGTTTAGTCGCCTTTGCATTTCTCTTGAAGGTCGTGAGCCTTCTTCTGTATAGATTCGATGCGTGCAGTATGAAGGGCTTATACCAGTCAAATCATCTAGAGTCCATCCAATGGCTCTACGATGTTGCTGGAGAACAGAAATCAAACGGAGTTCCTGGTCAGGTGTGAGTCGAGAATTGATAATCACAGGAAACGTTTGATTTGAATCCAAAAAGACATATTTTAGATGTTCAGGAAGGGGCTTGAGTTCCATGACAGGATTGTCAGCAGCAGCGGGTGGTTCAGGGTTTGTATCGGGAGCAATGGTAGGAGTCATAGGTGTGTCTAGATTGTGTTCGCACTCCTCTGTTAGCAGTTTTTGATTTTCTAGTGGTTGATCAGGAATAATCAGGTTGTCCTCTATGTGCTGTTCATCAACCACGGCTTTGACATCACAAATTTCCTCTATAACCCCGCAATTAATCCCTTGTTGGGCTTTGAAAATGTCGATCTTCAGATTTTGATTCCCAAATTTTAATTCTATCTGGCCCTCTTCGCAGTTTATATTGGCCCTAGCAGTGGCCAGAAAGGGTCTCCCTAATATGATTGGTGTGTCCCTTGGGTTCTTAGGTGCATCCATGTCCAGTACTATGAAGTCCACTGGGAAATAAAAATCTCGTACCCTAACAATGACATCCTCGAGTATACCTTTGGGTGACTTGATGGATCGATCAGCTAACTGCAATGTCACCTCAGTGGGTTTAAGTTCAGATTCTTCAAGGTGGTCAAGGAGGGATGTAGGTATTAAATTTATGGAGGCACCTAGGTCTAGTAGGGCTCTATCAAGTTGGGTTTCACCAATTTTACAAGAAATCAAGGGGGTTCCTGGGTCTTTAGCCTTGGGTGGGAGTTTGCTCAGGATGACAGAGCTGGCTTGCTCTGACAGTACAATCGGATTCCCATCCTTGGTTCGCGGCTTACGTTTAGGTGTACATATGTCTTTCAAGAATCTTGCGTAAGCCGGTATGTGGCGGATTGCATCCATCAACGGGATGTTTATCTGGACCTGTTCAAAGAGCTTGACCAGATCCTCCTCAGGAGCCACAGGTTTGGTTGTCCTTTTTCCTTTGGTCAAGGCCTCAGGAAATGGGATCCTAGCTGGTTCCTCTAGGATAGGTCCAGGTTCTTGATCTGGGACAGTAGTATCTTGGATGACTACCCTAGGGTCTTGGCGATTATCAGGCTTGGAGTGGTTCAGATAATGTGGGTCTTGTGTTGTTTTACCACTACGTGTTGTTACAGAGTTTAATCCAGCCTGACTTTGGTTTGGGTTAGTTTAGGAGAGGTGGCTGCTGCTGAAATTCTGCATAAGATGTAGAAGCCTCCATCCTGTCTGGTGATGGAGTAGCAGGGGCCTGATAAATCAAATGTGCGTGGCCTGGATTTGGATTCATAATGCGCCTCTGGGTTGGCACATTATTTGGGTTGGGCAAAGGTTGCGAAGGAAGGGTGCCAGGTTGGCGAGAATTTGCCATCTGGGCCAGTTGGTTGCGAACCTCTGTGATCTCGTCCTTGTGCTGTTTTTGCATTGCCGCATTCGTTTTTTGAATGTCAGCCAGCGTTTGAAGGATAAGAGTCAGTTGATCCTAATTTTGCCCAGATTGGTAGGTGGGATTGGGCCGAGGCTGAGGCGGCTGATATGGACGAGGAGCTTGTGGGCGGGGTTGATATGGTGGTTTTTGAGAGTTTCCCGCCCACTGAAAGTTAGGATGATTTCGCCATCCAGGGTTGTAGGTATTGGAGTATGGGTCGTTCTGGATGGCGTTGAGGTCCTCGCAGTTCTGAGAAACCTCAGGAAAGTCAGAATATGAGGGTTCAGAGTTCCCCCAACTCGAGTAGACGGGATCGGAGGTCACTCCGGTCTGGGAGGTAGACGGGGGTGGATAGGGGCCCATCCCCTTGGCAGGTTGGTGATAGATGTTTTGCACTGTTTCCCTTGCCAGAGGAGGTCGTGCAAAAGAGTTTTGTGCAGAGGTGGCTTGCTGCAAATGTCGAGTTAGCTCGTCCACCTTCTTTTCTATGATAGAGACCTTGTCCAACCGACTGGCCATCAATTCCAGGTCAACAGAAGTGGACAGGTCCTGCGTCTCATGTGTCCCTCTTAGATTCGTCGATGCGCGGGCATTCGTCCTGTCGAATAAGCCCAAGGAGTCATTGTTTATGGAGTTCTCGCACATGTTTTCGAGAATCTCCCACACCGTGTCCTCGTGTTGGCCCATGATGTTTCCTCCACATGTTGCATTGACGATTAGACGAATATCCTCACGGAGTCCCTGGTAAAAAGACTGGACTTGTTCCCACTTAGGAACTCCGTGATGGGGACATTTTCGCATGAGATCTAGGAATCGATCCCAAGCTTCGTGAAGAGGTTCTCCCTGTTGTTGAGTGAAATGAGTGATCTGGTGGCGCAAGGCATTCGTCCGGCCAACAGGGAAGAATTTTTTCAAAAATTCGGACTGTAATTCCTCCCAAGTGTTGATCGGGCGGGTCTGAGTCTGATACCAGTGCGCGGCCTTGTCCAAGAGGGAGAACGAAAACATTTTCATGAGTAGGATATCCCGGTTTTGTACATCTGACCCGAAAGTCTGGGCCAGATGCTTGAGTTGTTTAATGTGTTGGAATGGATCCTCAGAGTTAAGCCCATGGAACTTTGGTATGGCATGAATCATATTGGGCTTTAGATCAGAATCGGGTCCTCCAATTGGGATTCGTACTCGGGGTTCAATTGCCACCGCAGCGGGATTATAGTGATCTCGCATCATAGGTCGCTGTGGTGGGTTTACAAAGTTCTGAAAGAGATCGTTCAAGCGTTGAAGTTGGTGTTCAAGGTTATTCTCATCTTCAATGGGTTGTGCCATGATGGGAGAAGGAGGAGAATCAGGGTCTGAATCAGATGAAAGATTTATGTGGTGGGGTTGCTGCACAAACAAGGGCGTCGAGGCTTGGCCTCGGCGAGAATGAATTTCTAGAGGAGGTCTTAAAGGTGGTCTCAAGGACCTCCTACCAAACATGCACCGGAAGATGTGATGAGATTAGAAGGTGCTGGACCCAATCAAGACACCCAAGAATTGTTGGGTGACTATAGAGGTTCGGGGCAGATGGACCCCTGGATCAGAAGATCGTCCACCTGAGAAATACCTGGGCAGCCAGAGAGGGAGAGTCCCGCAAAGACCCCTACACGGTAGAGCGTCCCTACGGGTTACAGGGTTTCCCCCACCCGACCTCTCTTGTCACTGCGGTTCCAGGTAGACCAGAATGGGGATCTTGACCTCTTAAGTCTAACTTTTTTATTTTAAGATCAAGGTGCTTAATGTTCCACTTGAACTTTTAAGTATTTTGAGTGCAAAAAGTGACCTAATATTAAGGTTGGTTGACCTGAGGGATCAACTTCACCTTTGAGAGCTTTTAGGTCCTTCCTTTTATGATTCAAATGAATTATCAGCCTGATTTGCTTAGGGTTCCTCTTGTATAAATATTTTCAAACACGGTTTAGGCACACTTCTTTTTGGAAAGTTTGTTTCTTTGTTTTAGAGAAGATGTGTCTCTAAAAACCCTAGCTTTGCAATCCTAACTTGGCTCTAATGGGTCCAATTTAGTTGCCTTAGAATTTAGCACCTAGGGCTCAATCAAGAAAGTTTTAGCCCTAGTTGCCTTAGTTGGATGACAGACAAAAATATGTTGAAATGAAAATCAGGCAACTTGATGAGTTACTAAATATAAGACAGGTAGCCCTAAGTTGACTTCTCCCTTTTTTTTGTCTTTTAGATTGTGAGAGGGTTAAGGGGGAGGGCTTATGGAGATTACCTGCTCCAGTCTGTTGTGCAGTTGCTATTCTTTCCTTTTTGTTTTGCTTTCCCTGTTTGAACACAACAAAAGAGAAGTTAAGTCAGATATTAAATAGAAAAGTTGTACTCAAAAGCTTTACAAGTGCCCGTTGCTCCCCGGCAACGGCGCCAAAATGTTGTCAACGTTTCTGTGCGGATTTAAAGGCGTATTACGTTGCAGTAGAACCGACAAAACGTTTAAACAAATAATTTTATTACTCGAACAACTAGAGTATCCGAGGTCGAACACAGGGAGCAAACTCAGTACTTTGTAAAACCCAAGAATACAACTGTTAAATGCAAATATAATTGATTCAAAGAGTTTTTAAGAAAGATGTAAAAAAATAGAATTAGACATCTGATTTATGTATCAGGCGTCTTAAATGTGATCTTTCTTTCTCTTTTTCTTCTTCTGCTTTGCCTTTCGGATCTCTTTGCAATCTTCCCTTGTCCTTCTTCTTCTTCTCCTGCGAAGACTTCTAACCTTTCTATTTTCCTCCTTCTCCTGCGAAGACTTCTTTCTTTCTTCTTCTTCTGTCTTGCTTCTCCTTTCTTCGTTGCCTTCTTCTTCTTCTTTGTCTTGCTTTCTTCTTCTTCTTTGTCTTGCTTCTCCTTTCTTCTGCAGCGGCCACGTCCTTCTCCTGCAATCAGCCTGCCTGCACAGGGGAACAAAACCTAACCCTTCTCCCTCTACCCGCGCGTGTCTCTCTCTCAAGCAATTCACTCTAACCGCTCTACCAGAGCCACAGTCTCAATCGGGTCGGATCGTACCCGGGACCAGGCGCACCTGCAGGTGTGTGATGCGCGAGGAGTGCGTAGGTCTAGGTCGGGTCGGATCCGCCAGGTCCGCGTGGTCAGGCCGCGGACGAGGCGGGTGGGGTCAGTGAGGGACCTCACCCCTGTGCTTTCGAGGCAGTAAATGTATATCACAAAAACTCTTTATACCATACCTGTGCCTTGAGATTCCACGATGTGGGACTAAACGTTCCGCCCTTCCTTTGCGTGCGCCCGCAGACTCTCGTGTGCAATTGCCCACGCTGAAGGCCCTGCTGGTGCTCCTTGCTGAACTCAGTCACCTCGCAACACCTGCGAGAGTCTGCTGCACCTGCCGCCTGGGAAGCCTGACGCCTGCTGCTGCTCCAAGCTTCCTGCTGCTTCGACTGTTAATGGCGGCCGGGGCGTTCACCTGAGCTTCCACAGAACGGCCTATTGGCCCAATTAGAATAGTTGGAAACCTTCGCCGTAGCACGGCGAAGGCGGTGGGTGATGCTGCAGGTTGCCGGTCGGCCTAGGCGTGCCCGCCTAGGTTAACCTGTGGCCGGAGATGGTGGGTTGTTCGGGGGGTGGTTATGGAGGTCTGGAGTGGCAGTTGTGGGGTGGAGCGAGTTCCTGGTGGTGAGGCGGAGCTCACGAGGTGGTTGGCGAGCCATGTGGAGTGGCGGAGTGGTGTGGGCGGCTCGCCGGAGTTCGGTCGGTGATGTGGAAGATGAGGGTGGTCAGCGTCGGTCGAGGGGTAATCAGATGAGATAACAGGGGGAAAAGAGAGAGGATAGGATGGAGAGGAGTTCTAACCTAATTGTAAGGACGAAAGGGGACAGAAGGCGGACAGCAGTACTTGCTGTCGCCGGAGAAGATGACGCCCAGTGGGGGAGAACGGCGGCGACGACGGGGCTGAGGCGGCGTGCGCTGGTACTGCGCGACGCGGAGGGAGGTCAGGAAGCTAACTCTGCCACTGGTTTTGTGGCAGAGCGAAGAGGGAGGGGAGGGGGGCTCGCCGGAGCTAGCTGGGGTATTTGGCCGAGCAGGAGGAGAGGAATTGAAGGGGGAAACTCGGCCAAATCAAGCTCAAGATGAGTGGCCGGGTCCGAGGGGTGTTTTATAGGTGCTGGCCGCTCCTATCAGAGCGTGAAAGACGCGCAATTAGGTCAGCCGGTTCGCCGGAGTTGGAAGGAAGAAAGATACCCACATCTCTCGTGCGTTCGCACGAGAGATTGGGTTCACACCAGCGAATTTGATTGGCTTTAGAAGGAAGGGAATTCCTCAGAGAATCTCCCTTCCATTTCTGGGAGAGAATCTCTGAGGAATTAGAGAGCCATCTCTCTCGAAACTTCGTCGGAGCTCGGTTCTGCCCTAGCAATGGCGGCAGGACCGGTTTGCAAAGAAGGCGAGGAACCTAGGGGGCTCTCTGCAAGGATATTCAAAAGATAGGGACCTCTTTGTGATTTGGGTGTACTAACTTGCAAAGTAGGTCAAGATGACCTCCCCTTAGGTCCAAATTTTGGTACAAACCTAATTTGGCCCTAAAGAATCCAATGGTGAAGTTGGATTTTAGGTTTGACCTCTTTTGACTGGACATTTTGCGTAAAAACCCAAATTAGGTTAATTGAAGAGCTAAGACCCTAATCTAGGTCAAACTAGGTTCCAAAGGCCAAATTAAGTGTTCTAAACCCCAGAGGATGTTTTTCTATGATTTTTAGAGGGTTTGCTTGATTTTTATTCTGACTGGAACCTTGTTAATTTAAGCGGGTCTGTTTTAGGGTTACCAAGTGTCATTTAATTCTTAGATTGCACATAAACCCATTTCTGATTAATTCAACCCACTTTGGACTATTTGACCTATGTTTTGCTTCTGAGAAATCCCGTTTATGTACTGCAATGGTAAAATTGCAGTTTTAACCTTTATTTCATGTTTTCTTCTCAGAGCACTTGTTCCTTTAGTTAAGCCTTCTTCTAGGTTATGTAGGAGCTTTTATCTTCTTTATTAGGTCAAAATGAGCTAGTTATGGCTCATGATGAGGCTCTCATCAGTAGGTAATCTCTTTTCTTCCCTAATCAATCTCTTAATCTTTGGAAGATAAAAAAGGAAACAATCAATGTGGAGCTACCTGCCTTCTTTTCATAGTAATCATCACTTAAAAGGCAAGTTCCTGATTTGCAAAAAATATTCACATCTGACTGAAGCCTGGGACTATTCTGATTAGATATTTCCCATCCTGATTTCCTATATCTACTAGGGATTATGCTTAATTTATAATCTTCTTGGACTACGCACTTCTTGTTTGAAGTCTAAGGAGAACATTTTAAGATCAAATTAGACTTGGAATAGATCCAATTAGGATTTCTACTCTAGGGTTTTTGGAGTGTTAGTTCACAATTTCCTGCATTAAAGGAAATAAAACTTCCCTCATTTCTATGCCACCCAAGCCCTTGATTGAAAACATCTAATCAAGAAGAACCCTAAAATCAGGCTCTAAATCTCACTTGAATCCTAAAATTATGGACCTAATAACTTGAGGGTCAATTCAGGGTGATCTTTGGGTCTTGACTTAGATTTCATTCTGCATCTTTTAAGGCAAGTCAGATGAAGTTGGTGTACTTTGTGAGCCAATCAACCTCCAAATTAGGTCACAAATCAAATTAATTTCTAAATCAAGTGAAATCCAAGGCACAAATTAGGCTAAAATTAGTATACTTAAGGTCTCAATTCGTACATTCCGGTCCACTTGGAACCGTAGTGACAAGGAAGGTCGGGTCGGGGAAACCATGTAACTCGTGGGGATGCTCTACTACGTAGGGGTCTTTGCGGGGCTCTCCCTTCCTGGCTGCCCAAGTAATTCTCGGGTGTGCGGATTTCTCATTCAGAGGTATCATCTGCCTCGAAACAGCCTTAGTCATCCAAAAATTTTTGGGTGCCTTGATTGGGTCCAATTCACATCCAGTTCCTCATCCTTTCTCTAGAGCACATACACAGAAAGGTCCTTAGGTTTTAAACCTAAGAGGCCTCATTAGATCTTCTACGGGATTTCTGATCTGATCTGTTTACTGCAATCTGAACCTGAGTTTGATTCTACATCATGATCCACCACCTAATTTGAAAATGTAACCTGGCAATTTAGGAAGATCAATTAGGAAACCTGAATCCCGAAGGTCCATGGAAGATAGAATGATTGAGGATGCCCTTAAATATTATGAAGATGATGAGAGAACCTCAAATCCAATTATCGGGATTTCAGTTAATGTTCCAAAAACAACCCACATTATGAACTGTGCTATAATGCTATTTACACAAATCTTACATGGTTCAACCCGGGCAATCTTTTATCAGAATATAGTGAATTGTAAAGACTACACAATACTGAGTATATACAATGTTTGTCAGATCCACAACTTTGGGAGATGTACCAAGGTCTCATGGAGAAACATGGGTACATGCTAAATACATTACAGTAAGCAATTGATCAAAAATACCCATACATTCCTTCAGAAGATGATGAGACATCTTGGAATAAGATTGAGGACCAATCTGATTTCCCAAATCCTGGGTTCAAGAATTGAGGTTGTTGTGGACCCCCAACCTAGATGGAATCTGATACAAACTATATACAGAATAACACACTTGATCTAGAAATGGGCTGGGAGGATCCAATTATAGGTGTTCTCAACTTCGAATAAGCCCTAGAAAATCATGAAGCTGGTCAATCAAGACTAGATTTCCCAGACACCTGTAATAATGGGCTTAAAACAGAACCCCTCGAGAGTGTAAAACCCGAGCCTTATCCTTTTAAGGTAACTCTCAAGAATGATTCTGACAGCCCAATAGAGCCCAGCCTAGATTCCAGTGATCCAATCCTTACCCTTAACCTATAATCTAGATTCAAGCCTATGTGGGATAATCATGAGGCCCAATGTGATGAGAATCAGATTTTGAATCTAGACTATGATTCTAGGCCTGTATTTGATGAATATACCTCTCCAAACTCCTCTGAGATACGAATTGATTTTTTGAAAGTCATACCAATTTATGATACAAAAACTAAGGAGTTGGAAGAGTTGGAAATCGATTGGGTCTACCCTAAGAGCTAAGAAACTGAGCCTATGCCTAATGAGGATACATTTTTAAGCTTGGAATATGAAATTAGGTTAGATCCAAGTCAAGTTGGTGATTCTTTGCATCTTGATTCTCTTGTGGTGGAACTCTCGATCCAGAATCAGATTCAAAAAATCATTCTCGCAAATTCTCCGACGATTTCGAATCATACTCTGACTTCGAAGTGCCATTATTTCCTAATGATTACGAACCAGTTTATGACCACAGCATCCATGATCCGTTCTTTGATTCTGATAATGAGGTCAATGAATTGAACCTTAAAGAAGCCACACTTTCTGATCCACATATAGGGCCTTCTGATGTAAACATGTTTATACTACTTAAGATGTCTATTTATGCAGGTTCTTAATCATAGGATTGCATTACATACTATAAATATTGCATAACATGCATCATCTTGCATTTAGAGTAGTTTGAATTAAATGGAGGTTAATTGTCTCCTTTTATGTTCATGGATAGGGAAAACATTTTATCGGGGCCTCTGATCGAAGATCCAACCATACAGATGTGATCAGGGAGACGATTGGAGTTCAACGACTCCAAGATCACCCTAATCAGGCATCTGTAGCATCAGATAGAGATCGGGGAACCCTAAAAGATCAAGGGCCAAGATGTTGTCAATCCGCACTTCAAACGACAAATCCGATCGCACGGATGGATTCGGATCGACGATCGCAGCCTAACGGGCATAAAATAGAACCTCTTGAGAGTGTAAAACCCGAGCCTTATCCTGTTAAGGTAACTCTCAAGAATGATTCTGACAGCCCAATAGAGCCCAGCCTAGATTCTAGTGATCCAATCCTTACCCTTAACCGATAATCTAGATTCGAGCCTATGTGGGATAATCATGAGGCCCAATGTGATGAGAAATAGATTTGAATCTAGACTATGATTCTAGGCCTGTATTTGATGAATATACCTCTCCAAACTCCTCTGAGATACGAATTGATTTTTTGAAAATCATACTGATCTATGATACAGAAACCAAGGAGTTGGAAGAGTTGGAAATAGATTGGGTCTACCCTAGGAGCTAAGAAACTGAGCCTATGCCTAATGAGGACACCTTTTTAAGCTCGGAATCTGAAATTAGGTTAGATCCAAGTGAAGTTGGTGATTCTTCGCGTCTTGATTCTCTCTGTGGTGGAACTCTCGATCCAGAATCAGATTTAGAAAATCATTCTCACAAATTCTCCGACGATTTCGAATCATACTCCGACTTCGAAGAACCATTATTTCCTAATGATTACGAACCAGATTATGACCACAGCATCCATGATCCGTTCTTTGATTCTGATAATGAGGTCAATGAATTGAACCTTAAAGAAGCCACACTTTCTGATCCACATACAGGGCCTTCTGATGTAAACATGTTTACACTACTTAAGATGTCTATTTATGCATGTTTTTAAGCATAGGATTGCATTGCATACTATAAATATTGCATAACATGCATCATCTTGCATTTAGGGTAGTTTGAATAAAATGGAGGTTAATTATATCCTTTTATGTTCATGAATAGGGCAAACTTTTTATCGGGGCCTCGAATCGAAGATCCAACCATATAGATGTGATCAGGGCGACGATTGGAGTTCAACGACTCCAAGATTGCCCTAATCAGGCATCTATAGCATCAGATAGAGATCGGGGAACCCTAAAAGATCAAGGGCCAAGATGGTGTGAATCCACACTTTAAACAAAAAATCCGATCACACGGATGGATTCGGATCGACGATCACAGCCTAACAGGCTTAAAACAGAACCTCTCAAGAGTGTAAAACCCGAGCCTTATCCTGTTAAGGTAACTCTCAAGAATGATTCTGACAGCCCAATAGAGCCTAGCCTAAATTCTAGTGATCCAATCCTTACCCTTAACCTATAATCTAGATTCCAGCCTATG
The DNA here is from genome assembly GCA_037157565.1 of Thalassia testudinum. Lineage (NCBI taxonomy): Eukaryota > Viridiplantae > Streptophyta > Magnoliopsida > Alismatales > Hydrocharitaceae > Thalassia > Thalassia testudinum. The sequence goes on from JAZHRO010000067.1 coordinate 50,418,305, forward strand.
TGGTTAAATCGTGAGGCCCAATATGTTGAGAATCAGATTTTGAATCTAAACTATGATTCTAGGCCTGTATTTGATGAATATACCTATCCAAACTCCTCTAAGATACGAATTGATTTTTTGAAAGTCATACCGATCTATGATACAAAAACCAAGGAGTTGGAAGAGTTGGAAATCGATCGGGTCTACCCTAGGAGCCAAGAAACTGAGCCTATGCCTAATGAGGACACCTTTTTAAGCTCGGAATCTGAATTTAGGTTAGATCCAAGTCAAGTTGGTGATTCTTCACATCTTGATTCTCTCTGTGGTGGAACTATCGATCCAAAATTAGATTCATAAAATCATTCTTGCAAATTCTCCGACGATTTCAAATCATACTCTGACTTCGAAGAACCATTATTTCCTAATGATTACGAACCAGTTTATGACCACAGCATCCATGATCCGTTCTTTGATTCTGATAATGAGGTCAATGAATTGAACCTTAAAGATGCCACACTTTCTGATCCACATACAGGGCCTTCTGGTGTAAACATGTTTACACTACTTAAGATGTATATTTATGCATGTTCTTAAGCATAGGATTGCATTGCATAATATAAATATTGCATAACATGCATCATCTTGAATTTAGAGTAGTTTGAATAAAATGGAGGTTAATTGTCTCCTTTATGTTCATGGATAGGGAAAACTTTTTATCAAGGTCTCAGATCGAAGATCCAACCATACAGCCGTGATCAGGGCGACGATTAGAGTTCAACAACTCTAAGATCGCCCTAATCAGGCATTTGTAGCATTAGATAGAGACCAGGGAACCCTAAAAGGTCAAGGGCCAAGATGGTGTGAATCCGCACTTCAAAAGACAAATCCGACCGCATGGATGTATTCGGATCGACGATCACAGCCTAACGGGCTTAAAATAGAACCTCCCGAGAGTGTAAACCCCGAGCTTTATCCTGTTATGGTAACTCTCAAGAATGATTCTGACAACCCAGTAGAGGCCAGCCTAGAATCTAGTGATCCAATCCTTACCCTTAACCTATAATCTAGATTTGAGCCTATGTGGGATAATCATGAGGCCCAATGTGATGAGAATCAGATTTTGAATCTAGACTATGATTCTAGGTCTGTATTTGATGAATATACCTCTCCAAACTCCTCTAAGATACGAATTGATTTTTTGAAAGTCATACCTATCTATGATACAGAAACCAAGGAGTTGGAGAGTTGGAAATCGATTGGGTCTACCCTAGGAGCTAAGAAACTGAGCCTATACCTAATGAGGACACCTTTTTAAGCTCAGAATTTGAAATTAGGCTAGATCCAAGTAAAGTTGGTGATTCTTCGCATCTTGATTCTCTCTGTGGTGGAACTCTCGATCTAGAATCAGATTCAGAAAATCATTCTCGCAAATTCTCCGATGATTTCGAATCATACTCTGACTTCGAAGAACCATTATTTCCTAATGATTACGAACCAGTTTATGACCACAGCATCCATGATCCGTTCTTTGATTCTGACAATGAGGTCAATGAATTGAACCTTAAAGAAGCCACACTTTCTGATCCACATACAGGGCCTTCTGATGTAAACATGTTTAAACTACTTCAGATGTCTATTTACGTAGGTTCTTAAGCATAGGATTGCATTGCATACTATAAATATTGCATATAATGCATCATCTTGCATTTAGAGTAGTTTGAATAAAATAGTGGTTAATTGTCTCCTTTTATGTTCATGGACAGGGAAAACTTTTTATCAGGGCCTCGGTTTGAAGATCCAACCATACAGATGTGATCAGGGCGACGATTGGAGTTCAACGACTCTAAGATCGCCCTAATCAGGCATCTGTAGCATCAGATAGAGACTGGGGAACCCTAAAAGATCAAGGGCCAAGATGGTGTGAATCCACACTTTAAACGACAAATCCAATCACACAGATGGATTCAGATCAACGATCGCAGCCTAACAACGTGAAAATCGACTCAATCCGACACTCGTGGCACCATCTACATCATCTAGAAGATGGACGGCCAAGATGGTGCCATGTGGCACCATCTCAGCCGTCCAACCGGCCCTCAGGATCGCCGCTAAAATCCGACGCGCGATCTGGGCCATTAGATCTTGATCCAATGGCCATGAGCACGAGCCACTAAAATCATCTCTGTGACCAACTCTCCTCCATAGCGCAGCAGGCGAGCGCCTTATCGCGAGGTGCTAGCGTACGTTCGAAATGCGAGAAGCAGGTGAGCGGTGCGGGCAAGCGGGCGTGATTGACCGCTCGATCATGATCGAACGGTCGTGCGTGCCCAATCCGCCCCACGCGCTATTGCACGCCCGCGCATAACGCGGGATCGTACACAGGGGGCGCGCGTTGAGGATCAGGCGAAGGCGCGACTTAAGCCGTCTGATCTCCCGATCGGACAGTTGAGAGCAGCTGGACGTGTACGCACTTTAGATGCGCGAGCAAGCGAGCGGACGTGCGCGCCCCGCCCACTACGCCCACGTTCGGACCTTTAGCGACGATTTTATCTGTCACTAAAGGTCCTGAATTAATGTTTTAAGAGTTGTAATGACCAAATTGCCCGCACTCCTTGCAACTATAAAAGGAGACCCCCTCCATATGAAATTCTCATCCCTTCCTTCTCTTCTCTCCCTCTCCAAAGCTCAAGAGAAGCTTGTCCCACACCGAGGATGCTTCTCACGAGATAAAGTCAATTTTTCGTCCCCCTTTCGGAAGTGGATCCTACGACGACGACGACGTGCTGCCCCGTTCCCGTTCTTCCCGCTTCGTCCTGCTTCGTCCTCCTTCATCCAGGCGTCGTCCCATCTAACTCGTCCTCCAAGCGACCGTCGAGGAGTATATTTCTCTCTCCATTCTTTTAATGCTTTCTAAAGTAGCTTTACTGCTTTCCATAGTAGATTTGATGCTTTCTAGTGTAATCATTTTCTACTTTCTAGTCATAATGTTTAGTGAAACAAACAATCTTTTTAATGATGAATTCCCTGTTCATTCTACATCTCATTTTGGTTTCTGTTTGTAATATTCTCTCTCTTACTCTCTCTCTCTTCTATTTATTATAAATAGTTAGATAGTTCTAATCAATTAATTTACTTGGTGACAAATAAAATAAATGTGAATTTTTTAAATTAAACGTCCACCTCCTTGTGTTCGACCTGGGATTTCCATTCCGGTATAAATTTTATTTGTTCAACACGAGTTCTTCGCTTTCATACTACGATGACAGGTTTTCAAAATCGAACACGTTAGCGTAGCAACCCAACATTCAACATTTTGGCACCGTTGCAAGGGAGGCGACGCTCTTTGATTTTTTCTTCGTGTTTTCTAACTTACAAATCATTTACCTCACTTCTCTCCTTTCTTATTGTAATTGCAGGTACTCTTTTGAGACAAGCAAAGGCGGTAGATTGGAGTAAAGTGCTGTGGAAGGTTTTGTAAGTTATCCCCCACCTCCCACCCATTAGATTTCATTTCACCACATAATAACACAAACATCAATCAACTTAGGTGTTCTTATAAACTCTAAGGTTAGATTGTTTGTTGTTTGACACCCACACCCGCCCCAACCTCCACATTTAAAATATATATATATATATATATATATATCTTACAGAGGTACACAACCTCATCTGATTTTCAAACTCAACCAGTAAACCGATCTTTGGAGTCGGTACACACATCCAAACACATAATTGAGTAGAAATCAGATTAGGTAATCACTTGTGCGACTAATTAAGTGGTGCAACAGGCCAATTGTTTGAGTTGATTGGGCCGCACCACTTCAATTAAAATCAACTCATCAAGTAGCTGCCATATAGGTTCAACTCTTAGCGATTTACCAGGCACTCCACATTCTTTTAAGTTTTAAAAGAAAATATCTTCACCTGTGCTTTCAAAATCTAGTGTGTGAACAAAACTTGTTTGAAAACACCTAAAGTTGAATCCTAAAAGCTACTAAGCAAGATTTGAACCCTAAAATTTACCGCATCAAAAAATAATCTTGCTTGAAAACCACTGGTTGTGCACGCACACACAAATCAATCAATCATTAAGGGCACAACCCATATAAAGGGCCCATCACATTCTAAAGCACATTCAAACCTAGCCCTAAATAAAATAGAGCAGACATTGGCCTTAAGGATTCGACTCGCTCTTCAGGGCCCAGAACGAGATTATTTTCGATTAGTCTATTTCTATTGTTCAATCTGATGTCTAGTTAGGGGAGCAAAATCAAACGATCGCGGCTCGGGGGTACACTAGGAACTGGAGGTGCAAGCCAAAGGAAGAACCTTCTCTCCAATCCCTCCTAACTGGTTGGATTGAACAGAAAAAAGTAGATCAAATCGTTCCTTTATCTCAAGATGGGTTTTGGGAGTCTGTAGGTCTTTAGGCTAGCCCACTTAAGGACAGGTTTGATTGTTTGTATTGCAGGGCGCCTTTCTTCCTCCCATCTTTCATGAATTCTTCCACATATTACATGCATTCCCGCTCTTTCCCTCCTATTTTGAATTATCCTCAACACGACGATTATCTCAACTCGTACTGTAATCAACCATCAGTTAGTTGGGATAACTCGGATTGGGGATACAGTTCTGGACCTCTGTGTTTAGGGTTTAACCCTGAACACTATTATTGTGATTTCTATCCTTCTCAGAGCCACATCAATTATAGATCGTCAACCTTTCATGAACAACCTAATATGATCTACAATTAAGAAGGATGCACTAATCCTTACCCATCCTCTGATTACACTGCCTTTAGGTCATCACCATCTTTTGAACAATCTGAAATGACTTATTATTAGGAAGGGTATAACGAAACTCAATTCGTTAATTCCCCTACATTGACCCCAAACCCGCCCAACCCTAAACCAACTCATTTGGTTCAGGGTAACCAGGTTCAAGATAAGGTTCTGTCTAACTTGAGGAATATCATACAATCTTTAGAAGTTCAGCCAATACCTTGCATTGAGAGATTGGAGACCCTGATTCAAATGATTGATGATTTGATTATGTATTTGTTGGATTGACTCTAGGATGTTAAGGATAAGAACCCGGGTGAGTTTTTACTTAGGAAGTTAGCGAAATTGAGGATGAGATTTGTGGTCACTTTGATTCAATCATGGGATGATTCCCAGGATGAACCCTCTTCAGGAGAGCCAATTTCAGAACCCGTTCAGGCACCTGTTGGGGGGGACACGTGTAATGAGGCTGGCCAGATTGAATTAGAGCAACCAATTAAGGATGATTTGATCTCTTCACCTGAGATCCCTAAGCCAGGGTATGAGGAAACGTATGTCTCCTTGGAAAAGAAAGTGACAGATGATTTTGGGACATACATTAATACGGATCTTGATTTCTTTGATTCTGATGGTGAAGATTCGATTTGTAAAGTCTCACACGAGTTTACAGAACATGATTTTTGTGAGACGATTGGGCTTGAGGAATCTAAAAGATCATTTGATAGCCCAATAACTGAGGAAACTGATTTTATTAGGGCTCACATTACGGATCCAGAATTGCATTTTCTGGAGGATTCAATTCAATGGCCTGATTGTCAGTTACACCCCATTGAGCCTATCGATGATTCTATTTCTGAGATAATTAGACCCAAGTCAATTTTGATTCAGCCACATCATTTAGACTTGGAGATTTCAAATAGGGTGATTAATATGCAAGAGGTCCTGGAATTTGACATGCTAAATGAGGACAGGGGCCGGGAAATTTTGATTTAGGAAGCAAGTTCCGGAGGAAGTAGAAAACTGAGTCGAAGGGTTCCTATTAAGCTAAAACCATCAAACCAAAACTCTTATGACATTTGTTCTGAGGATGTTCAACCCAAGCACACATTCATTGATTATCCGCTTGAATTCTTTGTAACCCAACTTTTTGGTCTTGGGTTGCATCCTCATAAATCGCAGGCTCGACCCCGCTTGCATACTGATTCTAGGTTTTGGGTAATTTTTATCCAGAACCTGAGATATTCTTGATTATGGGGTATGGGTCTGCACCACAATTTGGTCCACATTTGTGGACATTTGTTGGTAGGTCTGAGGTTTCATTTGTTTATTTTGATTCTGACTTGCACCCGTGAATTCTTTATTTCTCTTCTTTATATAGTGTGCCTAGCTGAAGGCACTAAATTTAGCACATATATAGTTCTTTTTAGTTTTCATCTCGGAGTGGACCTAACATTCACGCAATTCAGGTGCTTTCTACACTATTCCACTCTGTTTCATGTCTTTTTAATATAATGAGGACATTGCATTAGATAAGGATGGGGGGTGAATATTCATCTCTGAATTTATTTGTCAGCTCTGTAGATTTATTTTATTTTCTTTTATTAAAAAAAAATTTGGAATTAGGAAAGAGAACTTGGGTTTAAGAAAATTTTCAATCTTAGGAAATACTATATTATGATTTGAACACAAAGACCCTTCAGGTCTTTGGACTTAATCAGCCTGTGTATCCACTAAAATGTGGATTTGTTTTTTTCGAGTCCTCGCCAACCTAAATTCTATTCTAATTGGAGTAAGTAAGTTTGGGTGATAAGTACACGACTTATCAACCTGCCCTCTGATTTAAGGGAACTTTGAGTTTTTAGCATCTACACACTTTCTTTGCACTGACTCATTGTTCGACGATTCTAACAGAAATTGGGTAGCTAATGAACCTTCTAGGATGATATGGCTAGCAAGTTATCGTGGGTAACAGCCCATAAGTAGGTTATCCAGAGCCCAGTCACTGGACCTTTCTCTTTTTGCTGCCTTTAGGTAAATCTTAGACCAGGGAAGCCACCTACTTAAAAAAAAAAAATCAAAAAGAAAAGGAGAAAAGAAAAAAGGAAATAAACCACACTTCGCCACACGAGTATGGCTGGCAAGTTGTCAGTGGTAACAGCTCAATAAATGCACTGAAAAATCCCAAAACACTTAGGAAGAAGCGGAGAAGTAGAATAAACCAGGGAGATATACACTGGATTCACCCTTGTGTTGACCTTGTAAAAAAATAAAAGTAGGGAGAAAGCTACTGGTTGTAAAGATACACCTTTAGGCAGAATTCTTTTTTATAGGTCACTTAGAGGCTTAGAAATCCGAAGTCTGTTTTAACTGTCGGTCAACGAGTCTATCACATTCACAATAAGATGCTTAGAACTTAGGGTTCTTATCAAATCTTGGGTGAGTTGAATGGCCCTAGAAAGCCACTCTTAAATCCTAAAACTTGAAAATCCAAAAAAAATTAGAAAAGAGAAAAAAAAAGAAAAAGAAAATTTTCTTTGAATAAGGCGATGGCTTGAGGCGGTTTGCATTTTGGCAGATACTTGGGCACTATTGTGTTTTTGAAAGTTCAAATCCTAAGTAGACAATTTCTTAATGATTGAAAATAACTTATGCCCAAATAATCCAACCTGATTCTTTTACAAATAACATATAGTTTTTGCTAGGGACTAGCAAAAGATAGGCATGGGGGTATTATGAAAACATGTTTACACTACTTAAGATGTCTATTTGTGCATGTTCTTAAGCATAGGATTGCATTGCATACTATAAATATTGCATAACATGCATCATCTTGCATTTAGAGTAGTTTGAATAAAATTAAGGTTAATTGTCTCCTTTTATGTTCATGGATAGGGAAAACTTTTTATCAGGGCCTCAGATCGAAGATCCAACCGTACAGATGTGATCAGGGCGACGATTGGAGTTCAACGACTCCATGATCACCCTAATCAGGCATCTGTAGCATCAGATAGAGATCGGGGAACCCTAAAAGATCAAGGGCCAAGATGGTGTGAATTCGCACTTCAAATGACAAATCCAGCCACACGGATGGATTCGGATCAATGATCGCAGTCTAACGACGCGAAAATCGACTCAATTCGACACCCGTGGCACCATCTACATCATCCAAATGATGGACGGCCAAGATGGTGCTACATGGCGCCATCTTAGCCGTCCAGCCGACCCTCAGGATCGCCGCTGCCTCTCCAAAGAAAATTTGACGTGCGATCTGGGCCGTTGGATCTTGATCCAATGGCCATGAGCATGCACCGCTAAAATCATCTTCGTGACCAACTCTCCTCCACAGCGTAGCGGGCGAGCGCCTTATCGCGAGGTGCTGGCGCGCGTTCGAAACGCGAGAAGCGGGTGAGCGGTGCGGGCGAGCAAGCACGATTGACCGCTCGATCGTGATCGAACGGTCGTGCATGCCCAATCCACCCCACTTGCTATTGCACGCTCGCACATGACGCGGGATCGTACACGGGCGGGCACGCGCTGAGGAGAGAGCGAAGGCGCGACTTAAGCCGTCCGATCCTGAGCGGCTGGACGTGTACGCACGTTACACACGTGAGAAAGCGAGCGGGCACGCGCCCGCCACCTACTACGCACACGTTCGGACCTTTAGCGACAGTTTTATCCGTTACTAAAGGTCCTGAATTAATGTTTTAAGAGTTGTAATGACCAAATTGCCCCCACTCCTTGCAACTATAAAAGGAGACCCCTTCATACGAAATTCTCATCCCTTCCTTCTCTTCTCTCCCTCTCCAAAGCTCAAGAGAAGATTGTCCCACACCCGGGATGCTTCTCGCGAGATAAAGTCAATTTTTCGTCCCCCTTTCAGAAGCGGATCCCGCGACGACGACGACATGCTGCCCCATTCCCGTTCTTCCCGCCTCGTCCTGCTTCATCCTCCTTCGTCCAGGCGTCGTCCCGTCCGGCTCGTCCTCCAAGCGACCGTCGAGGAGGATATTTCTCTCTCCTTTCTTTTAATGCTTTCTAGAGTAGATTTACTGCTTTCTAGAGTAGATTTACTATTTCTAGTGCAATCGTTTTCTGCATTCTAGTCATAATGTTTAGTGAAACAAACAATCTTTTTAATGATGAATTCCCTGTTCATTCTGCATCTCATTTTGGTTTCTGTTTGTAATATTCTCTCACTCTCTTCTATTTATTGTAAATAGTTAGATAGTTCTAATCAATTAATTTACTTCATGACAAATAAAATAAATGTGAATTTTTTAAATCAAACGTCCACCGCCCTGTGTTCGACCCGGGATTTCCATTCCGGTATAAATTTTATTTGTTGAACACGAGTTCTTCGCTTTCATACTATGACGACAGGTTTTCAAAATCGAACACGTTAACGTAGCAACCCGACGTTCAACACCTTCCAAAACCCCTTCCCACCCTCAACCCGCCACCATAATCAACTTCTACTCTGATTCTCCTTTCTCTGATCCGATTGCATATGATTCTCCTCCATCTGTTGATTGGGTTCAGACATCGATTAGACCAATAACCACTCCTTATCTTTTTCTGATCCTACCAGTAGGGTTCCTATATCCTTTTCAAATCCATTTTCTTTTGAGGATCCCTACTCTAGCTAGGCTAAATTGACTTAGCCAAACATTGGATTCTCATTTCCACATCCAGTTGAGCCTCAAAGTATCTGGTGGGCTCCACATCTATTGATTCACATCTATCAATCCACCAGACTGATTGGGTTTGGGCTACAACATTAGCATATCGATTTGAATAAGCACCTATTTAGACTAACCAGGCTTTTGATCAAGGTGCTTGTTCTACAAAACTCATCCGATTTGACCACCCCTTCTCCTTGACCACCTTCTGCTCGACTGAAGGCATTGAATTTAGTGCTTAACTAGAGGCAACCTGTCATTCTAAAAACCCGAGACCCTTTTGATCATCTTTTGAGCTACACTCCTATTGCACTTGTGAGTTTAGAGTTAGAACAACCGACTCCACCTTTGGTATTCATATCAAATCTTGAAATCGTCTACAATACTTATCCCGACCCATTCAACCACCCTTTGAACCTGTTCTAACTCATGAACCAACCTGATTTCATACCCTCCGATTTACAATGAAGGTATTGCAAAACTTAGGCATGGGGGGATGTTAAAGTGCAGACATATGGAAATTCAATTCTCTGAAGGGTTCTCACAAAAAATATATATATATATTCAAAAATTAATAAAAAATAAAAAAATTGAAAAAGACCAAAAAATGGAAAGGGGAGGAAATTTTTTGATTGCATATCATTCATAAGGAGGAAATAAGGAAAAGAATTCAAATATCAAAAAGGAGCATAAATTAAGAACAAAAATTGAGTCATTAGCACTTGATTATGGAGATTACTTAAGTTCTAGACCTAATCAAAAGAAAGAAATAAGTCTTGAAATGACAAAGAGATAGAGAGATTAGTATAGGTGCTGATCTTAGGCTTCTTGGGCTAGTTTTAGGGCTTAAACATTCATGTATTCGTTAAGATCTGGATTAGTCCTCAAGAGGTTGAGGAAAGTGCGAAGCTGATGTATTAGGTCTAAGGCTTAGGGATTATTCGGCCCCGTTGCTTGACCTTTGGTTTTCAGGACTTGGTAACCTAAGCACCCAAAATCACAAACTTAGCTTGGTTCAGTGTGCTTAATAAAGAAAAATCTGCCAAAAGTGTTCTATTCTGAAAAGCCACCTAAAAGATCTGGCTTAGGAGTGGCTCAACAACACAAGTTGATTAGATAAGTTCCCAGCACGGAGAAGTGGGAAATTCCCCTTGAAGATGCATAATAACATATCGTCTCAGTGCTTGTCTCCTAGGATATCTAAATATCCTACCGGGGGCATGTAAGCACCTTGTGCTGGTTCAGGTGACATGGGTGGGATTATCCTGAAATGTTTATTACCAGGGCCTGAATTTAGCTACAGAGTGCCATGGGTGGCATTATATCGAAGTGTCAAAAGCCAAGGTTTTGAGGGTTGCCATGGGTGGTGCTATCTTGAAGCATCGAAATCCAGGGACCCTTTGAGGATAGATGGTGGGGACAAGGAATTTGATACATACCGTGTTTAGGGCCAATTCGAGGTTTGATCTAAGGAAATCTAAAAAAGAAAAGAGAGAAAACTGTCCAAATGAAAAGTACTTCTATCCCTCTCTTTCACAAAAACCTATACTGGCAAATGAACCTGGACATGCTACATTCTAAGCACGAGTGCTTTAACCACTGGGTTCAATGAACCTCTGGGTAGTTTTTGCATGCCTTAGAAACCTTTGCTGTAGACTGAGACTGAAGTTGGTCAGGTCTGGATCTTGATTGGTACTTGAGTACCTCTAAGCCTATTATTAGCATTCTAACCGAACATCTAAAAAGTAATAAGAATCAGGCATCTGAACTTCAATGCATGGTCTATAACTTTAGTTCTTTCATAAGATTTTTGCTAAAGGACTAGCAAATATTAGGCATGGGGTTATGACGATAACTTCATCATCAGCTATAATTAGCTTTAATTAGTCAGAATCAGAAGACAAAAGCTCCTACATAACCACCGGAGAGTCGTAATTCATTGCATATCCTTTTTAAGAATAATGAATTAAATTAAGGTTAAATCTGCAATTTTAACAGAAGATGATAAATGCAGAATAATCATGTGGTTTCCCAGGGGTTAAATGAAGGTTAATTGATCATTAAGAACTAATAAGAGGGTTCATACAGATAGAAACGGGTTTTCAAGCATTTCAAGAATTAACGGACACCTGAAACCCTAATTTCAGACCCTCTTAATTAACTGAGGTTCTGTTCAGGATAAAATTTACCTAAAATTTCTAATAATCATATAAAAATATTCCATAAGGTTTGGTATCCTTGATTTGACCATTGGAATCCATTTTTGACCTAAAATAGAGTCTTTGATAGTAAGTTACCTAAATTTGGGTTTATACGTAAATTTCTCAGTCAAACTTTCTCAAAAACAAAATCCAACTTCACCATCAAATTCTTTGTGTCTAAATTAAGTTGGTACCAAAATTTGGGCCCAATCAGAGATCATCTTGACCTAGTTTACATTTTAGTCCAGTTTGATTCTTTCTATCTCACATATTCCCCTAACTTTTGAAATATTTACATAAAGCCCCCTACCTTTATCTTCTTCTTCACCAAACGATCCCTACCACCATCCTTGAAGCCAATTCCTAAACCCATCTACCTACGATTTTCAAGGAAATGAATCTCCACCATTAGGCAACCAAATCCCTCCAAATTTAAAAGGATTAGTCTTGAGAGGATCCCCTACGATTTGCACCCGTTGGTTTCTCAGTTTGGAGCCTCAAGAGCTCCAACGAAGATCTCAAAATAAGAAGAGGGAACTTCCCTATTTCCTAAAAGAAACCTCACTCAAATTAGGAATTGAACTTGATTTCAAGCTCTATATAAGCTTGTGCATCTCCCAGCATTTCCTTTAGCAAGGTTTTGAGCCACAACAAGTCTTCTTTTCCTCTCTCTGGCTCGCTCTGCCTTCGCTCTGGTGAAATTCTCCCTCCGTCACCCTAAGGCCTCCCAATGACCAAATTGGGAGTGCTATGTTCCTCCCCTCCTTCGTCTGCTCCTCGACGACCAACTTAGGGGCTCCTAGATCTCCCTCTTCCTTGCCACACCTCCATTGGAGCATTCTCTTCCATGACGCAGGCCAATCACAGCTGGAACCCTCCTAACCCTTTCGACCAATAAAAATAGGTTTCCTCACCTCCTCTTCCCCTCTACTCTCTTTCCCCCTCAATAAAATCTCATTTCGACTGCCATTCACGCCTTTCGCTCTCTATCTTCTCCACGACCGGCCGAGTTTGGCGAGGCCTCCACAGCTCCACAAGCCACTGCTCGCCTCGCCACAACTCCCAAAAGCATCACTATCTTCCCTACGTCAAAACCCCTCATCTAATTCCACCAAACACTCACTCAAACACCCCACCAGACACAACCTCATCTGCACCACCTTCTCGCCTTCATCCAACCACCACACACGAGATCACGCCACGCAAACACCACAACCACCCTATCCATCACCTAACGATCCTCCTGAAGTGTTTTAATGTGGTTGAGAGGCCTTAACTTGTGTTTCAGGTGCTCTCCATCCACTGCCGTCGCCACCATCGTCTCTGACCCTATCCACCTTGCTCCGACCACTAACGGCTGTCATTCCACGTTCAAGGTTTGCAAATCCATCTCAGGGGTAGATTCACACCAACAATTGAAAGCCCCAATGCTAGTAGTTGCTCCAATTGAGGATGCACCCTCAGCTACTGCATGAGAAGAAGAAAGAGGCACCTTAGTGCCACATCGTGGAAGGAAAAGGTCCCGCACGCGTATAAGACATTTTTGTGTCATGGGCTCTTTGCCTCATGACACAGGGGTGAGGTCCCTCTCACCATAGCCCTAGCACACCTTGGCTACCTCCACCCTAGATAGCCCTGGTCACCTGGATCCAATTACCTGATAATGTGCCCGATTATGCGAGAGAAAAGAGAGAAGAAGATGAGGAAACTATGAGAGAGTAGGGAAGGGTTTTGCTCCATTGGTGCATGCCTTGGGGTGCGTGCACTCTCAACACATTCATCGGGAAGTGGTGGCTACCGTCGGCTTCTTCCTTGCTGGAGGGGACATCGCATGTGAGCTCAACCACTCTTTCATCACATTGGTCCCCAAAAGCGATTATGTAAGGTCATTGGGGGACCTTAGGCCTATTGCTTGTTGTAACCTCCTATATAAGATAATTACAAAGATTCTTGCTTAGAGGCTTACAAAAATCCTCCCAAACCTCACAAGCTAAATCAGAGGGCATTCATAGAGGGTAGAAGGTTGGCCAACTACTCTCTTCTAACTTTGGAGTTCATGCACAGATTTAAGGTGGGGAAGAGAATGTGCATTAAGGCTGATATCTCAAAAGCCTTCGATAAGGTGTGGAGGACCTTTAGCTACGAATTGTTTGGTTCCATGGGCTTTGATGACCAGTGGAGTTCCTAGAACAGGAAATGCATTGACGCCCCCTCTGTTGAAGGCATATTGGCAAGACTTACCTATACCAGTAGTGGGCTAACGTAGGGGGATCCCCCTTCCCTCCTTCTCTTTACACTGGTAATGAATGTGTTCTCTTTATTGCTTGAAGTGCAAGCCCACTCCTAGAGGTTGAGAAAATCTCAAGTCACTAAGGTTGATTTCCCAGCACATCTCCTTTTTGCAGACAATATTTTGATGTTTGCCAAGGGGGGTGTTTCATCAGCTACTGCTTTACAAAGTGCACTCCTTGCCTTTGGGAAGCTATTGGATCTCTCACTAAGTGCAAATAAAAGTCAAGAGTACATATCAAAAGCTGTGTTAGGGGAGGATGGGGATATGTCTCTCACTTAGGATCTTGGAGGGTAGACTCCCCACCACATATCTTTACACACCTCTCTTCCCAAGATTAGGGAAAGTACTCCACTTCCAAATCCTAATAGACAAAGGTCTACGACACTTTGAGAGGTGGAGTAGCAAGCTACTGTCCATAATGGGATGGGCCCAACTTCTAAAATGGGTCATTGAAGGCTTGGTCAGTTTTTGGCTTGATACCACAATACCCCCACAATCCATCTTGAAGAAAATTATGGCACTGGAGGCTTCTTATTTGTAGGGAAGCAAGATTCACTTAATAAATTTGAGAGTACATTTGTAGGTTAGAGAAGGGGCCTTAGATTGAAGCACCTGCTTGACTTGGATTTCTCTATCGCTTGTGATCGGGCCAAAAGAATCTTGAACCCAAATGAAAGGGGATTATGGGTGGAAGGGATGCGACAAGTGTACAATACAAACAACCTACGCATTGGAGGTGATAAAAGGGGGTCTAGATGTTGTCACCATATCCTCCAACACCTGGGAGGCTTCTGGAATATCTTAGCTAACCGCTGGTGCAAGCCTACAAAGGACAAAGAAATCTTGAGTCTCACTAATCACAAGGAGCCTCCGGCACCGTAGTTTGATATCATTTGGCTGAGAGGTCTTGTGCCTCAATGGTCTTGTTGCATGCTATTGGCATTCAAGGGAAAACTACTATTAACGAAGGACATGCTTATCGATTTTAGGGAAGGAAAATTGACCCAATGTGCTTGCTTTGCCAACATGGCGATGGGAGTATCACGCATCTCTTTTTCAAATGTGCTTACTCATTGGAAGTATGGAACCACATCCTAGCATCCACAAGCCTCCAATCGCATTTGCGGGATACCATTCAAATGGTTTTGGACTGAACCCTGCTCTCAGGTGCTAACCATTCTCTGATGAGGAGGACCCTATCTTGCACCGTCAAGTACATTTGGAAAGAGCGGAATAGGATGCTTCACTCATGTGAGAGAGTTTTGGCTGGAGACATTGTTGATGCATCACTCACCAACCTGCATCACTCACATTCTAGCAAAGTTTGCTACTATGTCATTTATGTTTAGTTCCCTTAACTCCTAAATTTTTCCTAATATCGTGGGGGTACCTTCCCATGTGCTGTCCATGCAAATGTACATTTTGTATTTTGCACCTAGTGCTGTTAAATGTTTAGTAAAGATTACCCTTTTTACTCATAAAACAATTTACTTTATCAATAAGGGGCAGCTAACAACATATCCATTACGAAATTTAGTTATTTTCCTTGACTTACGAGTTTATAGTTGACTTGTGTAGTTGAATAATGAATCAAAAATTACGATACTTAAACTGATAAATTTTATATATGCTCCAGTCTTCTTATGTAAACAAAGTGTTTGGCAATAACTTTGTCTCCTTTCATTTAACTTTTGAATAATTTCATTAGGTGTGGAAACACTAATTGGGCTTAATTGTTCCATCACTTGAAGGCTAATTTTCGGGAGTGTGAAGCTATAAGACAAATTGAAATAGGACTATTATGCATACAAGATCTACCAACTGATCGACAAGTAATGTCGTCAATCATTATTATGTTGCGTGGAGAAATCTACATCCATCCATGTCCCAAATAGGAAGCTCAAAAGATACTTTTCAGATATATATATATAGAAAAAGTATCTTTTGAGCACTGTGCTCAAAAGATCAAAAATGAGCACACATTGTGTGCCATTTGATCATAAACGTCAGTTTCCAACCTCGTACTCTCGTTTCGACTATGGTATTGAAAACCACCATTACATTAGAGGTGGCTTCCTTAATTTATGGAAATTATAATTTATAATCTATTTAATATAATTACTATGTATTCCTTGATATTACCGATAGGATCATCTTTGGTATAACAGACGATACTCTTTCTATGTTTATCCTATTCACTATTTACATGTGAGAAGGAAATAGAAAAAACATTGTTATCATTGAAGCCGCGTCTAAACACTTTGAGATTGTGCTCAACTTGAGCACTCATCGGCTCATTTGCTCCCCCTTCTGCCTCGGCCTCTTCTCCTGCTTCTCTCCTCTCCTCCCCTTTCCTATTCCCCTCCCCTCTCCCCTCCCTTTCCCCTTCGATTAGGGTTTTACTCCCCTCTGGTGCGGCGTCGTCGCCTCCCCCTCGGTGGGGGACCTCTGGGCCCCTCACCTTCAGATTCTCTCCTTTGAGCGTCTTGGAGCATTTTCCTTGCCGTTGGTTGCTTTTTGCCTCATGCTAATAGCTCCCTTCATTTTTTATTTTCATTTGTGTTAGCGGCTTTCGTTTTCTCGCTCCATTTTTGCTTGTCATTTTTGCATTTTTGGCATGGCTCCAGACCCCTCCTCTCCTTTGTTGGTGAATCATTCCCCACCTGTATGCTCCTTCGTGTCGGTGGTCGCGGTCTTAGGTTCCTTGGAACCCTCTTTTGTTGAGCTCGCGCTTAAGGTTCGTCGACCGGAAGTTCGCGAGGGGATCTTGGCTACTTCCTTCTCCCCGAACGAAGTCTCTAAGCTTCCACTAGGGTTTCCTTTTGCTTTGGTTTTGCATGCTTGGGGATCCAAACCCTCTACACATTTGATCAAATCAACTTTTGCTAATCATTTCAACATTTGATCTAGCTTTACTCTAGCTGCTTTAGACATTCATCACTGGCTTATCCACTTTGACATTTATGCTGACTTCTCTGCCATTTATTCTTTCATTTCTACTGTGATTGACCGTGTTCACTGCCAATTTATTCATTGGTCTCTGGCTTTCCGTATGGACTCTCCCATTTCTGTTATCCCTATTTGGGTTGGCTTTCCAGGGCTCAGTCTCCACCTTTTGCACCCTAACTCTCTTCTTTCTATCACTTACTAACTCGGCACTCCTATCTGTGTGGACCATCACCAGTCTCTGACCGGGCTATCCGAGAGTTTGCGTCAAGATTGATCTACTTCTTCCCCATCTATCTTCGATCTTTATTTTCAATGGTGACTCCCTAATCACATAGCGCGTTGTTTTAGAAAATATCCCCCTTTTCTATCCGATTTTCCTAAAGCTTGGTCATGTGCTTTCTCGTTGCCCTCTCTCCTACTCACAGTGCCTGACCAAGGAGTCTCACTCCTTCGCTACTCTGCCGATCTCCTTGCCGGATCCTGTTACTAAGGAGGCCACTCCTTTTGAGCCCCCCTGTGCCTCTCCACAGCCCGTTGGCTCCCGTGCCTCCTCTCCGGAACCCTACTTGGCCCTTGTCCTACGTCAAACTAGATCCTTCTCCCCGGAGGCTGGGACAGGCTTACTTACGTTCAAAAATCCAGCATGTATAATTTCCTCTCCTTTCTCTCCTAGGAGATCTAGGGTTAATTTGGCTCCGGGGAAGAAAGGGAAGCACCAATGACCTCTTCGTCAATGCAGCAGAGTGGGACGCTCCTCTTTGAACCAGGAGAAGGAGATCGTGGGGCCTGACCTTGGATCTACCTTCCCTGCAAAGGTGATGGACTCCTGTCTAGCTCCTCCTCTGATTTCCACCTTCGATTGTTCACTGTTTGAATGTGATGTTCCGACCTCTTCCACTTTGCCATGCCTTGCCCCTCCCTCAATTTCTGTCTTGCCACGTTCGATTCTTCATTGTTTGATCGTGATGCTCCAAGCTCTGTGGCTGTGGAATGTTATTTTCTTGATGAAGACTTGCGTTCTCCACTTTTTTCACTGCTTTTTTGCCCAATACAAATATTCCCCCTCTTCACACCTAGTCTAGGCCATCCCCTCCTGAATTCGATAGATCGCATTTGCTTCATGCTATCATCAACCAACAACAATTTTCTGAAAAATTTTCTCAAAAGAATGGCTTCCCAGATGTGCATGATGAGGATAATATCCGTATGCTACGGTGTGGTCCCTTCAACGAAAATGTTGGCTTATCTTGGGTATCTATCTTCCCCTCCCATCTCCTCCTCCCCCCCTTACCCTAACCCTCCCTTCATATCCGAGGTTGGGGGTTTGGAGGAGGGACTGAGCAATGATGCAAAATAAATATATCTAGCATCCAAAATTGATTCTCAAGGTCTGTTGGATTACTTTGGTGCTGACCCTCTCTTCATCTAGGACAAGGCATGCGAGGCACACTCCCCCCCTAAGTCTAGAGGAGCCAGTGGTGGTTAGTTCCTTGAAGAAACGGGATGTATGACCCGAAGTCGATCTAAATCTCTCCTCAAAACCATTTCCTTATGAATTGCATGTTTTGGAACAGTAGGGGAGTCCTTAACGACCCTACCTTGACTCATATTAAGGATCTTACCCACAATTTCAACCTTAATATGGTATTCCTATTTGAACCCTTTACCGACCCCTCCTTCGCTGACTCAATTAGGTGTAAGCTTTCTTTCCACCACTACCTCACTGTCCATGATGCCCCTAAGATTTGGGCTTTTTGGAAAGACCCTATCAGAGCCCACCTATTGGCTACTTGCCCCCAAGCCCTTACCCTCCATTGCTCCCTTGGTACATCCTCCCTCAAATTCTCGGCTGTCTATGCCTCCTGCGATGCCACCCAGCATGCTCTCCTTTGGGACTTCCTCTCCCTTGTCTCAAACTTCAGCCCCTCCCCTTGAACCATTGGAGGGGACTTCAACAGCATCCTCTACCCCTCTGAGAAGTCTGGCGATGCCCCCTTCTCCTACTTCCAAGCTGAACCCATGCTCTCTTGCATCCATTCCCTTACCCTCATTGAGATGCCTCTAGATGGTTCTTAATACTCCTGGTGGAACAACCGTAGAGGTAGCACTCGAATCTACCAAAAATTGGATCGTGTTCTCCTCAGCTCCAATGCCCTTCCTCTCTTCTCCTCCGGTCGTTACAACTCCCGTACCAACTTAGACCATGCACCTATCATCCTTCTTAGTCCAAATCCCCCCTCCTCCCGCCTCCGCCCCTTCTGCTTTCAAAACATGTGGTTTAGATCTCCTCAATTCAACCAATTTGTTGATTCCTTTTGGACCGGTGCCCTTGTTAATCCCCTGCTAGATCCCATCTCCAGATTTTACTCCAAGCTCCACATTCTCAAAAAACACCTCAAGGATTGGAACAGATCGACTTTTGGGGATATTAATTAGATGGTTAAAGACCTTGAGAATTGCTTGAAGATGCAGACTTTAGACTTTCATCCCTTTGGGATGATAACCTTGCCGTTGAGCTCAGTGACATTCAAATTCAACTCAATGATGCCTATTCTAAGTTCAACGATTTCCTGAGTCAGAAAGCCGAAATCGACTGGATCAGAGAGGGAGAGTAACACCGAATTCTTTCATTCTACCATTAGTAAGAGATTTGCTAAGAGAAGTCGTTCGTCCCTTACCAACTCCGTTGGTGGGGGAAGCTAGGACTCGACTACTTCGATTGCGGTAGATTATTTTATCACTTTTTCAAATCCAAATCCCCTCCAACTCCTTATCCCCATTTGGATGTCATTCCTCCATTCCTGCTGGATTCCGACTCCCTTTCTCTTACTCGCCCCCTAGATTCTTACGAGATCCATCTCATCCTTTTCAATATGCCTCGCAATCGTACTCCTGGGCCAGATGGCTTCAATGTGGAGTTCTACTCCTACTTCTGGGATTTGATTAAGGATGATCTGACCCAAGCTATTACCTATTTCTTCTCCCATCGTATCGCTCCCCAGGCTTTCAACAACACCTTCATCACTTTGATCCCTAAGATACCCCTTATTCAGGACCTTGTTGATTACCTCCCTATTAGTCTCTGTAACATCCTTTACAAGATTGCCTCGGGGATTTTTTCCAGTCGGTTATTGTCCCTCCTCCCGAGGCTTATCTCTCCTAAGCAGGCTAGCTTTGTTCAAGGCAGATCCATCCTTGATCATATTGCTACTGCCTTTGAACTCACTCAGCATCTGGATCGGAAAGTCCACCGTTCCAATATTATTGTTCAACTTGACCTTCAGAAGGCTTTTGATAGGGTGGAGTGGAAAGTTCTGTATCAAATTCTCTACAAATTTGGTTTCACTGCCTCTGCCATATCCCTCATCTCCTCTTTCATTGAGCACGATGGCTCCTCCATCCTTATTGATGGGATCTCCAACCTTTCTTCAAAGTCTCCTACAGCCTGTGTCAAGGAGACCCGATCTCTCCTTTGCTCTTCAATATTTTCATGGAGCCTCTTATCCGCAGCATCAAGGAGTTTTCCTTTCAAGGAAAAATTCTACCCTTCTCTATTCGACACGATATTTCTCCCCCCCTTGGTCTTTGGTACGCTGTTGATATTATCCTTTTCCTTAATGGGAACCTGCACTCCATTTCCAATCTCTCCTGGTTCCCCCGTACTTTTGAAGGATTCTCAGGTCAATGTATTAGCCACTCCAAAAGCCAATGTTACATTGGCAAGCATTTCCCCTCTGGTAGAATCTCTTGTATTCTTCGCTCCCTTAATATAAAACTTGGCTCCCTCCCCTTCTAGTACTTGGGTTGCCCCATCTTTGCTGGTAGACACAACATGGCTTATTTCAACCAGATCACCAACAAAATTCAATCCAAATTAGTTTGTTGGAAAGCATCTATGCTCTCCTTCACCTCCAGGCTTCTTCTCATGAAACATGTGCTATCCTCCATACCCATTCACATTATATCCGTTCTTGATGTCCCCAAATCCACCATTACCAAGCTCGAATCTATTTTCGCCTCCTTCTTTTGGGGTGATGAGGACCAGGACAAGTGTCACCACTGGATCTCCTGGAAGTCTATTGCCAAACCTACTGATTATGGGGGTCTGGGGATTCATGACCTGAATCTCTTTGTTTCCTCTCTCTGGATGAAGAGGGTCTGGCGCATTCTATTCATGGACTCCCCATACTCTACTCTTATGAAACAGCTCTATGGCAACCTCTCCTCCAATACTTCGAATCTTCCATCTAGGATCAAGAGTCTTTATGACACTTACACTATTATGAAACCTTTTATCAAATGGGAAGTGCATGAGGGGCATATTGACTTCTGGGCTGATCTTTGGATTGGTGACTCCCTACTCCAAGACCTCCTCCCACCCTCGTGCTGCCCTGATCCCATCCAAGTCAACTCTGCCATCGAGAACCTCCATACAAACCCTTATTTCACTCTTCTTCCACCCCACATCATCTCCAATATCATGGCTATCTCCCTTTATAGTAGTCGTGACATTCCTATCTGGACCCCTAACTGATTTGGCCTTTTTACTGTGGCTTCAGCTTACTCCAACTTCTTCAAAATCTATCCCTCCTCTCCTCCTCTCAAAAAACTCTGGTCCCTCAATCTCCCCCTTAAGCTCTAATTTCTCACCTGGAGAGTCCTTCTCTGCAAGCTACCCACTAACGATAATATTACCAAGCTTGGGATCCCCCTTCCCTCCGCTTGTTCTTACTACCCTAATCATCCTTCAATAGAGACGAACTCTCACCTCTTCTCCAATAGCCATCTCACTCGCCTCGTCTATGATTGGGCCTTTTCCAAGGCTCATCTTCGTCCTTTACACCCGTCCGCTTTCTTCCCTCTTATGCAATCCTCTACCAGAATTTGCAATGAGCATACGTATAAGGGCCTCATCTATTTTATTTGGGCTAATGTTTGGATGGCTAGAAATAATATTAGACACGACTTGCTCTCTTATTCTAATATTCGCACTCTTCTACTTAAGAACTGACTTAACTTTGAATTTGATTTATGGCTTAGGAAATGTCGCCCATCCACCTTTGCAGTCAATTGGATCTGACCCACCTATGGTCTTAAAGTCAATGCTGCAGTTCTCACCTCTGGATCTCACTCTATGATGGGTTGGATTTTGAGAAACGACCATGGAGATTTTGTCAAAGTCACTTCTTGTAGAACTCCTGCGTTGGACTTGGATATAGCTCGCCTGCATACTTTTGCCCACACTCTCCAGAATATCGGTGACACTTGCACCCTCCTTTTAGAATCAGATTCTACACTCTTGTAGTTCTAGTGGAATAGTAAAATTCCCATACCTTGGGCCCTTAAAGCCTGTTGAACGATTACGAAGCTACGCTAACGTGTTCGGTTTTGGAAAACCTGTCGTTGTAGTTCGAAAGCGAAGGATTCGTGTTCAACAAATAAAATTTATACCGAAATTAAAATTCCGGGTCGAACACAGGGAGGCGGACGTTTGATTTAAAAACTTCGCGTTTCGTTTTTATTTTGTCACGAAGAAATTCAATTTAAACTATCTAAGTATCTACAACAAAATAGAAGAGAGAGAGAGAGTAAGAGAGAGAGAGAATACTACACATGGAAATCAAAATGAGATGTAGAATAGACAAGGAATTTATCATAAAAGAGATCGTTCGTTACAACTAGAAAGCATAAAGCGATTACTCTAGAAAGCAGTAAATCTATATTAGAAAGCAGTAAAAAGAGTAGGGAGAGAGAATCCTCCTCGACGGTCGCTTGGAGGACGAGCCGGACGAGACGACGCCTGGACGAAGGAGAACGAAGCGGGATGAAGGAGGACGAAGCAGAAGAACGGGAATGAAGCAGCACGCCGTCGTCGTCGTGGGATCCACTTCCGAAGGGGGACGAAAATTTGGACTTTATCTCGCGAGAAGCATCCCGGGTGTGGGACAAGCTTCTCTTGAGCTTTGGAGAGGTAGAGAGGAGAAGGAAGGGATGAAAATTTCGTATGGAGGGGGTCTCCTTTTATAGTTGCAAGGAGTGGGGGCAAAATGGACATTACATCTTCAAAATAATAAATAAGGGGTCTTTAGTGACGGATAAAACCGTCGCTAAAGCCCCGACGTGGCCGTCGCCGCCGCGCCCACGCGCGCCCGCTCGGCTGCCCACGCGCATAATGCCTACGCACGTCCGCGTAGTCTCAGCCGTTCGATCGCGAGATCGGACGGCTTAGATCGCGTCCGCGCCCGCTGCGTAGCACGCCCGCCCGCGTGCGATCGTGCGTTACGCCCGGCGTCCAATCGCGCGTCGTCCTGATTGAGCGCGCGCAGCCGTTGGATCTTCATCTGACGCTCGTCCGCGGCCACTCGCCCGCGCCTTCCACCCCCTCACCGCGGCTCGAACCCGCGACCTCCGCTTCGCCCGCCGCTGCGCTACGCGGACGAAATGGTCGCGCGGACGCTTTTAAGCGCGAGCGACCGCAGCCGTTGGATCGAGATCCAACGGCGGAGAGGAGACGGGTGCGCGGTCTTCACAAGATGCATGCGGCCGTTTGGGCGGCTGAGATGGCGCCACGTGGCGCCATCTTGGCCGTCCATCTTCTGGAAGTTGTAGATGGTGCCACGGATGTCGGATTGACTCGATTTTTGTGTCGTTGGGCTGCGATCGTCGATCCGAATTCATCCGTGTTGTTGGATTTGTCATCTGAAGTGTGGATTTACACCATCCTGGCCCTTGATCTTCTAGGGTTCCCCGGTCTCTATCTGATGCTACGGATGCCTGATTAGGGCGATCTTGGAGTCGTTGAACTCCAATCGTCGCCCTGATCATATCCATACGGTTGGATCTTTGATCCGAGGCCCCGATAAAATATTTGCCCTGTCCAAGCACATAAAAGGAGACAATTAACCTCCATTTTATTCAAACTACTCTAAATGCAAGATGATGCATGTAATGCAATATTTATATCATGAAATGCAATCCTATGCTTAAGAACATGCATAAATAGACATTTTAAGTAGTGTAAATGTGTTTACATCAAAGCCTATCACAAACCTCTCCTAGATTACAAGACTCACATCTCGTCCACTCAGTACATTGCTCCAGCTGCCAATGCCCTCGCCTCCTTCCTAGCCTCCAAAGCCAATGATGGTTGGGAAATTTTCCATGACCCTTCCTTGCTTTCCCCTAGGGCCAAGGTTCTTCTTCGGCTAGATAAGATCCAGCTTCCTTACTAATGGGAACACCATCATGAGCCATAACTAGCTCAATTTGATCTGATTATGTCTTTAAATGCTCCTACATAACCGCCAGAGGACTGTAATTCATTGCATAATCATTCTAAGAGAAAGACAAGAAACCAGGGTTAAAATTGTGATTTTACCATCATATCTTGAATGTAGAACAACCATGGGTTTTTTTAAGGGTTAATTAAGGGACAAATGGTCCTAAAAGGCTAACAAGTGGGTTAAAACAAGCAGAAAAGGGTTTTCACGTGTTTTGAGAATTAAATGACTTCTAAAACCCTAAAAACATACCTGCTTAAATAACTAAGGTTCTGGTCAGGATAAAATTCACCTAAACCCTCTCCAATTCATAGAAAAATATTCTCTAGGATTTTTATCTTCAAATTGACCATCAGAACCCGTCTTTACCCAAAACAGAGTCTCAGACAGACATTTGCCCTAATTTGGGTTTTTGCATAAATTACCCAGTCAAATGTAGTCAAAACCAAACTCCAACTTCACCATTGGATTCCTTAGGTCTAAATTAGGTTTACACCAAAATTTGGACCCAAACTAAGATTGTCTTGACCTAGTTTGCAACTTGGTTCTGTCTGATCACATTATGCCCTTAACTTTCAAAATCCTTACAAAAAGGCCCCTAAATTTGTCATCATTTTCACAAATAGGTCCCTACCTCCATTAATCATATTCCTACAAGATCCGGTGACCTAAAATTGGCAATTTCTCCTTGATTCCTTGACGAATCCCTCTCAGATTTGAAAGGGAAATTCGTCAAGGAATTCCCTTCCTTTTGAGCCAATTCCCACGCCCTAAAACCTTCCCAATCTCTCATGTGAATGCATGAGAGATTAGGGTATCCTAAAAATACTAACTCTGACATAGCTTTCCAAGCTTGGGAAGCTTGCTTCCCAAGCTCAAAACTACCTCTAAAGGCTTATGAAAAGACCTCTAGATCAGGCCATTCTTCCCACGCTCGAATTTGGCCTTGAACACCTCCAATTCTTTTCCTCTCTCTTGGCCGAATTGCTCCTCGATGTTCGGCGACCTCCTTCTCTATTCTTCCTCCATTCGTAACATTGGCGGCGGAGCTATCTTCCTCATCTTTTTCCACATCAAGCTGTACCAACCGATGCCTCTTTCACCGTCTTCCTCGCCATTTCCTACCCACCAGAGCAGCTTCCTTCTCCGACGCCATCTCCTCTCCTCGTCGTCCGCTACCTCT
Source organism: Thalassia testudinum (assembly GCA_037157565.1). NCBI lineage: Eukaryota > Viridiplantae > Streptophyta > Magnoliopsida > Alismatales > Hydrocharitaceae > Thalassia > Thalassia testudinum. Next base: position 50,443,650 of record JAZHRO010000067.1, read on the forward strand.
CTCAAATGACTCCACAACTTCTCCTCAGCACGCCAACATCTCCAACACACAGCTTAGACATCGCTAATGCCCTCTACGACTCCATCTTCCATCTCTCTGGCAGACCTTTGACGAGCCCTAGTGGCTTCCACACACATTCAAACCAGCCGCTCCCGCAGTCCACACCTTTGCCGTTCACTATAGATCAAAAGCCCTAACTTAGCTAAGGCTATTAATCGCCCTTGCATGCCCCCGAACACCACCACCTTCACACGCATAGTCCGACTTCGCCCCACACACATAGACCATGCCATGCCACACCGACCCCCTCATCAAGTTCGCCATTCTCTGACGATCGTTCCTAAGCTTTCTAACATGATCAAAAGGCCTTATTTGTGATTTTAGGTACCAGCCCCCTCCACCATTAAGGCCAAGCTTCAAGCAAGGCTTCAAGCATGCTCCAAGGCACCTTCACTCCAAGTATTAGCTCCAGGCCACACGGATTCATCCCACACACGTGCCCAGGTCTCCAACTGAGGGAGATACCCTCAGCAACTGCCCCAATTGAGAGAGCTTCCACTGCAACTGCACGTAAAGAAAAGGGGGACAACATAGTCCCACATCGGATACGAATGGTCCTCTTGTGCCACATAAATTGATTTTGTGATAGAGGCTTATCGCCTCAAGTCACAAGGGGTAAGGTCCCTCACACTCCTTATGTGCCTCATTCGCGACACGCTCCCAACAGACCTGGTGCAGATTCGATTACCCGCCTAAGCCTTGTACACTCCTCGGCTGTGACCTACGCTCGTAGCCCTAGACTTGGGTGCTCTCTAGGTTCGATTACCCGAATACCCGATACTGTTGAGGGCTCTGGGAGAGCATGACCCAAGGAGATAAAGAGAGGAGAGCTTGCGGGAGGCATGGGAGGGTTTTGCTCTGAAGAAGTTGGCTGACACTTAGCCAAATCTAAAGACCCTTCCCCTATGCTTGAAGAAGAGAAGACGGGCAAATGAAAACGGGCAATGAAAGAAGAGCCATAGAAGAGAAGAAGAGATAGAACTGAAGAAGAAATCAGAGAAAGAAGAAGAAGCAGAGCACTATTCATCAGACATTTAAGATGTCTGATTGTTCAATCAGACGACTGACTTGCGTTTATTTCATACATCACTATTAAGTTCCACTTACTATTATTGTAGGGAGTAATTGGTGATTCAAATCACCATTTTACTCCATTCTTTTTGCAGTCAGACACTTGATATTTTTGCTATATTATTTTGAATCAATTTCTAATCATAATTTCTTATCTCTATTGTTTAAATTGCAATCTTGAGAATTGAATTCCTATTTGCTCCTAGCGAACAACCTCGAACTTTTCGAGTATAAATTTTATCTATTTTTCGTGAGATTTCGACTATACTGCAACACAATGATTTAAAACCCAATCTCAAGCGACTAACATTTTGGCACCGTTGTCGGGGAGCAATGCGCAATTAAGATCTCTTGATGCAATATCATATTTGGTACTAACTTGCTACATCTCTTTTGATTGTGATTTGTTTCAGGAACTCATTGAAAGAAGATCAGCTACACATCAACCACTCTAGGGGCAAGTAAACTCCATCTACCTTCGTTTAAGCCCCTGAGTCTGAAAAAGCTAAAAAGGGAAAAAATTAATTAGGGCTACTTGCATTATATTCTTAGATTAATCATCAAGTTTTCTGATTTGATACATTCTATTTAGACAACATTCAAACCCTGATTTGTGCACCTACTTGAAGCTTAAGGTATCTAGGGCTATCACCTTCTTGTTTGAGCCCTAAGTACCACATTTGGACAAATTAAATTGGACCAAATCGGAGCCTGATGGGTCGGCCCGGATAGGTTGTTAATATGATATTTTTATCGTTGAAATGTGTATAGTGGTTAACCTAATTTGGACCTAACCATCTCTTTACAAAATTTTTAACCTGGCCTAATTGATTTTATCTTATCACTTTCAAGCCCAGGGTCGAACACAGGGAAGTGGGGTTAAAGTCGAGTTTCTACGTTTTCCTTAAAACGCGTCTCTTCCATTCGTTTATTGTGTTTTTGGTGTTTTTCTTATTTAGGTTTTTTTATGGTAATCCTTGTTCTTGAGGCACACCCTCAAAATTGTGTCCTTGGCTTTTAGCCAAACAGAGTCCCAAAACAAGTCTTGCTACTCGCAAGATGAGGCACCTGCAAATCAAAGATTATCTTTTCTTTTTTATGTATTTTTTTTATCTTTTTACTAACAGAAAAGCAAATAGACAGAAAGTAAAAATAGTATGTATATATATATGTAGTATATATATAAAGGGGTGGGGGTGGAGGTGACGATGGAGTGTAGCACTATGTCGAGTCAGTCGACGTCTAGAGAGACGCAACGAACACGACTAGGTGCCGCGTGGAGTGTGGATGGAGGATGGATGATGTATGGGACCACACTTTTTTTGTACGCGTGTATCAGGGAATATCAGCAACTGGTGCAGATATTCCCGCGATACAGCGTATAATAAATAACATGAAAATATATGTACATATGTATGTATATAAGTAAATATATCTATATATATATATATGTATAGTTATATATGTATAGATATATATATATAGATATATATGTGTATATATATGTATATAAGTATATATATATATATTACTATATATATGTATATATATATGTATATAGATATGTATATATGCCTATATATATATAAGTATATGTATAAGTATATAGATGTATATATAAGTAGATATATATATATATATATATTATATATATGTATATATATTATATATATGTGTATGTATACATAACTATATAGATATACTATGTATATATATATATATATGTATGTATGTATATATATATTTATATATATAGTACTATAAGTGTGTGAGTGTGTGTGTATGTGTTGGTATAGGTGTGTGTGCGTCGGTGAACGTGTGTGTGTGTGCGTTGCTGTGAGTGTGTGTCTGTTAGTGAGTAAAAAAGAGAGAGAGAGAGAGAGAATACGTGAGAGAGAGAGCGGGAGCGGGCGGGAGAGATCAGCAAAGAGAGAGAGCGGGCGAGCGAGAGATCGAGGACGCGCGAGTTAAGACGTCTGTCGCCTCCGGCGGACGTCTGACGCCGCGTCGTCTGAAGGCGGAGGCAGACGTCTGAAGACGGTGGGTGCGGGCGCGGCTTCGCGTAGGGTTCCTGCAGGCGTGCGCGAAGGCGACGGGCGGGCGAAGGCGTGGAGGAGCGAGCGTGGAGGAGGTCTGCAGGTGGTCGCGGAGGGTCGCGGAGGAGGGGGAGGGGGCGGCATGAGGCCGTAGCCGGCCGCTGCAGTGCGCGCGGCGGACGGCTACAGGTGCAACTGCGGGGACGTCAGGATGAAGGTTGAGCGGGGAATGGCCCTGCAGGCGTGCGCGAAGTCGACGGGCAGCTGCAGGGACGGTCGCGGAGGAGTGGGAGGACCTGCTGCTGCTGCGTGGCTGCTGCTGCCGTGGCTTCAAGCTTCGAAGCTTGGAGCGGCGGCAATGGCGTTAAAGAGAAAAAAAAATGAAGCGAGGGAATGCACCACGCCCACCGGCTCGTCGAAGAGCTGGGCAGTGGTGCTCCCACTATGGTGGTGTGCACCACAGTGGGTTCTCCTGCTCGTCGGGTGCCTCCTCGACGGAGGGCCGACGTATGGGAGGGGAAAGCGGTGGAGAAGATGGTTACGGGTTTGTTTCGTTGCTGCAGCAGCCTCCGTTGCGAGGATGAAGCTGCAGCTTCTTATAGAGGAGGAGAGAGTGGCGTGCCGGCTGCAATAGGGAGAGGGTGCGTGAGTTGCAGCTATAGGGAGCGGCGTTGGCAGGGAGAAGTGACGTGGAGTAAATGCATGCGGCTGCTGCGGGAAGAAGTGCAGCCGCGGGAAGAAGAAAAGAAGAAATCAAGAGAGAAAAAAAATGAAAAGAGGTGGAATTTGCAAGGAGGCACTTGAGATAAAATGTAACTATGCAAGCCATTGTTTCACTCCTCTTCCTCTCTTGATTAAATGCATGCATGCAAGCGTTTTTACAAATGCGATTATAGGATCCTATTATGCAATGTTAATGCTAGAAAATAGCACAAGAAGGCGTTATTACAGGCGTGTTTTGAGGTGCAAACATATACCCCCATGCCTATCTTTTGCTAGTCCCTAGCAAAATAGTATTTAGAAATAATCTTAAGCTGAAGATTTTCTTCTGAGGTGATATAGGTGTGTTTATTATCGAATATTGTGAGAACCAATTGTAAAGAAGACTACCAGTACTTTAAGTCTCACATGACATAGATCATCTCTCAACTAACCAGGACTCTTGATATTTAAACCTTAAGTACGATTTCCAGGACCCAGGAGGTTTTTGCCGTACTCGAGAGCTCAAGAGGTTATGGTTTGTGCATAGTGAAGGATCAAGACTGACCAGATGAACATTAAGACTCAATCCCAGGGTTTCACGAATTTTTAAGTACAGGTTGGTCCCAGTTTCAGCTCATGTCTTCAAATTGACCCTTAAGATGATGACGGAAAACTCAACTCCCATTTTCTATTTTTTTTTTTTTGGCTCACCGAAAAATAAATTATACAGACATTTATGAGATATACTGACTCTTTTGCAACATCTTTTTTTTTTTTTTTTTTTGACAACTCTTTTTTTTCTCTTTTTTTTTTTTTGAAACATATGTCAATATATCTCTTACAACACATTTTGAAAGAGCACACTTTTTTCTTTTTGGTGGGAGAGTTTCTTTTCGGTGGAAAGAGTCGCTCCTAAACACAAGACTAAAGCCTGGGATAAAAAGTCTACCTGCGCGCACAGGTAAGGACTCCACCTTCCCTAATGAACACTAGGGTTGGATCTTATGTTCACCTGGTCTTTCCTGATATGTGTAGTGTGAACCAAGTTTACTTAAGCTCTCAAGTAAAAGTAAACCAACGGATCTTGTACTTGTGTTTCAGGTACAAGAATACATCCTTAGTTAGGAGAGATCTTGATCTATTTTGTTAATGCTTTAAGTGAATTAAGCCGAGCCTGAGCGAATCAAGCTTTTGTGGCCTGGAAAGTCTTCAAAACAGAGGTTGAATATCCATAAACACTTATTGCCTTTTTGTTTCAGCTTCAAGATCATTACTAAACACCATTTATTATAATATATATATAGTTTTTTCTTTTTCTTTTTCTTGCATATTTATAAATAGGTGGGAACTGTATGATACCATAACATACCCGGATCCTATGGATGCCTATCCACCCCCCCATGCCAAACAATGCTATGTCCTCATATGCATGCAGGGAAAGGCAGAGGAAGGATGGAAGATCGGGTAACAAGAGCTGAGGTTCAGGGTATAGATCAGGGTGGAAGGGTGGGTGGACGGTGGGTGTGACGTGCCTTCGTGCGTGTGTGTTAAGAGGTGTCGTTATAGTTGCACTTGATACGTCGGTTTTAAAAGAAGTAAACGGGGGTGAGTCCGAGTGTCGATCTCAGGGAGGTGTGGAAATCGGATTTTGTTTACCACTTGTTGTCACGAAAAAGGCGGAGTTTTGCTTGCGAAAGAAACGGTTTTGAAAAGCGAGAGATAGAGAGAGTTTAGGGTTAGAAAGCTCTTGGTTTTGATCATGCACTTTAAACAGAAATTAAAAAGGCAACTAAATGAAAAATAATTTCATTAAACATGCATTCATAGTTCATGGTTTACAATATTAAATACATGCTTCAACAAAAGTAAATGAAAGCTTAAAAGAGAGAGAGAGGTAGAGAGAGAGTGGAGAGCGACGAGGCAGCCACGGCGGTGGAGGAGGCTCCGTCGGCGGCTCGTCGTCTCCGGCGATTACAAGAGTGCCTAAGACTAGCTAGGAGAGGAGTGGAGTAGTTGCAAGTGGGAGAGGATGCCTTGAATGGTGGTAGAAGGGGGTTTAAATAGAGTTAAGGGCTTCCTAAAAGAAGAATGTGCTTTAGCGACATCCAGAACGTCGCTAAAACCGCTTCCATATACGTCGGTGAAGGCCTTCTGCCGCCGGTCAGCCGCCCGCCCCTCTCTCTCTTCAGGCGCGATCCATGGCTGTCGAACGAGAGCCGTCCGATTGATGATCGGACGGCTGAGATCCTCCCGCGCCTGCGCTAGGATCGCGCTTCGGGTGCGCGTGCGCGCGCGCGTGGGAGGTGGGGCACTGTCGTCGCACTGCGTGGCGCAATCCTGGCCGCTCGCTTCTGATCGCGCGGCTCAATTTTGCCGTGCCCTTCGCCCGCAAATGATTTTCGCTCCGCGCGAATCGAACGCGCGTCGCTGCAACGCGGGCGTGCCGCTAACCGTTGCGCCACGCCCGCGTTTTGTCGCGGCGACCGCGGGCGAGCGCGCGGATCTCGGCCGTTCGATCGAAGATCAACGGCCGAGATGCGTCCTTGGCTGGCTTGGGGGCGTGCGGGCGGCGGGGGCGGGGCGACGTGGCGTGTTCTAGGCCGTTGATCTCCAGATCAACGGTCAGGATTTCTTGGGCCCATTGTGGGAGCTCCGGATGTCGGATTTGGCCGATTTTGAGTCCGTTAGACTCCGTTCGTCGTCCTGAATCCATCCGTGCGGTCCGATTGCTCATCTGAGGCCTGCTTTGACAAATGCTTTACACAAATGGCCATTAATACAGTTTATAAGCAATCTTGGTACTTGATGCATGCAATGCTCCTATTCTACTTTATGTTGTGCCTTTTATTCTAAAGATGGGCCATATTCAACCTAATTACTACCCCCTTGCGTGGTGTTATCATACCCCCATGCTTACTCCTTGCTAGTCCCTAGCAAGGTTTATTCTAGCCTTTATTTCTTTGGCGAATTCAAGAAGTAATTGCTTAGGCACTTCGTTACTTGTCAATAAGAGGAACTATACGAAGATCTTAATCTACAAAGACTAAGCAGCGCCCGGGTGTCTGCCAAAATACGAATCGCCCGAATCCTTGCTTTGTATATATAACTATACTTATGTATACGTATATATCTATATATGTCTTTTTAGAATTTTTAGAATTCAGTGTGGGTTGGTAACTTTTTACGGCTACCCAACCCACCCAAAACTCGGTCAAAACCCTAAGTGCTAAGCATCTTGGTGTGAATGTTGTGATAGACTTACTTAACGGTAATTGAGACAGACTTCGAGTTTCTACGCCTCTAGGTGACCGGAAAAGAAAATAAATTTTTGCCTGAAGGTGTATTTGTTCGATTGGTAGCTTTCTCCCTGCGTTCATTTTACTTGGGGTCAACACAAGGATTTTCCAGTGTATATCTCCCCGGCTTGTACTACTTCCCCGCTTCTTCCTTAGGTGTTTTTGGTCTTCTTTTTTTGTGCAATTATTGAGCTGGGCTCTGGACAACCGACCAATGGGCTGTTACCCACGATCACTTGCCAGCCATACTTGTGCGGTGAAGTGTGGTTTATTTTCTTTTCTTCTTTTCCCTTTTTTTTTTTTTTTTTTTTTTAATTATTATTTTTTTTTTACGTAGGTGGCTTCCCTAATCTCAAATGTACCTAGAGGCAGTGAAAAAGAAATGGCCTGTGGCTGGGTTCTGGACAACCTGCCAATGGGCTATTACCCACGACAACTTGCCAGCCATACCACCCTAGAGAGTTCATTAGCTACCCAATTTCTGTCAAAATCTCCGAGAAGTGAGTCTGTGCAAAAATGTGTGTAGATGCTTAGACTCAAAGTTTTCCTGAGTTAGAGGGTGAGTTGATAAGTCGTATACTTATTACCTTATTTATTAGGTGGATTAGAATAGCTTAAAGTTGCAAGGGTTCGCCGCTAAATCCATATTTTAATGGACACTAGGGCTAATTAAGCCTGAAGGCCTGAAAAGTCTAAGTGTTTAAGTTCTTTTTGTATTATTTCCCACTATTGACAAGTTTCTAATGCCTAAGTTTTTCTTCCTAAATTCATTTTTTTTTTTTTTTTAATCAATTAATTTATTCATTCAGACTGATTAATTAAGCTCAGGATTATGCAGTTTACCATCCCTCCCATGCTTAAGTTGAACAATGTCCTCATTGGCAGATGCATGGATGCAAAAGGGTTCAAAAAGATAGTACCTGAGTGACGTAAACTACCAGATCAGTCTGAATCCTCTGGGTTGCCTCCCAGGAAGCGCTGAGTTTAACGCCTCCAGCTGGGCGGTGCCTGGTGTCAGCCCTCAACAAGGGTGACACTTTCCTTGGGGGGTACCTGGGCCAGGAAATGCTTCAATCTTTGACCATTGACTATAAAGGTGTGCCCGGTATTAAGATCGGCGATTTCGACTGCCCCATTGGAAAAGGGCTTGACCACCCGAAATGGTCCTGTCCATTTGGACCTAAGTTTCCCTGGAAAGAGTTTCAGGCGTGCATCAAATAGCCAGACTTGTTGGTTTGGCTCAAAGGTTTTCCTATGAATGAGTCGGTCGTGGACGGCTTTCATTTTCTCCTTATATAGCCGACTATTGTCAAAGGCGTCCCGACGAATTTCTTCAAGCTCAGATAATTGAAGAGTCCTTTGCGCACCAGCTAACTGGGGATCCATGTTACATTGCTTAATAGCCCAGTAAGCCCGGTGTTCCAATTCGACAGGGAGATGGCAAGCTTTGCCAAAGACCAAGCGGTAAGGTGACATGCCTATCGGGGTCTTAAAAGCGGTCCTGTATGCCCACAGGGCATCATCAAGTCGTGTGGACCAGTCTTTCCTGTCAGGTCTCACAGTCTTCTGTAAAATGTTCTTGATTTGTCTGTTTGAGACCTCAGTCTGCCCATTTGTTTGTGGATGATACGGGGTGGCAATGCGGTGGTTTACCCCGTATTTTCTAAGTAGGGCACGGAACTGGGAATGGATAAAATGGCTTCCACCATCACTGATCATGGCCTTGGGTATTCCAAAATGGGAAAAGATGTTCTTCTTTACAAAGTCCATGACCGTCTTGTGATCGCATCGTCGGGTGGCGACGGCTTCAATCCATTTGGAAACATAGTCTACCGAGACCAAGATATACTCAAAGCCGTTGGATGGTGGAAAGGGGCCCATAAAATCGATACCCCAAACGTCGAAAATTTCGACAATCAAAATGGGTTGAAGGGGCATCATATCTTTTTTGGTCATTGTCCCTAGTGTTTGGCATCGTGAGCAAGTCTTGGCAAAGATGTGTGCATCCTTGAATAGGGACGGCCAATAAAATCCATACTGCAAAACTTTTGCAGCTGTTTTCTTGCCAGAGAAATGGCCGCCACATGCTTGGTCATGACAAAAGGAAAGCACACTCTGAACCTCGTCTTCGGGGAGGCACCTCCTGATGATTTGATCAGCACAGAGGCGAAACAGCATGGGATCATCCCAGAAATAGTGCTTGGCCTCAGCCAAGAACCTGTCCCGTTGCTGTCTGGACCAGCTGAGCGGGGTTTGTCCTATAACCAGGTAGTTGACATAGTCAGCATACCATGGCATTTTCTTGTCTTGCACGGCTAGGATGTGTTCATCAGGGAAGGTATCAGATAGAGGTAGGGAGGGTCCAATGTGGTCTGGATGAAGTCTTGACAGGTGGTCAGCCACCACATTTTTCGATCCGGCCTTGTCTTGGATTTCCAGGTCAAATTCCTGCAAAAGCAGGATCCATCTGATGAGCCTGGGTTTTGCATCCTTTTTGGCCAACAGGTGCCGGATGGCTGAATGGTCGGTGTAGATAGTCACGTGGGATCCCAGCAAGTATGATCGGAATTTTTCTAGTCCAAAGACTACAGCAAGCAACTCTTTTTCTGTGACCGTATAATTACGCTGGGCCTCGTCCAACGTTTTGCTCGCGTAGTAGATCACCACGGGCTTCTTGTCTTGCCTTTGTCCCAGGACAGCGCCTATGGCAAAATCTGATGCGTCACACATAATCTCAAAATCCTGGGACCAGTCTGGGGGTTGAAGTACAGGTGCGGTGGAGACTAAGTCCCGGAGGGTCTGATAAGCCTGGGTGCAATCAGGAGACATGTGGAAAGTTGCGTCGTTGGCTAGAAGGTCGGTCAAGGGTTTGGAAAGTTTGGAAAAGTCTTTGATGAACCTTCGGTAGAAGCCAACATGTCCTAGGAAAGAACGAATCTGTCGGACCGAACTAGGTGGAGGAAGTTTGGAAATTAAATCAACCTTAGCTCGATCTACCTCGATGCCCTTATGCGAAACGATGTGTCCGAGGACAATTCCTTCTTGAACCATAAAATGGCTCTTTTCCCAACTTAACACCAAGTTAACCTCGATACATCGTTTCAGGATTTTCTCCAAGTTGCTCAAACAATGGTCGAATGAATTCCCGAATACAGAGAAATCATCCATAAAGACCTCCAAGTATTCACCCACCATTTCTGAAAAAATGGCTAGCATGCAACGCTGGAAGGTTGCGGGTGCGTTGCATAACCCGAACGGCATTCGACGGAATGCAAATGTGCCATACGGGCAAGTGAATGTGGTCTTTTCCTGATCTTCCGGAGCAATTGCGACTTGGTTATATCCTGAATATCCATCCAGGAAGCAAAAATACTTCTGCCCTGCCAATCTTTCAAGGATTTGGTCAATGAATGGCAAGGGGAAGTGGTCCTTCTTAGTGGCTTCGTTAAGCTTCCTATAATCAATACACACCCGCCATGCGGTGGTGGTGCGGGTGGGAATGGATTCGCCATGATCATTAGTGACAACGGTGAGCCCAGCCTTCTTTGGAACCACTTGAGTGGGGCTCACCCAAGGGCTATCAGAGATAGGGTAGATGATGTCGGCGTCGAGCCACTTGATAATTTCTTTTTTAACGACCTCCCGCATGTTAGGGTTTAACCGTCTCTGCATCTGGCGGGAAGGTCGGGCCCCGTCTTCCAGGTAAATCTTGTGGGTGCAATAGGTGGGGCTAATTCCTCCTAGATCTGAGATGGTCCAACCAATGGCGGCCCGATGTTCTGAAAGAGTTGCAGTCAACCTTAGTTCCTGATCCTTGGTTAGATGGGAATTAATAATCACTGGGAAGGTCTGGCCAGGTCCCAAGAAGACGTACTTGAGATTCTCGGGCAATGGTTTAAGTTCAGGTGCGGGTGGGACCACAGTCGATGGGAATGGAAAGGGCGGTAGTTGATCAACATTGATTTCTTCAAATGGTGTCATGTGATGATACTCAGCCTTACAGAGGTCCACAGGTAATGATGGTGGCGAGTCAGAACTACGGGTTTGGTGGTCTGAGACAGAATTGAGGGTAAGGCATTCCTCGATTAAAGTTTCCACGGGATCATGTTCCTCAATGTAATCACAATCAAAAGACTTTGTTGCCCGGAAGATATCTAATTGCATTTTCCTGTCTCCGAAGGCGATTTCCATACATCCCGTGTCGCAATCGATGTTTGCTTTAGCCGTGGCTAAGAAAGGTCTGCCTAAGATTATGGGTGCGTTCTGTAATTTTTCAGGGACTTCCATGTCGAGCACCAAAAAGTCGACTGGGAAATAGAAGTCCTTGACCCGTACAATCACGTCCTCGACAACCCCCTTCGGGGTTTTCACTGATCTATCCGCCAGCTGGATGGTGACAGGGGTTGGTGCCAGCTCCCCAAAACCAAATTGGTGGTACAAGGTTGTGGGAATTAGGTTGATAGAAGCACCTAGGTCCAGGAGCGCTCTATCAAATGTCATGTCCCCGATGTTACAGGAAATCAGGGGTGCTCCTGGGTCAGTTCGTTTGAGTGGAAGGTTGCTTGATATCACGGAACTGGCTTGCTCAGAGAGTACAACCTTCCTAGGTGCTTGAGGTCTCGGCTTACGCTTGGGTGTACAGGCATCCTTTAAGAATTTGGCGTAAGCGGGGATGTGTTTGACAGCTTCTAGAAGCGGAATATTAATCTGTACTTGTTTAAAAATTTCCATCAGCTCCTCAGTTTCCACAGTATTCTTTTTTCTCTTGATTGTTTCCAAGGCCTCAGGATAGGGTGTCTGGATTGGTTCCATGTTTGGGTCCTTGGTTGGTGCTTCTTCTAAGTCGGGTAAAGTCTCGGGGAGAGTCGGCCATTTGGGATCCTGGGTTTTGGTGCCGCTTCTCAAGGTCACCGCATTCGCAGAGGCATTGGGGCCATGGGGTGATCCTTGAGAAGATGAGGATGAAGAGGCGCCAAACCCAGGAGGTGTTTGTGGAGCCGGTTGGACCATATGAGCCTGCCCGGGGTTGCCTTGGAACCCTTGCGAATTGGGGCCTCTGTTAATTATGTTTCGCGAGTTTGGTTGTGGTTGGGAAGGTAGAGATCCTTGCTGTTTACAGTCCAAGAGTTGGCTTAACTGTCCCTTTACCAAGGCCATTTCCTCCTGATGTTTTTGGTTCATGTCAGCCATCATCTTTATTAGGGTGTCCATTTGGTTTTGTGGGGGAGGGGCCGCCCTATTTTGGTTATATTGGGGTCTAACTGGTGGTCCTTGCTGATAGGGGGGCAAGTGTGGCTGTTGGTTTGGCCTGGGCTGGTTTTGGAATTGCGGTAGTTTCTGGTTTGTCCAACCAAAGTTGGGGTGATTACGCCAGCCGGTGTTGTAAGTGTTGGAGAAAGGGTCAGGTTTTGCATATCCTTGGACGGCTTGCACATCTTCTAGAATAGCCGATGTTGATGAAGAAGGAAGGGAGTAATCAAGGGTCGAGGGAGCAAAGGTCCCTCCTTGGAACATGGTTGGGGGTTGTTCCAGGTTTAGTTGGGTGAAGGGTTGGACCAGGTCAACATTATGTGCTCCTTTTGCTAGGGTGAAAGTCTGCAAGGGGTTCCTGGTCTGGTTTAGAAGCTCATCAATCTTCTTGTCCACCAATTCCACTTGATCCAACTTTTTGGCAATAATGTCCATGTCAACCATTCCAGAATTTGCTTGCACCTCATAAATCCCACCACTGGGTTGACTGGATCTGTTAAACTGGTTCATGGAGGCATTGTTGAGCGAATTCTCGCTCATAGACTCAAAGAGCTCAAACGAGCTCTCCTCATCTTTGTTTAGGAAGTTTCCCCCGCATGAGGCATCGACGAAGTTCCGTAGGTTGCTATCCAGACCGTGGTAGAAGATCTGGGCCAATTGCCACCTTGGAACTTCGTGGTGTGGGCATTTCCTCAAAAGTTCATTGAATCTTTCCCACGCCTCATGAAATTGTTCCCCACCCTGGAGTGTGAAGGTAGTGATAGCTCTTCTGAGGGCATTGGTCTTTCCTATGGGGAAGAATTTCTTTAAAAATGCATGCCTCAGTTCCTCCCAGGTGGTGATGGGTCTACCTAGGGTTCTAAGCCAATGAGAAGCCTTGTCTCTTAATGAGAAAGGGAACATCTTGATTAGAACAATATCAAGGCTAATGTTCCTAGGTTTTACTGTTCTTGCTATGCGGTCGAGATCTTCTAGGTGCTGAAAGGGGTCTTCATTTGAGCTTCCATGAAAGTGGCTCTGGATTAGACTTAATACATTAGGTTTTAGCTCAAAATCGTCTCCCCCTTCGGGGATCCTAAGGTGTGGCTCGACTCTAATGGCAGAAGGGTTATAGAAATCACGGAGGGGTCTTGGCTGGTTCTGAAATGGTGGTAAATCAAGTGGTGGTTGTCCTGGTATGTCATTGAAAGGTGGTGGTTGTTCTTGCGGGTTCTGTAACCGTTGTATGGCTTGCATGATGGTGTGGATTTGTCGTTGCTGAAGCCGATGGTTAGCATTGATTTGAGCCTGGACGACAGCCATAGCATCTGGTGGGGGTTGATCTTCAGCCTCATCTACCCTAGGTTTAGCCATGTTTTCAACAGAATTACGTCGCCTAGATTCCTGCCCCAAAACACACAATTCGGGATGCAGTGAGCGCCTCCCGTGCATACACTAGAGAAGAACTGGAGGGGATGCGGAGGGCGACAGATGCGAGAAATGTGTTTCAATCAAGCACACAAGCCTAATCCTTATGGTGTATTCCTTAGGAGACCTAGAAATCTCACAAAGGGTGATTAAGTCCGTAAGCACTGGACTTCCCTTCTCAAGGCTAATCTGGCCAGGTTGATTACGAGGGGATTGCAGGGAAGGTTCTTCCTTTGGCTTACGCCTCCGGTTCCATAGACCCCACAACCACGGTCGTTTGACACTGCCCCGCAGCCTAGTCACCAGATTCTACCAAGGGAATGAAAGCCAAGTGCCTAGCAGACAAAACCTCACCTTTTGAGACTTAACTCAGTCCTGCCTAGGGCACGTCTACTCAGTTTTAAAGGGCTAGGATAGTGCTTGTGCTTAGGGTGATGTGATGAGGCGTTGATTGGGGTGGTGCCTCTTAATGTTCTACTTTCAAAGTGTGTGCTTCTAGCAAAACATGATTTTCAAGCAAGGATTTGTTAAGATATAGTGTCTTTTTAGTGTTTCATCCTTACTTAAGTACTTTTTAGGGTTGACGTGTCTTAATTTTTTCAAACAAGTTTCAGTGGGCACGTCAAGTTCTGCACACAACTTAGTGAAAGTAGATTTCCTTTTATTTTGTAGAGGCTCTAAAACCCTAGTGTACTCATCCTGATAATCATGCAGCTTCTATTAGATGAGTCAGTTTTAGGGTTGAGTGGTGCGGCCCAGGTCAACTCACGGTGGCTTCGCAAACACCACTCAAGAGAGAAAGAAAAGAACACTCCAAGAATTTGTCCAGTATATTAGAGTGTACATTTTTTTGTAGGGTGGTGTGTTAAGAATGTGGGTCAAGCAATCATTCGCCACGCCAATTTTTTTCAGTTTTTTTGATTTTTTTTTAGCTTTTTCACGCAAGCAAACAATGAGAGAGAGAGAGTGCTCACTATCGGTCCTCGAGGCGTCTACTTCCTTGCTACCATAGTGGAATGCGTCGCTTCGCCGTCCATGCGCCGAATTCCTGCATCCGTCAAGTAAAAAGGAAAGTAGGGCATTAGACGATATGAGAATGAAGGTGGAATGGAGGTGATAAAACAAATCCGTTGCCTCCCCGGCAACGGCGCCAAAAACTGACGTGCCTTCGTGCGTGTGTGTTAAGAGGTGTCGTTATAGTTGCACTTGATACGTCAGTTTTAAAAGAAGTAAACGGAGGTGAGTCCGAGTGTCGATCTCAGGGAGGCGTGGAAATCGGATTTTGTTTACCACTTGTTGTCACGAAAAAGGCGGAGTTTTGCTTGTGAAAGAAACGGTTTTGAAAAGCGAGAGATAGAGAGAGTTTAGGGTTAGAAAGCTCTTGGTTTTGATCATGCACTTTAAACAGAAATTAAAAAGGCAACTAAATGAAAAATAATTTCATTAAACATGCATTCATAGTTCATGGTTTACAATATTAAATACATGCTTCAACAAAAGTAAATGAAAGCTTAAAAGAGAGAGAGAGGTAGAGAGAGAGTGGAGAGCGACGAGGTAGCCACGGCGGTGGAGGAGGCTCCGTCGGCGGCTCGTCGTCTCCGGCGATTACAAGAGTGCTTAAGACTAGCTAGGAGAGGAGTGGAGTAGTTGCAAGTGGGAGAGGATGCCTTGAATGGTGGTAGAAGGGGGTTTAAATAGAGTTAAGGGCTTCCTAAAAGAAGAATGTGCTTTAGCGACATCCAGAACGTCGCTAAAACCGCTTCCATATACGTCGGTGAAGGCCTTCTGCCGCCGGTCAGCCGCCCGCCCCTCTCTCTCTTCAGGCGCGATCCGTGGCTGTCGAACGAGAGCCGTCCGATTGATGATCGGACGGCTGAGATCCTCCCGCGCCTGCGCTAGGATCGCGCTTCGGGCGCGCGTGCGCGCGCGCGTTTCCGCCCGGCGTGCGCGCGCGCGTGGGAGGTGGGGCGCTGTCGTCGCGTCGCGTGGCGCAATCCTGGCCGCTTGCTTCTGATCGCGCGGCTCAATTTTGCCGCGCCCTTCGCCCGCAAATGATTTTCGCTCCGCGCGAATCGAACGCGCGTCGCCGCAACGCGGGCGTGCGCGCTAACCGTTGCGCCACGCCCGCGTTTTGTCGCGGCGACCGCGGGCGAGCGCGCGGATCTCGGCCGTTCGATCGAAGATCAACGGCCGAGATGCGTCCTTGGCTGGCTTGGGGGCGTGCGGGCGGCGGGGGCGGGGCGACGTGGCGCGTTCTAGGCCGTTGATCTCCAGATCAACGGTCAGGATTTCTTGGGCCCATTGTGGGAGCTCCGGATGTCGGATTTGGCCGATTTTGAGTCCGTTAGACTCCGTTCGTCGTCCTGAATCCATCCGTGCGGTCCGATTGCTCATCTGAGGCCTGCTTTGACAAATGCTTTACACAAATGGCCATTAATACAGTTTATAAGCAATCTTGGTACTTGATGCATGCAATGCTCCTATTCTACTTTATGTTGTGCCTTTTATTCTAAAGATGGGCCATATTCAACCTAATTACTACCCCCTTGCGTGGTGTTATCAGGGTGGTGAAGAGAAAAGTGAAGTGATTGCGAGAGAGGTGTGAAAAGTGATGGTGGATGGTGAGTGCTGTTAGGGTGCCTCCCAACAAGCGCTGAATTTAATGTCCCCAGCTGGACTCAGAATGAGGCAAAGAATTAGTTACCCTCCAGCAGGGCAACGGTTTCTCCAACGGGGGCAGGTTCATGAGTCAGATAGGGTTTCAAACGCTGCCCGTTGACCGTAAATTTACGCCCAGATTTGGGATCTTCGATCTCGACGGCCCCATTGGGGAATGGTCTTGAGACCAGGAAAGGACCAATCCATTTGGACTTCAATTTCCCAGGAAAGAATTTGAGTCGGGCATTATAGAGCCAAACTTGCTGAGATGGCTCAAATTCCTTCCGCCGAACATGGCTGTCGTGAAAAGCCTTAGTGCGCTATTTAAAGGTTAGAGCAGAATCATAGGCTTCACGACGGAGCTCTTCCAGCTCTTGGAGTTGGAGTTTCCTTTCTCGACCACACAAGTCTGGGTCGAGGTTACATTGGCGAACCGCCCAATAAGCGCGATGTTCCAACTCCACGGGCAAATGACAAGGCTTCCCATAAACGATTCTGTATGGAGACATACCAAGGGGAGCCTTGAAGGCGGTCCGATACGCCCAAAGTGCGTCAGTCAGCTTGTCGGACCAATCCTTACGGTCAGGCCGAACCGTTTTCTAGAGAATCTGCTTGATTTGCCGGTTCGACACTTTCGCCTGGCCGTTCGTCTGAGGATGATACGGGGATGCGATACGATGGTGGACTCCGTACCTCCTCAGAAGTGCCCGAAAAGAAGCATGGGTAAAGTGGCTTCCTCCATCCGAGATAATGGCCCGAGGGATCCCAAAACGCGCAAAGATATGGTCCTTGACGAATCGGGTGGAGATAACATGGTCAGCACAGCGCGTGGGAATAGCCTCGATCCATTTCGAAACATAGTCGACGGCCACGAGGATGAATTCGAAGCCGTTGGATGGAGGAAAGGGACCCATGAAGTCAATTCCCCAGATGTCGAAGATTTCCGCAGCTAGGATGTGTTGCAAGGGCATCATGTCACGACGTGCCATTGACCCTAATGACTGGCACCTAGTGCAATGCTTGGCATAAGTGTGTGCGTCCTGGTGAAGGGAGGGCCAAAAGAAACCGCACTGCAACACCTTGGCTGCAGTTTTCCTCCCAGAGAAATGGCCTCCACAGGCCTGATCGTGGAAAAAGGATAGCACACTGGGGAACTCACTGTCAGGAATACAGCGATGGATGATTTGATCAGCACCTATCCGAAAAAGAAGTGGATTATCCCAGAAATAATACTTTGCTTCTGCCATGAGACGCTCGCACTCGTTTTTAGGCCAGCCATGTGGAAGAGATCCAGAAGCAAGGTAATTGGCAATGTCGGCATACCACGGTCCACTTGCCACATTTATTGCCAATAGGTGCTCATCAGGAAAAATTTCATTAATTGGCAGAGTAAGTCCAATATGGTCAGGGTCCAGTCTGGAAAGGTGATCAGCCACAACATTCTGGGCTCCGGCCTTATCACGAATCTCAATGTCAAATTCCTGGAGCAGAAGGATCCAACGAATCAGTCTAGGCTTGGCATCCTTCTTGTGCATGAGATGGCGAATGGCCGCGTGATCAGTGAAAACAATAACGTGAGAGCCCAGAAGGTAAGAACGGAATTTTTCCAGCCCAAAGACGACTGCCAGTAGTTCCTTTTCAGTGGTAGTATAATTACGCTGGGCCTCATCCAACGTCTTACTGGCGTAGTATACCACGAAGGGGTGTCTATCACGTCTTTGTCCCAGGATGGCTCCGACTGCAAGGTCTGAAGCGTCACACATAAGTTCAAAGTCGAGGGACCAATTAGGCGGCTGGAGAACAGGGGCCTTGGTGACAGCATTACACAGCTGCGTGAATGATTGTATACAGTCAGGGCCCATGTCGAAGGGCACGACGGTTGATAGGAGATGAGTTAAGGGTCGAGAAATTTTGGAGAAGTCTTTGATGAATCTCCTATAGAAACCGATGTGTCCCAAGAAGGAGCAGATTTGTTTGACAGAACCAGGCACAGGTAAATCAGCAATGACATCGAGCTTAGCTCTGTCAACCTCGATACCCCTATCGGAGATGATATGTCCAAGAACAATTCCCTCGTGCACCATAAAATGACTTTTCTCCCAGGAAAGCACGAGGTTTACATCAATACATCTCCTAAGGATGCGAGTCAGGTTGGCAAGACATTCGTCGAAAGATGGTCCAAAGACTGAAAAGTCATCCATGAAGACCTCGAGAAAGTCACCCACCATGTCATGAAATATCGCCAGCATGCATCTCTGGAAAGTTGCTGGCGCGTTACAAAGTCCGAACGGCATCCTTCTAAAGGTGAAGGTGCCGAAAGGGCAGGTAAAAGTGGTTTTCTCTTGGTCTCGGGGGTCTATTGCCACCTGGTTATATCCTGAGAATCCATCCAAGAAGCAGAAAAATTTATTTCCCGCTAACCGCTCCAGGATTTGGTCAATAAATGGTAGCGGGAAGTGATCTTTCTTGGTTGCAGCATTGAGTTTCCTATAATCTACACACACTCTCCAAGATGTAGGAGTGCGTGTAGGGATGGATTCACCCCTGTCATTGACACGGATGGTGAGTCCTGCCTTTTTGGGCACAACGTGAATCAGACTCACCCAGGGGCTATCGCTGATCGGGTAGATTATACCCGCATCCAGCCACTTAATGATTTCATTCTTAACGACCTCCCGCATGTTAGGGTTGAGACGTCGCTGCATCTCGCGAGAAGGTCGAGCCTCCTCCTCCGTATATATACGATGAATGCAGTAGGAGGGGCTAATACCAGATAAGTCTGATAAAGACCATCCAATAGTTGCCTTGTGTTCTAGGAGGACCTTAGTTAGTTTGCACTCCTGCTCCATGGTTAATTTTGAACTGATGATTACAGGGAGCGTTTCATTTGGTCCTAGGAAAACATACTTGAGTGTATTAGGCAGCACTTTTAGCTCGGGAGTGGATGGGGAAGGATCTGGCATTTCTTGGGACGAGAGTGTCCCAGACGGGTAGGAGAACAAGTTAGGAGGCAGAAACTGGCCTTCAGATTGGCCAAGAAGAGGGGCTTCTTGGATAGATGGATCCAAAAGTGAATAGCCCCAGTGAGAAGTATATGGGCTCAAGGTCCCAGTGTGGATTTGTAAATCCGCCTGATTTGGCGGGGAAGAAAGGGCAATTCGGTCTTCATGAGTGTGGACCGACAGTGAGTAGCCCGGATATGACTCAGACCACGAGGTATGGGAAGCGGAGAAAACCTCGTCAGAAGTCTGGCCAGGAGAAGGTACCGGACAAGGGAGGGATTGGGGAACGTCACAGTATGTGTTGGTCAGGCAGTTATCAGTGTTTATAGGTAATCCGCAGCAGTCCAAATAGGTCCCAATTAGTCCGATACACGCGCTGACGGCCATGTCCTCGTCAGACGTGTCATCCTCAATGCAATCACAATCAAAGTTCTTGGCTACCTTGAATATGTTAAGCTTGAGCTTCTCAGATCCAACGGCAATCTCAATACAGCCCGACTCGCAGTCGATGTGGGCGCGGGCTGTGGCCAAGAAAGGTCGACCGAGGATGATCGGACAATCAGAAAATGAACTAGGAACTTCCATATCTAAAATAAGAAAGTCAACAGGAAAACAGAGACTGTTGACCCTAACCACCACGTCTTCCACCACACCCTTTGGGATTTTGACAGAACGATCTGCCAACTGTAATGTGATAGGGGTGGGTTTCAGATTTCCCAAGGAAAATTTTTCGAGCATGATGGTCGGTATGAGATTGATGGAAGATCCTAGATCAAGCAAGGCACGGTTAAAACTGCAGCCTTGGATGCTACAAGAAATCAGTGGTGTGCCCGGATCTTTCTGCTTCGGTGGTAAGTTTGACAGTATAGCACAACTCGCATGAGGCGAGAGAACCACCGGATTCTTAGTCTTCTTTGATTGTCGCCTGGGTGTTGTGTAGTCTTTGAAAAATCGAGCAACAGTAGGTATGTGGTCGATTGCCTCGAGCAGGGGTACCTTGATTTCTACATCCCGGAACAAATTACGTAGGTTGTCAAAGGCCTGCGTATTTTTCTTTTTGCCTTTTGGCTCCCTTAGTAGAGCCTCAGGGAATGGGACTGATTCTGGCACAAGTTTTGGTGCATCATCCTCTCGCGAATGCGGTATGCATCCCGAATGAGAGAGCGAAGAAGAAGACGGGCCAGGATCAGGTCGAGGCGGATCGACGGTCTGCTTACCGCTCCTCGTAGTGATAGCATTGGACGATGCGGGTCCAGTAGGATCACACGGTGGAGGAGGGTTTGCAATGGGGATATAAGAGTGTGGTGCTGCAGCAGGATTAGCCTGAAATCCCGGTGGAATGCTCGGAGCTTGCAGAACTTGATTAACCCGTCCCTGAGAAGGTCGTACCTGTGGTTGAGAACCACGGGGCACGAAATTTCGCGGGTTTGGAACAGGTTGGGCGGGAAGAGTGCTCTGAGATCGAGTCGCCATGCGTAGTTGACTGATCTCGGCGTTCTGCTGCGCCAATTCGTGCTGAGGAGAGGTCATGTTCTCTTCATGGCGCTTTGACATTTCTGTCATCATTCGCATCAATTTGTCAAGAGGGCCTGATGCGTGTTCAGTTTGTGGTACGCAAGGGCCTGATGGCGGATTTGCCATAGGATTAAACTGGACCCTTGGGATGACGGGTGCGGACGGTCGCATTGGTCCACCCGCGGGGTTTTGGCGCTGCGGGTTGTTGGACCATGCGAAGTTCGGATGATTACGCCATCCTGGGTTATAAGTGGCAGAGAACGGGTTGTTCCCCAGGGCGCAAGCGTCTTCTATGCCAGAAGATGCATCCGCATGTAGATATGCGTCCGAGCACACGGAGGCTTGGTCCTCCATGTCGAAATACTGGCTCGCAGAAGCCAGTTCCACATGACTTACTGAGTCGCTTGGCGCGACACTCGATAAGGAAGGTCTAACCAGGTTTCTCGAGATAAGCCTGGTATTAGAAGAACTTGGATTGTGACGAAGTGGTGAAGAGGTGGTGTTTGCCATAGATCGGGCGGGGTTGGCCAGAAGCTCGTCCAGCTTCTTGTGCACGACGGAGACTTCATCCAGTTTTTGTGCAATAAGGCTTAGATCAGTGGATGAACGGGAGGGTCCCGTGTCAACTTCGTGGACATTTCGGGGCTGGCTGGTACGATTAAAGGCGACAATGGAAGCATTGTTCATCGAGTTTTCACTCATATTTTCAAACAGCTCGAATGCTCCATTCTCGTCTTTATTCATAAAGTTCCCTCCACAGGAAGCGTCTGCAATCTGCTTCAAAGTCTCATTTAGCCCATAGTAGAAAATCTGGGCTATATGCCACTTAGGCAGACCATGGTGCGGACACTTCCTGAGGAGGTCATTATACCTCTCCCATGCCTCATGAAATTGTTCGCCGTTTTGTTGCGTAAATGAAGTGATAGCACGGCGAAGCGCATTGGTCCGCCTGATTGGGAAGAACTTCTTGAGAAACGCTGTTCGCATCTCTTCCCAAGAGTGGATGGTTCTCCCAAGGGTGCGTAACCATTGCGACGCTTTATCCCGTAATGAAAACGGGAACATCTTCATGAGGACTATAGATAACCCGACATTTCTTGGTTTAACGGTTTCAGCAAGTCGGGTTAGGTCTTCCAAGTGGAGAAATGGGTCTTCACTTGCAAGACCATGAAAGTGAAAATTGATTAGGCCAATTATGTTTGGTTTTAATTCAAAGTCGTCCCCGCCCATGGGGACCCGAATTTGTCCTATGGTCTCTGTAGCAGTGGGATTCTGATAAGAGCTAAGAGACCTAGGCTCCTCCCGTTCGGGAGGGTTCTGCATTTCCTCTAATGTTTCCCGAATGGCTTCGATTTGCTCATTATACATTTCCATTTGGGCTTGGAGGCGGGTTATGGGATCTAAGGCTCCACCACCTGGTGGGTTCTGAGGGCGGTTTCCTCCCTCGGGATTTGGGGGTGGGCGTGCAACCATGTTTGTGGAGGAGGAGGACGATTCGACTTGTTTTCTAGATTTATCAGTCAATTCAAATAGTTCAGGGTTTTGTGACCTCCTCCCAAACATGCACTACCGCAGGAAGAATTGGGGAGATGAGAAGGGAAAAGGGATGAGAGAAATGACGCCGCAAAGGTACACTTGATTACAAATCAATACAGTCAAGTTCCTAACCTCTACAGTGTGCCCTTAGACCTAAAGATCTAAGTTACCTACTATCACGAACTACGGAACCGAATGCGAGCACCGCGGAACCACCGAGCCAGATTGAAAGGCCGTTTGCCCCAGTCTTAGACACCCGATAGCACGCGGGAACTCTCACCAGCACGTAGTCGCTACACGCAGGTAGTTAGACCTCCAATCCTTAGTAAGGGTCAAGTTACTACCAGTTTTAATTAGAGGCTTAGGGTCAAGTGCTTTTGGAATGTGAAGGGCGTTGTTTACGGGTAATGCCCAAGTGATTGATTTTAAGAGTGTGTAAGAACAAGCATACAACGGGGAAATCTCCCCGAATTGAAGTTTTTATTGGCGAATGGTTTTTAAAGTTCAGCCTTAAGTAGTATGAATTTTAGGGTTTTGCTAAATTACCAATTCAACCAATCTCCGGGTTTTTGCAAAAATACAGGTTTTCCTTCTAAAACCCAAGAAACCCTTCTTCAATTATCAGTTAGTTAATGCATGCTAAAATGCAATGGGCTACCCTAAATGGAGATTTCTAAGTGTGGATGCATGAATCAGTTTTATATCAATGTGACAGGGAGCCAAAGCACTTCAATTCAAGTGCTCCCAATCACCAGAAATGATTTCCACACACAAGGCTTCAACCAGAAGATAAAGAAAATAAAATTGTTGGGGTTGAAGTATTCAGGATCGAATCACAGGCAAGTTTGAAAAGTCGTGGTGGGGTTGGAATCAACTCAATTCCAAGTCTCCCCACCAAAAATGTGATCCTGAATTAAAGATAAGTGAGGCAAAAGAGGGATATAAGCAATCTTTTTCTTTGCCTCAAAGAATACTTCCCTCGGCGAGAAATCCAAGAATCAAGATTCTCGGATTTTCGCTATGCGAAGTGTGGCGGGAAATCTCGGGGCAGTGGGAGTGAATACAACCAATCAAACAAGTGAATTTTAATCCACTTGCCCCAAGAAATCCCAAAAAGTTTTTCTAGTTTTCTTTTTTTTTTTTTTTTGGGTGGCAAGCTAACCCTAGTTTGCTAAGAAAGAGAAAACCTACTGGTTTGGCAACGTGTGCGAAGCTCCAATGCGATGTCGGCGACTTCACGCTCTCGTTCCCGCCTTGGATCTGCCCTCGTTCCCGACTTCGTCTGTGGTGGTCTACCTTCCTCTACAGTTTTATTATTTCGTCGTAGTATAGTATAGAGGGAGGTGATTACCAGTTTAATACAATTTGTTACTCGGAAATAAAGAGTTCCCGAGGTCGAACTCAGGGAGCAAGTTGTATTCTAGGGGTACAAGTTTCTTTTACAAAAATAAAGAAAGAGAGAGAGAGAGAATTTGTTGGCTTTTCTTCTTTTCTCTTTGCTTCTCCTCTTCTTCCTTCTCAGATCTTCTGCTCTCTTCTTTTGTTCTTCTTCTTTATCTGCAGTGGTGATGTTCTTCTTCTTTTTCTTCTTTTCCTTTCTTCTGCAGAGCGGTCCTGTTCTTCTTCCTCTTCTTTCTTTCTTCTTTTCCTTTCTTCAGATCTTTTTCTCGTGCTCTTCTTCTTCTTTCGGTTCTTGTCTTGGCCTCTCTGCGTTCTCCTTCTTCTTTCAGCTCTTTCTGCTTGTCTCTCTGTGTTCTCCTCTGCCTCGCCTTCCTTCTCCTTCCTTGCCTTCAGGACGTCATCTGATTTTCCAATCAGACGACTTAAACCGCCGCTGCTACAGTGCCGCTCGGTGATCCTCCTTCCTTCAGCCTTCGTCTTCTTCCACGGTTCTTCTTCACCTATGCCTGCACACTTACACAGCTTGATCAGAGAGGGGCAAAACCTATCTCTACCCTCCCCCGCGTCTCTCTCTCACAGAATCCGCTCATAGGATAGCTCTCCCAGAGCTGCCGGGTAGCCGGGTGCGGGTCGCGCCCGGGTCCAGGCCCACCGGCGTGCGTGGTGGGCGAGGAGTGCAGGTCAGTCTAAGTTGGGTCCGGGCCAGGTCCGCGGGGCGTGAGCGCGGACGAGACCGGGTAACCGGGCGGGTGAAGGGGACCTCACCCCGTGTGCTGAGGCAATAAGCCTCCAGCACTTTTTCGCTTTATACCGCTGCGCTCCTTCAAAGCCTTCCGAGGTGGGACTAAATGTCCCACCCCAATTTCGCGCCTGCGCGGAGGAAGCAGCTGGTAATCGCAGCGTTACGCGAGACCTTCGCGCGAGGGCTTCGACTCGACTGCAGCCTGGTACTTCGCGAAGGTGCCTTGCGCTATCTGGGAGCGTAACCTGGGCGTGGCGCACCTGGGGCAGCAGGTGAAGAAGCTGCTTCGCTTCAACAATGGCGGCGACGAGCGCAGGTACCTGCCCACAGAAAAACGGCCTCTCGGCCCAATCAGAAATGCGGAGGACCTTCGCCGTGGCACAGCGAAGGTGGTCGGGGGGTGTGCAGGCGGCGGGGCGGAGCCTAAGGGCTGCCCTAGGTCGGACTGTGGGTCGGGAGATGGGTTTGTTCGGTGGAGTTGCAGAGGGTGATTTGGGGGAAGTGGAGGGGCGGAAATGGATCAGGGTGAGGAGGCGGAGATTATGTGTAGGTCGGCCAGCCGTGTGGGATGCTGGAGTGATGGGAGCGGCTCGCCGGAGGATGGCCGGAGGCGGAGAAGGTGAGGGTGATTGGTCGGAATCGAGGGCGACAGTAGATGTTTAAAGTGAGGAAAAGGAAGAGGGGAGGAAGAGGAGGAGTTCTACCTACTTAGCAGGACGAGGAGGGGCCGGAGCGGGCGACAGTCGTATCAACTGTCGCCGGAGAAGAATATGCCCGGGGGAAGGGGCGGCGGCGAGCAGAGGGCCGGAGAGGCGCCAGCTGGGTGCGGCGTGGCGCGGGAAGAGCAGGGGAAGAAGTCTCTGCTGCTGGTATTGCGGCAGAGCGAAGAGGAGGAGGAGGAAGAACCGCCGGAGCTGGTGGGCGTCTGCCGGAGTGAGAAGAGAGGAAAGTTGGGGGTTTTCTCCGTCAGATCCGAGCTGGGAAGAACGGTGGAGCGACGGGGGTATTTATAGGGACCGAATCAGGGAGGAAGGCGGAGGGAGACGACGTGTCTCCCTCGCCGGAGGACGCCGGAGATGGAAACCCATGCCGTCCGTGCGTTCGCACGGCCGGTATGGTGGGTTACAGCGACCAGGGGGGTGTCCCTGCGACGGCTGACGACGCAGGGCACCCCCGGTTTACTTGCCAGACTCTCCCCCTCACCCTGCGCGGCGCCATGCTCCGCGCAAGGTCGCCAGAGCATGGTGCTGGCAGGTTTTGCAGGGAGGACCTGAACGCAAAGAACGAAGGAGAGTTAGGGGCCAAAATGCGAGGGTTTAAAAGTTGAGGGCCAAAAAGTAAATATATGAGGACCAAAGTGTAAAGTTGGTCAAGAAGGTTTCTTCTTAGGCTCAAGTTTTTATACATGACTAATTAGGACCTAAGGAATCTGATGGTGAATTTTATTTCTAGATTAAACCTTGTTTGACTGGTCAATTTACGCAAAAACCCAAATTAAGTTATTAATTGGGTATGGTTCTCAATGTAGGTCAAGATGGGTTCCTAAGGTCAAATTGAAGGTTCTAAACCCTAGAGATTATTTTTCTATGAATTTTAGAGGGTTTATTCCATTTTTTATTTGCCTTGAACCTCGTGAATTGAAGTGGGTTTGTTTTAGGGTTACAGATTATCATTTAGTTCCTTGGAATTGCTGTAGCCCTTGCCAGATCATCTCATCCCACTTTTATTCTTATTAGGTTGCTTTGACCTATGTTTGGACCCTGAATTACCCTGTATGCAGATTATACTGGTAAAATTGCATTTTTACCCCTTATGACTTGTTTTCTCCTTAAACTCAGAATTCTCTGAGTTAAGCCTTTCCTTGAGTTATGTAGGAGCTTTTATCCTTTGTATTGGGTCAAAATGAGCTAGTTATGGCTCATGATGAGGTTCTCATCATACCCCCATGCTTAGCTTTTGCTAGTCCCTTAGCAAAAACTTAAGGTTTCAACCCTTGTTCTAGACCATGAAGTTCTTAATAGCTTTAGATAAGTGCTTTTTCATTTGAGCTCAGATTAGGTTAGAATGCTGACCATAGGCCTAAAAGGTACTCTAGTACCAATCAAGATCCAAATCTGTCTAGCCTTAGCCTCAGTCCATAGCAAAGGTTTTTAACGCCCACAAGAACTAACCTAAGGTTTATTGGACTTTGTGGTTAAAGCACCCGTGCTTGAAATGATTTTAGCCCTGGCTCAGTTCGCAGTGCGTTTTGTAAGAGAGAGATAGAAAGTTATTTTGTTTGGAGAGTTTTCTCTCTCTCTCTCTTTTTTTTTTTTTAGTTCTAGCCTAGGATTGGCTTTTCAACACGGTCTGTATCAGATTCCTTGCTCCCATCATCAATCCTCAAGGGTTCCTGGCGATCGATGCTTTTAGATAGCACCGCCCATGGCAACCCCCGGAACCCTGGCTATTGAGATTTCGAGATAATCCCATCCATGGTGTTCCGTGGTTGAATTCAGACCCTGGCAATTGACACTTCGAGATAATGCCATCCATGGAATCTGAACCAGCAGAGTGCTTACATGCCCCCAGTAGGATATGTAAATATCCTAAGAGACAAGCACCAAGGAGATGATATTTTGTTACGCATCTTCGAGGGGATCTCCCGTCTCTCCGCGCTGGGAACTCGTCCAAATCAACTTGTGTTGATCGGCCGCTCCTATTCTAGGTGTTCTTTTCAGAATTTTGCGACGCTTTTACGTGATTCTGATTTTTACGCTTACTGAACCAGGCTGTGTGTGAGGTTAGGGTGCTTAGGTTACTGAGTCCCGTAAACCAAAAATTAGTTAACGAGGCCAAATACTTCCTAAGCCTTAGACCTAATACTTCAGCTTTTCATTTTCCTCAACCTCTTGAGGAGTGTCCAGATCTTAATGGGTACTAAGAGTCTATTCAAGAATGCCTAAGGTTTGCATTCTTACTAATCTCATTGTACACTTTTCAGTTATTTTCTTGAATGAGGTCTAGAACTTAGGTTAATTCCTTAGTTCCTTACTAATGACTCACTTTTTTCTCATAATTTTGCGCTCCTTTTTCATTTTGTTTCTTTTCTCCTTCTCCTTCACAAAATTTCCTTCTCCTCTCTTATTCTTTTTCAAAAATTTTTAATTTTTATGGTGTTTCTGGCATATGTGAATTTTTTTGTTTGAAACCTTTTCTTACCAGTTTTGCACTTTCATACCCCCCCATGCCTAAGATTTGCAATGTCCTCATTGTAACCTAGGGGGTTTTTATTTAGCTTAGTTCATTCCTTAAGACAGAAATTTGGATGCGTGAATGGGTCGGGTTGAATTTTTGCGGACGATTTCTAATCCCAGATGCAAGCATCTGAGGTGGGGTCGACTGTCTACAAGGGTGAACCTTAAGTGCAAAAAGGTGTCAGAAAAAGTTTTGGATTTTTAGGAAAATGACGGGTTGCCTCCCGTTAAGCGCTGAGTTTTACGCCATCGGCTGGGCGCAATAAGCTCAAGGGGAATGGAGGATATAAGATGCTTCAGCCAAATCAGTAGAAGTTACATCAATGAACGGCTTGAGTCTCTGATCGTTCACGATGAAAGGTTCAGAATCGTGGCTGAGTGGACTGATTTCGATTGCTCCATTTCCAAAAACCTGTCGGACCAAATATGGTCCGACCCACTTGGATCTCAGTTTTCCTGGGAAGAGTTTTAGTCGGGCATCAAAGAGTAGGACCTTCTGACCAGGATGAAAGATCTTTCTCGAGATGTGTTTGTCATGGAAGGCTTTAACCCGCTCCTTGTAGATTTGCGAGTTCTCGTACGCGTCTAGGCGTAATTCATCGATCTCGCTGATTTGGAGTTTTCTGTGGGTCCCAGCCTTGGAAAGATCTAGATTACAGTTCCGTACTGCCCAATAGGCTTTATGCTCCAGTTCTACGGGAAGGTGGCATGCCTTTCCGTACACCAGTCTAAAGGGAGACATGCCCAATTGGGTCTTGTGGGCGGTCCTATAGGCCCACAATGCTTCCGGAAGTCGGGACGACCAGTCCTTCCTGTCAGGTCGAACAGTGACTTGCAGGATTTTCTTGATCTCCCGATTAGACAGCTCAGCTAGACCATTAGTTTGGGGGTGGTAAGGAGTAGAGATTCGGTCAGACACCCCGTATTTGGTCATCAGTGACCTAAACTGAGCATTTGTGAAATGGGTCCCCCCATCAGAGATTATTGCACGAGGAATCCCGAACCTTGAGAAAATGTTTTGATGAATGAATTTGAGAACGATTTTGTGATCACAGGTTCGGGTCGGTATGGCTTCGATCCATTTGGACACGTAGTCCACAGCCAACAGAATGTATTCGAAACCATCCGAAACAGGAAAGGGGCCCATAAAATCAATCCCCCAAACATCAAAGATTTCGCATACTAGAATCGGTTGCATAGGCATCATGTCGCGATGGCTCATGTTGCCCAAAGTCTGGCAACGACTGCATGCCTTGCAGTGATTGTATGCGTCTTTGAACAGTGTGGGCCAGTAAAAGCTGCACTGGAGGACTTTTGATGCGGTTTTATGCCCGGCGAAATGGCCACCGCATGCCTGGTCATGGCAGAAAGAGAGGATATTGTTGAATTCCTCTTCCGGGACACATCTCCGGATGATCTGATCGGCACCTATGCGGAAGAGGTACGGGTCTTCCCAAATGTAATACTTGGCATCGGAGCGTAATTTGTCCTTCTTGGCCTTCGGCCAATCGGACGGGATCTGATGAGATGCCAAGTAATTTACTACATTAGCAAACCATGGAAGGCTAGTACCAATAGTCAGCAGGTGCTCATCGGGAAAATGTTCAGTGATGGGTCCGGAAGGGTCAATTATTTCAGAAGGAAGACGGGACAAGTGATCAGCTACCACATTTTGCTTTCCCGCTTTGTCGCGAATCTCAAGGTCAAATTCTTGCAACAGCAAGATCCATCGGATTAATCGAGGTTTCGCGTCCTTCTTTGCAAGGAGATGCCTCACAGCTGTGTGATCCGAGTATATGATGACACGGGAACCCAGAAGGTATGATCTGAATTTTTCTAGGGCAAATACTACAGCTAGCAGCTCTTTCTCAGTAACCGTATAGTTACGCTGAGCCTCATCGAGTGTTTTGCTGACGTAGTAAATGACCACAGGCTTCCCGTCAATTTTCTGCCCCAAAACCGCTCCTACAGCGAAGTCGGATGCATCGCACATGATCTCAAAGGGTTGAGACCAATCAGGGGACTGTAGGATCGGGGCTTGGGTGACTCGGTCACGCAGGATTTCAAATGCTTGAGTTCATTCCTTGGAAATTTCGAAAGGAACATCCTTGGAGAGAAGAGTGGTTAGGGGGCGCGCGATTTTTGAAAAATCAGGGATAAATCGTCGATAAAAACCGACATGCCCGAAAAAGGAACGGATGTCCCTGATCGAGCTAGGCATAGGAAGGTGAGAAATCAGATTAATCTTAGCTCGATCCACTTGGATACCTTTTTCCGAAATTGAGTGTCCCAGGACAATTCCCTCAGGCACCATGAAATGGCTCTTTTCCCAGGAAAGAACCAAATTCACATCGATGCACCGCCTGAGTATCTGGACCAAGTGTTGGAGGCAATCGTCGAATGATGCTATGAAAACTGAAAAGTCATCCATGAAGACTTCCAGATAATCACCTACCATATCTGAGAATATGGCAAGCATGCATCGCTGAAAAGTAGCGGGTGCATTGCAAAGACCGAAAGGCATCCTTCGGAAAGCGTATGTTCCGAAGGGGCAGGTGAACGTGGTCTTTTCTTGGTCCTCAGGATGGATTGCCACCTGGTTATAACCGGAGTACCCGTCAAGAAAGCAGAAGAACCTATTTCCCGCAGGTTTTTCGAGAATTTGATCAATGAAGGGTAGTGGGAAATGATCCTTCTTTGTGGAGGAATTGAGTCGGCGGTAATCTATACAGACTCTCCACGAGTTGGCTAATCGGGTAGGAATGATTTCTCCGGTCTCAGTCGTTATAGTGGTGAGTCCTGCCTTCTTGGGCACAACCTGAATTGGGCTCACCCAACGACTATCGGAGATCGGGTAGATGATTCCGGCATCTAACCACTTGATGATCTCCTTTTTCACGACCTCCTGCAGATTGGGGTTTAAGCGTCTCTGCATTTCACGAGAAGGTCGTGTGCCCTCTTCTGAATAGATATGATGAGTACAATAAGAGGGACTTATTCCAGTCAAATCATCGAGAGTCCACCCGATGGCTCTGCGATGTTGCTGGAGGACAACAATCAGACGGGATTCCTGTTCAGGACTGAGGTTGGAATTGATAATCACAGGAAGGGTCTGATTAGAACCCAAAAAGATGTATTTCAAGTGAGCAGGAAGGGGTTTCAGTTCGAGGATGGGGTTATCAGCAGCAGCGGGTGGTTCAGTATAGATGTGAGGTTCAAGGGTGGGAGTTACTGGGTTATTCATATCTGGATTCGACTCCTCTGTTTGCGGGTCAAGATCCTTCTGTGGTTGATGAGGCATAATCGAGTCATTCTGGAAGTGTGATTCATCAACCAAGGTCCTGATGTCACAAATTTGTTCGATGACGCCGCAATTAATTCCTTGTTGGGCCTTAAATATATCAATTTTCAGTGTTTGATCTCCAAACTTAAGCTCTATTTGGCCCTCCTCACAGCTGATGTTGGCTCTAGCAGTAGCCAAGAAAGGTCTCCCTAGAATGATTGGTGTATCCCTAGGGTTCTCAGGTGCGTCCATATCTAGGACTATAAAGTCCACTGGGAAATAGAAATCCCGCACTCTTACGATAACATCCTCGAGAATCCCTTTTGGTGACTTTATGGATTGATCTGCTAATTGTAATGTCACCTCGGTTGGTTTTAGCTCAGATTCTTCTAGATGGTCAAGTAAGGATGTGGGTATCAGGTTTATGGATGCACCCAAGTCTAACAATGCTCTATCAAATTGGGTACCACCTATCTTGCAGGAAATCAGGGGAGTACCAGGATCTTTTGCCTTGGGTGGGAGTCTACTGAGGATTACAGAGCTGGCTTGCTCTGACAGAACAATTGGGCTCCCTCCCTTGGTTCGCGGCTTACGCTGGGGTGTACATATATTCTTTAGAAATCGTGCGTAAGCTGGTACGTGGCGGATTGCATCCATCAAGGGGATGTTTATGTGGACCTGCTCAAAGAGCTTGACCAGGTCCTCCTCAGGGGCCATGGGTTTGGTGGTCTTCTTTCCCTTGGTCAAGGCCTCGGGAAACGGGATCTTGGTTGGTTCTTCTAGGATAGGTCCAGGTTGTGGATCCGGGACAGTGGTATCTTGGATAACTATCCTAGGGTCATGGTAATCAGGCTTGGAGTGGTTTGGATAATGCGGGTCTTGAGTTGTTTTACCACTACGTGCTGTTATAGAATTTAATCCGGCCTGATTTTGGTTTGGGTTTTGTAAGAGGGGTGGCTGCTGCTGAAATCCCGCATAAGAAGTTGAAGCTTCCATCTCGTCTGGAGATGGAGCAGTAGGGGCCTGATAAATCCATTGTGCGTGGCCTAAATTTGGATTCATAACGCGCTTCTGGGTTGGCACGTTATTCGGGTTAGGAAGAGGTTGGGAAGGGAGTGTGCCTGGCTGGCGAGAATTTGCCAACTGGGCCAGTTGAGTTTTAACCTCTGTAAGTTCGTCCTTGTGCTGTTTTTGAATAACCGCATTCGTTCTTTGAATGTCAGCCAGAGTCTGAAGGATTAGGGACATTTGATCCTGATTTGGCCCTGATGGATAAGTAGGGTTGGGCCGAGGCTGAGGCGGCTGGTAATGACGAGAGGGCTGTGGGCGGGACTGAAAAGGTGGTCTTTGGGTTTGGGAATTTCCCGCCCACTGAAAATTGGGATGGTTTCGCCATCCAGGGTTGTAAGTGTTGGAGAATGGGTCGTTCTGGATGGCGTTGAGGTCCTCGCAGGTCTGAGGAACCTCTTGAGAATCAGGGAAAGGGGGAATGGAGTTCCCCGGGCTGGTGTAGAAAGGATCGGATGATCCTCCGATCCGAGAATCAGATGGGGATGGATATGGATCCATCCTAGGGGAAGATCGGTGAAGGATGTTTTGCACAGTCTCCTGTGTGGAAGGAGGTTGTGCAAAGGAGTTACGCGCGGAGGTGGCTCGCTGCAAGTGCTGAGTCAGCTCATCCACCTTCTTCTCAATGATTGAGACCTTGTCCAATCGACTGATGCGGACAGGCCCTGCGCCTCATGTTCTCCCTTAAGATTCGTCGCTGCGCGGGTATTTGTCCTGTCGAATAATCCCATGGAGTCATTGTTGATGGAGTTCTCGCACATGTTTTCGAGAATCTCCCATACGGTGTCTTCATGTTGACCCATGATGTTTCCTCCGCAAGTTGCATTGACGAAAAGGCGGATGTCCTCACGGAGTCCCTGGTAAAAAGATTGGACTTGTTCCCATTTAGGAACTCCGTGATGGGGGCACTTTCTCATGAGATCCTGAAAACGATCCCATGCCTCATGGAGAGGTTCTCCTGATTGTTGAGTGAAGTGTGTAATCTGATGGCGCAAGGCGTTGGTCCGACCAACGGGAAAAAACTTTTTCAAAAACTCGGATTGAAGTTCTTCCCAAGTGTTGATCGGCCGGGTCTGAGTTTGATACAAATGGGCGGCCTTGTCCATAAGAGAAAAGGAGAACATCTTCATGAGAAGAATATCCCGATTTTGCGCATCTGATCCAAAAGTGTGGGCCAGATGCTTTAGCTGTTTGATGTGCTGGAAGGGATCTTCAGAATTAAGCCCATGGAATTTAGGTATAGCATGGATCATGTTGGGCTTTAATTCGGAATCAGGTCCTCCAGTCGGGATTCTGACTCGAGGCTCAATGGCCACCGCAGCAGGATTGTAGTGGTCCCGCATCATAGGATGCTGTGGTGGGTGCACGAAGTTTTGGAAGAGGTCATTGAGTCGCTGGAGCTGGTGCTCCAGATTATTTTCTTCCTCAACTGGCTGAGCCATGATGGGGGAAGAATAAGAACTTGGTTCTGAATCAGAAGAGAGAATAATGTGAGGGTGTTGCTGCACAAACACGGGCGTCGAGGCTTGGCCTTGACGAGAGCGAATTTCTAAAGGAGGTCTTAAGGGTGGTCTTAAGGACCTCCTTTCGTACATGCACTGTTGGAAGAGGTAAGTTTAGAAGGTGCTGGACCCAATCAAGACACCCACAAATGTGTTGGGTGACTATAGAGGTGCGGGGCAGATGGACCCCTTGATCAGAAAGATCGTCCACCTGAGAATTACCTGGGCAGCCAGAGAGGGAGAGTCCCGCGAAGACCCCTACACGGTAGAGCGTCCCCACGGGTTACAGGGTTTCCCCCACCCGACCTCTCTTGTCACTGCGGTTCCAGGTAGACCAGAATGGGGATCTTGACCTCTTAAGTCTACCAATTTTTATTTTAAGATCCGGGTGCTTAAGGTTTCACTTGAACTTTAGTCTTTTAAGTGCAAAGAGTGACCTAATTTAAGGTTGGTTGACCCAAGGGGTCAACTTTACCTCTTGTTTTCTTTGAGAGCTTTTAGGTCCTGTCTTTTAGGGTTCAAGTGTTTAGAGAGCCAATTGTTTCAGGTTTTCTTTGAATAGGTATTTTCAGACAAGGGCTTGGGCACACTTCATTTGGTTTTCTCAATTCTTGCTTAAGGAGTGTGTCTCTAAATCCCTAGTGTTGGATCCTAGGTTGGCTCTACTTGGTCCAGTTAATTCTTTGTTGAGTAATTAGGGCTCAAGCAAGAATGTGTTAGCCCTTAAATACCCTTAATAGTGTGCAGGAGTAATGAGTTGAAAACATGCAACTCTTTATGGTTACTAAGTATGGAAGACAGGTTAGCCCTATATTGCTTGTTCTTTTCTTTTCTTCCTCTTTAGAGTTTAGGGGTTAATAGCAAGAGGAAAAAATTTTACCTGTCCTCGGAGTGGTTGTCGTGCGGTTGCTTGTTTTCTTGATTTCCTGTAGCTGCACAAAAGAGAGGAGATTATCAGAAACTAAAAAGAAACAGGAATGTTTACCTGTAGAATAGCCGTTGCTCCCCGGCAACGGCGCCAAAAACTGGTGGTCTACCTTCCTCTATAGTTTTATTATTTCGTCTTAGTATAGTATAGAGGGAGGTGATTACCAGTTCAATACAATTTGTTACTCGGAAATAAAGAGTTCCCGAGGTCGAACTCAGGGAGCAAGTTGTATTCTAGGGGTACAAGTTTCTTTTACAAAAATAAAGAAAGAGAGAGAGAGAGAATTTGTTGGCTTTTCTTCTTTTCTCTTTCCTTCTCCTCTTCTTCCTTCTCAGATCTTCTGCTCTCTTCTTTTGTTCTTCTTCTTTATCTGCAGTGGTGATGTTCTTCTTCTTTTTCTTCTTTTCCTTTCTTCTGCAGAGCGGTCCTGTTCTTCTTCTTCTTTCTTTCTTCTTTTCCTTTCTTCAGATCTTCTTCTCGTGCTCTTCTTCTTCTTTCGGTTCTTGTCTTGGCCTCTCTGCGTTCTCCTTCTTCTTTCAGCTCTTTCTGCTTGTCTCTCTGTGTTCTCCTCTGCCTCGCCTTCCTTCTCCTTCCTTGCCTTCAGGACGTCGTCTGATTTTCCAATCAGACGACTTAAACCGCCGCTGCTACAGTGCCGCTCGGTGATCCTCCTTCCTTCAGCCTTCGTCTTCTTCCACGGTTCTTCTTCACCTGTGCCTGCACACTTACACAGCTTGATCAGAGAGGGGCAAAACCTATCTCTACCCTCCCCCGCGTCTCTCTCTCACAGAATCCGCTCATAGGATAGCTCTCCCAGAGCTGCCGGGTAGCCGGGTGCGAGTCGCGCCCGGGTCCAGGCCCACCGGCGTGCGTGGTGGGCGAGGAGTGCAGGTCAGTCTAAGTTGGGTCCGGGCCAGGTCCGCGGGGCGTGAGCGCGGACGAGACCGGGTAACCGGGCGGGTGAAGGGGACCTCACCCCGTGTGCTGAGGCAATAAGCCTCCAGCACTTTTTCGCTTTATACCGCTGCGCTCCTTCAGAGCCTTTCGAGGTGGGACTAAATGTCCCACCCCAATTTCGCGCCTGCGCGGAGGAAGCAGCTGGTAATCGTAGCGTTACGCGAGACCTTCGCGCGAGGGCTTCGACTCGACTGCAGCCTGGTACTTCGCGAAGGCGCCTTGCGCTGTCTGGGAGCGTAACCTGGGCGTGGCGCACCTGGGGCAGCAGGTGAAGAAGCTGCTTCGCTTCAACAATGGCGGCGACGAGCGCAGGTACCTGCCCACAGAAAAACGGCCTCTCGGCCCAATCAGAAACGCGGAGGACCTTCGCCGTGGCACGGCGAAGGTGGTCGGGGGGTGTGCAGGCGGCGGGGCGGAGCCTAAGGGCTGCCCTAGGTCGGACTGTGGGTCGGGAGATGGGTTTGTTCGGTGGAGTTGCAGAGGGTGATTTGGGGGAAGTGGAGGGGCGGAAATGGATCAGGGTGAGGAGGCGGAGATTATGTGTAGGTCGGCCAGCCGTGTGGGATGCTGGAGTGATGGGAGCGGCTCGCCGGAGGATGGCCGGAGGCGGAGAAGGTGAGGGTGATTGGTCGGAATCGAGGGCGACAGTAGATGTTTAAAGTGAGGAAAAGGAAGAGGGGAGGAAGAGGAGGAGTTCTACCTACTTAGCAGGACGAGGAGGGGCCGGAGCGGGCGACAGTCGTATCGACTGTCGCCGGAGAAGAAGATACCCGGGGGAAGGGGCGGCGGCGAGCAGAGGGCCGGAGAGGCGCCAGCTGGGTGCGGCGTGGCGCGGGAAGAGCAGGGGAAGAAGTCTCTGCTGCTGGTATTGCGGCAGAGCGAAGAGGAGGAGGAGGAAGAACCGCCGGAGCTGGTGGGCATCTGCCGGAGTGAGAAGAGAGGAAAGTTGGGGGTTTTCTCCGTCAGATCCGAGCTGGGAAGAACGGTGGAGCGACTAGGGTATTTATAGGGACCGAATCAGGGAGGAAGGCGGAGGGAGACGACGTGTCTCCCTCGCCGGAGGACGCCGGAGATGGAAACCCATACCGTCCGTGCGTTCGCACGGCCGGTATGGTGGGTTACAGCGACCAGGGGGGTGTCCCTGCGACGGCTGACGACGCAGGGCACCCCCGGTTTACTTGCCAGACTCTCCCCCTCACCCTGCGCGGCGCCATGCTCCGCGCAAGGTCGCCGGAGCATGGTGCTGGCAGGTTTTGCAGGGAGGACCTGAACGCAAAGAACGAAGGAGCGTTAGGGGCCAAAATGCGAGGGTTCAAAAGTTGAGGGCCAAAAAGTAAATATATGAGGACCAAAGTGTAAAGTTGGTCAAGAAGGTTTCTTCTTAGGCTCAAGTTTTTATAAATGACTAATTAGGACCTAAGGAATCTGATGGTGAATTTTATTTCTAGATTAAACCTTGTTTGACTGGTCAATTTACGCAAAAACCCAAATTAAGTTATTAATTGGGTATGGTTCTCAATGTAGGTCAAGATGGGTTCATAAGGTCAAATTGAAGGTTCTAAACCCTAGAGATTATTTTTCTATGAATTTTAGAGGGTTTATTCCATTTTTTCTTTGCCTTGAACCTCGTGAATTGAAGTGGGTTTGTTTTAGGGTTACAGATTATCATTTAGTTCCTTGGAATTGCTGTAGCCCTTGCCAGATCGTCTCATCCCACTTTTATTCTTATTAGGTTGCTTTGACTTATGTTTGGATCCTGAATTACCCTGTATGCAGATTATACTGGTAAAATTACATTTTTACCCCTTATGACTTGTTTTCTTCTTAAACTCAGAATTCTCTGAGTTAAGCCTTTCCTTGAGTTATGTAGGAGCTTTTATCCTTTGTATTGGGTCAAAATGAGCTAGTTATGGCTCATGATGAGGTTCTCATCAGTCTGCTTTCCTTCTCCTTCCACCAAGTTCACCTGCACACCAAAAACAACAACACCCGTGAAGAGGGAAGAGAAAAATTGAAAGGATTTGGATAGAAACTTACTCGAAGGCGCACCTCCCCGGCAACGACGCTAGAAAAGTGTGATGGGTCGGCCCGGATAGGTTGTTAATATGATATTTTTATCATTGAAATGTGTATAGTGGTTAACCTAATTTGGACCTAACCATCTCTTTACAAAATTTTTAACCTGGCCTAATTGATTTTATCTTATCACTTTCAAGCCTAGGGTCGAACACAGGGAAGTGGGGT
Organism: Thalassia testudinum; assembly: GCA_037157565.1. Classification (NCBI taxonomy): domain Eukaryota; kingdom Viridiplantae; phylum Streptophyta; class Magnoliopsida; order Alismatales; family Hydrocharitaceae; genus Thalassia; species Thalassia testudinum. The sequence continues at coordinate 50,481,544 of JAZHRO010000067.1, forward strand.
TAAAGTCGAGTTTCTACATTTTCCTTAAAACGCGTCTCTTCCGTTCGTTTATTGTGTTTTTGGTGTTTTTCGTATTTAGGTTTTTTTTTGGTAATCCTTGTTCTTGAGGCACACCCTCAAAATTGTGTCCTTGGCTTTTAGCTAAACAGAGTCCCAAAACAAGTCTTGCTACTCGCAAGACGAGGTACCTGCAAGTCAAAGATTATCTATCTCTCTCTTTTCCTCCTCCTCCGTTGTTGTTGTTGAGAGAGATATCTCTCTCTTTTCCTCCTCCTCCGTTGTTGTTGTTGAGAGAGAGTATATATATAAAGGGGTGTGGGTGGAGGTGACGATGGAGTGTAGCACTATGTCGAGTCAGTCGACGTCTAGAGAGACGCAACGAACACGACTAGGTGCCGCGTGGAGTGTGGATGGAGGATGGATGATGTATGGGACCACACTTTTTTTGTACGCTTGTATCAGGGAATATCAGCAACTGGTGCAGATATTCCCGCGATACAGCGTATAATAAATAACATGAAAATATATGTACATATGTATGTATATAAGTAAATATATCTATATATATGTATAGTTATATATGTATAGATATATATATATAGATATATATGTGTATATATATGTATATAAGTATATATATATATATTACTATATATATGTATATATATATGTATATAGATATGTATATATATATATATGTATATAAGTATATATGCCTATATATATATAAGTATATGTATAAGTATATAGATGTATATATAAGTAGATATATATATATATATATATATTATATATATGTATATATATTAAATATATGTGTATGTATACATAACTATATAGATATACTATGTATATATATATATATGTATATATGTATGTATATATATATTTATATATATAGTACTATAAGTGTGTGAGTGTGTGTGTATGTGTTGGTATAGGTGTGTGTGCGTCGGTGAACGTGTGTGTGTGTGCGTTGCTGTGAGTGTGTGTCTATTAGTGAGTAAAAAGGAGAGAGAGAGAGAGAGAATACGTGAGAGAGAGAGCGGGAGCGGACGGGAGAGATCAGCAGAGAGAGAGAGCGGGCGAGCGAGAGATCGCGGACGCGCGAGTTAAGACGTCTGCCGCCTCCGGCGGACGTCTGACGCCGCGTCGTCTGAAGGCGGAGGCAGACATCTGAAGACGGCGGGTGCGGGAGCGGCTTCGCGTAGGGTTCCTGCAGGCGTGCGCGAAGGCGACGGGCGGGCGAAGGCGTGGAGGAGCGAGCGTGGAGGAGGTCTGCAGGTGGTCGCGGAGGGTCGCGGAGGAGGGGGAGGGGGCGGCACGAGGCCGTAGCCGGCCGCTGCAGTGCGCGCAGCGGACGGCTACAGGTGCAACTGCGGGGACGTCAGGACGGAGGTTGAGCGGGGAATGGCCCTGCAGGCGTGCGCGAAGTCGACGGGCGGCTGCGGGGACGGTCGCGGAGGAGCGGGAGGACCTGCTGCTGCGTGGCTGCTGCTGCCGTGGCTTCAAGCTTCGAAGCTTGGAGCGGCGGCAATGGCGTTAAAGAGAAAAAAAATGAAGCGAGGGAATGCACCACGCCCACCGACTCATCGAAGAGCTGGGCAGTGGTGCTCCCACTGTGGTGGTGTGCACCACAGTGGGTTCTCCTACTCGCCGGGTGCCTCCTCGACGGAGGGCCGACGTATGGGAGGGGAAAGCGGTGGAGAAGATGGTTACGGGTTTGTTTCGTTGCTGCAGCAGCCTCCGTTGCGAGGATGAAGCTGCAGCTTCTTATAGATGAGGAGAGAGTGGCGTGACGGCTGCAGTAGGGAGAGGGTGCACGAGTTGCAGCTATAGGGAGCGGCGTTGGCAGGGAGAAGTGACGTGGAGTAAATGCATGCGGCTGCTGCGGGAAGAAGTGCAGCCGCGGGATGAAGAAAAGAAGAAATCAAGAGAGAAAAAAAATGAAAAGAGGTGGAATTTGCAAGGAGGCACTTGAGATAAAATGTAACTATGCAAGCCATTGTTTCACTCCTCTTCCTCTCTTGATTAAATGCATGCATGCAAGCATTTTTACAAATGCGATTACAGGATCCTATTATGCAATGTTAATGCTAGAAAATAGCACAAGAAGGCGTTATTACAGGCGTGTTTTGAGGTGCAAACAGAGCCAATTAAGGATTCCAGTTTAGGTATTTAGAGACACACTTGCTTAATCAAGAATTGATCTTTCCAAACAATGAGTGCCTAAGCTTTGATTGAATCGATCTATTCAAGCAAAACCCTAAAATCAAGCTCTTAAATTCATTTGAACACTAAAAGAGGGACCTCAACACTTCAAAGGACAATACAGGTGAAGTTGACCCACCTTGTTGGGTTAACCAATCTTCAAATTAGGTCACTTTGCACAAAAACATCTTAAAAGTTCAAGTAAAATCATAAGCACTCATGCTCTTAATTAAAATTGGTAGACTTAAGAGGTCAAGTCCCCATTCTGGTCTACTTGGATCATCAGTGACAAGAGAGGTCGGGTTGGGGAAACCCTGTAACTCGTTGGGATGCTCTACTGTGTAGGGGTCTTTGTGGGACTCTCCCTCTCTGGCTGCCCAGGTAATTCTCAAGTGGATGGCTTTCTGACTAAGGGGTATCATCCGCCCTAAACCTCTATAGTCATCCAAAAATTTTTTGGGTGTCTTGATTGGGTCCATCACATTCTACCTCTCATCTACTCCATCGGTGCATGTTCGGGAGGAGGTCTCTAAGACCATCCTTGAGGCCTCCATTAGCTTCTCATTCCCGTCGAGGCCAAGCCTCGACCTCCTTGTTTATGCAGCAACCAAACCCGATCTCGAGCGACTAACACTTACCTTTTCTCCTCTAGGTAGTTTTTGTTGTTTTGCTCCTGTTTCCTTTCTTTTTCTTTTTATGTACTAGGCCATGAGTCATGGTCCCCTTTTCTTGTACTTGACAGGTTTAGGTTTGGTCCCCCTACTTGTTTTTGCCCCTTGGGAGTAGGGGATGAATAAAATTCACTCGTTTCCTTTAAAAAAAAAAAAGGAAAAGAAAACTTGTGCACTCGATCTCCACAAATAGGTATTTTTTGAACCTATAGTATTACAGATATCTATATTGATAATAGTATATTACTCTGACTTCTTATCACAAGGACGTGTTTATATTGATTTTTTTCTTATTTCAGGATTTATGGATCGCATGGATATACGTGAGATTATGGATGGATCCTTTGTTCCTACAGATTCCATTCTAGGTATTTTTATATGAATGTTTTCTGATAAATTTAGTTTATATTTTTTATTTTATTTTGGTTTTTCTTTGTAATAGGAAAGTGATGTCTTTAGATATCCTAGAACATCCATGTTAGGTAGAATGTGCATTATGTTCCACGAAATTGAGTAAACACAATGAAGTTTGATTTATGACTATCACAATAAGTAGGCAGCGATATTACTAACGTTGTAATACAATAGATCATATACTAAACCACTATCTAAGGTGTAATATGACTAGGCGATAATGAATGTCGTATTACGCATGTTTAATACAATAAGTTTTAGAGTAAACAATCTTTAAAACTGAAATTCAAATGTGCCTATAAGTAAGTCGTTCTTCAAGAGTTATAATACTATTAATGAAGGTTGATTTGTCACTATCACAATAAGTGATAGTCGTATTACCAATGTTGTATTACCATGAATTAAATTCTAAACCACTATGTAAGGTGTAATACATCCTGACAGCAATGAATGTCGTATTACTCACATTGTAATACAATAAGTAGAAGAATAAACAATCTTGTATTTTGTAATTTAAAAGTGCCCATAAGTCGTGCTACAATAGTTGTAAAACAATAATAGTATTACAATAATATTAATACAATAAGCATGGTAGATTACTAATTTAACACAATTGTCGTAAAATTGTATTACACATCTTAAGTCATTCGCAATACAATACATGTTTTGCATTATGAAAGTTATATTACACCTCTTAAGTGTTTCCTAATAAAACATATGGTTGCACTATGACATTGCATTACACCTGTCAAATATCTAGTAATACAAAATTTGTTGCATTACATTTTTCTTGTGGTTGCAAGAGATGGATTTACGTCAGCTGAACCATATAAGATTGACGATGCGTTTGTGATGCCAGGTATGTTTAGAATCTGTGCCTTTGAATTAATTTCAACTAATAATGGTGGTTGCACGATTCTGGATGCAAATGTTGATTTTTCAACATTTGAATTAATGTTATTTTTTCCCTTCTTTGCTAGCTGGCAGGCATGAAGTCATTGCGGGGACATATTCTTTGGGGACTAGGGTGTGAGGTGGCAAAAAAAGCATTCCCCCTTGCCCTAGCACTTCGAAGCATTCCCCCTCTCCCTTTTCCTTCCCTCTTGTTCATTCGAAAGCGAAGTCGGGTTTGTAAATATCGCGTTGCAGTATAGTTGAAATCACTTCGAAAAAACAGATAAGAATTTATTACTCGAAAAATTAGAAATTTGAGGTCAAACACGAGGAGCAAATTAGTATTTAAAAACTAAGAACACAATCTCAAATTGATAAAATGTGATGTTCAACAATTTATGGAGCAATAGAATGAAGTTCAATGTATATAAATGCTAAAGAGATGAATAGAGATGTAAAAAGAAATAGAATTAATTAATCTCTGTCTTTTTCTTTCTTCTTCTTTCTTCTTCTCTTTTCTTCCTTCTCTGATTTCTCCTTCCTTCCAACGCATCTTCTTCCTCTTTCTTCCTTCTTCTTTCTTGTCTTCCCTTGGTTTCTTTCCTTCTTTCCTCTGCCTTGGCTTCTTTCTCTTTCTCTATCTTCTGCCTCTAGTTTCTTTCTTTCTGCGGCTCCTTGCTTCTCTTCTCCTTCCTTCAGCTGTGCCTTCTCCTTCCTTCCTTTAGCTTCTTCTCCTTCAAATCTACCTTTAGGTCCTCAGCTTTCTTCTTTAGCTTCTCCTGCCCTTAGCCTTCTTCAGCTTCCTTCCTTAGCCTCTTTCTTCTCTGCAGCTCCTTCCTTTAGCTTCCCTTCCTTCTTTCTCTTCCTGCACAGAAGTGCAAAACCTACCCCTACCCTCCCTACATACGCTCTCTCTCTTTTCTCTCTTAGGTTCGCTCTCCCAGAGCCAATCGGGTATACTGGTCAGGTCAAGCGCACCTGGGTCCAGGCGCACTGGTGTGGGTGGTGCACGAGGAGTGCAGGGTAAACGGGTCAAGTAACCAGGTCCGCGAAGGAGTGAGCACGGATGAGGAGGGTGATCGGACAAGGGGACCTCACCCCGTGATCGGAGGCAACAAGCCGATATCGCAAAAACAACATAAACCGCTTACCTGCGCCCAAAGTTTCCAAGGTGGGACTAAAGTCCCACCCGCTTCTTCGCATGCCTGCAGGAGGATGCTTGCTCAATTGCTGTAGCTGCAGATGGTGTTGGCTTCGATTACTAGGTGCGAAGAGATCGTGAGATATTTCCGCGCACCTAGGGCTCAATTTCCTAGAGAGTGGCGACCTGGAGCAAGCTTGTGAGCAAGCCTTGCTCCTGCTCCAATGGCGGTAGTGGTTTGAACCTCCAATCACAAATACGGCCTCTCAACCTTGTCAAAACACTTAGAGAGCTTAGCTATGACATGGCGAAGGTGGTGCAATGAGTGGTGTTAATCGTGCTTGATCGGGTTTTAAAGAATAACACGTTGTAATATAGCCGAAAAAGCGTTCAAAACAAATAAAGAATTTTTTTACTCAAAAATCGGAGTATCCGAGGTCGAACACAAGGAGCAATCTCAGTACTTTTAAAAATTAGAGAATACAACTTTTAAATGAAAGACAATTGATTCACAGAGAGATTAAAAAAAAGAATTGCTAAGAAAGAACAGGATTGGACATCTTATTTCTGTATCAGGCATCTTAAATGTAAGGCTTCTTGTTGTTCTTCTTCTTCTTCTTGCATGTGCCTCTGATCTTCTTTTTCTTCTTCTGCCTTGCTTCTTTCTTGGTCTTCTTCTTCTTCTTCTTTGGATTCTCTTCTTCCTTCTCTTTTCTTCTGCGGAGGTTTTTCTTCCTTGGTCTTCTGCCTTGCCCTTTTTTTCTTCTTTCTTCTTTCTGCCTTGCTCAGCCTCTTCTTCAGAGTGTCTTCTTCTTCTGCTTCTCTTCTTCTTCTCTTCTCCTTCCTACGGCTGAGCTTCTTCTCTTCAGTGCTTGGCCTGCCTGCACACAAGACAGCAAAACCTAACCCCCTTCCCTCTACCCGCATGTATTTCTCTCTCTCCAAACCGCTCACAGGAAGCTCTCCCAGAGCCGCGGGTTAACGGGTCGGGTTGCGTACCCGGGACCAGGCATACCGGTGTGTATTGTACGCGAGGTGTGTGCGGGTGGTGTCAGGTCGGGTTCGCCGAGTGCGCGAGGTGAAACCGCGGACGGGGCAGGTGAAGGATTCCCTCTCTAATCCTTGCCAGAGGATTCTGCCCCAATAATGGTGGAAGGACCTGATTGTAAGGTTGGCGAGGAAGTTAGGAGGCACTCTGCGATGATTTTCAAAAGATAGGGACCAAATTATGATTTGGGTGTACTAAATTGCAAAGTAGGTCAAGATGACCTCCCCTTAGGTCCAAATTTTGGTAGAAACCTAATTTGGAACTAAGGAATCCAATGGTTAAGTTGGATTTTAGGTTTGACCACGTTTGACTGGATATTTTGCGTAAAAACCCAAATCAGGTTAATTGATGAGCTAGGACCCTAATCTAGGTCAAACTGGGTTCCAAAGGCCAAATTAAGTGTTCTAAATCCTAGGAGATATTTTTCCATGATTTTTAGAGGATTTACTTGATTTTTATCCTGATCGGAACCTTGTTGATTTAAGCGGGTCTGTTTTAGGGTTATCAAATGTCATTTAATTCCTGGATTGCACATAAACCCATTTCTGATTGACTCAACCCACTTTTTATCTTATTTAGACCATTTGACCTATGTTTTTCCTATGAGAAATCCCATTTATGTGCTGCAATGGTAAAATTACAGTTTTAACCTTTATTTCATGTTTTCCTCCCAGAACACTTATTCCTTCATTTATGCCCTCTTCTAGGTTATGTAGGAGCTTTTATTCTCTTTATTAGGTCAAAATGAGCTAGTTATGGCTTGTGATGAGGCTCTCATCATACCCCCATGCCTAGCTTTTGCTAGTCCCTTAGCAAAATTTTAAGGTTTTAACTTCCATTCTAGACCCTGTGTCTGTCAACAATCATGATAAGTGCTTCTCCTTTTCTTTTGTGATTAGGTAGGAATGCCGACAATAGGCCTAGAGGTACTCAAGTACCAACAAAAATCCGGACCTGACCCGCTTTAGCCTCAGTCCTCCACAAAGGTTTCTAAGACCCACAGAAACTAACCTAGGGTTTGTTGGACTCGGTGGTTAAAGCACCCGTGCTTGAGATATTTTCATCCTAGGTTCAGTTTGCAGTGCATTTTTGTAAGAGAGAGATAGAGGATTTATTTGGTTGGAGTGATTTTCTCTCTCTTTTCTTTTTATTTCTAGCCTCAGATTAGCTTCCCAACACGGTCTGTATTGGATTCCTCATCCCCATCATCAATCCTCAAGGGTCCCTGGCTTTCGAGATTTTGAGATAATCCCACCCATGGCAGCCCCCAGAACCCTGGCTTTTGAGATTTTGAGATAATCCTGCCCATGGCGTTCCGTGGCCGAATTATGACCCTGGCGATTGACATTTCGTGATAATGCCGCCATGGTATCTGAACCAGCAGAGTGCTTACATGCCCCCAGTAGGATATTTAAATATCCTAAGAGACAAGCACCGAGGAGACGATATGTTGTTACGCATCTTCGAGGGGAATTTCCCGCCTCTCCGTGCTGGGGACTCGTCCAAATCAACTTATGTTGATCGGCCGCTCCTAATCTAGGTGACTTTTTCAGAACATAAAATGCTTTTGCGTGATTTGGATGTTTATGCGCACTGAACCAGACTATGTGTGAATTTGGGGTGCTTAGGTTACCGAATCCCGCAAATCGGAGGTCAGTTAACGAGGCTGAATACTTCCTAAGCCTTAGACCTAATACTTAAGCTTCGCATTTTCCCCAACCTCTTTAGGATTATCCAGATTTTAGCGGATACGTGAATTTTTAAGCTAAAGCCCAAGAGGCCTAAGACCAGCGTTCCCGCTAATCTCTTGTTATATCGCCTTAGCACTTTTTCTCTTTTTCTTGATTTGGTCTAGAACTTCAGTTAACCCCTTAATCTTTTACTAACGACTATTTCTTTTCATTTTCATTTCGTGCTCCTTTTTGTTATTTTACTCTTTTCCTCCTCTCATTTGTCTGACCCTGAATTGTTCTTCCCCTCCTTCAAGTCTCTCTTTTTTTTTTTATTGAAACCCTTTCTTGATATGAATTTTCCTGACATTTTGCACTTTCATACCCCCCCATGCCTAAGATTTGCAATGTCCCCATTGTAAATTAGGTGGGTTCAATTTCAGCTTAGTTCATGCATTAGGACGGGTGTGGTGAATGAATGGGTCGAAGTGACTTGTTGCGAACGATTTCTAATCTCGGGTAGGGATACCTGAGGTGAAGTCGGTTGTTCTAATGGATGAACCCTAAAGTGCAATATGAATTCCGCATAGAGATGTCAGAAAAGGTTTCAGGTTTTTCAAAGAATGACGGGTTGCCTCCCGTTAAGCGCTGAGTTTTACGCCATCAGCTGGGTGCAATGAGCTCAAGAGGAATGGAGGGTAAAGGATGACTCAGCCAAATCTATATCGGTCATGTCAATGAACAGTTTGAGTCTCTGACCGTTCACAACAAAGGGTTCGGAATCGTGGCTGAGTGGGCTGATTTCAATGGCTCCATTTCCAAAGATTTGTCGAACTAGGTAAGGTCCGACCCACTTAGATCGTAGCTTTCCTGGGAATAATTTGAGTTTGGCATCAAAGAGTAAAACCTTTTGACCAGGATGAAAGACCTTTCTAGAAATGTGTTTGTCGTGAAAAGCTTTAACCTGTTCTTTGTAAATTCACGAGTTCTCATACGCGTCATGGTGTAATTCATCAATTTCGCTCATTTAAAGTCTTCTGTGGGTTCCAGCCTTAGAAAGATCTAGATTACAAGTCCATACTGCCCAATAGGCTTTATGCTCCAATTTGACGGGGAGGTGACATGCCTTCCCGTACACTAGTCTGAAGAGAGACATTCCTAATTGGGTCTTGTGAGCGGTCCTATAGGCCCACAATGCTTCCAGAAGCCGAGAAGACCAATCTTTTCTATCAGGTCGAACAGTAACCTGAAGGATCTTAGTTTAGGGGTGGTAAGGAGTAGAGATTCGGTGTGACACCCCGTATTTGGTCATCAGTGACCTGAATTGAGCATTAGTGAAATGGGTCCCTCCGTCGGAAATTATAGCACGTGGGATCTTGAACCTTGAGAAAATATTTTGATGAATGAATTTTATAACAACTTTATGATTGTTGGTTCGGGTCGGAATGACTTCTATCCACTTGGACACGTAGTCAACTGCGAGTAAGATGTATTCGAAGCCATCTGAGATCGGGAAGGGTCCCATGAAATCAATCCCCCAAATATCAAAAATTTCGCATGCCAAGATCGGCTATAGGGGCATCATGTCTCGATGGCTCATGTTGCCCAGAGTCTGGCAACGGGAACATGCCTTACAGTGATCGTATGCATCCTTGAAAATTGTGGGTCAATAAAAGCCACACTGGAGGACTTTTGATGCAGTTTTATGTCCTGAGAAATGTCCATCGCATGCCTGGTCATGGCAAAATGAGAGTATGTCTTTGATTTCCACTTCTGCGATGCACCGTCGAATTATTTGATCAGCACCAATGCGGAATAGATACGGGTCTTCCCATAGGTAATACTTAGCATCGGAACGCAATTTGTCCTTCTTGGCCTTCGGCCAATCGAACGGAATCTGATGTGATGCCAGGTAATTTACTATATCTGCGAACCATGGAAGACTTGTACTAATAGTCAGGAGGTGCTCATCAGGAAAATGTTCTGTGATAGGTCCGGAAGGGTCAATTATTTCAGAAGGAAGGCGGGACAAGTGATCAGCTACCACATTTTTCTTTCCCGCCTTGTTGCGAATCTCAAGGTCAAATTCTTGCAACAGCAAGATCCATCGGATTAATCGGGGTTTGGCATCCTTCTTTGCAAGGAGATGCCTCACAGTTGTGTGATCCGAGTATATGACGACACGGGAACCCAGAAGGTATGATCTGAATTTTTCTAGGGCAAATACTACAGCAAGCAGCTCTTTCTTAGTAATTGTATAGTTACGTTGAGCCTCATCCAGTGTTTTGCTGGAGTAGTAAATGACCACAGGTTTCCCATCAATTTTCTGCCCCAAAACCGCTCCTACAGCGAAGTCAGATGCATCGCACATGATCTCAAAGGGTTGAGACCAATCAGGGGACTGTAGGATCGAGGCTTAGGTGACTTGGTCACGTAGGATCTCAAATGCTTGAGTGCATTCCTTGGAAATTTCGAAAGGCACATCCTTGGAGAGAAGATTGGTTAGGGGGCGCGCGATTTTAGAGAAGTCAGGGATAAATCGACGGTAAAAATCGACGTGCCCCAAAAAAGATCGGATGTCCTTAATCGAGCTAGGCATAGGGAGCTTGGAAATCAGGGGGGGCCAGCCAACCCCGGGTAGTTCTGATGTAGTCAATCGTCAAAGCAGTGATGTTCTCGAGATTATCAATCTTCCTGGCGTGCGGGAAGGGAGCGAAGGTGCCCTTCCCATTCTAGGCCTTCAAGTGAACTTGTTCGCTCCTCCCAAAGAGTGACATCCACAGTCTTGCCACGGAGGGTGTAATGAGATCATTTCCCACATAGAGCATTCCCGCTGTTCTGACTTCCACAAACCTCCGGAGGGTCATCTCCTTAACCTTAGCTCGATCCACTTGGATGCCTTTCTCCGAGATTAAATATCCCAGGACAATTCCCTCAGGCACCATGAAATGGCTCTTTTCCCAGGAAAGAACCAAATTCACCTCAATGCACCACCTGAGTATTTAGACCAAGTTTTGGAGGCAATCATCAAATGATTCTCCAAAAACTGAAAAGTCATCCATGAAGACTTCCAGATAGTCACCTACCATATCTGAGAATATGGCAAGCATGCACCACTGAAAAGTTGCAGGTGCATTGCAGAGACCGAACGGCACCCTTCGAAATGCGTATGTCCCGAAGGGGCAGGTGAATGTGGTCTTTGCTTGGTCCTTTGGATGGATTGCCACCTGGTTATAACTGGAGTAACCATCAAGAAAGCAGAAGAACCTATTTCCCGCAAGTTTCTCGAGGATCTGATCAATAAATGGTAGTGGGAAATGATCCTTCTTCGTGGAGGAATTGAGTCTTCTGTAATCAATGCAGACTCTCCACAAGTTAGCTAACCAGGTAGGAATGACTTCTCCGGCTTCAGTCGTGATAATGGTAAGTCCTGCCTTTTTAGGCACCACCTGTATTGGACTCACCCAATGACTGTCGGAGATTGGGTAGATGATCCCTGCATCTAACCACTTTATGATCTCCTTTTTCACGACCTCCTGTAGGTTAGGGTTTAGGCATCTTTGCATTTCTCTTGAAGGTCGTGCTCCTTCTTCTGTGTAGATTCGATGTGTGCAGTATGAAGGGCTTATACCAGTCAAATCATCGAGAGTCCATCCAATGGCTCTACGATGTTGCTGGAGAACAGAAATCAAAAGGAGTTCCTGGTCAGGTGTGAGTCGAGAGTTGATAATTACAGGAAACGTCTGATTTGAATCCAAAAAGACGTACTTCAAATGTTCGGGAAGGGACTTGAGTTCCATGACTGGATTGTCAGCAGCAGTGGGCGGTTCAGGGTTTGTATCAGGGACAAGGGTAGGAGTCATAGGTGTGTCTAGATCATGTTCGCACTCCTCTGTTAGCGAGTTTTGATTCTCTAGTGGTTGATCAGGGATAATCAGGTTGTCCTCTATACGCAATTCATCAACCACGACTTTGATATCACATATTTCCTCTATAACCCCGCAATTAATCCCTTGTTGGGCCTTAAAAATGTCAATCTTCAGGTTTTGATTCCTAAATTTTAATTCTATCTGGCCCTCTTCGCAGTTTATGTTGGCCCTAGCAGTGGCCAAAAAGGGTCTCCCTAATATGATTGGTGTGTCCCTTGGGTTCTTAGGTGCATCCATGTCTAGTACTATGAAGTCCACCGGGAAATAGAAATCTCGTACCCTAACAATGACATCCTCGAGTATTCCTCTAGGTGACTTGATGGATCGATCGGCTAACTGCAATGTCACCTCAGTGGGTTTAAGTTCAGATTCTTCAAGGTGGTCAAGGAGGGATGTAGGTATTAAATTTATGGAGGCACATAGGTCTAGTAAGGCTCTATCAAATTGGGTTTCACCAATTTTACAAGAAATCAAGGGAGTTCCTGGGTCTTTAGCCTTGGGTGGGAGTTTGCTCAAGATGACAGGGCTGGCTTGCTCTGACAGTACGATTGGATTCCCATCCTTAGTTCGCGGCTTACGTTTAGGTGTACATATGTCTTTCAAGAATCTTGCGTAAGCCGGTATGTGGCGAATTGCATCCATCAATGGGATGTTTATCTGGACCTGTTCAAAGAGCTTGACCAGATCCTCCTCGAGAGCTACGGGTTTGGTAATCCTTTTTCCTTTGGTCAAGGCCTCAGGAAATGGGATCCTAGTTGGTTCCTCTAGGATAGTTTCAAGTTCTTGATCTGGGACAGTGGTATCTTGGATAACTATCCTAGGGTCTTGGCTATTATCAGGGTTAGAGTGGTTCGGATAATGTGGGCCTTGGGTTGTTTTACCACTACATGTTGTTACAGAGTTTAATCCGACCTGATTTTGGTTTGGGTTTGGTAAGAGGGGTGGCTGCTACTGAAATCCCGCATAAGATGTCAAAGCTTCCATCCCGTCTGGCGATGGAGCAGCAGGGGTCTGATAAATCAAATGTGCGTGGCCTGAATTTGGATTCATAATGCGCCTCTGGGTCGGCACGTTATTTGGGTTGGGTAGAGGTTGCGAAGGAAGGGTGCCAGGTTGGCGGGAATTTGCCATCTGGGCCAGTTGGTTGCGAACCTCTGTGATCTTGTCCTTGTGCTGTTTTTGCATTGCTGTATTCGTCTTTTGAATGTCAGCCAGTGCTTGAAGGATAAGAGTCAGTTGATCCTGGTTTTGCCCGGATTGGTATGTGGGATTGGGCCGAGGTTGAGGTGGCTGATATGGACGAGGGGCTTGTGGACAGGGTTGATATGGTGTTCTTTGACAATTTCCCGCCCACTGAAAGTTAGGGTGATTTCACCATCCAGGGTTGTAGGTATTGGAGAAAGGATCATTCTGGATGGCGTTGAGGTCCTCGCAGTTCTGAAGAACCTCAGGAAAGTCAGAATACGAGGGTTCAGAGTTCCCCCAACTTGAGTAGAATGGATCGGAGGTCACTCCGGTTCGAGAGGCAGATGGGGGTGGATATGGGTCCATCCCCTTGGCAGATTGGTGATAGATGTTTTGCACAGTTTCCCTAGCCAGAGGTGGTCGTGCAAAAGAGTTTTGCGTAGAGGTGGCTTGCTGCAAATGCCGAGTTAGCTCGTCCACCTTCTTTTCTATGATAGAAACCTTGTCCAACCGACTGGCGATCAGTTCCAAGTCGACGGAAGTGGACAGGTCCTGCATCTCATGTGTCCCTCTTAGATTCGTCGATGCGCAGGCATTCGTCCTGTCGAATAAGCCCATGGAGTCATTACTTATGGAGTTCTCGCACATGCTTTCGAGAATCTCCCACACCGTGTCCTCATGTTGACCCATGATGTTTCCTCCGCACGTTGCATTGACGAATAAATGAATGTCTTCACGGAGTCCCTGGAAAAAAGACTAGACTTGTTCCCACTTATGAACTTCGTGATGGGGGCACTTTCGCATGAGATCTAAGAATCGATCCCATGCTTCGTGAAGAGGTTCTCCCGGTTGTTGAGTGAAATGAGTGATCTGGTGGTGCAAGGCATTCGTCCGGCCAACGGGGAAGAATTTTTTCAAAAATTCGGACTGAAGTTCCTCCCATGTGTTGATCGGATGGGTCTGAGTTTGATACCAATGTGCGGCCTTGTCCAAGAGGGAGAACGAAAACACTTTCATGAGTAGGATATCCCGATTTTGTAGATCTGACCCGAAGGTCTAGGCCAGATGCTTGAGTTGTTTAATGTGTTAGAATGGATCCTCAGAGTTAAGCCCATGAAACTTCGGTATGGCATGAATCATATTGGGCTTCAGTTCAGAGTCAGGTCCTCCAATCGGGATTCGTACTCGAGGTTCGATCGCCACCGCAGTGGGATTATAGTGATCTCGCATCATAGGTCGCTACGGTGGATTTACAAAGTTATGAAAGAGATCATTAAGGCGTTGAAGTTGGTGTTCAAGGTTATTCTCCTCATCAATGGGTTGTGCCATGATGGGAGAAGGAGAATCGGGGTCTGAATCAGATGAAAGATTTATGTGGTGGGGTTGCTACACAAACAAGGGCATCGAGGCTTGGCCACGACAAGAGTGAATTTCTAAAGGAGGTCTTAAGGGTGGTCTTAAGGACCTCCTACCGAACATGCACCGAAGGATGTGATGAGATTAGAAGGTGCTGGACCCAATCAAGACACCCAAAAGTTGTTGGGTGACTATAGAGGTTCGGGGCGGATGGACCCCTAGATCAGAAAGGTCGTCCACTTGAGAAATACCTGGGCAGCCAGAGAGGGAGAGTCCCCACGAGTTATAGGGTTTCCCCCACCCGACCTCTCTTGTCACTGTGGTTCCAAGTAGACCAGAATGGGGACCTTGACCTCTTAAGTCTACCTTTTTTTACTTTAAGATCAAGGTGCTTAATGTTCCACTTGAACTTTTAGGTATTTTGAGTGAAAAAGTGACCTAATTTTAAGGTTGGTTGTCCCAAGGGATCAACTTCACCTCTTGTTCCTTTGAGAGCTTTTAGGTCCTTTCTTTTAGGGTTCAAATGGATTAAAAGCCTGATTTGGTTAGGGTTCCTCTTGTATAGATCTTTTCAAACAAGGTTTAGGCACACCTCTTTTTGGAAAAATTTGTTTCTTTTTTTAAGATAAGATGTGTCTCTAAAAACCCTAGCTTTTTAATCCTTAACTTGGCTCTAGTGGGTCCAATTTAGTTGCCTCAGAATTTAGTACCTAGGGCTCAATCAAGAAAGTTTTAGCCCTAGTTACCTTAGTTGGATGAGCAGATAAAAATGTGTTGAAATGAAAATCAGGCAACTTAATGAGTTACTAAATATGAAACAGGTAGCCCTAAGTTGATTGTTCTTTTTTTTCTTTTCATATTTTGAGGGAGTTAAGAGAGAGGGCTTATGGAAATTACCTGTTCCTTGGAGTGTCTGTTGTGCAGCTGCTCTTCTTTCCTTTTTGCTTTCCCTGTAATAAGCACAACAAAAGGGAGGAAGTAGGTCAAATATTGGATCAAAAAGTCGTAATCAAAAGCTTTAAAAGTGCCCGTTGCTCCCCAGCAACGGCACCAAAATGTTAATCGTGCTTGATCAGGTTTTAAAGAATAACACGTTGTAATATAGCCAAAAAAGCGTTCAAAACAAATAAAGAATTTTTTTACTCGAAAATCGGAGTATCCGAGGTTGAACACAGGGAGCAATCTCAGTACGTTTAAAAACTAGAGAATACAACTTTTAAATGAAAGACTATTAATTCACAGAGAGATTAAAAAAAAGAATTGCTAAGAAAGAACAGGATTGGACGTCTGATTTCTGTATCAGACGTCTTAAATGTAAGGCTTCTTACTGTTCTTCTTCCTCTTCTTGCATGTGCCTCTGATCTTCTTTTTCTTCTTCTACCTTGCTTCTTTCTTGGTCTTCTTCTTCTTCTTTGGATTCTCTTCTTCCTTCTCGTTTCTTCTGCGGAGGCTTTTTCTTCCTTGGTCTTCTGCCTTGCTCAGCCTCTTCTTCAGAGTGTCTTCTTCTTTTGCTCCTTCTCTTCTTCCTGCAGCTGAGCTTCTTCTCTTCAGTGCTCGGCCTGCCTGCACACAAGATAGCAAAACCTAACCCCGTTCCCTCTACCCGCACGTATTTCTCTCTCCAAATCGCTCACAGGAAGCTCTCCCAGAACCACGGGTTAACGGGTCAGGTTGCGTACCCTGGACCAGGCGTACCGGCGTGTATTGTATTTCGCGCGCGCCCGCAGAACCCTTTTCTTCAATGGCCAAATCTGCGGACTTCGTTGCGTTCCTCGCTGGACCAGATGTCTTCGCACTACCTCCCCGAGTGAGCTGCACCTGAAGCCTGGACGTCCTGAAGCCTGGAGCAAGCTTGGACCTTCTTCGAGTCACCGTCAATGGCGGCAGGAGCTTGAGAACTGTCAAACACAAATACGGCCTATCAACCTAATTAGATCACCGGGGGACCTTCGCCTTGTCACGGTAAAGGTGGTGCAAGGTGCAGCAGGTCGTGGGGCGACCTAGGCGTGCGTGCCTAGGTTGTCCTGTGACCGGAGGTGTGGGTGTGTTCGGGGGAGAGTTGAGTGGGTGAAGAGCGGCAGTAGGTGGGTGGAGGGTGTTCAGCGTGATGAGGCGGAGCCTCTGAGTCGGTCGGCGAGTCGTACGGAAGTGTGGAGCGACGGGGGCATGTAACGACCCGATTCCCGAGTCCCTACGAGACACGAGAATCGGACCAACTCGACTAATCCCAAGACCTGGTCGTCTAACGAGGAAGTAACCAAAAGAGTAGTAAAATAAACCACATTCAGCATGAATATAACTAATAGTAAGAAAATACAGCAGTAAGGAAAGAAACCACTACAGTATATACCACCACAACAGTAGAACAACATTCAAAACATAATATGAAACTGCAGGTAAAGAAAAGTACAACGGTAACAAGAACTACTCACTACAGTGGAACCAAAAAGAGGTACAAGAGAACAGTGGTAACTCTACTGGACCCTACTCGGCCCAGCGTCCTCTGCAGCCGCTGACCCTGGCAGCTCAACACCTGGTCCTGAAAGGTAACGAGTGTAACACGTCAGTAAAACGCTGAGTAGAGTGGCAACTAAAACAAAAGAAACAGTAGAGTGTACAGTAGCTGTTATGTTATGTTACTTTCTTTAGTTACGTCATTCTATTGTCTCAAAATTTATCGATTTCTCAGATCCTTCACTTGATCTCGAATGTTCCTTGTGGGAACGATCTTGATTGCAGTCTTTTCCGAACAGTAGAAGTAGCACGTGGTGCTCTCCTAGCTGGGAGAGTCCCCCGTGGTGATCCTACTCTCAGTCAACCACCCCAAGGTCACGGACAGGCGTAACGGTGACTACGGCACGTGCGATAAATGCACAGGTACCTAACCCTCACTGGCACACTGTCAGTCATTTCCGTTAACGGGTGCGCCTAAAGCACAGCACGCAACCAGTATAGGGCAGAGCCCTCTCAGTAACAGGGGTCCAACCCCTCCACAGTAACCAAACAGGGACCTTACCCCTCCACAGTCCGCGCACCCTCGCCTGACTACCCTAGTTTGCCCAGTGGGCCTAACAAGTCGGTGTAGGAGGCTAGCAGAACCCCGGGGCCCGTGGGGTAGCTAGTACCTCCCTACACTAGTATCTCTCCTCGGTACTACGTACACGAGGGCCAACAAGTCGGTACAAAGTGGCCAGACCTAACCCCGGGTCCCTGGGGCGGCTAGCTCCGCTCTGCACTAAACAGGGGGACAGTCGCTCTCCTTGGTACTCCGTACTCAAGGGCCAGCTCACTTCCCCAATTCTATTCCATTCACCTTCCAGGAGTTCTACTCCTAATTCCCCGTAGGGTTCCAGCTCTTTTAACTCAACAAAAACAGGTTTCACCTTTCCAGTTTCACGTTCATATAATCCATGTTCTCAATCACATTTATTTATTCATAGCAGGCAGCTGTTAATTCAATTCACAGGCAGCTATTAATCCCTTTCCACATTTTCCAAGACTGCAGTATTCATACATTCCACTAGTTTTCCCGTCCTAGGATTCATGCCATATCCTAGAATCTATCATACAATCTAGTTTTCCAGCCCTAGGATTCATGCAACACCCTAGGATCTACCATTCAATCTGTTTCTCATTCCTAGGATTCATGCAATGTCCTAGGTTCTATTTATGGTTCCATAATTAACAGATTATACTAATAAACTTAAAAGCCACTCTGCCGGTCACAATAGGCGAACTGGGGGCGTGGTCAGGAATCCCGCGTGCCTCCGCAACCCCCGAGACTGCAACGGAACGGGGTCCTATCACAAGGATCAAACACAAGGAGTTTCTCAAAATAGTATATAGCTACTGTAGACGGGTAGAGGATTTAATTCCGAAAAGAACGCAACTCGAAACGCGGAAAACGGAACTCGAACGGGCCCTAAACGGGTCGAAAACGACGAAACAGTGCAAAATCAGACATCTGGAACCTCTTCCAGACGTCTTAAAAAGTGGCTCAGAGGTTACCTTTGCTCTGCGTGGTCTCTCAGACGTCCATAACCCTGTGGGGGCATCTAGCCTAGTTCCCAGATGTCCGATGGTCACCCCGGACGTCTGGAAGTCGCTCTAGTCGTCTGGCGCTGCAGCCAGACGTCTGATTCGCATTGGATGAGAATCTCAGATCCTGCGTGTACCCATTTCCTCTCTCTCTTAGTACGGTCAGTCGAAGAAAAGGAAGGAAGATGGAAATAACCCACCTTCCAAACGTCTGTACAGTCCTCCAGACGTCGTCCCCGTCGTCTGGCTAGACTCCCAGACGTCTGATTCTAGAAAAGTTTCCAAAACCAGGGCGCCACTCACCCTCCGCTCGCGATGCTCGGCCGTGCCATGTCCCGTCCGCCTGCTGCTCGAGCTGCAGCAGTCCTCCCGCGTCGCTCCACGCCCACTGCGCCCCCCGCCAGCCGGCCCTAGTAGCCCCGGCGAGCTCACCCTCACGATCAAGCACCTCCTCCCACGCTCATCGCGGCAGTCGCTGCCGCTGCTCACTCGTGCTCGCTCTCGCGCACCGGCTGGAAGGAGAAGAGGAAGGGAACGGAGATGACGGGAGTGAGGGAGAGGGCGTGGCCTTTTAAGGCCGCGCGAGGAGGAGAGAGAGCGGACAGGGCGTAGCCTGCGACCGCAGGAGAGAGGGAAAAAGAGAGAGAGAGACGGACGCCCGCAAGTCTACGAGCTCAGGCACGCAGACGAAACACGCGTGCCAAAAATAACCGAAACCCAGACGTCTGGAAGGGGTTCCAGACATCTGGTAAGACGTCTGGGACACCTCCCAGAGGTCTTAAAAATGTCTGAACCCGCGCGTTCGTAACAGGGCAACTCGCCGGAGGTTGGCCGGAGGGATGGAAGATGGCGGTGGTCAAGCGTGGTCAAGGGGTAATTAAATGAAATGCAGTGGGGACAAGAGAGAGGGGAAGATGGGGAACGTATCTGGACTATTGTGGGAGAGAAGGAGGCAGCGGAGTGGATGGCTCGTGGCTGCCGTCGTCAGAGAAGAAGCACCCTGAGGGAGAGAGCGGCGACGAGGAAGAGGTCAGGGGAATGCGTGCTTGGTACGGTGCAACGCAGGAGGATGAGGCGAAGTAGACTCTACCGCTGGTATGGCAGCAGAGTGACGAGAAGGAGGGGAGGAGGTCGCCGGAGCTTGCTGGTTCCTTGGCCGGAGACGGAAGAGAAGAAAATTTGGGAGAATCTCCGCCAAGACAAGTCTGAATTTGAGCGGTCAGACTTGGGGATTCTTTTATAGGTGCCGGCCAAACTTTCTAGTGCGTGGAGGGCACGCAATCATCTCTGACGGCTCGCCGGAGAAGGAAAGTGGGTGGATACCCAAATCTCTCATGCGTTCGCATGAGAGATTGGGATAAAATCAAAGATCATGGCAGGCCTCAGATGGGAGGGAATTCCTCAGAGAATCTCCCTTCCATTTCTGGGAGGGGATCTCTGAGGAATCAGAGAGTATTCCCTCTCTAATCCTCGCTGGAGAAGGATTCTGCCCCAATAATGTCGGAAGGACCTGATTGTAAGGTTGGTGAGGAAGTTAGGGGGCACTCTGAGATGATTTTCAAAAGATAGGGACTAAATTATGATTTGGGTGTACTAAATTGCAAAGTAGGTCAAGATGACCTCCCCTTAGGTCCAAATTTTGGTACAAACCTAATTTGGACCTAAGGAATCCAATGGTGAAGTTGTATTTTAGGTTTGACCACGTTTGACTGGATATTTTGCGTAAAAATATAAATTAGGTTAATTGATGAGCTAGGATCCTAATCTAGGTCAAACTGGGTTCCAAAGGCCAAATTAAGTGTTCTAAGCCCTAGGGGATATTTTTCCATGATTTTTATAAGGTTTACTTGATTTTTATCCTGACCGAAACCTTGTTGAGTTAAGCGGGTCTGTTTTAGGGTTATTAAATGTCATTTAATTGCTGAATTGCACATAAACCCATTTCTGATTGACTCAACCCACTTTTTATCTTATTTAGACCATTTGACCTATGTTTTGACTATGAGAAATCTCGTTTATGTACTGCAATGGTAAAATTGCAGTTTTAACCTTTATTTCATGTTTTCTTCCGAGAACACTTTTTCCTTCATTTATGCCCTCTTCTAGGTTATGTAGGAGCTTTTATTCTCTTTCTTAGGTCAAAATGAGCTAGTTATGGCTCATGATGAGGCTCTCATCAAGTGCCATGGCGCAGAATGACCTAGGCTTGCATGCCTAGGTCAGACTGTGGCCGTGATAGTGCATTTGTTCGAGGAGAGTGCAGGGTGCGTGTGGTGGTCAATGAAGAGGTGGGTGATGATCAGTGGATGATGGTGAAGCTTCTATGGCCGGTGGCGAGGCGTGTGGGTGTGTGGAGCGATGGATGCGCCTTCGCCTGTGGTTTGCCGGAGATGAGGAAGACGAAGGTGGTCGGTGGCTGTCGAGGTGGTTTTGTGAAATAAAGAGGGGAAATTGAAGAGCAGGGAGAGAGGAGTTATCTGAGAGTATCTGGACAAAGGGGGGAGGCGGAGGGCGAATGGCATGCATTTTCCATCGTCGGAGATGAAAGCCCTGAGATGAAGAGGTGACGACGAGAGGGTTGAAGATGCACGTGTAGGTATGGCGCAACGCGGAAGAGTAAGGCGGAGAAGACTCTGCCACTGGTATGGTGGTAGAGTGATGAGAAAAAGGAAGGAGATATCGCCAGAGCTTGCGGGCTATTTGGCCGGAGATGGGAGAGGAGGAATTTTGGGGGTTTCTTTGGCCAAATCAAGCTTGCAATGATCGGCTGGGCTTGGGGTTTCTTTTATAGGCGCCAACAGAGGGCCTTGTGCTTGGAAGACAAGCTTCCAAGCATGGGTTTTCTTGCCGGAGTAAGAAATTCAATAGATACCCATATCTCTTGTGTGTTTGCATGAGAGACTAGGTGCGAATCATAGCATTTGATTGAGTTCACATAGTCGGGAATTCCGTAGAGAATCTCCCTTTCAAATCTGAGAGGGATTCTCTGAGGAATCAGGGAGAACTTCCCTCTTGAATCCTCGCCGGAGTAGGACTCCTCCGCTGTAATGGTGGAGGGACCTAACTGCAAAGAGTGGCGAGGAAGATAGGGGGGTTTCTGTAGAATTTTCAAAAGTTAGGAGCATAAAATTAATTGGGTGGACTGTTTTGCAAAGTAGGTCAAGGTGACCTCTCCTTAGGTCCAAATTTTGGTAAAAACCTAATTTGGACCTAAGGAATCCAATGGTGAAGTTGGATTTCAGGTTTGACCACGTTTGACTAGACATTTTACACAAAAACCCAATCTATGGCAAATAATTAGCTAGGACCCCTATTTAGGTCAAAATAGGTTCGAAAGGCCAAATTGAAGGTTCTAAACACTAGGGGATATTTTTTCATGAATTTTAGAGGATTTATGTGATTTTTATTCAAATCTGAACCTTGTTAAATTAAGTGGGTTTGTTTTAGGGTTACAGGATGTCATTTAATTCTCAAATCTCATATTAACCCTTTTTCTGATAGAACCATCCCACTTTTCATCTTGTTAAGATCAATTGACCCATGTTTAACCCCTAAGAAATCCTGTTGTTGTACTGCAATGGTAAAATTGTAGTTTTACCCTTTGTTTCTTACTTTTCTCTCAACCCAGTTATTCTTTGTGTTAGGCCCTTCACTTGGTTATGTAGGAGCTTTTATTCTCTTTTCTAGGTCAAAATGAGCTAGTTAGGGCTCATGATGGTGTTCCCATCACCTCTCTTCCCCTCCCCTCTCCCTGGTCCCCTTTTCATCTCCCTTCCTCGGCTCTTGCTCTACTCTCTAGTGAGGCCTTCACCTTCCCTCCCTCAGGTGGGAGGGGCTCTGTTCCTCACCTATGGCGTTGTCGATCAGGACAACGCTAAGTGAGGGCTGAGGATCTTGTGCTTTTATTTTGTTTTTCTTTTCTTGTTGCTTTCTTACCTTATTTCCTGTGCTTTTCCTCGATCATCATTTTTTGAGTCTTGGATCTCAGTTTGGATGTCTTGGTTGGTGTTTTTGAGTTGCACTGGGTTCTTGGTTTTCTAGGGTTTTATGGTATGGCGGCTTTTGGTTTTGGGATGTCATCCCCTGTGCCTGAGTACCCCTCTCAGGCCTTAAATGATCGGACCTCCCCACAGAAGAAATCTTTTGCTACTGTGGTGGTCGGCTCAGGCCCTTCGCAACCTTCTTTCTTGGAGTTGGCTTTTAAGGTCGATCTTCTCAAGCTCAGAGATGAAGTTCTGGGTACACCTTTGTCTTGCAATGAGGTTTCTGACCTTGGTATGGCTTTTTCTTCGTATATCGTGGTTTGTGCTTGGGGTCCTAAGCCCTTGATGAAGAAGATCCAGGACTTTCTTGCTAAACATCTACAAATTTCCACGGGTTTCAACTTTGTTCCTCTTGATTTTTGCCACAGGCTCATCCGGTGTGGTACATGTCGACTTTTGCAAGATTTACTCTTTGGGTTCTATGGTCATTGATCGGATTAGGTTGCAATTTGCTCAATGGAGCCCTTCATTTCGAATGGATTCCTCTATGGTTATTGTGACTATTTGGGTTGGATTTTCAGGGATTAACCTTCATTTATTGCACCCCAATGCTTTGATGTCTCTCGCTTATATATGTGTGGATTATAGAACAATCCAAGGGTTGAAGCCCAGATATCCTAGAGTTTACGTTGAGATTGATCTTTCAAAACCTCATCCTAATTCTATGGTGATTGATGTAACACCATCATTCACCATAACTAGCTTGAATTAGTTAGAATCAAGAGATAAATGCTCCTAAATGGTTTCCTGAGGAAAGTAATTCCACTCAAATCCATTTTGAGAAGAATAAAAAGGGTTAAACTTATAATTTTAACATCACATCATGAATGCAGAGTAACCATGGGGTCACCCAGGGGTTAACTAGAGGTCAAATGAGCATTAAAGACTAAATAGTGGGTCCATATAGACAGAAACAAGGTTTCACATATTTCGAGAATCGAAATAATACATAAAACCCTAATTTCAACACCACTTGAATTGAAGAGGTTCTGGTCAAGATGAAATTCATCTAAGCCTCCTAAAATTCATAGAAAAATATTCTAAGAGGTTTGGTATCCTTAGTTGGACCATCTAAACCCATTTTGACCTAGAATAGAGTCTCAGAAAAGATTTTACCCTAATTTGGGCTTCTGTGTAATTTGCCTAGTCAAACATGGGCAAAACTCAAAACCAACTTCACCATTATATTTCTTGGGTCTAAGTTAGGTTAACACCAAAATTTGGGCTCAATCAAAGTCCATCTTGACCTAGTTTGCATTATAGTCCATAAAATCTTTATTTCTCACAACCAGCCCCTCAACTTTCAATTTTCCTTACAAATTACCCCCTAACTTTCTCTTCACAAGTCAGTCCTTGCCGCCATTACTGTGTGAACAACATCTAAAACCCAACATCGACCGACTTCAAAGGAGATGTTCTCCAATCTGCATCCAATCTCCTCCAAAATTAGAGGAAACGACTGCCATAAGATCTCCTATCATTGAAATGTGATCTTAAGCCCTAATTTGAGGCCAAGAGCTCAGGCGAGCTAGAAGAATATGCGAAAGAAAACATAGCCAAACCATGAAGAATTCATGACTAATTTCCTAGTTAGAGGTCAGTCTAAGCTTTATAAGAACTCCCCAAGGTCCTAGGATGTTCCTTAGCTTAGTTTAATGCCAAAAAGACTTCTCCTTTCCCGACCTGCTTTGCCATAGCTCCGGTGACTTCCACCCCCATCCTCCTACGGCCTACCAACGGCCAAATTGGGAATGCCTTTGCCTTCCTTTCCTTCTTCCGCCTCTCGTCGGCCAAAGTGGAGGCTGCCTACCCCTTCGTCGTCATCGTTCCTCATCACCGAAGTGTTCCACGTCTTCGGCACTGGCTAATCATAGCAGGCACCAAATCCTCTCTCTCTTCATCCATAAATAGGTTCAACCTCTCCCTCTCTCTCTCTCTAGATCCTCCACGTCTCTTTTACTTCTCGATTCAACCGCTTATCCACGCTCCCCCACCGTCTTCCCTAACTCCAGCCATGCCTCCCGTGTGGTCGCATGCACTTCACAATACACCAAACGCCATGCCGTCACTGCCAAAAGCTCCACCTCATCTCACTCAACAAAAGCCCTCATGAAATTTCACCTTCCATCTACTCCACATCTCCTCCGAACAGACCCACCTCTGCATGTCCTCTCCATCACGGGCCGACCACCACACACACGCACACACCAAAGTCTCACCATCACCGCACTCACCATCCATCGGCGACCATTCTGAGCTTTCTAATTCAGCTGTGAGGCCATATTTCATGCTTGTAGGTACTCACTGGACCGACGCTGCCACTATCGTCTTCTCCGACAGCATTCATCTCCTTTCGGCCACCATCCCACTTCAGACCACTTGCATTCTACGTGGAATCGCTTGGAGAGCTCACTTGCAGCAGCAATCGAAGGAAGTAACGCAACTGCCGCTTGAAATCAAAGGGGACATCGACATAGCATCGTGCAAAGGAGGCGAGTAGGATTTAGTCCCAAATAGGACACAGATGACCTGCCAACAGCATATAAAAGGTTTTTGTGTCATGGGCTTATCGCCTCATGACACAGGGGTGAGTCCCTCTTACCTTAAGCTCTCTCACTTCTTACCCACTACACCTTACCGGCGGGTCTGGTCCCCTCTTCACTACCTGATTACCAGTATACCCAACTACCCTATGCTCGAATCTAAATAGAGGAGAGAGAAGAAAATTTGAGGAGGGTAGGGGTAGGTTTTGCACCTCGGGTCTCGTGCCTGTGCAAGCTAACACTTAGTGTCTCTGAGGTAGGCTTCTTCTCTATGCTTGGCACCCTTGTGCTTGTTTTGAGGCTTTGATGACTTAAGGTGTTTAGGGGTTATGCTCGACGTCTGATTGTGGCTGTGGACTTATTTGGCTCCTGTGCTAACATGACTATTTGAGACATTCATGGTTCTAACCACTATGGCAAAATTAAGTTGAGACATTGGGATATGTGCTTAATGTGGGAGATTAGTTGGTGATCTAAGTCACCATTTTTAGAGCCTTTATATTTATGAATTGAGTATTATTGAATATAATCTAATTATTGATTCTCATTGCATACCCGAATTATTGTGCTTGTTGTTATTAATTGAGATTAGTGTGTGAATTCCAATTTACTCCCTGCGAACAACCTCGGACTCATTTTCCATTTTTGAGCACCTTATAAATTTAAATGTTGTAGAAATTTTCGTCACTATACTACAACTCTATACATCCTTTAAACGATGACTTTTGCATGCAACAGTGATCTTTAATGGTAATGAGAATATTGTTTAGTGTGTGGTTTTTGAAAAGATCCTATTGTTTTGTCCTAAATGTTTAAAGATCTGTCATAGTCTTTCGCTTGCCCAAACCTTGCTTCTTTTGTAGGTGCCCAGGAGTCTAACCATGCTGATCATTCATCCTTGGTATAGGATGGTCCTCACAAGGCCGTGCATAGATCATCACAGATGGCGTTTGATGCGACGAGGGGCCATGGTGGTCAAGATGATCTGGGGGAGTTGCCTCTTATGATCACTAAAGACCTTCCTGCTCTTGGGGGCCAGGAAATCAATTTTAATGACTCAACTTGTATAACTTCCTTACCTTCTTCTTCTGGGGGTGTCTCTACTTCTCGTCCCTCTTCTGCTATCCCCTAGGAAAAGAAGAAGAAGCGGCATGTTCAACTTCAACGACGGGCAAAGCGGATTGCAAAATGGTTTAAGGGGAAGAAGATCAATGGTGCCGAACCTCGATCTTTTCCTTCCCCCAAGGTGATATCTTCTAAAATCTCTTCCTTTTCATATTCTAATGATGTTTTGAATGTTCGTGGTTTCTCGAATGGTTCGACCTTCGAGTTGGGATCTATGGAAAAGTTACATTTTCTTCATTCTTAGAATGCGATGAGTTTTCATTAGGAGGTTTTTTCAATTGGGAATCAAGGGATTTAGGGTGTAGGATTTGATAAAATTCATCTCATTAAAAAGCATGGGTTTAACTCGATGCCTAATTGTTGGATGCCATTAATGGAAACTCTAATAGCATACCTTTGGTTTTGAATACTCGTGATTCTCAAAAGGCTAATAGGGAGTTTTCAGACTTAAAATTGGCTAAAAATGGTGACTATAAATGAGTGCCTAACTTTTCTTGGGGTATATATCTTCCTATTCCCTCGTGCCCCCTGATCCGGACCTAGATCCAGACCCTCCTCTCATTATTGAGACGTAGGATGGGGGGAAAACCTTGTGCATGAGAAATGATGCAAACCCTTTAGACTTTCAATCTAATGTGGAGCCTCAAGGTGGTTCGATTTTTTATGATGTGAAACCCTTGCTTCTCCAAGAATTGACATATGAGGCACACTCTCCACTCATGGCTAGAGGAGCCCGTGGTGGTCTTTTGTTGGAGGGCTCAGGTCGAATTACCCAAAGTCGTGCCAAGTCCCTTTACAAAACCCTTTCATTATGAATTGCCTTTTTTGGAATTGTCGTGGCATTCTAAATGCCCCAACCTTGAATCCCCTTAAAGATATTATCTATTCTCATAAGATCAATCTCATCTTCCTGTTGGAGCCATTTATAGACCCCTCTGCCATTAATTCTACTAGGGATTCTATCACTTTCACTTCTACCTTTGTCTTTATAGACTCGCCCAAAATCTGGTGCCTATGAAAGATCCCATTAGCATCTCCTTTGTCTCTTCTATCTCTCAGGCTGTTACGGTCAAATGTTCTCATGTTGGAATGTCCATTAAGTTGATTGCTGTGTATGCATCCACAGATGTTGAGGTGAGACTTCACCTTTGGAATTATCTTACCATCACATCCCAGCTTTCTCCCTTGTCCTGGGTTGTTGGGGGTGATTTCAATTGTATTGTGCATGCCTCTGAGAAGAGTGGTGGTGCTCCTTTTGTGGATTCCCAGGCTGCCCCTTTTAGGACTTCCATCCACAATCTTGATCTTATTGAGATGCCTCTTGCTGGTGCCCAACCTTCCTAGTGTAATGGGAGGCATGGGGGCCAACGGATATATCAAAAGTTGGATCGTATACTCTTAAATCCTGAAGCCCTTCTAATGTTGATTCTGGAGCCTATCTTTCCAGAAGATCCTCTGACCATGCCCTTATGATTTTGATCTCTAATGCTAACGTGTCGCACCAACCTCATCCTTTTCATTTCCAAACATGTGGTTGACTGACCCCTCCTTTCGTAACCTTGTGAAGAACACTTGGGCTCATGCTTACACTGACCCTTCCCTTGATCCTATCACTTCCTTCTATTCCAAACTTGTCATGCTTAAAAGAATGTTGAGACTGTGGAATGAGACGACTTTTGGGAATATTTATGAGATTGTTAAAATCTTGAGGCTCGCTATGATGAGCTTGATGGGAAATTGGCTTCCCTCTAGGATGACAATGTTGTGACTGAGCTCAATGATGTGCACAGTCAATTGAAAGATGCCCAAGCCAAGTATCAAGGCTTTCTTATTCAAAAGGCAAAAATTGATTGGATGAAAAATGGTGAATCTAATTCTAAATTCTTCTACTTGGTCATTAAGAGACGCTTTGCAAAATGTTGTAGGGCCAATCTTATGAATGCTATTGGTAATGGATCCTGGCTGGAGGCCTCTGCAAAGGTGATTGATTTCTTTGATAAGCTCCTCATTGCCGAGCAGCAACAGTCCTTTAGTCCTTTCCTTGAGGCCATTCTGACTATACTTAGGCTAGAGTAGTCTACTCCTCTTCTTTATCCTCCCACTCAGGATGAAATCTTCAAAGCCTTCTCTCAGATGCCAACCAACTGGATGCCGGGTCCGGATGGCTTCAATGTCAAGTTCTTCACATCCTTTTGGGATCTCATTAAGGACCTTTCCTTTGCTATTGCCTACTTCTTCATCTCTCACAAACATCCTCGATCCTTCAATAATACATTTATCTCTCTAATTCCCAAAAAACCTAATGTCGTTGAACTCTCTGATTACCGGCCAGTTAGTCTCTACAACGTGTCTTATAAGATTGCCTCTTCCATTCTCACCAGTAGACTATCTGTCATTATCCCCAATCTGATTTCTGTAGAGCAGGTGATGTGCACACATCTAATTAGCCTAAAATGACTATTTATGCATGTTCCAAAGTCTATAGAAGCATTCAGCATTATAAATATTGCATAACATGCATCATCATGCGTTTAAGTTAGATTGTACAAATTATAGGTTAATTTACTCTTTTTGTGGTTAGGGGATAGGATGATATTTTTCTAGACTTCAAATTGAGGATCCAACCATATGGATCTGATCAGAGCAACGATCGGAATCTAACACCTCTGAGATTGCCCCTATTGGACCTTTATAGCATCAGATGCGGTCCAAGGAAGATTAGAGGTCAAGGGTCAAGGTGGTGCAAATTCGTACCTTAAATGACAAATCCAACTACACAGATCGGTTCGGATCAACGATCGTAGCCCAACGGCACGAAAATTGACCCAATCCGACATCTGTGGCACCGTCTACAAGCATTGGAAAATGGACGACCCTGATGGCGCCATCCAAGCTGCCCACAGCCACCAGCCTCCTTCATCAACGGAGCCATCAGATCTTGACTGTTGGATCAAGATCCAACGGTCGTGAGTGCTCGAGCTTTAAAACATAAATGTGACACAAGGGTGGGTGCAGCGCTATGATTAAAGCCCTCATTGTGCAACACTAAGCATGCAATCGAGCCGCAACGAGGAGGCAGAATTTGCTAAAGGTGTGCCCAATCGAAATTCGGTCGCATGATGATGATCAAACGGTAGTGATTGTAGTGACGTGCACCCTCACATGCGCTAGATGAGAGCGCTCCACACACGCGCGCAATCACCCATGATCATACGCGGGCACGGTGTGCAATGCAAAGGTGAAGTGTATGCAATTCTAAGCCATCAGATGCGTAATTAGACGGCTGCGGTTGGCCAGGCCCGATGAGGCGTGCAAACGGCTAAAGAGGAGGAGGCAGTGACATGGCCATGTGTGGAGTGTCGGATCAGAGATGGGCGACTCTCCTTGCACACATGCTTTAGGAACGTGTGGCTTCAGCAACGTGCACAAACGTCTCTAAAGGCCTTACATTTTTTTTAAAGCCTTTAAAAAGGCTCTTTTGCCCCATGACCACACCTATAAAAAGCCATCTCACCTTCACTTTTTCTTCATCCCTTCTCTTCTCTTCTCACCCTCTCCAAAGCTCTAAAGAGCTAGTCCCATACCCAGGATGCTCCACTAGAGTCTTAAACATAATTTTTCCATCTTCTCACCCTTGTTCATGGAGAGCTGTTGTTGTCCTCTCGCCACCATTTGGGGATCCACTTTGCCTCGTTCAGCATCTCACCACCCTCTTCCGAGTGCTCCGTCAATGCAACTCGTCCTCCAAGCAGCCATTGAGGAGAATTTTCTCATCCCTCTCTTTTTACCGCTTCGTAGTGTAGATTTCTAGCTTTCTAGTTATAGAAATTAGTTGTAATGAACATGCTCTTATGGTTATGAAATATTAGTTCACTCTCTCTCTTTTTCTATGTATTATTCTCTCACTTTTATATTATTTATTCTTTAAGTAGAATAGCTAGCGTAGATTAATCAACCAACTAATCTGCTTTGTGAAAAAAAATTTCAAATGCGATTTTTAATCAAATGTTTGCTTCCCTGTGTTTGACTCGGGACTCACCAGAGTTTTGGTAAAATTATCTGATTAATGGATTTTTACGCAACTATAATGAAGGGTTTTTAACTCAATCTTTTAGCGTACAAAATATTGCTCATTAGCAAGCTAGTTTAATCTATCCTTGACCACGTTGCTACTGCATTTGAACTTACTCAACGCATGGATCGAAAAACCTTTGGATCTAATCTAATTATTCAATTTGATCTTCAAAAGGCTTATGATAGAGTTGAATGGGAGATTTTATATCACATCCTCTTAAAATTTGGTTTCTCCCCTTCTGTTACATCTTTGATCTCTACTTTTGTCGAGCATCAGGGCTCCTCTATTCTCATTGATGGAGTCTCTTCCACCTTTTTTAGACCTTTGTGTGGGCTTGGGCAAGGTGACCCTCTATTTCCCTATCTTTTTGACTTATTTATGGAGTCTTTTATCAGAGGGCTCAAGGAGCTTGCTTTTCATGAGAAGATTCTTCCTTTCTCAGTTAAATGTGGCATCACACCACCACTTGCCCTCCTTTATGCGGATGATGTTGTCCTCTTCCTCAATGGGGGCCTTCATTCCATCTCCAACCTCTCCAAATTTCTCCATGACTTCCAACTCTCCTCTGGGCAAAAATTTAATCTTTCTAAGAGCTTCTGTTATGCTGGGAAACACTTCTGCTTCTTCACTTTGATCATTTTGTAAAAATTGCACGTCGTAGTATAGTTGATTAAAGTGAATTTAACATTTAAATTTTTAATACTAGAATTAATTGAGAAAATCCGAGGTCATCTCTAGGAGTAAGAAAATACACGAATACAACTATTTTATAATCGAACTTGTATCAAATGTTAATTTTTAAATGAACAAGTTCAAAGCTACACTTGGTTTTTGACAAGCATAGAAATCATGCATTTTCGGAAAACAATGTCGTAGTATAGTCACGAAATCCCCCTAACAAAAATATTTGTAATAACAAAACTCGATTGATTTTATTCTTTTGAAAACTTGAGTCCCGGTCGTTTCTCTTTGGGAGGCGTGAAAATAAGCCGAGATTTGGATCGGCTAAATCTAACCAAAATCTAATCTAACCTAATATTTTTGTCTTTTTGTGTTTCTGATCTTTATTTTGAAACACGAAATGAAAGCATGCATCAAAGTTGTAAGCCATGAAGATAATAGCATGATACAAAACCATTAGACAAGAGTATCATGCATAAAAAATTAAGTCACTAAAAAATATAGATACATGGAAATAAAGCTAAACTAAAAAAAGGGATCAAACAAGAGAGGCTAAGGATAAGCCTTCTTGGCCGTCCACTAAAGAGAGGAGGATGGGTATGTGCACCCAAGTGGAGAGAGGAGGGTGTTGCACCCTTTCTCTACTAATGGCCGTCCTTGAGAAGACCTTGAGGGGGAGTCTTCTATATGGCCATCTAAGAAGAAAAGAAAAAGGGGGCATGGATCCTCTATGGTGGAAGAAGAGGGCACACCCACAAGAAGAAAGGAGAAGGTGTTGCATCCTTATGCTCTTCTTCTTCTTGCCACCCTTGAAGAAGCTTTGAGGAGAGCTTCTTCCTAGCCGTCCATGGAGGGAGCCTTGGAGGAGGAGGACAGCCTTGAGAGGGAGAGGAGGAGGTGTGGTCGCAAGTTGAGAGAGTGGAGAGAATGAATGGAGATGGTCCAATTTCGTGGCTCTCTGTTTGCCCTTATGGAAGGCTCCATTTGGTTGCCACTTTTGGTGGCTCCAAAATTAGCTAATGCCACATTTTTAGGATCTAGGTTTGACACAAGTTTTAGGGTTATCAAGAGAGTGTGCTTGGGTTTGGTGGGGGTAAAATAGGAAGGTGTGTGTGGGTGTGTGTTTTTCGTAGGACTAGGTTGTGAGTTTTGATAGGATTAGGTGCTAAATAGGTTGGGTCAATCTAGATTAAGTGGGTGTGGACCTAATTAGGCTTAGGAAAGTCTAATTGGATAGGAGTGATCCTAATTAGGTCTAGGTCAAGTCTAATTGGATGTGTGCATGTGAGTAGGCTAGGGTAACCCTAATAGGTATGAGTCAATTAGATCCTGGGTGGATCTAATTGGGCTCAGGTGCACAAAATCAACTGTAGATGCACCCAATTAGGGATGGGATGGTTCAATTGGGTTAGGGATAGGATAAGTAGGGCTATGGATATTGGACTAGGCTTAGGAGGTCTCTAATTAGGTTTCCTAGGGTGTCTGGTGGGTTTCCTAGGTCAAAATACGCAAGTTAGGGCTTCCAACACCAAAATCAGGAACCAGAGAGCAGTATCAGACGTTCAGGATAGTGGTCAGGCATCTTATACTACAAAATTGGACATCTAGGCATTAAATTAGATGTCCAATTCTATGTCAGTATAAGTTTTAGCTTCCTAGATTATTATTCTATAGAAATCAGACATCCAGCTAGATGTCTCGACGTCCTAAAAGGTGCTGGAGAGTGGATTTTAGGTTTTCTAAGGTTGGTTTTGGTTCCTAAGTGTTTGGGAGAGGGATAGGGTGGATAAGAACATGGATAGTCCTATCCATGTTTGGGTTTTGAGGCTAAGGTGCCCTAATGGAGGTCGTTTTGTGTTTGGGAAGGCTATCCTAGGGTTTCTAAGGGTAGGGATAAGGCTACCCTCCTCACTCCTCTTATCTGGATCAGTCTTCTTCTTCCTTTATTACTTTATTCCACTATCTCCATCCTGGATTACTTTATTACCTACAAATAATAATAAAAATCATTAAATAGAAGGATATCTCATCTTATTCTAAATAGACTGATGCAATGCATGATATGCAAGATATAAGTGCAATATCCACAAATTAAGCTAGGTTCAAACATTATTTAGGTTGGTTAGAACCCATGATTGCTGTGCAATCATACCCCCATGCCTAAACTTTGCTAGTCTCTAGCAAATGCAAGACTAAATTATTCACATAAGGGTACCTAAGGGATTGATTATTTTATCAAGTTGATGCATAGAGATTTTTCATCCTATGTTCTAGAAATCCAGACAAATGTGAAAGTGCAGCTACGTAGCTTTTGCAATTGATTCGAGTGAAAATTATGATTCACCTCTAAAGCCTGTACTTGACCCCTGGTAAAAATTCTAGCAGGATAGGCAGACTTCTTCCCTCGAGGTATTCAAGAAATTCTATGAATTCCACCCAACGTTAGGCTTAGGTAGAGAATCTTAGAGGGAAAAGATTATATATTTGGTGGCTCACTCTCACTTGGTGCTACACAGAGATTAGTACTTCAGAATCTAGACTCCTAAATTATTACGCAACTCAACTTAGAGAAAGACGAAAAAAACTATGCTCTCTTTTTTTGGTTCCTTTGTATTCATTCTCTCTTTGTCTTTTTTCTTTTCATTTTCTTTTCTTTCTTTTTCTTAGAGCTCACATCTTACCAAATTCACACATATAACTTGTATTTGGTGGTCACCCTTGGCATTAACACTTTAATTGAGTTCTCATAACCTTAACACTAAGTTGGAATTCCTCAGCCAGTATTTGGGCGATCAGAAATACAGAAAGGTTAAGGTCATATTTGGTGGATCTCAAATTTATTTGATGGTATTGCCTCAATGCAGCTGAAATAAACACTAAATATTCACACTTTTTTTTTCTTTGCTTTCTCTTCTTTTCTATTTTTTTTCAATTTTTCTTTCTTTTCATCATTTTTTTCTCTTTTATTTTCAATTCATTTTTTTTTTCAACATAACACAACTAGCACACATCCATGAACTTTATTGAGGAGGCATTATTTGGGACTGGTGGTACTCAAAAGACATTGAGTGGCTTATTTGGTGGAAGTGCCTACTCACGACAAAAGGAGAGATGGATAGAATGGTGTATTTCTGTCCTTGACATCAATACCCTCCTTCAGCTGAGGATTTCGTAAAGAATGGTTGTAACCATTCACCTTAGCTCTAGTTTTATGAAAACTCGCTCTCTGCGTATTTGCCTTATTTGATGGCTCTCAAAATTTCACGCAAAAATGTATACGCAGGATCCGAGAGTGAAAACTATGCCTAATCTCTGAGTATCATTACCTAATTATCTAGGATTCCAGATTCCTTGCACTAATCTTATAACACCAGTACACTCTACTCACATCTCACACTATTTGGTGGATTTTTAGAAGAAAATCTGCCTGACTCCCAAAACACTGTCCAGGGGTTCAGGAAAAGAAGCACTGCTTCTTCTCGACAAACTGAAGACGTTCATCAATCTTCATCGTGAATCCATTGCAAAATCTACGTGTAGGTGTGAAAAATTATACTGGATTCCAGATTACAGGAATCAACTAGAGGATGAAATCCTTAATACATTCTCTTGATAAAAAGCTTATTCATGAATGCAATATATATACATGCTATGTATAACCTTTCAAAAGTTGCACTTCGAAGATTTCCCTAATTCAGGTTACATTCAGCTTGGCCCTAAATTTAGAACAAAAAGGTGAGTGGATGAGTCGAAAGTGGTTGTTGCGAATGATTTTTAGCTCCAATGCGAACATTGGAGGTGGATTCGATTGTTCTCAATTTAAGGACCCTAAAGTGCAATTAGCATGATGTACGAGAGGTTTTTCCTAAGTATTGGCAGAAAAATTTTCAATTTACAATTACTACCCCCACCCCCATGCCTACTTACTTGCATGTCCTCATGCATGAATACAACGAAAAATAAATTAAGACAAAGTAAATGGGTAGAATTCACCTGGAATGGCTCCTGAATTTTGTTGTTGCACTTATTCCAACACCTAAAATTGAATATGCAGGAAAATATGCCAAATAAAATATGCTATATATAAGTGCTGAGATTAACGCCTCCAGCTGGGTGTACACACAAAAAGGATATACCAATACAGTATTGAGAATGGCGAGTAAAATGATAAGAATTTTAGTCTCATTCACCAACAGTGGACAACAAATGCGGACCAGCTATCCATGAATTCCAAGCCCAAATAATCGAAAAAATATGTAGATGGGGCTTGGGATTATCTGCAACCAGATGCTACAAAAGAGAGACAGATAAATACGGGTACCTAGAAGAAATGAATATGAAGGCATCCCGAAGAGGTGATGGAGAATGTGGGTGGTTGGGGTATGGGTGAAGTCGTGTGGGGTGAAATCATTTGGGTCCTGATAATGGTGATGAATGGAAGGCATGACCCAAGTGATGTGGTCAGATCTGGAAATCAAGGTTCACTGATCAGTCTCTATCTCTACCAAAGATGTTTGGGTATCATCTTCTTCTTTTATCGCTTCAAAAATTTTCAATTCAAATTCCAAAATATTACATGACTTCCCAAAATTTTTAGCTTCCTCCGATAACTCATCATATGTTATCCCCAACAGTCTTTCAATCTCTTGAATATCCTTTTCGTAAGGGGATATTTCCTTCTCACTTAGATGAAATTGGTCATTAGATTTAGTAGTGAGTCCCTCCATGAAAGTGGAATGGGCTGAATCATTGATTGAGGAGTTGTTACAGTCTTTTTGATTTTGTTGTTCCATGTATGAGATCATTTGAATTAATTCATCAATGTCTCCATGGGTATTCTCAAATACAACAAAATCGTATTCAGATCCCTTAATACTTGGTTCCTCAAAATGAAATGATTGGTACTTAGGCCCTAAATCAAGATCAAGATTCTTGAATAAATCTCCATTCTCAACTTCAATAGGGTTATCAATATCATTCACCTCGGGTGTTTGATCAACAAAATCCTGCATGACCACCACCGAATCACAAATCGGTTGTGACACACCTAACCCAAATTCAAACATTTCTGAATTTTGTTGCTCGTCCCGGATTCTATGAAGCTCTTTCCTTATATCATCATATTCTCCTGCAGTAGCTTCTTTTATTTCTTGAATCATTTTGATCAATTGAGGAATCTGGGATTCATTGTAAGGGACATGGGTTTGAATTGGGCTAGGTCGATCAAGATAGTCAACCATACTATCAATGATTTGATCTGGTATTGAGGGTGACTTATGTGATCTAGTGGATTGTTGATTCAGGTCATGTGGTTCTACCCATGTGTCAATTGCCATAGTTTCTTCTGAATTACCCTCCGACTCACTTTCCATGTCATCCAGAAAATACCCTGACTTTGTTTTCTTAGCAGCTGCAAAAATATCAAAGTGAATCTTCTCATTGCCGCTACTCATCTCCATACATCCTGAGTAATAGTCAATCCGTGCATTGGCCGTAGCCAAGAAAGGTTGACCCAGAATGATGGGTGAATTACTTAGCTTTTCTGGTATATCCATGTCCAAAACAATAAAATCAACAGGAAAGCTAAGACCTTGCACTTTAATAATCACATCCTAAACTACCCCTGTAGGTGTTTTGATGGAGCCATCTGGCATTCTAATGGTGACAGGTGTGTGGTGCAGATCTCCAAGTCCGGTGCGGTCAAAAAGGGCAGTAGGAATCAAGCTAATAGAAGACCCTAGATCCACAAGGGCTTTGTTGAAGGTGAATCCGTTGATGGTACAAGATATGAAGTGTTTTCCAGGGTCAGTCATTTTGGGTGGTAGAGTGCCAGAAACAAATGCACTTGTGTTAGTTGATAAAATCACCTCTTTAGGTGTGCAAGTCTTTTTCTTCTTTTGTGACTCTTTCTTTAAGGCCTCAGAAAAGGGTAAATAGGTCAAATCAACTTCAGAAGTCTTCTTCTTTTTGTCCCTAGAGTCTGAGTCAGAGCTGGATGTGGGTTTGGTCTTATGATTTTTGGTTGA
Organism: Thalassia testudinum; assembly: GCA_037157565.1. NCBI lineage: Eukaryota > Viridiplantae > Streptophyta > Magnoliopsida > Alismatales > Hydrocharitaceae > Thalassia > Thalassia testudinum. The sequence continues at coordinate 50,518,594 of JAZHRO010000067.1, forward strand.
GCTAGAATCAGATTGTTTGGGTGGGCTCTTAGCTTTTCTCTTCCTTTTAGAGGCCACAGATTTGGCCCCTACACAATGGCAGGTATGATAGATTGGATGAGGGGCCGGAAGAATAGGTGGAGAATAGGAGTGAAAAGGCATTTGCATCCGAGGATAAAGTGATTCTTGAAGTCTCTTGATTTGATCCCCTTGAGATTTCACTTGATTTTCCAACTTAGTCAACCTTTCTTCATTTTTCTTGTCAAAGTCCAACAAAATATTCTTGATATCTTCAAGGGTGGTTGTGGGTTGGCCTGGACTAGATGGTTGCCCTAAAGTGGATTGAGTGGAGTACTGGGGTGGCCTAAATTGATGTTCAGTCCGAGTCGGTCTCTGTGGTGGCCATGAAAGATCAGGATTATTTCTCCACTCAGGGTTATATGAATATGGATATGAATCAATAGGTGTATCACCCTGAGTGGGGCCGACTATAGAGGAAGTTGATTGGGAACCTGTTATGTGGTCTTGTACTTGTGATCCATTATTCCAATTCCTTAGTGATATCTCATCAGGTACAAGTGCATCAGAAATATTGCATTCCTCAAGTGATCTACCCAAATCACGGATTAGGTCCAAAGGTGCTTTTTGGGTTGCCAGAGTCCAAGATGCCTCCCCATGGTAGCAAGAATCAGTAGAGTAGCTAGTGGATCCAAAATATGGGTCACTAGACCTACTAGGCTGGTTGTTCCAAGTCTCTTGTTCCTGGGAGGAGTGATAAGATTGAGATTGTGCCTGAGATCATCTAATTTGCTCCAAAAGCTTGGCACATTATCTATATAGTCCTTGTTATATTCCTGGAATTCAGCAACTATGGCTTTCAATTGGTTCTGATCTAAATAAGGGTCGGATCCATGAGGTTTAGGTTCTAAATAAGTTGGGGGATAAGGATGATCATATCCCAGCTTGTTAGGATGAGTCTCCCAACTAGAAGGAGTCGAAATCATGGTTGGGTTGGGAGATGGAGGACCCTAAGGGTCAAAAGAATGATATGGGTTCATGGATATTTGAGAAAAGATGTGGATCGAGATAAGAGATAGTCTTCCTTAAGAAGACACAACCAGCTACAAGGGGCTGGTGGAATTAAGGCAAAGGCCTAGCAAGAAAGATGAGAGAGCCCCAAATCAAGCAAACAAGCTAGCCTTAAATTGTATACCCTAATTGGATCTAAACCTGGTATCCTGAGATGGAACTGGGTTAAACCAACCCTTGAATTACTTGGCTGGCTAGATTGGTGGGACCCCCTAGGACACCCTGCATGGTAGGACACCACTAAAGGTTAACACAGTTACTGCACCAACCTTTCTTGTCACCAGTTGGTCCAAATAGACAAGGTCTTGATTTTTACCCAATTAAATTTTAGTTACCAAGTAATTTAGTCCTACCTAGGGCACGTCTACTTAGTTTTAGGCTTGGGCTTAGAGTGCTCTTGGAATGTGATTGGGCGATTGGGGGTGTTGTCCTTAAAATTGGACTTAGAGTGTGAAGTGCGTAGACAAAGGATTTGCAATACAAGCTTTAATTGGTGTAGTGGCTTTTATGGTTTAGGTGCTTGTATTAGTTTTTTCTTTTAGGGTTTCCTTGTTTAAGTCAATTCAAACAAGGTTGTGGTGGAGCACGCAACAGTTTTTGCAAGTCCCAATTGTTATATGAATTTCCTTTTAGTATGGCATGCAAATGTGCTCTACCTTAGTGTGGAAACCCTAATATCAGATAGGTCTATATGATGCTTTCAAGTCCAACAACGTAGAAGTGGAGCGACCCAATCAAGGAAAACAATGGTCCTAATGCACCACCACTAAGTGAAATAGACCTAATTGGTTGCCTAGGTTGAAATGTAAATTAAATTCAATTTAGGTGGGTGAGTGGGTAGACAAACAATCAAAGAAAATCCCCTCACATGCAATCACACCCAAATCAAGCTCAAACAGGTTTGTTTTGGGTCTCTAAATTTAAACCCTAATGTGAATTACCTAGGGTTTGTGTTTCTAAAATCTGCAGTCATACCTTAGTCTGACTTGAAATCACTCCCCAAATCAGTAACTGAAGAAAAATAATATGAAATTTGGTAGAGATCTTCCTTTTTCAATAATTTTTCAGGGAATTTTTTTAAAGATTTTTACTATTTCATGCAATTTTTCATGAATTTTTATGTTCCAGGGGGTCAAACAGACTAGATGGATCCCTTATGAGAAATGCAGTTTGAAACAGTATCAAAAGAAATCCAAAAATTCTTGAAAATTTATAGAAACAACTAGCTTTTAGTGGCTTTCCAACCCCACAAATTTCTAAGAGATCTAATTTATGTAGAGGTCAGAATTTAACGTTTAAAGTTATATAAAATCAAAGTGTAGACTATTCTGACGCCCTTCCGCTGTGCAAATTTTTAAAATTCGTATAGTGAGAATTTTTCCAAATAACAGGTGGTGCTGGAAAGCTAGTTTCAAAGCCTAATAACAGACTGAATCCCAAGATTTTTGGACTCCTAATTTGACGGCAATAAATTTTTGAAAATTGTCAATATTTGCTAGTCAGATTTCCAAATCTGACTTCGGTGTGTTTAAATAGTTTCCAAGTCAAAACACACACCAAAGAAAGAATTTCCTTTTTTTAAATTCAAATCCAAAAATTTGAATTCGAATTTATATATATATATATATATATTTTTTTTTTTTCTAACCTAAGAAAGCAACAAATAGAGGATGAAGAATATACCTATGGTCTTCACCACGGGTCGATGTGTGAGTGGATTCTCGTCCTGACACCCCTACAATCAAAACAATAAAAGGTTAAACAAATCTAAATCTAAACTCGTGCGTTGCCTCCCCAGCAACGGCGCCATTTGACAAGCGTAGAAATCGTGCATTTTCGGAAAACAACGTCGTAGTATAGTCGCGAAATCCCCCTGACAAAAATATTTGTAAGAACAAAACTCGATTGATTTCATTCTTTTGAAAACTTGAGTCACGGTCATTCATCTCTGGGAGGCGTGAAAACAAGTCGAGATTTGGATCGGCTTAATCTAACCTAAATCTAAGATAACCTAATATTTTTGTCTTTTTGTGTTTTTGATCATTATTTTGAAACACGAAATGAAAGCATGCATCAAAGTTGTAAGCCATGAAGATAATAGCATGCATACAAAACCATTAGACAAGAGTATCATGGATAAAAAATTAAGTCACTATAAAATATGGATACATGGAAATAAAGCTAAACTAAAGAAAGGGATCAACCAAGAAAGGCTAAGGAGAAGCCTTCTTGGCCGTCCACTAAAGAGAGGAGGATGGGTATGTGCACCCAAGTGGAGAGAGGAGGGTGTTGCACCCTTTCTCTACCAATGGCCATCCTTGAGAAGACCTTGAGGGGGAGTCTTCTCTATGGTCGTCTAAGAAGAAAAGAAAATGGGGGCGTGGATCCTCTATGGTGGAAGAAGAGGGCATGCCCACAAGAAGAAAGGAGAAGGTGTTGCATCCTTATGCTCTTCTTCTTCTTACCACCCTTGGAGGAGCTTGGAGGAGAGCTTCTTCCTAGCCATCCATGGAGGGAGCCTTAGAGGAGGAGGACGGCCTTGAGAGGGAGAGGAGGAGATGAATGAATGGAGATGGTCCAATTTCGTGGCTCTCTCTTTGCCCTTATGGAAGACTCCATTTGGTTGCCACTTTTAGTGGCTCCAAAATTAGCTAATGCCACATTTTAAGGATCTGGGTTTGACACAAGTTTAAGGGTTTCTAAGAGAGTGTGCTTGGGTTTGGTGGGGGTAAAATAGGAAGGTGTGTGTGGGTGTGTGTTTTTCGTAGGACTAGGTTGTGGGTTTTGATAGGATTAGGTGTTAAATAGGTTGGGTCAATCTAGATTAAGTGGGTGTGGACCTAATTAGGCTTAGGAAAGTCTAATTGGATATGAGTGATCCTAATTAGGTCTAGGTCAAGTCTAATTGGATGTGTGCATGTGATTAGGCTAGGGTAACCCTAATATGTATGAGTCAATTAGATCCTGGGTGGATCTAATTGGGCACAGGTGCACCCAATCAACTGTAGATGCACCCAATTAGGTATGCGATGGTTCAATTGGGTTAGGGATAGGATAAGTAGGGCTATGGATAGTGGACTAAGCTTAGGAGGTCTCTAATTAGGTTTCCTAGGGTGTCTGGTGGGGTTCCTGGGTCAAAATAGGCAAGCTAGGGCTTCTAACACCAAAATCAGGAACCAGAGAGCAGTATCAGACATCCAGGATAGTGGTAAGACATCTTATACTACAAAATTGGACGTCTGGGCATTAAATTAGACGTCCAATTCCATGTCAGTATGAGTTTTGGCTTCCTAGATTGTTATTCTACAGAAATCAAACATCCAACCAGATGTTTGGACATCCTAAAAGGTGCTGGACAGTGGGCTTTAGGTTTTCTAAGGTGGGTTTTGGTTCCTAAGTGTTTGGGAGAGGGATAGGGTGGATAAGAACATGGATAGTGCTATCCATGTTTGGGTTTTGAGGCTAAGGTGCCCTAATGGGGGTCGTTTTGTGTTTGGGAAGGCTGTCCTAGGGTTTCTAAGGGTAGGGATAAGGCTATCTTCCTCACTCCTCTTATCTGGATCAGTCTTCTTCTTCCTTTATTGCTTTATTCAACTATCTCCATCCTGGATTACTTTATTACCTGCAAATAGTAATAAAAACCATTAAATAGCAGGATATCTCATCTTATTCTAAATAGACTGATGCAATGCATGATATGCAAGATATGAGTGCAATATCCACAAATTAAGCTAGGTTCAAACATTATTTAGGTTGATTAGGATGCATGATTACCGCGCAATCAGTTTTATGCATGAAGATATTAATCACAAACTCAAATGCAATAATTATTTGATGCTTAATAAAATTATCGAATGTAAATGGCCTTGAGCACTCAATAATGTTCGAACAAATTTTTGCAATAAAAAGTCTTTCAGAATCAAGGTTTGAACTAAATCAACAAACTTTGCTTATCAATTTTGGAAGCATTTTACTTTCATGCATTTGGTCCCTAGAGTTCTGTGATTAGGTCCCTGTGGCTTTATTTTCTTCGTAGCCAGGCCCCTGGAGTTTGTGAATCTACCCTTAGCCTTCTTCCTCCACTCCCTCTTCTCCTTCTACATTTCCAGGAGGGGTTGTATGGTAGGCTCTGGTGAAGTCGAAGCTTGTCCTCAATGTGTGGATCTTCCTATCGTGGGTTGTGAAAGCTTTGTCGTGCCTTCAGGGACCTTCACAGGAATCTTTGGGTCTTGGAGATGGTCGCCAGATGCATAAGGGAAGTCGACGGAGGCATGGTCTAGTGAGGAGGTTGGACAAGGAGTGGAGGCATAGAGCTCTAATCCAAGGAGTCGAGGAGCTCCACCGTGGCTCACTGAAGGTGGTGGCGGTGTTGGATTAGTGCGAGGAGTTCGAGGATGCCCCGGCGAACGCAGAGAGGTCACCGGTCGGTGGGTTTGTTTGGCGCAGGTGTCGAGGAGTTGAAACTTCTAGTAGGGAGAGGGCTTTTGCTCCTCTCGTCGAGGCAGAGCTTGTAGGGTGAACGGCAAGTGACGAGAATGACCGGAGCACCTGGGACGTATTCGTCGGAGTTTGGTCGGAGAACTTGCCACCCGCGAGGAAGATGATGGAGAGGGAGGAATGTGAAGGTCGAAACCTACGTCTAAGGGGCCTATTCTAATCTAGAAGAAGAGGAAGAGAAGAAGGGTTACCTAGGAGGAGGAGAGGAAGATGAAGGAGTGAGGGACGAGATTAGCCGGAGTACGCCAACCTTGGAGAAGAAGAAGCGGCAGGTGAGTTTGGAGCGACGAAGGGGTTTTGGAAGCCCAAGCTTGATGGAAAGCTCTAGCGAGGAGTAGAGAAGAAGATCTGATGCTCAGTTGACAGCGAGCAGTAGCGAAGATGAAGGTTGGAGGTGCTCGTGGTCGTCGTCAATGGTGCGAAGAAGGAAGGAGGAGGTGGTTCCTTGTGCCAAAACATGACGAGGAAACTCGGAGGACTTGCACGAGCCTTTGTAGGTGTGCTCGGGTGTTAACAATGGTCGGTTGTGAGATTTGTTCATAACAACTCACATCAACGGTGCCTACTTCGGCCGACGATTGCGGGTAGCAAAGGAGACTAATGGTAATGGAACAACTACCGGTAGATGTGAAATGGCGAGGAGAACAACTCCTTCAAGTCTCGCAGGGAGTGGTGGAGAGAGTCGGTGGGAAATCATGTGTGAATCTTGCCAAATTTCTCTACATGGCTACTGAAGGTGGAGGTGCAGGAAAGGGCATTTTTGTGAAGAAGATGAAGAGTTAGGGTATCCTTGTATGGAAATTAGGAATTAAGAGCTAAATTGCAAACTTGGCCAAGATGAAGTCCAAATGAACCCAAATTTTTATGGTAACCTAATTTAGACATAAGAAAGTTGATGGTGACTTCAATTTTGGGTTTTGATGTTATTTGCATGCTTAATTTACAATTAGACCCAAAATGTACCAAATACCCACCTATAGTGCTATTTTAGGTTGAAGCAAGTTTCGATCATCAAGTTGACTATGCCAAACCTTACAAAATATTTTTTAGTTGATTTTTAGAAGGTTTAGATTGCATTTATTCTCATTGAAACTGCTTTAATTGAAGTAGGGTCGAAATTAGCCAATTTAGTTGAGGATTAACACTTGATTTGAATGAAAATCCTAAATTAGTTAGTATCAACACACTTTTAGGACAATTAAACTCAATTGACCTTTGATTAATAATAATTTTTCCCTCTAGCTATTTTAAATTTATAATTATTCATAAAAATTGCATAATTAACCCCAACTTTTATTAATTCCTCTCTCCTAAGCCCTAATTGAGTTATACCCTTTAATGTGTTAATTAGGTGAATTTAACTTTATAAATTAGCCAAATTAGGTTAGATATAGTGAATGATGGCGATGCCATCATACCCCCATTCCTAACATTTGCTAGTCCCTTAACAAATTCTAGAGTTTAGCATAGATTTTCAACGTAAGGGTATTTTTGACATTTAGGTTAAACATATTTATCTCTCTTCTTCCTCCTTGCCAATTACCAATATACATTTAAAGCTTGTTCTTGACCCTTTGTACAAATTAATCAGGATAGGCAAACTTCTTCTCTCGGGGAAGACATACCAGATGGTTTGTGATTTAACCCTAGCTTTTAGGTTTAGGTAGAAAATGTATGAATCAAAGGGTTTTATTTTCGGTGGCTGACACTCTTTTGGTACTACATGTAATCTAGTATTTCAGACTTTAAATTTCTAGATTATTAAACAAATCAACTTGGAGAAATGCTAAAAAACTGTGCCCTCTTTTAGCTTCTTTGTGCTCACTCTCTTTTTCTTTTTCATTTTTTTTTATAAGAGCTCACAATCTCACCGGATTTGTCAACATACTTTGTGGACTCTCATGACATTAACACTTTGATTAAGTTCTGATAACCCTATAACTAAGTTGGAATTCCTCAACCAGTATTCGGGTAGTCAGAAACATAGAAAGGTAGTTCAAGGCTGTATTTAGTGGATCGTAAATGGTAGTAGGTATTGCTACCTCAATGAAATTTATTCATAATGAATCAACACATAAGCACAACTATGAACTCAAACACTCTTTTTTTTCTTCTTCTTCTTCTTTTTTAATATGGATATATATTTTTTTCGAGGATATCTACTATATTTTGTTTTTCTTTCCTCTTTCTCTTTATTTTTTCTTTTTTTTTTCTTTTCTCTCACTCTCTCTCTCTTTTATCAATATAACTCAACACAACTCAACTTTCATTTATGAGGCATTATTGGGAAATGATGGTGTTCAAGAGGACATTGTGTACTTATTTGGTGGAAGTGTCTATTCTCGACACTGGGAAGGAATGGATAAGATAATGTACTTCTGACCTTTGACACTAACACCCTCCTTCAATAGAGAATTTTGTAAAGAATGGTCGTAACTATCCACCTTAGTTCTAGTTTTATTAGAACTCACTCTTTGCGTATTTACCTTATTTGGTGGCTCTCAGGGATTCACACAAAATATTCGCACACAAGAGCTGAGAGCAAAGACTATGCCTACCTTCGAGTATCATTATCTAATTATCCAAAACTTAAGAGTCTCATACTAGACTTAGAGCACCAGTAGACACTCTTCTCTCACCTCACAATTGTTTGGTGGATCTTATGAAGGAAAAATTTGCCTGACTCCATAATTGAATGTTCAAGGGTTTTGACAAACTAAAAATGTCTATTGATTTTTCTCTTTCCTTCCTCTCTCTTTCTTTCTTTTTTTTTCTTTTCTTTTTACTAAATATAAGTGTATTTTTGGTGAGAACCTTTCAGAAATAACTTTCAAATCATTGCACTTTAATCCCCCCATGCCTAAGTGTTGCAATGCCCTCATTGCAAATAGGATGGGTTCATATTCAATTTAGTTCATAATTTTAGAAAAGGCTAGTTCTTAAATTAGGAACCCTAAAGTGTAGTAAGAGTGAATTTCACAATAGATTAAGAAAGGTCTCGAGGATTTTCAAGAGAATGACGGGTTTCCTCCCGTTAAGTACTAAGTTTACCGTCATCAGCTGGGCGTAATGTGGCTCAAGTGGAATGGAGGTCAAGAGACTCGCCGATCAAGCTCAAGTCATGAAGTTCAAGAAAAGGTTTGAGACGTTGGCCATTAACAACAAATGGTGCAGAGTCAGAATCGAGAGGTGAGATTTTCACAGCTCCATTACCAAAGATCCTCCTTACAAGAAATGGTCCAATCCATTTAGATCTAAGCTTGCCCGGGAACAATTTGAGACGGGCATCAAACAAAAGTACCTTCTGACTAGAACTGAATGATTTCCATGAAATGTGCTTATCATGTAAGGCCTTTATTAGTTCTTTGTAAATTCACGAGTTCTCGTATGCGTCATTGTGTAACTCATCGAGCTCACTTATTTGCAAGCGATGGTGGATGCCAGCCTTTCCAAGGTCTAGGTTGCATTTTTGTACTACCCAATAGGCTTTATGCTCCATTTCTACAGGAAAGTGACATGCCTTCCCGTAAATAGTTCTGAAAGGAGATATTCCTAATTGGGTCTTATGGGCCGTCCTATAAGCCCATAATTCTTCCGGAAGCCAGGTTGACCAATCCTTTCTATCAGGTCGAACAGTGACCTGTAGAATCTTTTTGATTTCCCGATTTGACAGCTCAGCCAGTCCATTTGTTTGTAGATGATATGAGGTAGAAATGCGGTGTGATCCTCATATTTTCTAAGCACAGACTAGAAATGCACATTCACAAAATGGGTCCCTCCATCAGAGATAATTGCTTTTGGGACATCGAAACGAGAGAAGATGTTATCGTGAATAAATCTGATAATGACCTTATGGTCATTGGTTCAGGTCGAAATGGCTTCAATCCATTTGGACACATAGTCCACAACAAGAAGAATATATTCAAAGTCATTTGAGTTGGGAAATGGATCCATAAAATCAATCCCCCAAACATCAAAAATTCCGCACACGATAATCGAATTTAAGGGCATCATATTGCGATGACCCATGTTGCCTAAGGTCTAGCAACGAGCACATGCCCTACAGTAGTTGTGTTTATCTTTAAATATAGCCAGCCAGTAGAAGCTGCTTTGGAGGATTTTTGTTGCGATTTTATGCCCAGAAAAATGGCCACCGCATGTTTGGTCATGAAAAAATGAAATAATATTATTGACCTCTATGGCAGGACTACATCATCGAATGATCTAATCCGCTCCGATGCGAAAAAGATATGGGTCTTTCCAGAAGTAATACTTGGCATCTGAAATCAATTTGTCCTTTCTGGCTTTATGCCAATCAGGCAAAATCTGGTTTGATGCCAAGAAATTCACAATGTCTGCATACTAGGGAAGCCCAGCATCTATTCTTATAAGATGCTCATCTGGGAAATGCTCAGTAATAGGCATTGAAGGGTCAATGATAGAGAGGGGAAGGTGGGATAGATGATCTGTAACTACGTTCTATTTACTTGCTTTATCGCAAATCTCCAAATCAAATTCTTGTAGAAGCAAGATCCAGCGAATCAGATGAGGCTTCACATCCCTCATGGCGAGTAAGTGCAAAATTGCTGTGTAGTCCAAGTATATGATAATGCAGGATTCGAGAGGGTACGATCGAAATTTCTCCAGAATGAAGATAATAGCCAGAAGTTCCTTCTTAGTGATCATGTAATTACGTTGGGCTTCGTCCAACATTTTACTTGCATAATAGATCACTACGGGTTTCTCGTCGATTTTTTGACCAAGGACTGCCCCACAGCATAATCTAAAGCATCGTACATGATCTCAAAGGGTAGAGACCAGTCAGGGGGTTGCAATACCGATGCCTTGGTGACTCAGTCCTTAAGGATTTTGAAAGCTTCAACACACTCATCAAAGAAATCAAAGGGAATATCCTTCAATAACAAGTGAGTCAGGGGCCTGGCGATTTTTGAGAAATCAGAGATAAAACATCGGTAGAACCCGACGTGCCCCAAGAAAGATCTAATGTCTTTGATCGAGTAGGGATGAGGAAGTTTGGATATCAAATTGATCTTCGCTCAATCAACCTGGATACCTTGTTCAAACACAAGATGTCCAAGAACAATGCCCTCGGGAACCATAAAATGGCTCTTTTCCCAACTCAAGACTAGATTTACATCGATGCATAGTTGGAGGATCTTAGTTAAGTGGCCCAAACATTCATTAAAGGTTTTTCCAAATATATAAAAATCATCCATGAAGATTGATTTCCCACCAAAGTATCCATCCAAGAAACAGAAGCACTAATTTCCTGCTAATTTTTCAAGAATCTGATCAGTAAACAGTTACAGGAAATGGTCCTTCTTCATGGAGGTATTCAATTTCCTATAGTCTATGCAGACTCTCCATGAATTTGCAACATGGGTAGGGATGGATTCTCTAGACTCGGATTTGATAATGGTGAGCCTGGCCTTCTTAGGCACCACATGAATTGTGCTCACCCTTGGCTGTCAGAGATGGGATAGATAATATGCGCATCAAGCCATTTTATTATCTCTTTCTTTAGAACCTCTTGAAGATTCGAGTTGAGTCAGCACTGTCCTCCATGCGTAGGTCTTGAGCCTTCTTCTGTAAAGATACGATGCGTACAGTAAGAAGTGCTTATACCGATGAGATTATCCAAGGTCCAACTAATGGCCTTGCGATGCTCCCAAAGGATAGAAATCAGATGCATTTCCTGGTCTGTGGATAAAGAAGAGTTGATAATCACAGGAAACATGTTGTTTGAACCCAAAAAGGCATACTTAAGATTGTCAGGAAGCAGTTCAACTCATGTACCTAATTTTTAGCAGTAGCAGGAAGGTTGGGGCTAGCCTGAGGAGGAACTAGAGGTGGACTAGGTTCCTCAAGGTGTAACTGGGGTTGGGCTTCTAGAGGTTCTTGCTCAAGAGTAATCAAATCCAAATGATCAGAAATCGGATCCTCAAGAAGTGAATCGATTCTATTCAATTCCAAAATCACACCATAACTAATTCCTCTATGTTCGCCCTAGCTGTTGCTAGGAACAGTCTACAGGTTCTTGCTCAAGAGTAATCAAATCCAAATGATCAGAAATCGGATCCTCAAGAAGTGAATCGATTCTATTCAATTCCAAAATCACACCATAATTAATTCCTCTATGTTCGCCCTAGCTGTTGCTAGGAACAGTCTCCCCAAGATTATAGGTGTCTCTTTTAGGTTCTTAGGTGTATCCATGTCTAGAACAATAAAGGCAACTAGAAAATAGAAATCCTAGACTCTTACAACTACATCCTCCAAAATTCCAAAGAGTGACTTAATAGATCTATCTGCTAACTACAAGGTCACTTCCGTGGGCTTAAGCTCAGGATCCTCAAAATATCTAAGGAGAGATGTGGGAATATGGTTGATGGATGCACCTAAATCTAAAAGAGTTCGATTGAATTATAAATCTCCAATCATGCAGGAGATTAAAGGGGTGCCAGAGTCTTTTAATTTCTGCAGAAGCTTGCTCAAGATAATGGAGCTAACTTGCTCTGATAGCAAAATAGGACTTCTGTTAGAATTCTTCGGCTTTTGCTTTCGTGTACATAGATTTTTCAGAAATCTTGTGTAAGCTGGTACATGGCGTATAGCATCCATCAAGGGAGTGCTAATCTTGACTTGCTCAAAGAGCTTGACCAAGTCCTTGTCAATTTGTGGTGATTTCCTACCCTGATTTCCCTTGATCAAGGCCTCAGGAAATGGTGTGGTTCTTGGCTCATCTAGAATGGGTTCTGTCAATCCTTAGTTATCCTTGATAATCACCCCAGGTTGAGATGTACTAGGTTTAGGTTTAGTGTATTTCTTAGGCTCAGGATCCTTAGTACATTACCGCTGCAGGTTGTTATAGAGTGTAATCTCGCAGGATATGGAGGGGTGGGTAGGATAGGTGCCTGCTACTGCTAAGATGTATCAGGTACAGAAGTTGATGCTTCTGACCTATCTTGAAAAACAGGTGCAGAGGGGCTTGGTTGTACATAGTGGATTTGACCCTATTTTGGGTTTGCAACGTACCACTGGTTCGGTTCATTGTTAGGATTTGGCAGTGGTTGCGATGGTAATGCGCCTGGCTAGTGAGTCCTAGCAATTTATGCAATTTGGTTATGCATATCTGCCATATTCCCAGTATGCTGCCTTTGCATAGTAGCATTGGTCTTCTACATATTAGCCAATGTCTCAAGAATCATGCTCATTTGATCATCTTTACTAGACCCAGGTTGAAAATTGGAGCGACGAAGGGGTTTCGAAAGCCCAAGCTTGATAGGAAGCTCCGACGAGGAGTGTGGAAGAAGATATGATGCTCGGTTGGCAGCGAGCAGCAGTGAAGATGAAGGTTGGAGGTGCTCCTAGTCATCATCAATGTCACGAAGAAGGAAGGAGGAGGTGGTTCCTTGCGCCAGAATGTGACGAGGAAACTTGGAGGACATGCGCGAGCCTTTGTAAATGTGCTCAGGAGTTAGTGACAGGCGGTTGTTACGAGATTTGTTCGCAACAACTCACATCAACGGTGCCAACTTCGGCCAAGGATTACGGGCAGCTGAAGAGACCAATGGCGGTGGAACAATTGTCGGTAGATGTGGAACTGCAAGGAGAACAACTCCAAGTCTCGTGGGGAGAGGTAGAGAGAGTATGGGGGAAATCGCGTGTGAATCTCACCGAATTTCTCACCATGGCTGCTGAAGGTGGGGGTGCTAGCGTTGGCATTTTTGTGAAACAGGTGAAGAGTTAGGGGGGTCCTTGTAAGGAAATTAGTAATTCAGGGCTAAATTGCAAACTTGGCCAAGATGAAGTCCAAATGAGCCCAAAGTTTTATTGTAACCTAATTTAGACATAATAAAGTTGATGGTGACTTCAATTTTGGGTTTTGTTGATGTTTTCATGGTCAATGCATCTGCGAACGTCACTTCAAAATAACTTTTCTTCTTGGAAGAGTAATACATCTTTGAAGTCCCCATAGGCTGATTATTATATCATTATTTTTAGATATATCAACATCATATTATTATTTTGCATTGGCAAGTAAACTGCAGACCATTAACTACAGACCTATGAGAATATGCACGATTATACAAAGGGTCAAATTTTTGATTCGTTGTATTACGGGTATTATTTTTTCACAGATTGCATGGTCGACTTTTCATATCAGGATACGATACAATCTACATTTGCTTTCATTACAAATACATATTAACTCGATTATGACTACACCACTCATTCATTACAACTATATGCAACTTACAATAGAACAAACATATGCACACAATACGACCAATAAGCTTCATTTTTACTAGAAGACATACCTGTAGTGTAGCGCTTTCCATTGTTGGAATCGTCAATAGTACAAACTCGTTACACATATTACAAGCAAGTTCATCTTCTTATGTTATCAACTTGCATTTAATTCGCATTACCATTTTTTCCCATTTTTTATTTGAATCATGGATTGATTTCAGACCCACAAGAATATGCACGATTGCATAGAGAGGGACACATTTTTTATTCATTTTTGTATTACGATTATTATTTTTTTGCAGATCGCATGGCCATTTTAAGATAGGATACAATCTATAGTTACTTTCATTACAACTACATATTAACTTAATTACGACTACACCGTTCATTCATTATAGCCATTTGCAACTTACAATACAACAATATGACCAATAAGCTTCATTTTTACTGGAAGACCTACCTGTAGTGCATTGCTTTCCATTGTTGCAATCATCAATAGCACACACTCGTCACACGTATTACAAGTGATTTCGTCTTCTTATATTCTTAACATGCATTCATTTCGTATTACCATTCTTTCCCATTTTTGATTTGAACCACGGATTTTGCTCACAGTTAGTTCCTACATTCAGGGAAAATGCATTGATTATGGAGATCGTGTATTCTATTAATGTTCTGATTTTTTTTGTAATGTGACATCTTTAATTAATATATTAATGATTATTTTTAGTATGGGTCTGTTAAGATCATAACATGATCGAAACCACTCTTTTATGCACATTAGTAGATTTTTCTTCATCCATTAGATTTATATCATTTAGTTGTAGATTAGCACTCACAAAATCAAATTTAAGCATAATGCGCATAGGATCTGCCCCTTATATATATATATATATGAGGGCTGGGAGCATGCAGGTGACCTGCATGTAAGTTATGTGCAGGTGCAGCAATATTTTACACCACAAGTAATGTTTTTGATTGAAAATTTGGGGATTGAAATCACCCCATATGAACATGTTATGCACAAATTTTGAAATCAATCCGACATTCCTAGCACATACATCAAAGGGGGCTCATTTTTTACGGCCTAAGTATCACGAAATTCAATCATGTTGGATGTATATGTTAGGAGTGTCGGATTGGCTTCAAATTTAGTACATAATGATGAGGTGTGGCTCATCATAGTTAAAATGCTTAAGTTAAGCTGGAAATTAGGCTAAACACTACATAATTAACATATGAAAAGGGTTAAGTGTGAGAAATAACAGAAATATCCTAAAACAGTAAAATTATGTTAGAAACGTAATTTTAGGACGCAAATTGAGATAATCTATTCAAAAGATGTAATTTGATTATCTAATTGCAAATTGAACACATGATTGAGTCCAAAAGTATAAATCAAGAGTTGAATTAACTTCCTAAATGTTCAATTAAGCTCTAATAAAAACCTGGTTGCATTTGGACATCACCAAGACCTTGTATTTAGAGTTTTACATATAAGTCCTTAGTACATAACATTTTGTTCACGATTGAAATCCTCAGGGACCCAATTGAAAACCTAAGGGGCCTCTTTGTAAGATCACAAGGACCACACTGCATTTATTTTCACCACTAATGGGTCTCCTTGATATTCTTGCATCATTTCACCTTAAGGGTATCTTCACAAATTCACCATCATACCTGATGGTGCAGATACATTGTTCACCCGCAAGAACTTGCTCCATCGCAACCGTTGATTCTCTTCCTCATTGATCTTGCTGCTAGACCTAATCAAAACTTTGAGCGACTTTACGCATAAGATCACCGCACACCCCAGATCCAATCCGACGACCTCAATTTGAGTTGAATCCTTCACGCACCTTCTCAGCTCGCATCCACCGCCCAAACCATAGGAGCCTAATCTCACCCTCGTAGTGACTTGATCCACTCTAGCAGCTACTTACGCACTACTAGAGCTCGTGTGCATGCCATCGACTCCCTCCCCTACTGAGTTGATCACCTTATCCACATTTCTAGCTCCCCTACCTCTTTCGTCGATCGCTGGTGACAAGGGCAATTCTCCCTCGTCAACTTTGTAGTTGTAGTGACCAGCTGTAGCCTAGGGACCTCACTCCTAGATGGAGACCCTCGCATCCCCCTTCGTCCTCGCAATAATCCGTTGTGGATCCAGGCATCTCATTTGTCCACTTAGCTAGGATTTTTCTTGCTTTCTAGATTAGATATAGTGATAATTAGTGTATTGTAGATTAGTAGGAGTAGATTAGATAGTGAATTATGTGATGTGTTAGCTTAGATTAGAGTAGTTTAGTCTAGAATCGATTTCGCCCTCTCTAATCAATTCAAATCAGAGATATGCTTTTCCACCTCCATTTTGACTCATAAATCTCCCTACTCAACAATTCGTTTCCAATTTTCCCTCACATTTTCATTCATCATCCACCCATCCATCAAGGTTAAATTTAGATATGAAGTCTTGGCTTCCAAATCTGAATTTACGCCTAAAATTCATTTGGGGGGTCTCCCATTCATTCCATAAATTCACAAAGACCACCCGATCTGGTTTGATTGTCTCAAATTGCTCGATTTCTTTTAGATTTGTTTTTCATGCCCAATCTCATGATTTAGAGTTTGTTCGATTTTAATTGGATTCAATCAAGCTATTTGAGGTTTTTAATTACTTAATTGGGATGGACTTATCACAGGGGATCTACGTCATAGGTGGATGGGGGTTGCACTACAACAATGCCCTTTCTGTGAATTCCCAACTGACAGTACCATACACCTTTTCTCTTCATGCTTGGTAACTAATCAACTATGGAGAGCCATTTGTGGGTATCCCCTCCCTACATGGGATAATTTGTGGAGGAATTTTCAGATGAAAGGAAGGCCACATGTAATGATGGCATCTCTATTATGGTGTGTGTGGAGACTAGAAATGAAAAGGTGTTTAGTGGGGTGTCGGTGGATGTGGGAAAAATGATAAGCCGATGTAAGTCTTTTGTTAATGAGTGGAGTAATTCTTTGTAATTACCTATAGTTGTTTTTTTTTAATAAAATTGCTCCTAGTTTGCTATTGTCTTCAATAGCATTCCTTACTCTTTCAAAAAAAAAAAAAAACTTAATTGGGTGTATTGCAATGAATCTTATGTGTTTTAATTCAGATTTGAATGGTAGATGAGCTTATGCCCAATTAGAGCCTTGTGTTGAGGAGTTTAGCCAAGGATAAACAATAATCCTGATTTGAGGCCAAATATTGACTCAAACAATTTTCTTAGGATCACTAAATCACCTTAAGCATCAACCAATGGAGTGCAAGGTGATATGGTGATCAGATCACCTCATTGATCTGAAAATGAAAAGCCCAAATCAAGGCAACATGGGTTTTTGATCTAAACAATATTCAATCTAGAAAATGATGCTCATCAGAGGTTTAATGAGATTTAAATGAAGATCTGAAGTTGATTTAAGATGTTTTCAGACCTTTAATATGATCTTCTCCTCTACATTGTCTATAATGTAAGGAGAAGATCTTATTAGGGACTTTGGAAATTTTTAGAGAATGTGAACCAATTTTGATGTTTTCAAACCTTGAGAGTTTTCATGGATTGAGATTGAATTTCATTGGATTAGATGCTTTGATCTGGGCAAATTCAGTAGCAGCAATTGTTGCTCTGATTGGTCCGATCTTGAGCCTATCTTTGTGGATTAAATCTCTGATTTCGAGGGTTTTGTGGATTAGATGGCTTTTCTAAGATGATTAGCATCTAGATCTAGTTTTCCATATCCTAAGTGGCACCATGGATCCTCAGATTAGGCCTTGGTTATCTGATTCAACTCCTATTCAGCACAGCAGCTGAAATGTAGCAGCCACTATCAAAAATGGGATTTCAAGTGAATTTGAGAATTAAAGAAGCTGACACTATTTTGTAATGTTAGAGTTTCATATTCAAGCATTCATGTACTTTTAGAGATTCAATTTAGATTGAAAATGAGCATGTAAACTCTGATCTCAACTCTTTGTTAGCCATATGGAGTACTTAATTGTCCAAAACTGTGTTATGAATGGAATTCGAGATTTAAGTCAAGTTTGTTGTTTCATTTATATTTCAAATGAAAGGTTGGAGGTTTTTGAATATTCAAACACTTTGTCCAACACTTAGAAGTCACTTTGAGACCTTAAGTTCCATTGTTTAACATCCATTTAGGTCTCTTTTGGAGTTGCTTTGTAAATAAATAAAATTTACATAAAGTCACAAAAAATAAAATAGAGATGTCTTGAGCAGGATTGTGTATATTTCTAAATGTTTACTAATTTTCAAGGAAATCTGAACCCTCGGCTTAGTAGAACATACTTGACGACGGTTCAGTATACCTTGGAACTTAATAACATAACCTAACCCAAGTAATTATATAAACCTATCTATACGTACATAATTGTACCTAACACTGTACATATGTATTTAACTATAGATTACAAAATGTATAATACCTCTAAACTAATTTAATTATGTATTTATAGTAAATAATTAAGTTAATTAAGTAATTTATTAACTTAAAATAAAATAAATTAGTAATTTAAGTTAAAATTGAAGTAAGTTATTATGTATACTTGTATAATGTTATATTAACTATTTCCAATATATTTATATTGCATTTATACTGTATTATAGTATTTATAAATTATTTATATGTAAAACTAACTTAGACATGTATTTAATTATAAATAAATTAAAATAAAGTTTCTAAAATATATTAAAAATGTATAATAAATAATTTATTATGTACATTAACACTGTATAAAGTCAATTGTATGATTAATTAACCAATTTGTACTTTAATTAACATATTAACCTTCAATTTAACATGTATAAATCACTAACTTTAACCAAATTTAAAATATAACTAATTAATTTATTTTACTAAATTAACTACATAATTATGTAGCCCTATATAAGGGTTTTCTAATGCTATATTTTAATTAGAAATTGGAACTAATTATGGCACTCAAATCGAGGGCAAAGATCTCAAATCAGAACATTGACGTACTTTGCACGGTGCCAATTGGGTGCTTAAGTTTTGTGCCACATCGTGCATGAGAAGCACATGATGCGGTATATAATGAATAAGCATTGATGACCACTCAGTCGTCATGGTGTAAGGCTCCTCTTATCCCATAGCTTTCCCCTCTAATCCAAATGAACATATATGAGCATATAAGCATATGTGAATAGTGGGGGGTCGGGGGCTACACACTGTAGCTAGGTTTGTATGGGTTTGATTGGGCCCAGAATTGGATTTAAATGAACCAAAAATTAACTAGGGCTGGCTACTAATAGAGGCCTGGTCCCACCCTAATGGGTTGCTGTGTATCCCTCGAACATGGTCGGCCTGCCCACTAAAATCCTAAATTTTGGGTTGGGCAAACACCAGACATCTGTGAGAGAGGGGACGACCTAAAAATGACTAAGTGTTAAGTTAAAGAAGGAATAAGAGAAGAGAAGCCACCCAGCAGCTAAGTGCTATGAGTTGTGTGTTCGTGAGTGTGTATAAATGTGTATATATATATATACAGTATATGTATAATGGTATATAATATATATATGTATGTAAATAAGTTGTATATAAGTAGCAAATATGTATATAAGTATAAATAGTAGAGTACAAGTATTGTCTGAGCTCTTATATATAAAACTAAACTAGAGCTTTAGTGATAGTTATATATGTCACTGTACATTTGTATATATGTTAGTATAGATAGTAGTTTTTGCCTTAGGGTATGTATATAGTTTACTAAGGTTACACTAACGTACATATATGTTACTGTATCTATAATATATGTTACTAAAGGTATTAGTAAGTTAATATAACTTAGTAAAGTAGATAGTAATAACTATTTTTGTACTTATACTTAGATATTACTTATACTATTGTATATAACTAACACAGATTAATTACATATAGTTTTTTATGCCTGTTTGTTGTACATTTATTTCAGGCATTGTAATGTATATTAGTTGATTCTTTTGTAAATAATTGACCAATTCTTTCATTTATTGATTCATTTATTCATTTTGTACGTGCAGGTCACCTGCACGCTCCCTTTTTCTTATATATATATAAGGGAAAGGGAAGGTGTAGCTAAGCTAGACCCAACTTTGTGCAACCCCCCATCTTAACCATTGGATCATATTAGATTCAATAGTTGCCATCTTCCAACTTTCCCCCAACCCCTCCCCTCCCTCCCACAAATTCCCTTCCCAAGCTCCACCCGCCATGCCCTCTCTTCTCCTCCTCCTAGATGTCACCACTTCTCTCCCATCTCCTCCCATCTCGAACAACGATCCCCTCTCCTCGTGCCACCACCACCATCTCGCTTCTTCGCCAAAGAGACACCCTCCTCCAACATCGCCCCCTTGTCTCTTCTCCTCCTCTTAGCGACAGCCAGTCCCGCCTTTCTCCACGTCCAAAGCATTGTCCCCTCCCTTCCCTTCTCCTCCTACTAATGCCAACCACTACCGCCCTCGTCCAGCTCAAGAATGCCACCTCCTCTCCTTCCTTAGCCCAGCTCTTGACTGATAGCCCCTGATACTCCTCTTGTCAGTGCCACCACTTGCTTTGATCACTTCCCTCTCACCATCTGCCTCATTGCCTGCTGTGTGACCCACCATCGACAATGTCTCTCAAACCCGTTGAGATGTCTCAGGTAACTAAATGAGGATGCACAAATACTGTTCTAGTTGTTTGGACAAAAGAAGTGTGTGAAAAAGGATATTATTAGTAAATAAATAGCTTTGAAAGATTTGC
Source organism: Thalassia testudinum (assembly GCA_037157565.1). Classification (NCBI taxonomy): domain Eukaryota; kingdom Viridiplantae; phylum Streptophyta; class Magnoliopsida; order Alismatales; family Hydrocharitaceae; genus Thalassia; species Thalassia testudinum. Next base: position 50,539,234 of record JAZHRO010000067.1, read on the forward strand.
TACTGTGAATATCCTTGGGCTATAGTGTTTACATTAAATATAAGCACATGCAAGGACAAATTTCAGTTTCACTTAAGATAAGCCTTTGCATCAAGCATTTGATGCATTATGAGATGCTTTTATTTCTTTAGGCTGTGTCTAGGCTGCACAATTGAGTGAAAAGATTGAACTCAAGATATACTTAATGCACTTTTCATTTTTCATAAAATTGGTGAGCTTTTGTTTGTTTACTTTTATGAAATAATGAGCAAATCTTCTTCTTATTTGGTAAGATAATGTTGGCAGATAATCGTATTCTTTAGGAACAGCTATAATTGAAGGTGACATTTTTCAGAAGGGAAAGTCTACTATTTATTATTGCTTTTGTTTTGTGTTTCTATTTTTTTGGTAGGATTACTTCAAATGTCTGAGATATCTAAACTTTAGGAAAGTGTTGTCGTGCGAAGGCAGCAAGTTAACTCTCTACTTGGTGGTGGCAACCAGAAACAATACACAAAAAGTGTAGGTATTAGGAAAGGTTTGTCAGATGAAACCTATTTTGATGGAACTACACCAAAGAGCAACTTAAGCTTTTCAGGCGCACTCTCTAACAATGTCTCAAGTGGAAGCAACCATGATGAGTCCTTGAAAGAACGTTTTCTTGTGGAAGTTTACATTTTTGCTTTTTGTCAATCTGTGCTGGTTTCTGTCATTTTGGGAGGAATATTCAATTTTGTTCCTTACATATTCCTCTTTTGGGTATTTGATGAGCAACGATCGCGTTGAAATAAAAATAATGGTTTAAATGTCATTGTTGTAGTATATTTGTCACAATGTAAATAGATATCGCGTCATTTTATTTAATTATAATTTTTACTGGTTAGTTTCTATGTCATTTACTAAGTAGTTATTGATATACATTACTCTCTATGTTCCAAAAATTTTATTTTATTCCAAAAATGCAGGTTTTATTTGCAACATGAATCAATGAATCCAATAATGAATAAATTAGTTGATTATATTCAGAAGCATTAATTAATTAACACTATAATGCCTTAAACAAATTTACAAATAATAGACATCAAAAACCAATTAAAACTACACTTAGTTATGTACAACTACTCTAAGTAATACCTAAATATAGGTACAATGAAGGAGAATGAATGGCAACGTCTTGTGTTTCAGATGTCGGCAAAGGGGGCACTTGGCGGAGATCTACAGAAACCCTTTGATTTGCTCGGCGTGTAGGGGCGAAGGGCACAAACGCGATTCTTGCCCTAAAAGGAAGCCGTCGGATACAAAGGTGGCCTTTTCGCGCCCTGGCTGGGTAGTGAAGAAGGAGTCCCGACTGCCACCGCCGCTGGAGTTTGGCAGCCATTCAATTGAAGTGGAGATCTCGATATCTGAAGAGATCTCCTCTGCGGAGATCATGTTGAGGGGTGCTCTGATTGGCAAGATTATGGCAAGCAAACCATCGATAGAAAGGTTTCAAGGTCTAGTATGTTCCCTAAATCCTCTGTCTGTGGGCTGGAAGGTGGCTATGTTGTCTCAATCTCATTTTCTAGTATATGGTTTGGGCATGATGGATGTTGAGAGATTGAGATTTCGATCGAGTTCGTTTGAAGATATTAATGTGATCTGGAGAATGGTGTCCCCCTTTGATGGGGCTCTCCCTGATCGGCCTCCTCAAAGAGTGGGATCTAGGAGGGTTCTTCTTGAGATCAGTGGACTGCCATTGCATCTGAGATCTAAGGGAGTTGTTGCTAAGATGGTTGCAGGCTTTGCTTCCATCTGTGAAGGGTCTGAAGTCATGATTAGAGAAGGGGACATCCGATCACTTAGAATTGAGGCTGATGTCTTCAATGTTGGCTCGATTCCTGATAGGGTGACAATCAGATGTGGGGGTTCCTCATGGCTTGTTCGTCTAACAGTGGCTGGACAAGTGTCTAGGCACTTAGAACAAGTGCAGGTTAAGATGTCTGGGGCCAACACTGAGGAGATGCAACAGGATGAAAGGGTGGGCCGCACTTCACCTGATGAAGCCCCTGAATCCAAGAAGAGGAAGGACTGCCACCAGGACTATGCAGAGGACTTGATGAATATGGAGGATGTTAATGCATTAGGAGGTTGCAGCCAAGCCTTGTAGCCAAAGAGGATGGCTATATGGAGGTTGCTGATGTTTCTGAGAAAGACTCAGAAATCCTTAGCAACAAAGATGAGGGGAAGACAGGAATGGAACTGGTACTCAGCAATGATAGCAAAACTCTTAAAGAGGTGAATCAGGTGCAGTTCACAGTTCCTGCTGATCTGAAATTTGGTAGCAGATCCAATCAGAAAAGAGGTGTGGGTAGATCCCCTTATATGCTTAGAAGGAGAAGGAAAACCTGACCCCTATTGTGGAGCAGACCATTGCAAACTTGATCATGGTTGAGTATGTGGGTTGTTTGGCACAAGGGGATCAACTTGGCAAGGTATGAGAGTGTTAACTTGGAATGTGAGTGGACTATGCAATAAGATGAGGACTTCCTTGTGTAGATATCTTTCTAAGTGGGAGATTAATTATGCTTTCATCCAAGAGACACATGTGGTGGTGGAGAATGGTCAGGAATGGGACTGCTTTAAGCAATCTGGACATACTGATGTTGTGGTAAAGGGTGCATCTGGAAGGTTTGGTGGAATGGCTATTTGGTGGAGAAAGTCTTGTCTTTTGGTAATTGAAGTTATTTGTGATAGGCATATTCTCACTTGCAGATGCCAATCTCCCCAAGGAGATATGGAATGTTATGTGTCATGCATTTATGGCCCTTGTGTGGCTGCAGACAGGGCTGGTCTTTGGGAGGAGCTTTCTGCAATGCATCAAAGGGTGCAGGAGGTCCCTTGGCTTATAGGGGGTGACTTTAATTGTAATCTCTCTAGTGAAGACAGACTTGGTGGGAGGTTGGACAGCTCAATGGTAGGCTTTTAAATGGCAGTGCAGAATCTGGGAGTGACAGAATATCCTATTAGTGGAATTGAATTCACTTGGAGAAATGGCAGTGGACAGTCATCTAGGTTGGAAAGATTCTTTGGCAGTCATAGCTTGTTGGAGAGGCATCAATTATCAGCTGTTATGAGCCTTGATAGGCCTTTCTCTGATCACACTCCTCTAGTGTGGGACAATGGGACGAACTCTGACATTGGATCTTATTTCAAGCTCAAGAGATCTTGGTTTAGGGAGGAGGGGTTTGTGCAAATGGTATCTCAGTGGTGGCAGAACAAGGTAGTGCAAGGATCTGCCACACAGCAGCTGGCTGCAAAGCTGACAGGTTTGCGTGATATGTTGAAAGAATATGGACAGGCAGTGGTACTAATCAGAGAACAAAGGAGGAGGGAGGCACTGGCAGTGATTAGAGAATTGGATTTGAAGGAGTGTAGGCAATCTTTGAATCCCTAAGAGCAGCAACAAAGACAGTAGATGCAATCAGTAGTGGGGGAGGAGGATCTGAAAAGAGAAGTGGACTGGCGTGAAAGATCTAGACAGCTATGACTCAAAGAGGGTGATGCAAACATGAAGTTCTTTCATCTCGTGTCCAGTGCTAGGAGAAGATTCAATCTTATCTCATCAATTAAAGTAGATGAGAGAACTATTAATTCTGTTAACAAAATCAGAAGTGAAGCAGGCAAATATTTCAAAGAATTGGACAAGGATGCACCAAGGGGCTCTTGGAGGATGGCATCGGCGGATTTCCCAAGTGTCAGTAGTGATCAGAGAGACATGTTAGTTACTCCTATATCTGAACAAGTATTGAAAGCAATCAAAGACTTAAATAATGAAGGGGCCCCTAGTCCGGATGGGATTCAGGTCTTCTTTTACAGAAAACTGTGGAGTGTTGTCAAAATGGATGTAATGAAGGTTATTCATGAATTTGAGTTGGGCAACTCTAGTTTTGAGAGATTGAATAAATCCTATTTGTTCCTCCTTCCAAAAAAATCAAGTGCGGAGAATTTTTTTGATTATAGGCCCATTGCACTATCTACTTCTATTTACCTTATTATCAGTAAGATTATAGCTAACAGAATGCAGGAGGTATTGAAGGACTTGATAATGCCAGTACAATATGCTTTTCTTCCTGGGAGATCGCTACAGGAGTCCTTCATTATGGCATAGGAGATGGTAATGGGATGGCACAGGCGAAAGACTAAGGCCTTTTTATGGAAAGTAGACTTCTCCAAGGCTTATGATTCAGTCTCCTGGTCGTATCTATGGGAAATCCTTAGAAGGAGGAAATTTCCGCCTCAGTTGATACAGTGGGTGAAGGATGCATCACGACAGCCTCCTTTTCCCCATTGATAAATGGGAAACCATGCCGAACTTGGATTCAGCCCCAATGTGGAGTTAGGTAAGGATGTCCACTTGCCCCTCTGATTTTTAATCTTGCAGTGGATACACTGACAACGGATGGATTTATAAGGGGGTATTCAATGTCTAATAACAGGGCTTTAGCTCCCATCCTCCAATATGCAGATGACACTATTTTTTTTGTGGAAGGGGGGAAGAGAGAAGCGCAAGTGCTTTTTCATATGGTTAAGATTTTTGGTGAGATCTCTGGTCTTAGACTTAATGGGAGCAAATCTTCCTTGGTCTATTTTGGGATGAATGGAATGACTTAGAATGACATCTCTACCACTTTGGGTACGCTTGTGGTCTCACTGCCTATCAAATATCTGGATTTGCCTCTGAAATGCACTAAAATGAGGAAAGCAGATTGGTCCTTCCTATATGAAAAGGTGGCTATGAAGTTGGAGGGTTGGAGTAGTCGATTCTTATCAAAAGGGGAGAGGTATATATTACTGAATTCTGTCATTACATTGATTCCTATTTTTTTCTCCTCTGTTCTCAAAGCCCCAAAGTCAATTTGGAGAAAACTTGATGTGATGCGCAAAAGATTCTTCTGGAAAGGGGCCTCTCACCAAGGGGCTTTTCTTCAATCTTTAAATTGGGATTCGATTTGCAAGCCAAAAAAGAGTGGTGTCATGGGTGTTAGATCCCTCAAGGAATTTAATGATGCTTTGTTATTGAAGTGGGTCGTTCAACTGCTGCAGGGGGAAAAAGAAATGTGGACAGAGATAGTTCAGGATAGCTATGGGGCTGCCAATGATGAGAAGAACCACCTAAACCCCCATAAACCATCTCCTTTTTGGTCTTCGGTGGTGCGTGCCTTGAGGGATAATTGGACTTTGTTCAAATCCATACTAGGTGATGGGAAAAGCTTCAAATTCTGGCTAGAGAATTGGGTACCTGGGGGGATGATTAAAGATAGGTACTATTGAACTTTCGAGTTGCTACGCTAACATGTTCAGTTTTGAAAAACCTTGTCGTTGTAGCTTGAAAGCGAAGAACTCGTGTTCAACAAATAAAATTTATACAGAATGAAAATTCCATGTCGAACACAGGGAGGCAGACATTTGATTTAAAAACAACGCGTTTGTTTTTATTTGTCACGAAATAATTCAATTGATTAGAACTACTTACAATAAATAAAAGAGAGAGAGAGAGAAATTAAGAGAGAGAATAATACAAATAAAAATCAAAAGAGATATAGAATGCACATGGAATTCATTATCAAAAGGGATTGTTCATTACACTAAATATTACGACTAGAAAGCCGGAAAATGATTACACTAGAAAGCGGTAAATCTACTCTAGAAAGCAGTAAAAGAATGGAGAGAGAAATATCCTCCTCGACGGTCACTTGGAGGATGAGCTGAACTACTTTAGAAAGTAGTAAATCTATTCTAGAAAGCAGTAAAAAGAATGGGGAGAGAGATATCCTCCTCGACGGTCGCTTGGAGGACGAGCCGGATGGGACGACGCCTAGACGAAGGAGGATGGAGTAGGACGAAGGAGGACAAGGCAAAAGAATGGGAACGGGGTAGCACGTCGTCGTCGTCGCGGGATCCACTTCCGAAGGGGACGAAAATTTGGACTTTACCTCACGAGAAGCATCCTGGGTGTGGGACAAGCTTCACTTGAGCTTTGGAGAGGTAGAGAAGAGAAGGAAGGGATGAGAACTTCGTGTGGAGGGGGCCTCCTTTTATAATTGCAAGGAGTGGGAGCAAATTGGTCATTACATCTTTAAAACATTAAATAAGGGGTCTTTAGTGACGGATAAAATCATCACTAAAGCCCCATCGTGGGCGTAGTGGGCATTGAATGCGCTGCTGCTGGCTTCCACGCACGCTCAACGCATGCCGCACGTTCAACGAATCTCAGCCGTCTGATCGCGAAATCGGACGGCTTAAGATGCGCCTCCCCCGCTCCTCAACGCGTGCCCACCCACGTGCGATGCCGCGTGAGGCGCAGGCGTGTGATAGCGCGTCAACGCTATTGAGCGTGGACGGTCGCCCGATCAAGATTTGACGATCGATTGAAGGCGCGCTCCCCGCTCCAGATCCAACTCGTCGTTTCGAACTCACGTCCGCACCTCGCGATAAGGCGCAGGACAGCTGTGCTGCCTCAGCCAAAAGGTCGCACAGATGAATTCAGGGTGCCGCATCCACAGCCATTAGATCTTGATCCAACGACAGAGAAGCGGTGCTCTGATTGAAGAAGAGAAGGTGCGGTAGTGCTAGGGGCCGGTTGGACGGCTGAGATGGCACCACATGGTGCCATCTTAGCCGTCCATCTTTTGAATGTTGTAGATGGTGCCATGGGTGTCGGATTGACTCGATTTTTGCATCGTTAAGCTGCGATCATCGATCCGAATCCATCCGTGTGGTCGGATTTGTCATTTAAAGTGCAGATTTACACCATCTTGGCCCTTGATCTTCTAGGATTCCCCGGTTACTATCAGATGCTACAGATGCCTGATTAGGGTGATCTTGGAGTCGTTGAATTCCAATCGTCACCCTGATCACTGTATGGTTGGATCTTCGATCCGAGGCCCCGATAAAAAGTTTGCCCTATCCAAGCACATAAAAGGAGACAATTAACCTCCATTTTATTCAAACTACTCTAAATGCAAGATGATGCATGTTATGCAATATTTATATCATGCAATGCAATCCTATGCTTAAGAACATGCATAAATAGACATCTTAAGTAGTGTAAATGTGTTTACATCAGGTACCCCCTTGCTTATGCAGCGGCTTTGGATAAAAATGCTGTGGTTTATAATTATTGGGACATGGAGTCTGAGTAGTGGTCTTTAAATAATGCTATGTGGAATAATCATGAAACAAGAACATGAGCAGAGAATGAGCGCCTCATGCAAGATCTTGCTGCCTTCAAACCCACTTCTTATGAATATGACACATATAAGTGGGAGGGTAAGTTTTCTTCAGTGGCTGCCTATGACAAGTTGATTAACTCTTCCAAGATGGTGAAACTTGGTGAGGAGGGGAAAAAGTTATGGAAATTAAAAATACCACTAAAGGTACAAATTTTTTTGTGGCTCTACAGAAGAGATGGTCTGATTACTGGAGATTTGAGGCACAGGAGAATGGGAACTCCCACTCAGTTTTGCCATTTATGTGGGATGCATAATGATTCCAGCACTCATATTTTTTCTTCGTGTGTGATCACAGATTATATCTGGAGGAGAGTTTGTAATGATTCTCTCCCACATGGGAGAATCTGGTGTTATCTTGTGGATGGGAATAAGCCATGTTTACCTATGGTGACTGTGTTATGGTCTATTTGGAGGGCTAGGAATGAGTGTGTTTTTCAGGAGACTCCAGTGAATGTGGATAAGATTGTAAATTGCTGCTGGAATCTCATACAACAATGGGGTTCAAATATGTAATTGTGTTCATTTTTTATTAAAAAAAGCTCTCCTGGTTTGCTATCGGTGACTTGATAGCATTCCTTTCCTTCTCAAAAAAAAAAAACACTAAGTTGGAATTCCTCAACTAGTACTTGGGCAGTCAGAAATACAGAAAGATAGGTTAAGGTCATATTTTGTGGATCTCAAATTTATTTGATGGTATTGCCTCAATGCAACTAACATAAACACTAAATATTCACACTTTTTTTTTCTTTGGTTTTTTTTCTTTTCTAATTTTTTTCAATTTTTCTTTCTTTTCATCATTTTTTTCTCCTTTTTTTTGAATTTATTTTTTTTTCAACATAATACAACTAGCACACATCCATGAACTTTATTGAGGAGGCATTATTAGGGAATGGTGGTACTCAAAAGACATTGGGTGGCTTATTTGGTGGAAGTGCCCACTCACGGCATTAGGAGAGATGGATAGGACTGTGTATTTCTGTCCTTGACATCAATACCCTCCTTCAGCTGAGGATTCCGTAAAGATTGATTGTAACCATTCACCTTAGCTCTAGTTTTATGAAAACTCACTCTCTACGTATTTGCCTTATTTGGTGGCTCTTAAAATTTCACGCAAAAATGTATACATAGGATCTAAGAGAGAAAACTATGCTTAATCTCTGAGTATCATTACCTAATTATCTAGGATTCCAGATTCCTTGCACTAATCTTAGAGCACCAGTACATTCTACTCACATCTCACACTATTTGGTGGATTTTTAGAAGAAAATCTACCTGACTCCCAAAACACTGTCCAGGGGTTCAGGAAAAGAAGCACTGCTTCTTCTCGACAAATTGAAGACGTTCATCAATCTTCACCGTAAATCCATTGCAAAATCTACGTGTAGGTGTGAAAAATTATACTGGATTCCAGATTACAGGAATCAACTAGAGGATGAAATCCTTAATACATTCTCTTGATAAAAATCTTATTCATGAATGCAATATATATACATGTTATGTATAACCTTTCAAAAGTTGCACTTCGAAGATTTCCCTAATTCAGGTTACATTTATCTTTGCCCTAAATTTAGAACAAAAAGGTGAGTGGATGAGTCGAAAGCGGCTATTGCGAATGATTTTTAGCTCCAATGCGAACATTGGAGGTGGATTCTATTGTTCTCAATTTAAGGACCCTGAAGTGCAATTAGCATGATGTACGAGAGGTTTTTCCTAAGTGTTGGCAGAAAAATTTTCAGTTTACAATTACTACCCCCCCCCATGCCTACTTTCTTTCATGTCCTCATGCATGAATACAACGAAAAATAAATTAAGACAGGGAGTAAATGGGTAGAATTCACCTGGAATGGCTCCTGAATTTTGTCATTGCACTTATTCCAACACCTAAAATTGAATATGCAGGAAAATATGCGAAATAAAATATGTTATATATAAGTGCTGAGATTAACACCTCTAGCTTGGCATACACACAAAAAGGATATACCAATACAGTATTGAGAATGGTGAGTAAAATGATAAGAATTTTAGTCTCATTCACCAACAGTGGATAGCAAATGCGAACCAGCTGTCCATGAATTCCATCCAAGCCCAAATAATCGGAAAAATATGTAGATGGGGCTTGGGACTATCTGCAACCATATGCTATAGAAGAGAGACAGATAAATACGGGTACCTGGAAGAAATGAATATGAAGGCATCCCGAAGAGGTGATGGAGAATGTGGGTGGTTGGGGTATGGGTGAAGTCGTGTAGGGTGAAATCATATGGGTCCTGATAATGGTGATGAATGGAAGGCATGACCCAAGTGATGTGGTCAGATCTGGAAATCAAGGTCCACTGATTAGTCTCTATCTCTACCAAAGATGTTTGGGTATCATCTTCTTTTATCTCTTCAAAAATTTTCAATTCAAATTTCAAATTATTACATGATTTCCCAAAATTTTTAGCTTCCTCTGATAACTCATCATATGTTATCCCCAACAGTCTTTCAATCTCTTGAATATCCTTTTCATAAGGGGATATTTCCTTCTCACTTAGATGAAATTGGTCATTAGATTTAGTAGTGAGTCCCTCCATGAAAGTGGAGTGGGCTGAATCATTGATTGAGGAGTTGTTGTAGTCTTTTTTATTTTGTTGTTCCATGTATGAGATCATTTGAATTAATTCATCAATGTCTCCATTGGTATTCTCAAATACAACAAAATCGTATTCGGGTCCCTTAATACTTGATTCCTCAAAATGAAATGATTGGCACTCAGGCCCTAAATCAAGATCAAGATTCTTGAATAAATCTCCATTCTCAACTTCAATAGGGTTATCAATATCATTCACCTCGGGTGTTTGATCAACAAAATCCTGCATGACCACCACCGAATCACAAATCGGTTGTGACACACCTAACCCAAATTCAAACATTTCTGATTTTTGTTGCTCGTCCCGGATTCTATGAAGCTCTTTCCTTATATCATCATATTCTCTTGCAGTAGCTTCTTTTATTTCTTGAATCATTTTGATCAATTGAGGAATCTGGGATTCATTGTAAGGGACATGGGTTTGAATTGGGCTAGGTCGATCAAGATAGTCAACCATACTATCAATGATTTGATCTGGTATTGAGGGTGACTTATGTGATCTAGTGGATTGTTGATTCAGGTCATGTGGTTCTACCCATGTGTCAATTGCCATAGTTTCTTCCGAATTACCCTCCGACTCACTTTCCATGTCATCCAGAAAATACCCTGACTTTGTTTTCTTAGCAGCTGCAAAAATATCAAAGTGAATCTTCTCATTGCCGCTACTCATCTCCATACATCCTGAGTAATAGTCAATCCGTGCATTGGCCGTAGCCAAGAAAGGTTGACCCAGAATGATGGGTGAATTACTTAGCTTTTCCGGTATATCCATGTCTGATGAGAACCTCATCATGAGCCATAACTAGCTCATTTTGACCCAATACAAAGGATAAAAGCTCCTACATATCTCAAGGAAAAGCTTAACTCAGAGAATTCTGAGTTTGAGAAGAAAACAAGTCATAAGGGGTAAAAGTGCAATTTTACCAGTATAATCTGCATACAGGGTAATTCAGGGCCCAAACATAGGTCAAAACAGCTTAATAAGAATAAAAGTGGGATGAGATGATCTAGCAAGGGCTACAGCACTTCCAAGGAACCAAATGATAATCTGTAACCCTAAAACAACCCACTTCAATTCACAAGGTTCGAGGCAAAGTAAAAATAGAATAAACCCTCTAAAATTCATAGAAAAATAATCTCTAGGGTTCAGAACCTTCAATTTGGCCTTTAGAACCCATTTTGACCTACATTGAGAACCATGCCCAATTAATAACTTAATTTGGGTTTTTGCGCAAATTGACTGGTCAAACAAGGTTTAATATGAAAATAAAATTCACCATCAGATTCCTTAGGTCCTAATTAGTCATGTATAAAAACTTGAGCCTAAGAAGAAACCTCCTTGACCGACTTCACACTTTGGTCCTCATATATTTACTCTTTGGCCCTCAACTTTTGAACCCTCGCATTTTGGCCCCTAACTCTCCTTCGTTCTTTGCAATCAGGTCCCTCCTGCAAAACCCTGCCAGCACCATGCTCCGGCGACCTTGCGCGGAGCATGGCGCCGGGCAGGGTGAGGTGGGGGACCTGGCAAGTGTACCGGGGGTGCCCTGCGTCGTCAGCCGTCGCAGGAGCACCCCCCTGGACATTGTAGGCCACCATACCGGCCGTGCGAACGCACGGACGGTATGGGTTCATGTTCCGACCATTCTCCGGCGAGGGAGACACGTCGTCTCCCTCCGCCTTCCTCCCTGCTTCATCCCTATAAATACCCCCCGCCGCTCCACCGACGAAGGCAGCCTGGATCTGACGGAGAAAACCCCCAGCTTTCTTCTCTTCTTTCTCCGGCAGACGCTCACCAGCTCCGGTGGCTTCCTCCCCCTCCACCTCTTCGCTCTGCCGCACTACCAGCAGCAGAGACTTCCTCCCCTGCTCTTCCCGCGCCACGCCGCACCCAGCTGGCGCCTCTCCAGCCCTCTGCTCGCCGCCGCCCCTCTCCCTGAGCATCGTCTTCTCCGGCGACAGTCGATACGACTGTCGCCCTGTTCCTCCCCCTTCGTCCCTGCAAGTAAGTTAGACCTACTCCCCTTCTTCTCCTCTTTCTTTCCCCGCTTTCAATTTAGTCAATTAAACCCTCGACCGCTCCTGTTCACCCTCATCCTCTCCGCCTCCGACCACCCTCCGGCGAGCCGCTCCCATCACCTCAGCGACCCACACGGCTCGCCGACCACCGCAGAACCTCCGCCTCCTCACCCTGATCCTCTTCCGCCCCTCCACTTCCCACCAAACACCCTCTGCAGATCCACCGAACACACCCACTTCTTCGCTCACAGTTTGACCTAGGACGACCTGTTAGCTCCATCTCGCCCCCTGCAGACCCCCTGACCACCTTCGCCGTGCCACGGCGAAGGTCCCCCACCTGTCTGATTTGGCCGAGAGGCCGTTCTATTGATTTCAGGTTCCAGGCCTTGACCGCCATTGGCGAGGAAGCTCGAAGCTTGCTTGAGGTTGCTCCAAGCCTAGATATCCCAGGTTGAAGACCTAGGCTGCGCGAAAGAGTCTTGCGCACACACCCTGGCCCTCAATTGGAGTTGCGAGCCTCAACAGCTGTTGCAATTGGAAGCACCATCCCTATTGCAGGCGTGAGAGAAAAGGGGTGCGCGGATAGTCCCACCTCGGAAATTTCTGAAGCCACACACCCACATAAATTGCAAAAGTGCCACCATCTGTTTGCCTCAGTTACCACGGGGTGAGGTCCCTCTCACCCGACCCGACCCGGCCTCGTCCGTGACCACGCTCCGCGGACCTGGCCCGACCCGATTAGACTGACCTGCACTCCTCGCCCACCACGCACGCCGGTGGGCCTGGACCCGGGCCTGACCCGAACCCGATTACCCGGTAGCGCTCTGGGAGAGCTTCCGAAGAGTGATTTCAGAGAGAAAGAGAGACGCGGGGGAGGGGGGTAGAGTAGGTTTTGCCTCTTGACGAAAAAATTCTGAAGTGTGCAGGCCGAAGAAAGAAGAAGCAGACCCGCTGAAGAAGAAGGAGCTGCTGCACTGTAGCAAAGGCATCGTTAAGTCGTCTCAGCACCGGGGCAGACGACGGAAGGTCAGCAGCCAAAGAAAAAGAAGACAGGCTGAAGAAGAAGGAAGAGCAACGGCCAACGCCAAAGAAGAAGAAGAGAGGTCAAGGCAGAAAACCAAAGAAGAAGAAGAACAAGGAGCTCTGAAGAAAGAAGAACATCACCAACGGAAGAACAGCAGGAAGAAGAAGAAGAGCACCACCATTGCAAGAGAAGAGTATCATCTGAACAGAGAGAAAGAAGGAGACCTAAAGAAAGAGAAAGAAGAGCACCCCCCTCTGCAGAACAAAGAGAACAACAAATCCTCTCTCTCTCTTTATTTTTGTAAAAGAAACATGTATATCTCTAGAATACAACTTGCTCCCTGAGTTCGACCTCGGGAACTCTTTTATTTTTCCGAGTAAAAAAAATATTTATATTTGAAATGTTGGTAATAACCGGCTTTACTACAACGTTATAACATACCCGGTTGCCGCCCGACGTTTCATTTTGGCGCCGTTGCCGGGGAGCAACGGCTATTCTAGAGGTAAACATTCCTGTATCTTTTAATTTCTGATAATCTCCTCTCTTTTGTGCAGCTACAGGAACTCAAGAAGACAAGCAACCACACAACCACTCCAAAGACAGGTAAATCTTTTCTCTCACTATTAACCCCTACACTCTAAAGAGGAAGAAAAGAAAAGAACAAGCAATATAGGGCTAACCTGTCTTCCATACTTAGTAACCATAAAAAGTTGCATGTCTTCAACTCATCACTCCTGCACACTATTAAGGGTATTTAAGGGCTAACACATTCTTGCTTGAGCCCTAATTGCCCAACAAAGAGTTAAATGGACCAAGTAGAGCCAACATAAGGTCAAACATTAGGATTTCAGTAGAGACACACCCCTTAATCAAGAATTGAGGAAATCCTAAAGAGGTGTGCCCAAGCCATTGATTGAAAATAATTAACAAGAAAAATCCTAAACAATTGGCTCTCTCTAAACACTTGAACCCTAAAAGACAGGACCTAAAAGCTCTTAAAGAAAACAATAGGTAAAGTTGACCCCTTGGGTTAACCAACCTTAAATTAGGTCACTCTTTGCACTTAAAAAGACTAAAGTTCAAGTGAAACCTTAAGCACCCTGATCTTAAAATTGGTAGACTTAAGAGGTCAAGATCCCCATTCTGGTCTACCTGGAACCGCAGTGACAAGAGAGGTCGGGTGGGGGAAACCCTGTAACCCGTGGGGACGCTCTACCGTGTAGGGGTCTTCGCGGGACTCTCCCTCTCTGGCTGCCCAGGTAATTCTCAGGTGGACGATCTTTCTGATCAAGGGGTCCATCTGCCCCGCACCTCTATAGTCACCCAACACATTTTTGGGTGTCTTGATTGGGTCCAGCACCTTCTAAACTTACCTCTCCCAACTGTGCATGTACGGAAGGAGGTCTCTAAGACCACCCTTAAGACCTCCTTTAGAAATTCACTCTCGTCAAGGCCAAGCCTCGACGCCCGTGTTTGTGCAGCAACACCCTCACATTATTCTCTCTTCTGATTCAGAACCAAGTTCTTCTTCTTCCCCCATCATGGCTCAGCCAGTTGAGGAAGAAAATAATCTGGAACACCAGCTCCAGCGACTCAATGACCTCTTCCAAAACTTCGTGCACCCACCGCAGCGTCCTATGATGCGGGACCACTACAATCCTGCTGCGGTGGCCATTGAGCCTCGAGTTAGAATCCCGATTGGAGGACCTGATTCCGAACTAAAGCCCAACATGATTCATGCTATACCTAAATTCCATGGGCTTAATTCTGAAGATCCCTTCCAGCACATCAAACAGCTTAAGCATCTGGCCCACACTTTTGGATCAGATGCGCAAAATCGGGATATTCTTCTCATGAAGATGTTCTCCTTTTCTCTTATGGACAAGGCCGCCCATTGGTATCAAACTCAGACCCGGCCGATCAACACTTGGGAAGAACTTCAATCCGAGTTTTTGAAAAAGTTCTTTCCCGTTGGTCGAACCAACGCCTTGCGCCATCAGATTACACACTTCACTCAACAATCAGGAGAACCTCTCCATGAGGCATGGGATCGTTTTCAGGATCTCATGAGGAAGTGCCCCCATCACGGAGTTCCTAAATGGGAACAAGTCCAATCTTTTTACCAGGGACTCCGTGAGGACATCCGCCTTTTCGTCAATGCAACCTGCGGAGGAAACATCATGGGTCAACATGAAGACACCGTATGGGAGATTCTCGAGAACATGTGTGAGAACTCCATCAACAATGACTCCATGGGATTATTCGACAGGACGAATACCCGCGCAGCGACGAATCTTAAGGGAGCACATGAGACGCAGGGCCTGTCCGCGTCAGTCGACCTGGAATTAATGGCCAGTCGATTGGACAAGGTCTCAATCATTGAAAAGAAGGTGGATGAGCTGACTCAGCACTTGCAGCGAGCCACCTCTACGCGTAACTCCTTTGCACAACCTCCTTCCACACAGGAGACTGTGCAAAACATCCTCCACCGATCCTCCCCTGGGATGGATCCATATCCATCCCCATCTGATTCTTGGACTGGAAGATCATCCGATCCTTTCTACACCAGCCGGGGGAACTCCATTCCTCCTTTCCCTGATTCTCAGGAGGTTCCTCAGACCTGCGAGGACCTCAACGCCGTCCAGAACGACCCATTCTCCAACACTTACAACCCTGGATGGCGAAACCATCCCAATTTTCAGTGGGCGGGAAATTCCCAAACCCAAAGACCACCTTTTCAGTCCCGCCCACAGCCCTCTCATCACTACCAGCCGCCTCAACCTCGGCCCAACCCTACTTATCCATCAGGGCCAAATCAAGATCAAATGTCCTTAATCCTTCAGACTCTGGCTGACATTCAAAAATCGAATGCGGCCATTCAAAAACAGCACAAGGACGAGCTTACTGAAGTTAAAACTCAGCTGGCCCAGTTGGCAAGTTCTCGCCAGCCAGGCACACTCCCTTCCCAACCTCTTCCTAACCCAAATAACGTGCCAACCCAGAAGCGCGTTATGAATCCAAATCTAGGCCACGCTCAATGGATTTATCAGGCCCCCACTGCTCCATCTCCAGACGAGATGGAAGCCTCTACTTCTCGTACGGGATTTCAGCAGCAGCCACCCCTCCTACCAAATCCAAACCAAAATCAAGCCGGATTAAATTCTGTAACAACACGTAGTGGTAAGACAACTCAGGACCCGCATTATCCAAACCAATCCCAGCCTGATAACCATGACCCTAGGATAATTATCCAAGGTACCGCTGTTCTAGACCCACAACCTGGACCTATCCTAGAGGAACCAACCAAGATCCCGTTTCCCGAGGCCCTGACCAAGGGAAAGAAGACCACCAAACCCGTGGCCCCTGAGGAGGACCTGGTCAAGCTCTTTGAGCAGGTCCACATAAACATCCCCTTGATGGATGCAATCCGCCACGTACCAGCTTACGCACGATTTCTAAAGAATATATGTACACCCCAGCGTAAGCCGCGAACCAAGGGAGGGAGCCCAATTGTTCTGTCAGAGCAAGCCAGCTCTGTAATCCTTAGTAGACTCCCACCCAAGGCAAAAGATCCTGGAACTCCCCTGATCTCCTGTATGATAGGTGGTACCCAATTTGATAGAGCATTGTTAGACTTAGGTGCATCTATAAATCTGATACCCACATCCTTACTTGGCCATCTGGAAGAGTCTGAGCTGAAACCAACCGAGGTGACATTACAATTAGCAGATCGATCTATAAAGTCACCAAAAGGGATTCTCGAGGATGTTATCGTGAGAGTGCGGGATTTCTATTTTCCAGTGGACTTTATAGTCTTAGACATGGATGCACCTGAGAACCCTAGGGATACACCAATCATTCTAGGGAGACCTTTCTTGGCTACTGCTAGAGCCAACATCAGCTGTGAGGAGGGCCAAATAGAGCTTAAGTTTGGAGATCAAACACTGAAAATTGATATATTTAAGGCCCAACAAGGAATTAATTGCGGCGTCATCGAGCAAATTTGTGACATCAAGACTTTGGTTGATGAATCACACCCCCAGAATGACTTGAGTATGCCTCATCAACCACAGAAGGATCTTGACCCGCAAACAGAGGAGTCAAATCCAGATGTAAACAACCCAGTAACTCCCACCCTTGAACCTCACATCTATACTGAACCACCCGCTGCTGCTGAAAACCCCATCCTCGAACTGAAACCCCTTCCTGCTCATTTGAAATACATCTTTTTGGGTTTTAGTCAGACCCTTCCTGTGATCATCAATTCCAACCTCAGTCCTGAACAGGAATCCCGTCTGATTGTTGTCCTCCAGCAACATCGCAGAGCCATCGGATGGACTCTCGATGATTTGACTGGAATAAGTCCCTCTTATTGTACTCATCATATCTATTCAGAAGAGGGCACACGACCTTCTCGTGAAATGCAGAGACGCTTAAACCCCAATCTGCAGGAGGTCGTGAAAAAGGAGATCATCAAGTGGTTAGATGCCGGGATCATCTACCCGATCTCCGATAGTCGTTGGGTGAGCCCGATTCAGGTCGTGCCTAAGAAGGCAGGACTCACCACCATAACGACTGAGACCGGAGAAATCATTCCTACCCAATTAGCCAACTCGTGGAGAGTCTGTATAGATTACCGTCGACTCAATTCCTCCACGAAGAAGGATCATTTCCCACTACCCTTCATTGATCAAATTCTCGAAAAATTAGCGGGAAATAGGTTCTTCTGCTTCCTTGACGGGTACTCCGGTTACAACCAGGTGGCAATCCATCCTGAGGACCAAGAAAAGACCACGTTCACCTGCCCCTTCGGAACATACGCTTTCCGAAGGATGCCTTTCGGTCTTTGCAATGCACCCGCTACTTTTCAGCGATGCATGCTTGCCATATTCTCAGATATGGTAGGTGATTATCTGGAAGTCTTCATGGATGACTTTTCAGTTTTCGGAGCATCATTCGACGATTGCCTCCAACACTTGGTCCAGATACTCAGGCGGTGCATCGACGTGAATTTGGTTCTTTCTTGGGAGAAGAGCCATTTCATGGTGCCTGAGGGAATTGTCCTGGGACACTCAATTTCGGAGAAAGGTATCCAAGTGGATCGAGCTAAGGTTAATCTGATTTCTCACCTTCCTATGCCTAGCTCGATCAGGGACATCCGATCCTTTTTAGGGCATGTCGGTTTTTATCGACGATTTATCCCTGATTTTTCAAAAATCGCACGCCCCCTGACCACTCTTCTCTCCAAGGATGTTCCCTTCGAAATCTCCAAGGAATGCACTCAAGCATTTGAAATTCTACGTGACCGAGTCACCCAAGCCCCGATCCTACAGTCCCCTGATTGGTCTCAACCCTTTGAGATCATGTGTGATGCATCCGACTTTGCTGTAGGAGCAGTTTTGGGGCAGAAAAATGACAAGAAACCTGTGGTCATTTACTACGCCAGCAAAACACTCGATGAGGCTCAGCGTAACTATACAGTTACTGAGAAAGAGCTGCTAGCTGTAGTATTTGCCCTTGAGAAGTTCAGATCATACCTTCTGGGTTCCCATGTCATCATATACTCGGATCACACGGCTGTGAGGCATCTCCTTGCAAAGAAGGACGCGAAGCCTCGATTGATCCGATGGATCTTGCTGTTGCAAGAATTTGACCTCGAGATTCGCGATAAAGCGGGAAAACAAAACGTGGTAGCTGATCACTTGTCCCGTCTTCCTTCTGAAATGATAGACCCTTCCGGACCCATCACTGAGCATTTTCCCGATGAGCACCTGCTGACTATTGGTACTAGCCTTCCATGGTTTGCTAATATTGTAAATTACTTGGCATCTCATCAGACCCCGTCCGATTGGCCGAAGGCCAAGAAAGACAAATTACGCTCCAATGCCAAGTATTACATTTGGGAAGACCCGTACCTCTTCCGCATAGGTGCCGATCAGATCATCCGGAGATGTGTCCCGGAAGGGGAAGTCAACAATATCCTCTCTTTCTGCCATGACCAGGCATGCGGTGGCCATTTTGCCGGGCATAAAACCGCATCAAAAGTCCTCCAGTGCGGCTTTTACTGGCCCACACTGTTCAAAGACGCATACAGTCATTGCAAGGCATGCAGTCGTTGCCAGACTTTGGGCAACATGAGCCGTCGTGACATGATGCCTATGCAACCGATTCTAGTATGCGAAATCTTTGATGTTTGGGGGATTGATTTTATGGGCCCCTTTCCTATTTCGGATGGTTTCGAATACATTCTGTTGGCTGTGGACTACGTGTCCAAATGGATCGAAGCCATACCGACCCGAACCTGTGATCACAAAATCGTTCTCAAATTCATTCATCAACACATTTTCTCAAGGTTCGGGATTCCTCGTGCAATAATCTCTGATGGGGGGACCCATTTCACAAATGCTCAGTTTAGGTCACTGATGACCAAATACGGGGTGTCTCACCGAATCTCTACTCCTTACCACCCCCAAACTAATGGTCTAGCTGAGCTGTCGAATCGGGAGATCAAGAAAATCCTGCAGGTCACTGTTCGACCTGACAGGAAGGACTGGTCGTCCCGACTTCCGGAAGCATTGTGGGCCTATAGGACCGCCCACAAGACCCAATTGGGCATGTCTCCCTTTAGATTGGTGTACGGAAAGGCATGCCACCTTCCCGTCGAACTGGAGCATAAAGCCTATTGGGCAGTACGGAACTGTAATCTAGATCTTTCCAAGGCTGGGACCCACAGAAAACTCCAAATCAGCGAGATCGATGAATTACGCATAGACGCGTACGAGAACTCGCAAATCTACAAGGAGCGGGTTAAAGCCTTCCACGACAAACACATCTCAAGAAAGATCTTTCATCCTGGTCAAAAGGTCCTACTCTTTGATGCCCGACTCAAACTCTTCCCAGGAAAACTGAGATCTAAGTGGGTCGGACCATATTTGGTCCGACAGGTTTTTGGAAATGGAGCAATCGAAATCAGTCCACTCAGCCACGATTCTGAACCTTTCATCGTGAATGGTCAAAGACTCAAGCCGTTCATTGATGTAACTTCTACTGATTTGGCTGAGGCATCTTATATCCTCCGTTCCCCTTGAGCTTATTGCGCCCAGCCGATGGCGTAAAACTCAGCGCTTAACGGGAGGCAGCCCGTCATTCTCTTTGAAAACCTGAAACTTGTTCTGACACCTTTCAGCACTCGAAGTTCACCCTTATAGACAGCCGACCCCAACTCAGATGTTCGCATCTGAAATTTGAAATCGTCCGCAAAAATTCAACCCGACCCATCCACTCACCCAAATTTCTGTCTTAAGGAATGAACTAAGACCCCCTAGGTTACAATGAGGACATTGCAAATCTTAGGCATGGGGGGGTAGGAAAGTGCAAAAACTTGTAAGAAAATGTTTCAAACAAAAAAATTCACATATGCCAAAAATACCATAAAAATTAAAAAATTTTTTTCGAAAAAGAATAAGAGGAAAAGAGGAGAAGGAAAATTTTGTGAAGGAGAAAAGAAACAAAATGAAAAAGGAGCACAAAATTATGAGAAAAAGTGATAGTCATTAGTAAGGAACTAAGGAATTAACCTAAGTTCTAGACCTCATTCGAGAAAATAACTGAAAAGTGCACAATGAGATTAGTAAGAATGCAAACCTTAGGCATTCTTGAATAGACTCTTAGTACCCATTAAGATCTGGACACTCCTCAAGAGGTTGAGGAAAATGAAAAGCTGAAGTATTAGGTCTAAGGCTTAGGGAGTATTCGGCCTCGTTAACTAATTTTTGGTTTACGGGACTCAGTAACCTAAGCACCCTAATCTCACACACAGCCTGGTTCAGTAAACGTAAAAATCAGAATCACGCAGAAGCGTCACAAAAATCTGAAAAGAACATCTAGAATAGGAGCGACCGATCAACACAAGTTGATTTGGACGAGTTCCCAGCGCGGAGAGGCGGGAAATCCCCTCGAAGATGCGTAACAAAATATCATCTCCTCGGTGCTTGTCTCTTAGGATATTTACATATCCTACGGGGGGCATATAAGCACTCTGCTGGTTCAGATTCCATGGATGGCATTATCTCGAAATGTCAATTGCCAGGGTCTGGATTCGGCCACGGAATACCATGGATGGGATTATCTCGAAATCTCAATAGCCTGGGTTCCGGGGGTTGCCATGGGCGGTGCTATCTCAAAGCATCGATCGCCAGGAACCCTTGAGGATTGATGATGGGAGCAAGGAATCTGATACAGACCGTGTTGAAAAGCCAATCCTAGGCTAGAACTAAAAAGAAAAAGAGAGAGAAAACTCTCCAAACAGAAAAACTTTCTATCTCTCTCTTACAAAACGCACTGCGAACTGAGCCAGGGCTAAAATCATTTCAAGCACGGGTGCTTTAACCACGAAGTCCAATAAACCTTAGGTTAGTTCTTGTGGGCCTTAAAAACCTTTGCTAAAAGACTGAGGCTAAGGCTAGACAGATTTGGATCTTGACTGGTACTGGAGTACCTTTTAGGCCTATGATCAGCATTCTAACCTAATCTATGAAGGCACTTATCTAAAACTATTGAAAACTTCATGGTCTAGAACAAGGGTTGAAACCTTAAGTTTTTGCTAAGGGACTAGCAAAAGCTAGGCATGGGGGTATGATGAGAACCTCATCATGAGCCATAACTAGCTCATTTTGACCCAATACAAAGGATAAAAGCTCCTACATATCTCAAGGAAAAGCTTAACTCAGAGAATTCTGAGTTTGAGAAGAAAACAAGTCATAAGGGGTAAAAGTGCAATTTTACCAGTATAATCTGCATACAGGGTAATTCAGGGCCCAAACATAGGTCAAAACAGCTTAATAAGAATAAAAGTGGGATGAGATGATCTAGCAAGGGCTACAGCACTTCCAAGGAACCAAATGATAATCTGTAACCCTAAAACAACCCACTTCAATTCACAAGGTTCGAGGCAAAGTAAAAATAGAATAAACCCTCTAAAATTCATAGAAAAATAATCTCTAGGGTTTAGAACCTTCAATTTGGCCTTTAGAACCCATTTTGACCTACATTGAGAACCATGCCCAATTAATAACTTAATTTGGGTTTTTGCGCAAATTGACCGGTCAAACAAGGTTTAATATGAAAATAAAATTCACCATCAGATTCCTTAGGTCCTAATTAGTCATGTATAAAAACTTGAGCCTAAGAAGAAACCTCCTTGACCGACTTCACACTTTGGTCCTCATATATTTACTCTTTGGCCCTCAACTTTTGAACCCTCGCATTTTGGCCCCTAACTCTCCTTCGTTCTTTGCAATCAGGTCCCTCCTGCAAAACCCTGCCAGCACCATGCTCCGGCGACCTTGCGCGGAGCATGGCGCCGGGCAGGGTGAGGTGGGGGACCTGGCAAGTGTACCGGGGGTGCCCTGCGTCGTCAGCCGTCGCAGGAGCACCCCCCTGGACATTGTAGGCCACCATACCGGCCGTGCGAACGCACGGACGGTATGGGTTCATGTTCCGACCATTCTCCGGCGAGGGAGACACGTCGTCTCCCTCCGCCTTCCTCCCTGCTTCATCCCTATAAATACCCCCCGCCGCTCCACCGACGAAGGCAGCCTGGATCTGACGGAGAAAACCCCCAGCTTTCTTCTCTTCTTTCTCCGGCAGACGCTCACCAGCTCCGGCGGCTTCCTCCCCCTCCACCTCTTCGCTCTGCCGCACTACCAGCAGCAGAGACTTCCTCCCCTGCTCTTCCCGCGCCACGCCGCACCCAGCTGGCGCCTCTCCAGCCCTCTGCTCGCCGCCGCCCCTCTCCCTGAGCATCGTCTTCTCCGGCGACAGTCGATACGACTGTCGCCCTGTTCCTCCCCCTTCGTCCCTGCAAGTAAGTTAGACCTACTCCCCGTCTTCTCCTCTTTCTTTCCCCGCTTTCAATTTAGTCAATTAAACCCTCGACCGCTCCTGTTCACCCTCATCCTCTCCGCCTCCGACCACCCTCCGGCGAGCCGCTCCCATCACCTCAGCGACCCACACGGCTCGCCGACCACCGCAGAACCTCCGCCTCCTCACCCTGATCCTCTTCCGCCCCTCCACTTCCCACCAAACACCCTCTGCAGATCCACCGAACACACCCACTTCTTCGCTCACAGTTTGACCTAGGACGACCTGTTAGCTCCATCTCGCCCCCTGCAGACCCCCTGACCACCTTCGCCGTGCCACGGCGAAGGTCCCCCGCCTGTCTGATTTGGCCGAGAGGCCGTTCTATTGATTTCAGGTTCCAGGCCTTGACCGCCATTGGCGAGGAAGCTCGAAGCTTGCTTGAGGTTGCTCCAAGCCTAGATATCCCAGGTTGAAGACCTAGGCTGCGCGAAAGAGTCTTGCGCACACACCCTGGCCCTCAATTGGAGTTGCGAGCCTCAACAGCTGTTGCAATTGGAAGCACCATCCCTATTGCAGGCGTGAGAGAAAAGGGGTGCGCGGATAGTCCCACCTCGGAAATTTCTGAAGCCACACACCCACATAAATTGCAAAAGTGCCACCATCTGTTTGCCTCAGTTACCACGGGGTGAGGTCCCTCTCACCCGACCCGACCCGGCTTCGTCCGTGACCACGCTCCGCGGACCTGGCCCGACCCGATTAGACTGACCTGCACTCCTCGCCCACCACGCACGCCGGTGGGCCTGGACCCGGGCCTGACCCGAACCCGATTACCCGGTAGCACTCTGGGAGAGCTTCCGAAGAGTGATTTCAGAGAGAAAGAGAGACGCGGGGGAGGGGGGTAGAGTAGGTTTTGCCTCTTGACGAAAAAATTCTGAAGTGTGCAGGCCGAAGAAAGAAGAAGCAGACCCGCTGAAGAAGAAGGAGCTGCTGCACTGTAGCAAAGGCATCGTTAAGTCGTCTCAGCACCGGGGCAGACGACGGAAGGTCAGCAGCCAAAGAAAAAGAAGACAGGCTGAAGAAGAAGGAAGAGCAACGGCCAACGCCAAAGAAGAAGAAGAGAGGTCAAGGCAGAAAACCAAAGAAGAAGAAGAACAAGGAGCTCTGAAGAAAGAAGAACATCACCAACGGAAGAACAGCAGGAAGAAGAAGAAGAGCACCACCATTGCAAGAGAAGAGTATCACCTGAACAGAGAGAAAGAAGGAGACCTAAAGAAAGAGAAAGAAGAGCACCCCCCTCTGCAGAACAAAGAGAACAACAAATCCTCTCTCTCTCTTTATTTTTGTAAAAGAAACATGTATATCTCTAGAATACAACTTGCTCCCTGAGTTCGACCTCGGGAACTCTTTTATTTTTCCGAGTAAAAAAAATATTTATATTTGAAATGTTGGTAATAACCGGCTTTACTACAACGTTATAACATACCCGGTTGCCGCCCGACGTTTCAATGTCCAAAACAATAAAATCAATAGGAAAGCTAAGACCTTGCACTTTAATAATCACATCCTAAACTACCCCCTTAGGCATTTTGATGGAGCCATCTGGCATTCTAATGGTGACAGGTGTGTGGTGCAGATCTCCAAGTCCGGTGCAGTCAAAAAGGGCAGTAGGAATCAAGCTAATAGAAGACCCTAGATCCACAAGGGCTTTGTTGAAGGTGAATCCATTGATGGTACAAGATATGAAGGGTTTTCCAGGGTCAGTCATTTTGGGTGGTAGAGTGCCAGAAAGAAATGCACTTATGTTAGCTGATAAAACCACCTCTTTAGGTGTGCAAGTCTTTTTCTTCTTTTGTGACTCTTTCTTTAAGGCCTCAGAAAAGGGTAAATAGGTCAAATCAACTTCAGAAGCCTTTTTCTTCTTTTTGTCCCTAGAGTCTGAGTCAGAGCTGGATGTGGGTTTGGTCTTATGATTTTTGGTTGAGCCCGAATCAGATTGTTTGGGTGGGCTCTTAGCTTTTCTCTTCCTTTTAGAGGCCACAGATTTGGCCCCTACACAATGGCAGGTATGATAGATTGGATGAGGGGTTAGAAGAATAGGTGGAGAATAGGAGTGAAAAGGCATTTGCATCCGAGGATAAAGTGATTCTTGAAGTCTCTTGATTTGATCCCCTTGAGATTTCACTTGATTTTCCAATTTAGTCAACCTTTCTTCATTTTTCTTGTCAAAGTCCAACAAAATATTCTTGATATCTTCAAGGGTGGTTGTGGGTTGGCCTGGTCTAGATGGTTGCCCTAAAGTGGATTGAGTGGAGTACTGGGGTGGCCTAAATTGATGTTCAGTCTGAGTCGGTCTCTGTGGTGGCCATGAAAGATTAGGATTGTTTCTCCACTCAGGGTTATACGAATTTGGATATGAATCAACAGGTGTATCACCCTGAGTGGGGCCGACTATAGAGGAAGTTGATTGGGAACCTGTATGTGGTCTTGTACTTGTGATCCATTATTCCAATTCCTTAGTGATATCTCATCAGGTACAAGTGCATCAGAAATATTGCATTCCTCAAGTGATCTACCCAAATCACGGATTAGGTCCAAAGGTGCCTTTTGGGTTGCCAGAGTGCAAGATGCCTCCCCATGGTAGCAAGAATCAGTAGAGTAGCTAGTGGATCCAAAATATGGGTCACTAGACCCACTAGGCTGGTTGTTCCAAGTCTCTTGTTCCTGGGAGGAGTGATAAGATTGAGATTGTGCCTGAGATCATCTAATTTGCTCCAAAAGCTTGGCACATTATCTATATAGTCCTTGTTATATTCCTGGAATTCAGCAACTATGGCTTTCAATTGGTTCTGATCTAAATAAGGGTCGGATCCATGAGGTTCAGGTTCTAAATAAGCTGGGGGATAAGGATGATCATATCCCAACTTGTTAGGATGAGTCTCCCAACTAGGAGTCGAAATCATGGTTGGGTTGGGAGATGGAGGACCCTAAGGGTCAAAAGAATGATATGGGTTCATGGATATTTGAGAAAAGATGTGGATAGAGATAAGAGATAGTCTTCCTTAAGAAGACACAACCAGCTACAAGGGGCTGGTGGAATTAAGGCAAAGGCCTAGGAAGAAAGATGAGAGAGCTCCAAATCAAGCAAACAAGCTTGCCTTAAATTGTATACCCTAATTGGATCTAAACCTGGTATCCTAAGATGGAACTGGGTTAAACCAACCCTTGAATTACTTGGCTGGCTAGATTGGTGGGACCCCCTAGGACACCCTGCACGGCAGGACACCACTAAAGGTTAACACAGTTACTGCACCAACCTTTCTTGTCACCAGTTGGTCCAAATAGACAAGGCCTTGATTTTTACCCAATTAAATTTCAGTTACCAAGTAATTTAGTCCTACCTAGGGCACGTCTACTTAGTTTTAGGCTTGGGCTTAGAGTGCTCTTGGAATGTGATTGGGCGATTGGGGGTGTCGCCCTTAAAATTGGACATAGAGTGTGAAGTGCACAGACAAAGGATTTGCAATACAAGCTTTAATTGGTGTAGTGGCTTTTATGGTTTAGGTGCTTGTATTAGTTTTTTCTTTTAGGGTTTCCTTGTTTAAATCAATTCAAACAAGGTTGTGGTGGAGCACACAATAGTTTTTGCAAGTCCCAATTGTTATATGAATTTCCTTTTAGTATGGCATGCAAATGTGCTCTACCTTAGTGTGGAAACCCTAATATCAGATAGGTCTATATGATGCTTTTAAGTCCAACAACGTAGAAGTGGAGCGACCCAATCAAGGAAAACAATGGTCCTAATGCACCACCACTAAGTGAAATAGACCTAATTGGTTGCCTAGGTTGAAATGTAAATTAAATTCAATTTAGGTGGGTGAGTGGGTAGACAAACAATCAAAGAAAATCCCCTCACATGCAATCACACCAAAATCAGGCTCAAACAGGTTTGTTTTGGGTCTCTAAATTTAAACCCTAATGTTAATTACCTAGGGTTTGTGTTTCTAAAATCTGCAGTCATACCTTAGTCTGACTTGAAATCACTCCCCAAATCAGTAACTGAGGAAAAATAAAATGAAATTTGGTAGAGATCTTCCTTTTTCAATAATTTTTCAAGGAATTTTTTTAAATATTTTTACTATTTCATGCAAGTTTTCACGAATTTTTATGTTCCAGGGGGTCAAATAGACTAGATGGATCCCTTACGAGAAATGCAGTTTGAAACAGTATCAAAAGAAATCCAAAATTTCTTGAAAATTTTTAGAAACAACTAGCTTTTAGTGGCTTTCCAACCCCGCAAATTTCTAAGAGATCTAATTTATGTAGAGGTCAAAATTTAACATTTAAAGTTATATAAAATCAGAGTGTAGGCTATTCTGAACCCCTTCCACTGTGCAAATTTTTAAAATTTGTATAGTGAGAATTTTTCCAAATAACAGGTGGTGCTGGAAAGCTAGTTTGAAAGCCTAATAACAGACTGAATCCCAAGATTTTTGGACTCCTAATTTGATGGCAATAAATTTTTGAAAATTGTCAATATTTGCTAGTCGGATTTCCAAATCTGACTTCGGTGTGTTTAAATAGTTTCCAAGTCAAAACACACACCAAAGAAAGAATTTCTTTTATTTAAATTCAAATCCAAAAATTTGAATTCGAATTTATATATATATATATATTTTTTTTTTTCTAACCTAAGAAAGCAACAAATAGAGGATGAAGAATATACCTATGGTCTTCACCACGGGTCGATGTGTGAGTGGATTCTCGTCCTGACACCCCTACAATCAAAACAATAAAAGGTTAAACAAATCTAAATCTAAACTCGTGCGTTGCCTCCCCAACAACGGCGCCATTTGACAAGCGTAGAAATCGTGCATTTTCGGAAAACAACGTCGTAGTATAGTCGCGAAATCCCCCTGACAAAAATATTTGTAAGAACAAAACTCGATTGATTTCATTCTTTTGAAAACTTGAGTCACGGTCATTCATCTCTGGGAGGCGTGAAAACAAGTCGAGATTTGGATCGGCTTAATCTAACCTAAATCTAAGATAACCTAATATTTTTGTCTTTTTGTGTTTTTGATCATTATTTTGAAACACGAAATGAAAGCATGCATCAAAGTTGTAAGCCATGAAGATAATAGCATGCATACAAAACCATTAGACAAGAGTATCATGGATAAAAAATTAAGTCACTATAAAATATGGATACATGGAAATAAAGCTAAACTAAAGAAAGGGATCAACCAAGAAAGGCTAAGGAGAAGCCTTCTTGGCCGTCCACTAAAGAGAGGAGGATGGGTATGTGCACCCAAGTGGAGAGAGGAGGGTGTTGCACCCTTTCTCTACCAATGGCCATCCTTGAGAAGACCTTGAGGGGGAGTCTTCTCTATGGTCGTCTAAGAAGAAAAGAAAATGGGCGCGTGGATCCTCTATGGTGGAAGAAGAGGGCATGCCCACAAGAAGAAAGGAGAAGGTGTTGCATCCTTATGCTCTTCTTCTTCTTACCACCCTTGGAGGAGCTTGGAGGAGAGCTTCTTCCTAGCCATCCATGGAGGGAGCCTTAGAGGAGGAGGACGGCCTTGAGAGGGAGAGGAGGAGATGAATGAATGGAGATGGTCCAATTTCGTGGCTCTCTCTTTGCCCTTATGGAAGACTCCATTTGGTTGCCACTTTTAGTGGCTCCAAAATTAGCTAATGCCACATTTTAAGGATCTGGGTTTGACACAAGTTTAAGGGTTTCTAAGAGAGTGTGCTTGGGTTTGGTGGGGGTAAAATAGGAAGGTGTGTGTGGGTGTGTGTTTTTCGTAGGACTAGGTTGTGGGTTTTGATAGGATTAGGTGTTAAATAGGTTGGGTCAATCTAGATTAAGTGGGTGTGGACCTAATTAGGCTTAGGAAAGTCTAATTGGATATGAGTGATCCTAATTAGGTCTAGGTCAAGTCTAATTGGATGTGTGTATGTGATTAGGCTAGGGTAACCCTAATATGTATGAGTCAATTAGATCCTGGGTGGATCTAATTGGACTCAGGTGCACCCAATCAACTGTAGATGCACCCAATTAGGTATGCGATGGTTCAATTGGGTTATGGATAGGATAAGTAGGGCTATGGATAGTCGACTAGGCTTAGGAGGTCTCTAATTAGGTTTCCTAGGGTGTCTGGTGGGGTTCCTAGGTCAAAATAGGCAAGCTAGGGCTTCCAACACCAAAATCAGGAACCAGAGAGCAGTATCAGACTTCCAGGATAGTGGTAAGACGTCTTATACTACAAAATTGGACGTCTGGGCATTAAATTAGACGTCCAATTCTGTGTCAGTATGAGTTTTGGCTTCCTGGATTGTTATTCTACAGAAATCAGACATCCAACCAGATGTTTGGACATCCTAAAAGGTGCTGGACAATGGGTTTTAGGTTTTCTAAGGTGGGTTTTGGTTCCTAAGTGTTTGGGAGAGGGATAGGGTGGATAAGAACATGGATAGTGCTATCCATGTTTGGGTTTTGAGGCTAAGGTGCCCTAGTGGGGGTCGTTTTATGTTTGGGAAGGCTGTCCTAGGGTTTCTAAGGGTAGGGATAAGGCTATCTTCCTCACTCCTCTTATCTGGATCAATCTTCTTCTTCCTTTATTGCTTTATTCAACTATCTCCATCTTGGATTACTTTATTACCTGCAAATAGTAATGAAAACCATTAAATAGCAGGATATCTCATCTTATTCTAAATAGACTGATGCAATGCATGATATGCAAGATATGAGTGCAATATCCACAAATTAAGCTAGGTTCAAACATTATTTTGGTTGATTAGGATGCATGATTACTGCGCAATCAGTTTTATGCATGAAGATATTAATCACAAACTCAAATGCAATAATTATTTATGCTTAATAAAATTATCGAATGTAAATGGCCTTGAGCACTCAATAATGTTCGAACAAATTTTTGCAATAAAAAGTCTTTCAGAATAAAGGTTTGAACTGAATCAACAAACTCTGCATATCAATTTTGGAAGCATTTTACTTTCATGCATTTGGTCCCTAGAGTTCTGTGATTAGGTCCCTGTGGCTTTAAATTCTTCGTAGCCAGGCCCCTGGAGTTTGTGAATCTACCCTTAGCCTTCTTCCTCCACTCCTTCCTCTTCTCCTTCTACATTTCTAGGAGGGGTTGTATGGCAGGCTCCGGGGAAGTCGAAGCTTGTCCTCAATGTGTGGATCTTCCTGTCGTAGGTTGTGAAAGCTTTGTCGTGCCTTCAGGGACCTTCACAGGAATCTTTGGGTCTTGGAGATGGTCGCCAAATGCATAGGGGAAGTTGATGGAGGCATGGTCTAGTGAGGAGGTTGGACAAGGAGTGGAGGCATAGAGCTCTAATCCAAGGAGTCGAGGAGCTCCACCGTGGCTCACTGAAGGTGGTGGCGGTGTTGGATTAGTGCGAGGAGTTCGAGGATGCCCCGGCGAACGCAGAGAGGTCACCGGTCGGTGGGTTTGTTTGGCGCAGGTGTCGAGGAGTTGAAACTTCTAGTAGGGAGAGGGCTTTTGCTCCTCTCGTCGAGGCAGAGCTTGTAGATTGAACGGCAAGCGACGAGAATGACCGGAGCACCGGGGACGTATTCGTCGGAGTTTGGTCGGAGAACTTGCCACCCGCGAGGAAGATGATGGAGAGGGAGGAATGTGGAGGTTGAAACCTACGTCTAAGGGGCCTATTCTAATCTAGAAGAAGAGGAAGAGAAGAAGGGTTACCTAGGAGGAGGAGAGGAAGATGAAGGAGTGAGGGACGAGATTAGCCGGAGTACGCCAACCTTGGAGAAGAAGAAGCGGCAGGTGAGTTTGGAGCGATGAAGGGGTTTTGGATGCCCAAGCTTGATGGAAAGCTCTAGCGAGGAGTAGAGAAGAAGATCTGATGCTCAGTTGACAGCGAGTAGCAGCGAAGATGACGGTTGGAGGTGCTCGTGGTCGTCGTCAATGGTGCGAAGAAGGAAGGAGGAGGTGGTTCCTTGCGCCAAAACATGACGAGGAAACTCGGAGGACATGCACGAGCCTTTGTAGGTGTGCTCGGGTGTTAACGATGGTCGGTTGTGAGATTTGTTCGTAACAACTCACATCAACGGTGCCTACTTCAGCCGACGATTGCGGGTAGCAAAGGAGACTAATGGTAATGGAACAACTACCGGTAGATGCGAAATGGCGAGGAGAACAACTCCTTCAAGTCTCGCAGGGAGTGGTGGAGAGAGTCGGTGGGAAATCATGTGTGAATCCTGCCAAATTTCTCGCCATGGCTACTGAAGGTGGAGGTGCAGGAAAGGGCATTTTTTTGAAGAAGATGAAGAGTTAGGGTGTCCTTGTAAGGAAATTAGGAATTAAGAGCTAAATTGCAAACTTGGCCAAGATGAAGTCCAAATGAGCCCAAATTTTTATGGTAACCTAATTTAGACATAAGAAAGTTGATGGTGACTTCAATTTTGGGTTTTGATGTTATTTGCATGCTTAATTTACAATTAGACCCAAAATGTACCAAATACCCGCCTATAGTTCTATTTTAGGTTGAAACAAGTTTCGATCATCAAGTTGACTATGCCAAACCTTACAAAATATTTTTTAGTTGATTTTTAGAAGGTTTAGATTGCATTTATTCTCATTGAAACTACTTTAATTGAAGTAGGGTCGAAATTAGCCAATTTAGTTGAGGATTAACACTTGATTTGAATGAAAATCCTAAATTAGTTAGTATCAACACACTTTTAGGACAATTAAGCTCAATTGACCTTTGATTAATAATAATTTTTCCCTCTAGCTATTTTAAATTTATAATTATTCATAAAAATTGTAGAATTAACCCCAACTTTTATTAATTCCTCTCTCCTAAGCCCTAATTGAGTTATACCCTTTAATGTGTTAATTAGGTGAATTTAACTTTATAAATTAGCCAAATTAGGTTAGATATAGTGAATGATGGCGATGCCATCATACCCCCATGCCTACCATTTGCTAGTCCCTTAACAAATTCTAGAGTTTAGCATAGATTTTCAACGTAAGGGTATTTTTGACATTTAGGTTAAAAATATTTATCTCTCTTCTTCCTCCTTGCCAATTACCAATATACATTTAAAGCTTGTTCTTGACCCTTGGTACAAATTAATCAGGATAGGCAAACTTCTTCCCTCGGGGATGACATACCAGATGGTTTGTGATTTAACCCTTGCTTTTAGGTTTAGGTAGAAGATGTCTAAATCAAAGGGTTTTATTTTTGGTGGCTGACACTCTTTTGGTACTACATGTAATCTAGTATTTCAGACTTTAAATTTCTAGATTATTAAACAAATCAACTTGGAGAAATGCTCAAAAACTGTGCCCTCTTTTAACTTCTTTGTGCTCACTCTCTTTTTCTTTTTCCTTTTTTTTTATAAGAGCTCACAATCTCACCGGATTTGTCAACATACTTTGTGGACTCTCATGACATTAACACTTTGATTAAGTTCTGATAACCCTATAACTAAGTTGGAATTCCTCAACCAGTATTCGGGCAGTCAGAAACATAGAAAGGTAGTTCAAGGCTGTATTTAGTGGATCGTAAATGGTAGCAGGTATTGCTGCCTCAATGAAATTTATTCATAATGAATCAACACATATGCACAACTATGAACTCAAACACTCTTTTTCTTCTT
This sequence comes from Thalassia testudinum, assembly GCA_037157565.1. Taxonomy (NCBI): domain Eukaryota; kingdom Viridiplantae; phylum Streptophyta; class Magnoliopsida; order Alismatales; family Hydrocharitaceae; genus Thalassia; species Thalassia testudinum. The sequence goes on from JAZHRO010000067.1 coordinate 50,571,669, forward strand.
CTTCTTCTTTTTTAATATGGATATATATTTTTTCCGAGGATATCTACTATATATTTTTTTTCTTTCCTCTTTCTCTCTATTTTTTCTTTTTTTTTTCTTTTCTCTCTCTCTCTCTCTTTAATCAATATAACTCAACACAACTCAAATTTCATTTATGAGGCATTATTGGGAAATGATGGTGTTCAAGAGGACATTGTGTACTTATTTGGTGGAAGTGCCTATTCTCGACACTGGGAAGGAATGGATAGGATAATGTACTTCTGACCTTTGACACTAACACCCTCCTTCAATAGAGAATTTTGTAAAGAACGGTCGTAACTATCCACCTTAGTTCTAGTTTTATTAGAACTCACTCTTTGCGTATTTGCCTTATTTGGTGGCTCTCAGGGATTCAAACAAAATATTCGCACACAAGAGCTGAGAGCAAAGACTATGCCTACCTTCGAGTATCATTATCTAATTATCCAAAACTTAAGAGTCTCATACTAGACTTAGAGCACCAGTAGACACTCTTCTCTCACCTCACAATTGTTTGGTGGATCTTATGATAGAAAATTTGCTTGACTCCATAATTGAATGTTCAAGGGTTTTGACAAACTAAAAATGTCTATTGATTTTTCTCTTTCCTTCCTCTCTTTCTTTCTTTTTTTTTTTCTTTTTTTTACTAAATATAAGTGTATTTTTGGTGAGAACCTTTCAGAAATAACTTTCAAATCATTGCACTTTAATCCCCCCCATGCCTAAGTGTTGCAATGCCCTCATTGCAAATAGGATGGGTTCATATTCAATTTAGTTCATAATTTTAGAATAGGCTAGTTCTTAAATTAGGAACCCCAAATTGTAGTAAGAGTGAATTTCAAAATAGATTAAGAAAGGTCTCGAGGTTTTTCAAGAGAATGACGGGTTGCCTCCCGTTAAGCACTAAATTTACCGCCATCAGCTGGGCGTAATGTGGCTCAAGTGGAATGGAGGTCAAGAGACACGCCGATCAGGCTCAAGTCATGAAGTTCAAGAAAAGGTTTGAGACGTTGGCCATTAACAACAAATGGTGCAGAGTCAGAATCGAGAGGTGAGATTTTCACAGCTCCATTACCAAAGATCCTCCTTACAAGAAATGGTCCAATCCATTTAGATCTAAGCTTGCCCGGGAACAATTTGAGACGGGCATCAAACAAAAGTACCTTCTGACTAGAACTGAATGATTTCCATGAAATGTGCTTATCATGTAAGGCCTTTATTAGTTCTTTTTAAATTCACGAGTTCTCGTATGTGTCGTTGCGTAACTCATCGAGCTCACTTATTTGCAAGTGATGGTGGATGCTAGCCTTTCCAAGGTCTAGGTTGCATTTTTGTACTGCCCAATAGGCTTTATGCTCCATTTCTACGGGAAAGTGACATGCCTTCTAGTAAATAGTTCTGAAAGGAGATATTCCTAATTGGGTCTTATGGGCCGTCCTATAAGTCCATAATGCTTTCGGAAGCCAGGTTGACCAATTCTTTCTATTGGGTCGAACAGTGACCTGTAGAATCTTTTTGATTTCCCGGTTTGACAGCTCAGCCAGTCCATTTGTTTGCAGATGATATGGGGTAGAAATGCGGTGTGATACCTCGTATTTTCTAAGCACAGACTAGAAATGCACATTCACAAAATGGGTCCCTCCATCGAAGATAATTGCTTTCGGGACATCAAAATGAGAGATGTTATCGTGAATAAATCTGATAACGACCTTATGGTCATTGGTTCGGGTCGAAATGGCTTCAATCCATTTGGACACATAGTCCACAACAAGAAGAATATATTCAAGTCATTTGAGTTGGGAAATGGATCCATAAAATCAATCCCCCAGATATCAAAAATTTCGCACATGATAATTGGATTTAAGGGCATCATATCGCGATGACCCATGTTGCTTAAGATCTAGCAACGAGCACATGCCCTACAGTAGTTGTGTTTATCTTTAAATATAGCCAGCCAGTAGAAGCCGCTTTGGAGGATTTTTCCTGCGATTTTATGCCCAGAAAAATGGCCACCGCATGTTTGGTCATGACAAAATGAAATAATATTATTGACCTCTATGCCAGGACTACATCATCGAATGATCTAATCCGCTCCGATGCGAAAAAGATATGGGTCTTTCCAGAAGTAATACTTGTCATCTGAAATCAATTTGTCCTTTTTGGCTTTATGCCAATCAGGCAAAATCAGGTTTGATACCAAGAAATTCACAATGTCTGCATACCAGGGAAGCCCTGCATCTATTCTTATAAGATGCTCATCTGGGAAATGCTCAGTAATAGGCATTGAAGGGTCAATGATAGAGAGGGGAAGGTGGGATAGATGATCTGCAACTACGTTCTGTTTACTTGCTTTGTCGCAAATCTCCAAATCAAATTCTTGCAGAAGCAAGATCCAACGAATCAGATGAGGCTTCGCATCCCTCATGGCGAGTAAGTGCTGAATTGCTGTGTAGTCGGAGTATATGATAATGCAGGATTCGAGAGGGTACGATCGAAATTTCTCCAGAATGAAGATAATAGCCAGAAGTTCCTTCTTAGTGATCATGTAATTACATTGGGCTTCGTCCAACGTTTTACTTGCATAATAGATCACTACGGGTTTCTCGTCGATTTTTTGACCAAGGACTGCCCCACAGCATAATCTAAAGCATCGTACATGATCTCAAAGGGTTGAGACCAGTCAGGGGGTTGCAATACCGGTGCCTTGGTGACTCAGTCCTTAAGGATTTTGAATGCTTCAACACACTCGTCAAAGAAATCAAAGGGAATATCCTTCAATAACAAGTGAGTCAGGGGCCTGGCGATTTTTGAGAAATCAGAGATAAAACATCGGTAGAACCCAACGTGCCCCAAGAAAGATCTAATGTCTTTGATCGAGGAGGGATGAGGAAGTTTGGATATCAAATTGTTCTTCGCTCAATCAACCTGGATACCTTGTTCAAACACAAGATGTCCAAGAACAATGCCCTGGGGAACCATAAAATGGCTCTTTTCCCAACTCAAGACTAGATTTACATCGATGAATCGTTGGAGGATCTTAGTTAAGTAGCCCAAACATTCATTAAAGGTTTTTCCAAATATATAAAAATCATCCATGAAGACTAATTTCCCGCCAAATATCCATCCAAGAAACAGAACACTGATTTCCTGCTAATTTTTCAAGAATCTGATCAGTAAACAGTTGCAGGAAATGGTCCTTCTTCATGGAGGTATTCAATTTCCTATAGTCTATGCGGACTCTCCATGAATTTGCAACATGCGTAGGGATGGATTCTCTAGACTCGGATTTGATAATGGTGAGCCTGGCCTTCTTAGGCACCACATGAATTGTGCTCACCCTTGGCTGTCAGAGATGGGATAGATAATATGCGCATCAAGCCATTTTATTATCTCTTTCTTTAGAACCTGTTGAAGATTTGAGTTGAGTCAGCACTGTCCTCCATGCGTAGGTCATGAGCCTTCTTCTATAAAGATACGATGCGTACAGTAAGAAGGGCTTATACCGATGAGATTATCCAAGGTCCAACTAATGGCCTTGCGATGCTCCCAAAGGATAGAAATCAGATGCATTTCCTGGTCTGTGGATAAAGAAGAGTTGATAATCACAGGAAACATGTTGTTTGAACCCAAAAAGACGTACTTAAGATTGTCAGGAAGCAGTTCAACTCAAGTACCTGATTTTCAGCAGTAGCAGGAAGGTTGGGGCTAGCCTGAGGAGGAACTAGAGGTGGACTCGGTTCCTCAAGGTGTAACTGGGGTTGGGCTTCTAGAGGTTCTTGCTCAAGAGTAATCAAATCCAAATGATCAGAAATCGGATCCTTAAGAAGTGAATCGATTCTATTCAATTCCACAATCACACCATAATTAATTCCTCTATGTTCGCCCTAGCTGTTGCTAGGAGCAGTCTCCCCAAGATTATAGCTGTCTCTTTTAGGTTCTTAGGTGTATCCATGTCTAGAACAATAAAGTCAACTGGAAAATAGAAATCCTAGACTCTTACAACTACATCCTCCAAAATTCCAAAGAGTGACTTAATAGATCTATCTGCTAACTACAAGGTCACTTCCGTGGGCTTAAGCTTAGGATCCTCAAAATATCTAAGGAGAGATGTGGGAATATGGTTGATGGATGCACCAAAATCTAAAAGAGCTCGATTGAATTATAAATCTCCAATCTTGCAGGAGATCAAAGGGGTGCCAGGGTCTTTTAATTTCTACAGAAGCTTGCTCAAGATAATGGAGCTAACCTGCTCTGATAGCAAAATAGGACTTCTGTCAGAATTCTTCGGCTTTTGCTTTCGTGTACAAATATTTTTCAGAAATCTTGTGTAAGCTGGTACATGGCATATAGCATCCATCAAGGGAGTGCTAATCTAGACTTGCTCAAAGAGCTTGACCAAGTCCTTCTCAATTTGTGGTGATTTCCTACCCTAATTTCCCTTGATCAAGGCCTCAGGAAATGGTGTGGTTCTTGGCTCATCTGGAATGGGTTCTGTCAATCCTTAGTTATCCTTGATAATCACCCCAGGTTGAGAAGTACTAGGTTTAGGTTTAGTGTATTTCTTAGGCTCAGGATCCTTAGTACATTTACCGCTGCAGGTTGTTACAGAATGTAATCTCGCAGGATATGGAGGGGTGGGTAGGATAGCTGGCTGCTGCTGCTAAGATGTATCAAGTACAGAAGTTGAAACTTCTGACCTGTCTTGAAATACAGGTGCAGAGGGGCTTTGTTGTACATAGTGGATTTGGCCCTGTTTTGGGTTTGCAACGTACCACTGGTTCGGTTCGTTGTTAGGGTTTGGTAGTGGTTGTGATGGTAATGCGCCTGGCTGGTGAGTCCTAGCCATTTATGCAATTTGGTTATGCATATCTGCCATATTCCCAGTATGCTGCCTTTGCATAGAAGCATTGCTCTTCTACATATTAGCCAATGTCTGAAGAATCATGCTCATTTGATCATCTTTACTAGACCCAGGTTGAAAATTGGAGCGACGAAGGGGTTTCGAAAGCCCAAGCTTGATAGGAAGCTCCGACGAGGAGTGTGGAAGAAGATATGATGCTCGGTTGGCAACGAGCAGTAGTGAAGATGAAGGTTGGAGGTGCTCCTAGTCGTCGTCAATGGCACGAAGAAGGAAGGAGGAGGTGGTTCCTTGCGCCAGAATGAGACGAGGAAACTTGGAGGACATGCGCGAGCCTTTGTAAATGTGCTCAGGAGTTAGTGACAGCCGGTTGTTACGAGATTTGTTCGCAACAACTCACATCAACGGTGCCAACTTCGGCCAAGGATTACGGGCAGCTGAAGAGACCAATGGCGGTGGAACAACTATCGGTAGATGTGGAACCGCAAGGAGAACAACTCCTCCAAGTCTCGCGGGGAGAGGTAGAGAGAGTATGGGGGAAATCGCATGTGAATCTCACCAAATTTCTCACCATGGCTGCTGAAGGTGGGGGTGCTAGCGTTGGCATTTTTTTGAAACAGGTGAAGAGTTAGGGGGGTCCTTGTAAGGAAATTAGTAATTAAGGGCTAAATTGCAAACTTGGCCAAGATGAAGTCCAAATGAGCCCAAAGTTTTATTGTAACCTAATTTAGACATAATAAAGTTGATGGTGACTTCAATTTTGGGTTTTGTTGATGTTTTCATGGTCAATGCATCTGCGAACGTCACTTCAAAATAACTTTTCTCCTTGGAAGAGTAATACATCTTTGAAGTCCCCATAGGCTGATTATTATATCATTATTTTTAGATATATCAACATCATATTATTATTTTGCATTGGCAAGTAAACTGCAGACCATTAACTACTGACCTATGAGAATATGCACGATTATACAAAGGGTCAAATTTTTGATTCGTTGTATTACGGGTATTATTTTTTCACAGATTGCATGGTCGACTTTTCATATCAAGATACGATACAATCTACATTTGCTTTCATCACAATTACATATTAACTCGATTATGACTACACCACTCATTCATTACAACTATGTGCAACTTACAATACAACAAACATATGCACACAATACGACCAATAAGCTTCATTTTTACTAGAAGACATACCTATAGTGTAGCACTTTCCATTGTTGGAATCGTCAATAGTACACGCTTGTTACACATATTACAAGCAAGTTCATCTTCTTATGTTATCAACTTGCATTTAATTTGCATTACCATTTTTTCCCATTTTTTATTTGAATCATGGATTGATTTCAGACCCACAAGAATATGCACGATTGCATAGAGAGGGACACATTTTTTATTCGTTTTTGTATTATGATTATTATTTTTTTGCAGATCGCATGGCCATTTTAAGGTAGGATACAATCTATAGTTACTTTCATTACAACTACATATTAACTTGATTACGACTACACCGTTCATTCATTATAGCCATTTGCAACTTACAATACAACAATATGACCAATAAGCTTCATTTTTACTTGAAGACATACCTGTAGTGCACTGCTTTCCATTGTTGCAATCGTCAATAGCACACACTCGTCACACGTATTACAAGTGATTTCATCTTCTTATATTCTTAACATGCATTCATTTCGTATTACCATTCTTTCCCATTTTTGATTTGAACCACGGATTTTGCTCACAGTTAGTTCCTACATTCAGGGAAAATGCATTGATTATGGAGATCGTGTATTCTATTAATGTTCTGATTTTTTTTGTAATGTGACATCTTTAATTAATATATTAATGATTATTTTTAGTATGGGTCTGTTAAGATCATAACATGATCGAAACCACTCTTTTATGCACATTAGTAGATTTTTCTTCATCCATTAGATTTATATCATTTAGTTGTAGATTAGCACTCACAAAATCAAATTTAAGCATAATGCGCATAGGATCTGCCCCTTATATATATATATATATGAGGGCTGGGAGCATGCAGGTGACCTGCACGTAAGTTATGTGCAGGTGCAGCAATATTTTACACCACGAGTAATGTTTTTGATTGAAAATTTGGGGATTGAAATCACCCCATATGAACATGTTATGCACAAATTTTGAAATCAATCCGACATTCCTAGCACATACATCAAAGGGGGCTCATTTCTTACGGCCTAAGTATCACGAAATTCAATCATGTTGGATGTATATGTTAGGAGTGTCGGATTGGCTTCAAATTTAGTACATAATGATGAGGTGTGGCTCATCATAGTTAAAATGCTTAAGTTAAGCTGGAAATTAGGCTAAACACTACATAATTAACATATGAAAAGGGTTAAGTGTGAGAAATAACAGAAATATCCTAAAACAGTAAAATTATGTTAGAAACGTAATTTTAGGACGCAAATTGAGATAATCTATTCAAAAGATGTAATTTGATTATCTAATTGCAAATTGAACACATGATTGAGTCCAAAAGTATAAATCAAGAGTTGAATTAACTTCCTAAATGTTCAATTAAGCTCTAATAAAAACCTGGTTGCATTTGGACATCACCAAGACCTTGTATTTAGAGTTTTACATATAAGTCCTTAGTACATAACATTTTGTTCACGATTGAAATCCTCGGGGACCCAATTAAAAACCTAAGGGGCCTCTTTGTAAGATCACAAGGACCACACTGCATTTATTTTCACCACTAATGGGTCTCCTTGATATTCTTGCATCATTTCACCTTAAGGGTATCTTCACAAATTCACCATCATACCTGATGGTGCAGATACATTGTTCACCCGCAAGAACTTGCTCCATCGCAACCGTTGATTCTCTTCCTCATTGATCTTGCTGCTAGACCTAATCAAAACTTTGAGCGACTTTACGCATAGGATCACCGCACACCCCAGATCCAATCCGACGACCTCAATTTGAGTTGAATCCTTCACGCACCTTCTCAGCTCGCATCCACCGCCCAAACCATAGGAGCCTAATCTCACCCTCGCAGTGACTTGATCCACTCTAGCAGCTACTTACGCACTACTAGAGCTTGTGTGCATGCCATCGACTCCCTCCCCTACTGAGTTGATCACCTTAGCCACATTTCTAGCTCCCCTACCGCTTTCGTCAATCGCTGGTGACAAGGGCAATTCTCCCTCGTCAACTTTGTAGTTGTAGTGACCAGCTGTAGCCTAGGGACCTCACTCCTAGATGGAGACCCTCGCATCCCCCTTCGTCCTCGCAATAATCCGTTGTGGATCCAGGCATCTCATTTGTCCACTTAGCTAGGATTTTTCTTGCTTTCTAGATTAGATATAGTGATAATTAGTGTATTGTAGATTAGTAGGAGTAGATTAGATAGTGAATTATGTGATGTGTTAGCTTAGATTAGAGTAGTTTAGTCTAGAATAGATTTCGCCCTCTCTAATCAATTCAAATCAGAGATATGCTTTTCCACCTCCATTTTGACTCATAAATCTCCCTACTCAACAATTCATTTCCAATTTTCCCTCACATTTTCATTCATCATCCACCCATCCATCAAGGTTAAATTTAGATATGAAGTCTTGGCTTCCAAATCTGAATTTACGCCTAAAATTCATTTGGGGGGTCTCCCATTCATTCCATAAATTCACAAAGACCACCCGATCTGGTTTGATTGTCTCAAATTGCTCGATTTCTTTTAGATTTGTTTTTCATGCCCAATCTCATGATTTAGAGTTTGTTCGATTTTAATTGGATTCAATCAAGCTATTTGAGGTTTTTAATTACTTAATTGGGATGGACTTATCACAGGGGATCTACGTCATAGGTGGATGGGGGTTGCACTACAACAATGCCCTTTCTGTGAATTCCCAACTGACAGTACCATACACCTTTTCTCTTCATGCTTGGTAACTAATCAACTATGGAGAGCCATTTGTGGGTATCCCCTCCCTACATGGGATAATTTGTGGAGGAATTTTCAGATGAAAGGAAGGCCACATGTAATGATGGCATCTCTATTATGGTGTGTGTGGAGACTAGAAATGAAAAGGTGTTTAGTGGGGTGTCGGTGGATGTGGGAAAAATGATAAGCCGATGTAAGTCTTTTGTTAATGAGTGGAGTAATTCTTTGTAATTACCTATAGTTGTTTTTTTTTAATAAAATTGCTCCTAGTTTGCTATTGTCTTCAATAGCATTCCTTACTCTTTCAAAAAAAAAAAAAAACTTAATTGGGTGTATTGCAATGAATCTTATGTTTTTAATTCAGATTTGAATGGTAGATGAGCTTATGCCCAATTAGAGCCTTGTGTTGAGGAGTTTAGCCAAGGATAAACAGTAATCCTGATTTGAGGCCAAATATTGACTCAAAAAATTTTCTTAGGATCACTAAATCACCTTGAGCATCAACCAATGGAGTGCAAGGTGATATGGTGATCAGATCACCTCATTAATCAGAAAATGAAAGCCCAAATCAAGGCAACATGGGTTTTTGATCTAAACAATATTCAATCTAGAAAATGATGCTCATCAGAGGTTTAATGAGATTTAAATGAAAGATCTGAAGTTGATTTAAGATGTTTTCAGACCTTTAATATGATCTTCTCCTCTACATTGTCTATAATGTAAGGAGAAGATCTTATTAGGGACTTTGGAAATTTTTAGAGAATGTGAACTGATTTTGATGTTTTCAGACCTTGAGAGTTTTCATGGATTGAGATTGAATTTCATTGGATTAGATGCTTTGATCTGGGCAAATTCAGTAGCAGCAATTGTTGCTCTGATTGGTCCGATCTTGAGCCTATCTTTGTGGATTGAATCTCTGATTTCGAGGGTTTTGTGGATTAGATGGCTTTTCTAAGATGATTAGCATCTAGATCTGGTTTTCCATATCCTAAGTGGCACCATGGATCCTCAGATTAGGCCTTGGTTATCTGATTCAACTCCTATTTAGCACAACAGTTGAAATGTAGCAACCACTATCAAAAATGGGATTTCAAGTGAATTTGAGAATTAAAGAAGCTGACACTATTTTGTAATGTTAAAGTTTCATATTCAAGCATTCATGTACTTTTAGAGATTCAATTTAGATTGAAAATGAGCATGTAAACTCTGATCTCAACTCTTTGTTAGCCATATGGAGTACTTAATTGTCCAAAACTGTTATATGAATGGAATTCGAGATTTAAATCAAGTTTGTTGTTTCATTTATATTTCAAATGAAAGGTTGGAGGTTTTTGAATATTTAAACACTTTGTCCAACACTTAGAAGTCACTTTGAGACCTTAAGTTCCATTGTTTAACATCCATTTAGGTCTCTTTTGGAGTTGCTTTGTAAATAAATAAAATTTACATAAAAGTCACAAAAAAATAAAATAGAGATGTCTTGAGTATGATTGTGTATATTTCTAGATGTTTACTAATTTTCAAGGTAATCTGAACCCCCGGCTAAGTAGAACACACCTGCCGACGGTTCAGTAGACCTTGGAACTTAATAACATAATCTAACCCAAGTAATTATATAAACCTATCTATACGTACATAATTGTACCTAACACTGTACATACATATTTAACTATATATTATAAAATGTATAATACCTCTAAACTAATTTAATTATGAATTTACAGTAAATAATTAAGTTAATTAAGTAATTTATTAACTTAAAATAAAATAAATTAGTAATTTAAGTTAAAATTGAAGTAAGTTATTATGTATACTTGTATAATGTTATATTAACTATTTCCAATATATTTATATTGCATTAATAATGTATTATAGTATTTATAAATTATTTATATGTAAAACTAACTTAGACATGTATTTAATTGTAAATAAATTAAAATAAAGTTTCTAAAATATATTAAAAATGTATAATAAATAATTTATTACGTACATTAACACTGTATAAAGTCAATTGTATGATTAATCAACCAATTTGTACTTTAATTAACAGATTAACCTTCAATTAAACAAGTATAAATCACTAACTTTAACCAAATTTAAAATATAACTAATTAAGTTATTTTACTAAATTAACTACATAATTATGTAGCCCTATATGAGGGCTTTCTAATGTTATATTTTAATTATAAATTGGAACTGATTATGGCACTCAAATCGAGGGCAAAGATCTCAAATCAGAACGTTGTCCTACTTTGCGCAGTGCCAATTGGGTGCTTAAGTTTTGTGCCACATCGTGCATGAGAAGCACATGATGCGGTATATAATGAATGAGCATTAATGACCACTCAGTCGTCACAGTGTAAGGCTCCTCTTATCCCATACCTTTCCCCTCTGATCCAAATGAACATATATGAGCATATAAGCATATGTGAATAGTGGGGGGTCGGGGGCTACACACTGTAGCTAGGTTTGTATGGGTTTGATTGGGCCCAGAATTGGATTTAAATGAACCAAAAATTAACTAGGGTTGGCTACTAATAGAGGCCTGGTCCCACCCTAATGGGTTGCTGTGTATCCCTCGAACATGGTCGGCCTGCCCACTAAAAACCTAAATTTTGGGTTGGGCAAACACCAGACATCTGTGAGAGAGGGGATGACCTAAAAATGACTAAGTGTTAAGTTAAAGAAGGAATAAGAGTAGAGAAGCCACCCAGCAGCTAAGTGCTATGAGTTGTGTGTTCGTGAGTGTATAAATGTGTATATATATATATACAGTATATGTATAATAGTATATAATATATATATGTATGTAAATAAGTTGTATATAAGTAGCAAATATGTATATAAGTATAAATAGTAAAGTACAAGTATTGTCTGAGCTCTTATATATAAAAATAAACTAGAGCTTTAGTGACAGTTATATATGTCACTGTACATTTCTATATATGTTAGTATAGATAGTAGTTTTTGCCTTAGGGTATGTATATAGTTTACTAAGGTTACACTAACGTACATATATGTTACTATATCTATAATATATGTTACTAAAGGTATTAGTAAGTTAATATAACTTAGTAAAGTAGATAGTAATAACTATTTTTGTACTTATACTTAGATATTACTTATACTATTGTATATAACTAACACAGAGTAATTACATATAGTTTTTTATGCATGTTTGTTGTACATTTATTTCAGGCATTGTAATGTATATTAGTTGATTCTTTTGTAAATAATTGACCAATTCTTTCATTTATTGATTCATTTATTCATTTTGTACGTGCAGGTCACCTGCACGCTCCCTTTTTCTTATATATATATAAGGGAAAGGGAAGGTGTAGCTAAGCTAGACCCAACTTTGTGCAACCCCCCATCTTAACCATTGGATCATATTAGATTCAATAGTTGCCATCTTCCAACTTTCCCCCAACCCCTCCCCTCCCCTCCCTCCCACAAATTCCCTTCCCAAGCTCCACCCGCCATGCCCTCTCTTCTCCTCCTCCTAGATGTCACCACTTCTCTCCCATCTCCTCCCATCTCGAACAACGATCCCCTCTCCTCGTGCCACCACCACCATCTCGCTTCTTCGCCAAAGAGACACCCTCCTCCAACATCGCCCCCTTGTCTCTTCTCCTCCTCTTAGCGACAGCCAGTCCCGCCTTTCTCCACGTCCAAAGCATTGTCCCCTCCCTTCCCTTCTCCTCCTACTAATGCCAACCACTACCGCCCTCGTCCAGCTCAAGAATGCCACCTCCTCTCCTTCCTTACCCCAGCTCTTGACTGATAGCCCCTGATACTCCTCTTGTCAGTGCCACCACTTGCTTTGATCACTTCCCTCTCACCATCTGCCTCATTGCCTGCTGTGTGACCCACCATCGACAATGTCTCTCAAACCCGTTGAGATGTCTCAGGTAACTAAATGAGGATGCACAAATACTGTTCTAGTTGTTTGGACAAAAGAAGTGTGTGAAAAAGGATATTATTAGTAAATAAATAGCTTTGAAAGATTTGCTACTGTGAATATCCTTGGGCTATAGTGTTTACATTAAATATAAGCACATGCAAGGACAAATTTCAGTTTCACTTAAGATAAGCCTTTGCATCAAGCATTTGATGCATTATGAGATGCTTTTATTTCTTTAGGCTGTGTCTAGGCTGCACAATTGAGTGAAAAGATTGAACTCAAGATATACTTAATGCACTTTTCATTTTTCATAAAATTGGTGAGCTTTTGTTTGTTTACTTTTATGAAATAATGAGCAAATCTTCTTCTTATTTGGTAAGATAATGTTGGCAGATAATCATATTCTTTAGGAACAACTATAATTGAAGGTGACATTTTTCAAAAGGGAAAGTCTACTATTTATTATTGCTTTTGTTTTGTGCTTCTATTTTTTTGGTAGGATTACTTCAAATGTCTGAGATATCTAAACTTTAGGAAAGTGTTGTCATGCGAAGGCAGCAAGTTAACTCTCTACTTGGTGGTGGCAACCAGAAACAATACACAGAAAGTGAAGGTATTAGGAAAGGTTTGTCACATGAAACCTATTTTGATGGAACTACACCAAAGAGCAACTTAAGCTTTTCAGGCGCACTCTCTAACAACGACTCAAGTGGAAGCAACCATGATGAGTCCTCGAAAGAACATTTTCTTGTGGAAGTTTACATTTTTGCTTTTTGTCAATCTGTGCTGGTTTCTGTCATTTTGGGAGGAATCTTCAATTTTGTTCCTTACATATTCCTCTTTTGGGTATTTGATGAGCAACGATCGCGTTGCAATAAAAATAATGTTTTAAATGTCATTGTTGTAGTATATTTGTCACAATGTAAACAGATATCGCGTCATTTTATTTAATTATAATTTTTACTGGTTAGTTTCTAGGCCGTTTACTAAGTAGTTATTGATATGCATTACTCTCTATGTTCCAAAAATTTTATTTTATTCCAAAAATGCTGGTTTTATTTGCAACATGAATCAATGAATCCAATAATGAATAAATTAGTTAATTATATTCAGAAGCATTAATTAATTAACACAATAATGCCTTAAACAAATTTACAAATAATAGACATCAAAAACCAATTAAAAATACACTTAGTTATGTACAACTACTCTAAGTAATACCTAAATATAGGTACAACAATAGCTACTAAAATATACTATACTAAGTTATATTAACATACTAATATCTTTAGTAACATATTCTATATATATAGTAACATATATATATATGTTGGTATAGACCTTAGAAAAATATATACATAACATAAGGTAAAGAATACATTTACTAACATATATACATATCTATAGTGACATATATAACTATCACTAAACCTTCAAGGTTATTTATATACATATAAAGCTCAAACATTACTTTGTTTATACATGTACATATATATACACTATTTACGTATACGTATATGCAATATACATATCTTATTTACTTTATTTATATACATATATATTATACTTATATTATGCATATAAACTTACACTTTACACTTATATATATATGCACACAGGCACATACACAAACACACAACACTACTCACGACACTTAGCCACTTTTCACTCTCTCCTCTCTTATTCTTCTTTTCAATACTTAGTCAATTTAGGATCTCTCTCTCACTTACAGCAGCCGGTTCATTATTCATTAACCCAAAAATTGGGTTTTTGATGGGCGGGTCGATTCAGTTCGTGGGATACATAGCACCCAAGAGGGTGGGGCCAGACCACTACTAGGGACCAGCCCTAGCTCAATTAGGTACATTTTCGTTCAATTTCATTTAGGCCCACAATGGACCTGCTACGGTGCGTGGTCCCCGGCCCAACACTGTGCATAATATGCTCATGTATAGTTGGTAACATATCAGAGAGGAATGGGATGTTATGGGTATTGGTGCACCGAGAACTAACGACTGAAGCACTCGGTCACCAAATACCTTTTATACGACAACATTAGCACAGCAACCCACGATGTGGGACTTTACAGCGGCAATCAATTGAGCGCATCTCAGCACTTGATTCGTTCTGATTACGTGATTTTGGCCCTTGATTTGAGGGCCATAAATAATTATAAATAAATTATATATTTACAAATCCCTAAATAGGTCTATATAATTGTCAATTAATTTAGAAAAGTAAGTTATTTAATTATATATTAAAATTAGTTAAAGTTAGGAAATTATGCACGTTAAATTAGGGTTTAATTTGTTAATTAAAGTACAAATTGGTTAATTAATCATGAGATTGACTTTATACAAAGTTAATCTATATAATAAACTTTTTATTATACATTTTTAAAGTATTTTAGAGATTTTATTTTAATTTATTTATGTATTTTTTTGAAACTGAGAGGAAAGCTACCGTGTTATGATAGCGATCTGGGAGGGTATTTTATTAATCAGTAAAAAGAAAAATATGGAGAGCTACAAATTAGATCCCCATCTATGTATGAGGGACTAGCACTCATTTACAATTTGCTCACAGCATACTGGTCTCTCCTGAAACAATCTCTCATTCCTCGCCCTCCACACACACCATAAAGTCGCAGCCATGCATAGGTGTGGCCTCCCAGGTATCAAAAAGCTATGCCATAAGGACTCCCATGGAGGGAGCGGCTCTTGACAAGTTCTTCTCCAAATCGCATCCGTAATCAAACAAGAGGAGAACATGTGGCTCAGATTATCGGTGTGCATTCCACAAAGGTGACACTCATGTAGTGCTACACCCATCCTCTTGTACCTATGGTCCCCTGTAATCAAGCCCTCCCTTCTACACAGCCAAAGAAAAATTTGCACCTTAAGGGGAACCTTTAAGAGCCAAAGTTTTTTGTCGATGTGATCACTCCCCATACCACTACCAGTATTCATAATTCTTCCATAAGCATGTTGAGACATATAGATGCCATCCCATGCAAAACTGTCCTCCATGCTAGGTCTTGGTCTAAAGCATTGCATGTCTGAAATCAAGTTCAGTCTTTCCTTCCATAGCCAGGTTCCCTCCCTGACGGTTTCAGCTTCATTTAGTTGTTAGCAGCCATTTGATTCAGACCAATAGCTGCTCACCGTGCCTTCCTTGTCTACAGCAGCCGAGAACACCCACTGGTATGATTCCTTCATGGGGCCCAATGGGGACCACTTCTCCCACCATAAATTGAAGACCCTACCATCTCCTAACACAAGCTGCAGTAAATGCCAATTACTCTTAAGAGCCTGAATAATAGAATGCCAAAATAGGGACGGTTTGGAAGGATGTAATCTTCTTAATGCACTATTGGACCTGCCATAGCTATCTCTAATGAATTCAGTCCACAATTTCTCTTCCCCATTGAGAATTTTTATAGCCCATTTAATTAGTAAGGCCTCATTGAACTCTTTTAGTGCTTTAATCCCCAACCCACCTCCTTCCTTGCGGTGACATAGCTGCTCCCACTTCAGTGGCTACATAAATCTACCCTTGTGTTGCGCACCCTTCCAAAAGAACCTCTTTCACATCAAGTCCATGCACTTCCAAATAGACTTCGGGGCTTTGAACAAGGAAAAATAGAAGACCGGGATAGAGGTAATAACAGAGTTCAATAGGATGAGTCTTCCACCCTTAGACAAGAACCTATTGTTCCACCCTTCTAGCTTGATGGACATCTTATCAAAGAGTACATTCCAGTTGCTTTTCCTCAATTTTGAACAACTCAGGGGTAGCCCCAAGTATCGGATTGGCAAATTGGCACGTAAAGTTCCCAAAATAGCTGAGAATACATCTTGTTCTTGCTCGCTGAGACCAAAACAAACCAAAGTAAACTTCTCCCTATTCAATTTCAGACCTAAAATGTCCCCAAAGATCTTAACCATGTGCCCTAAAGCTTTGGCTTCAACCTCTGTCCCCTCAACAAAAAAGACCATGTCGTCTGCATACTAGAGTATAGGAGCCATGGCTTTCCTGTTGGATATTAAATATCCACTAATAACACCAACCTCAGAATGTTTGCAAGCGTATCTAGCTAGACCATCCACTACAAGATTGAACACCAAATGAGCTAGTAGGCATCCTTGTCTAACTCCGCATGCTGGATCCAAGCCCCGCATGGCTTGCCATTGATCAAAGGAGTGAAAGAAGTAGTTGTAATACAACGCTTCATCCATTGGATCCAGAGGGGAGGAAACCCTCTTCTTTTAAACAGCTCCCACAAATAAGGCCATGACACAGAGTCGTAAGCCTTTCGGAAGTCCACTTTCCACATAAAGGCTTTACACTTCCTCCTATGCCACCCACACACCATCTCCTGAGCCATAATAAACGATTCTTGCAAAGACCTATTTGGGAGGAAAGCTGATTGGACCAGGTGAATCAGGTCTTGCATGACTGACCTCAACCTATTCGTCAATATCTTGCTCACCACCAAATAAATGGAGTTCGAGAGAGCAATATGTCTGAAATCAGGGAACTTGTCTGCTCCTTGTATCTTTGGCTACAAGAAAAGAAAGGATCTATTAATCTTATCAAAACCAGAGTTGCCACTCTCAAATTCCTCGATAACATTCATCACTTCTTCACCAAGCAAGTTCCACATTTCCTTATAAAAAAAACCTTGAATGCCATCAGGTCCAGGAGAACCTTCATTGTTTAAATCGATTATGGCATCCACATCCTCCTTCTCAATGATGGCTGCCGTCAACCTGAAGGCCTACTCCTCTGAGACCCTAGGTGAATCACTCGCAGCCATTCTCCACAATCCTCTACCTACTGACCGTGAAGAATCCCTATAGTATTTGATGGCCTCCAATCTAATCTCTTGCATAGAAGATATTCTCTGACAGTCCTTGACTATGGAAGAAATTATATTCAACCTTCTATGAGAGTTGGCTGCAAGGTGGAAGAATTTGGTGTTGGAGTCACCCTCTTTAAGCCATACTTGCCTTGAACATTCCCTCCAATCCATCTCCTACTTTAAATCCTCTTCCGCCACCACCTCTTGCCACATCCTTCTAGTATCAAGCTCTTGATCAAATAAGGGACCTGTTGCTTCTTTTGTATCCAAGCCTTGGATTTCCATCAATGCCTCAAGACGCCTCTGCTATCTTAAAGTGGACACCACAGCCTCGTACTCCTTAAGCATTATGCGCATAGTAGTCAATTTGGATGCAAGTTTGATAGTGGCCGAACCTTCCACATGCTTGGCCCTCCACCACACCTCAAGAATCTCATGGAATCCTAGTTCTCTCAACCATGACCTTCTAAATTTGAAGCATGAACCTGTGTGCACTTGTTCCCCACTGTCCCAGACAAAGGGAGTGTGGTCTGAAAATGGGCGTTTCAGCCAGACACAAAAGACAGTTGAAACATGTCCAGAAGACAAGCATTTCCTAAAAATCTGTCAATCTTTTACATAAGGCACTTCCGTTTCTCCATGTGAACTCAGTTCCAGAGGACAGGTACTCACTCAAGCCAAGATTTTGAACCATCAATTGGAATCCAAGGGATACACTATCCACCACACCATTCGGCCTGTCCCTCCCTGTCAAAACATAATTAAAATCCCCACCACAAGCCATGCAGCCCCTTGTATGTACTCAGCTATTGCAGCCCAATCCTCCCACAATTCGTGTCTCATAGAGGCAACACATGGGCCATACACACCGGTCAAGTAATATTCACTTTCCCCTTGACATCTTTTGAACTTACAAGTCAACATATGTCTGGCTTTGTGCACTTCTAGCACTTATAAGCAAGCTTTTCTCCACCACAGAACAATGCCCCCTAATCTGCCTTGTGACTTGAGTGTCACACACTCAGTCGTACCCGCATTCTTTAAATCATACCAGGCCCTATCTTCCTCACTCTCGATGTGCATCTCCTAGATGATAGAGCAATCAATCTCCCATTCCCTCAGATATCTCGAGAGGGACGCCCTCCCGCTCTTTTCGCGTAGCCTACGCACGTTCTAGGAGAGGACTCTCATCGTCCTCCGTAGATACTCCCCTTATTAGAGCTCTGGACTTTGCCTACCTTCATAATAGCAACAATGTCATTTTCATCAAGCCTCACAGTAGTGGTCGATCGCCTATGCCTGAGCTTATATGGGGATCTGCCCATGCTAGCCTTGGCAGCTGACCCAGCTCCAAATTTCAGCCCTTCCATAGCTTATAGACTGGATTGGGGTTTCATGGAGTTGTTAGAAATCTCTTGCAGAACCCACTCATCAGATATAGCTATCCTTGACTCAACTACTACCATTTCCTCAGACACGACTTCTTCTCCCGACAACACATCCATCACTTCCTCCTTCCCCCCTGATGGTGGTGGTCCTTGCATTTTTTCAGCTCAGGCGCCTCATCAGGAGTCACACAGCCCATCTGTTGCAAGATAGCCTCATCTCTCACAACCTCCGCATAAGATGACTTGTCCTGATTGATCACCCCAACAGTATCGCCCATTGTATAACACAAGATCAGCAACCATGAGCTCCCTCCACATCAAAGGATAAGACTCTCAGGGATAGAACTTGCCTTGAAAACATCCACCAATACATTCAGAACCCAACCATCTCCCTCCATCAGACCAACCTCTACATCTTCAACCAGCATAGAATACCCTGCAATCATGGTCACCACCACCTCTTTCGACCTTAGATGTAGTGGTAGGCCCCTAATTCCCAGTCTCCCAAACCTAGATCCTACCCTCTGGGGTGGCCGCTCAGGCAAAGATCCATCGAAGGGAGAGACTAACCTCCAAATCACCATCAACCCCTCAAAAGCAACTGACCGAAATCACAGATGTTCTATGTCAATCATCCCCAAATCAAAAAGCACAAAACATGTAGGAGAGAGGGACGTAACCTCCCAACCATTTGTCGACAAGGATAGTGACCTTACCAATTGATGGACCTTATCTAGGAAGGATTACCAGTCATCACCTCTCCAACCAGAGCACCTCTCAATACAAGCTCGGCCATTCTAATATCTTCTGTCATAGCAATTTCAACATCCACCGTGTGTCCCGCATAGGTAGGTGGAGGTGGTGGTGGCAGTACCACAAAGTTTGTCGCTCTGGTGCGCACGGCAGCCCCTCCCCTCCCCTCTCCTGCCCTCTGTTAGCCATACATGAATCTCGTTTATGGCCATGTCCCCCGCATGCCAGACATACAAGGGGATAGCGACACACCACCGCCACATGTCCTTGTTGTCGACACCGAAAGCACACGATTTCCTTGTTGCCCCAAGGTCTGCCTTCGTTTGCACGACCCATGCTACCTCCCATCTCCCTGTGGCCACGTACCCTCTTCTTTCCTTTCATCGCCAAGCCCTAGATCTCCAAGTTGTCCAACCTTTAGCACCATGGTTTCTCCCTCCTGTCGCCCTCGAGTCACCCTCCATCTTCCCTCCTCCCTCTCTTCAATTTTTTCCCTAAAGTTAATCCCTCCAAAATTAATTTATTTATATTTAAATACACATTTAAGTTAGTTATATACATATTTAAGTTATAAATACTATAATACACTATAAATACAGTATAAATAAGTTGAAAATACTTAAATTAATATTATACGAGTATAGTTGATAAAGTACTCCTGTATTAACTTAAATTACTAATTTATTTTATTTTAAGTTAATAATTTACCTAATCAACTTAATAACTTAACTATCTACTATAATTACATAATTAAATTAATTTACGAGTAAGGTACAATATATAATACTTAGTTAAATACGTATGTATAGTATTAAATATGGTTATAGATATATGCCTAGGCTTTTATAATTACTTTGGTTTATATACATTTAAGTTAATACACATTAAGATATAATAATACAATAAAGTTATATATATAGTAAATCATTCTAAATATTTAATTTAATATATAGAACACATATATAAGTTATTTATATACATTATTTACATATTTTACAATATATACATTTAGCATAGTATTAAATTATATTTACAAGTATAAATATACCATACAAGGTATGTTTGGGTATTTTCTGATTTTTATAGTTTTTATAGATATAATGGAGGTAGGAGATGAGAGAGAAAAGGTGGGATGAGAGAAGAAATTTATTTTTGGTGTTTTTCAACTTGGTTTTTTGTATTAAGTTTTAAAGTATATTGAACCATCAACTGATATATTCTACTAAGCCGGGGGTTTAGATTACTTTGAAACTTGGAAAATACTTAGAAAAATACATGATCTTACTCAAGACAGGTTTATTTTATTTTTTTATGATTTTTTATGCATTTTATTTATTTACAAATTAACCCAATTTATGCCTTAATAATGTTTGAAGTGAAATCTATGGTTGTAAAATGGATTCTAAAGGCTAGAATGAAGATATAAAGTGTTAGAAATGCCCAGCAAACTACATACAACATACTTGAGCCATAAAATATGATTCTCATCTCAAATGTCATTAAATCTCAGTTTGAAAAGTTAGATCACATTACATGCTACTGACATGACTTTCAAACTGAATAAACAAGCAATTCAGATCAAATTTTAAGATTCATCAGTACAGGAATGCTTATCCCTAGATGTTCTAACTATGTACACACTTCAGCTTCTTTAAAATCCTCATGACGAGTCAAAATCCCAGCTAAAAGAGGTTGATATACTACTATCAGATTATAGTAGTTGATTTAGCTGCTACTTTATGCTTCTAGATTGAGCAACCTTGCTGCTACTGCCCATTCCCAACATCAAATAATACCTTCACTCAAAAATAGGGTTGAAACCCATTAAATGTGGCTACTGTGCAACCTTTAATGTTTTAAAATGAGAGATCAAAACCAACTCAACTTCAGAATCACTTATATGCATAAAAATCATTGTTGAATGTTTCTGAAAAACAAATTTCATCTCAAATCTGGGAGTTAAATCCATGAAAAACCATCTCCAAATCTTTTCTAAATCATTCTGAAATTCAAGGAAATCCAAATACAATTCCCAGAAATCTTTGAAATCCTAACATGACCTCCATCTTACACTATAGACAGTGTAAGATGAAAATCCTCATCAAGATCTCAAAACATGAAAACTCAACTCTCATTCATTGCAAAACATTTATGATAGATCTAAAACATATCTAAATTGGCATTAGAGCTCAGAAAACAAGATGGACCTAATCTAATCTTTTCCTCATGCCATAGACAGCATAAAGAGAAGAAATTAAATTAGACCGTGCAATCATTCAACAATCATTTTAGAACTTCTATCAAAGCATCTCAACTAACTCAAACTCTAATTGATGCATTTAAATCCTTTAAGCTCAACTCTAATTCTCTTCAAACTGAGTATGAAGATCATGGATAAAGTCTCAAATCAACAAGGCTGATCATCTTTGGCTCTAACTATCAATGAAGAACTAAAAATTCACATCAACATCAAATCAAAACCACATATGAGAAAAGCGATAATTCAGTTCATTCAAAATCAGAATAGAGACATTGTGATTTTGTAGAATGGATGAGATGACCTTTATATGAATTTGAGCGTGAATTTAAATCTAAAAGCTAGAAAGGTTCTAAATCAAAATTCAACTCTAATGGAGGGATAAAATATGATTTAAATCGTCGAAGGGAGAATGTGACAGTGATGCAAAGATGTGAGGGAGATGTATGAATATTGTGAATAAGGTGAGAACACCTCTCTGATTTGGATTGATTAGAGAGGGTAAGATTGCTCTAAACTAAATTACTTCTAATCTATGCTAACCCATCATCAAAATTTAGCACCTAAACTACATCTACTAATCTAAACTACACTAACAGAGCCTACAATTAATCTAGAAAGCATCAAAAACCTAATCTAACAAAAGAATGGGACTTGTGGGTCTCCACCTAGCGGATGGAGAGGAAGAACAGAGGGAGAGGAACTCCGACTAAGGTGAAAGCTTTCTAGGGAAGCTCTAGGTCGCCCTCAGGTGCTATGATGTCCTTAGCGGTGAGGAAGAGTCAGAGAAGGTGAGCTCCACTACAGCAACAATGGAGTAGGGGTTGATGAGGAGGAGAGACCAGAGGGAAGAAAGATCAACTCGACAAATGTAGGTGGGGAGCTGATGACTCACGCGAGCACTGAGCAAGTGCTTAAGTAGTTGTGCCAAAGGATCAGAGCACCGTTAGGTGTGATTAATCAAAATTAGGTCTAACGACAGGGATGAGAAGGATGATGTGCAGGAAGCTCTAGGACAAAATCCAACCACAGGATCAGATCTAGATGAAATTACGATCCTTCGTGTAAATGCATGTGAATGATGGATTGAGATGGACCGTAGGATGGATGATTCATGGAAACGACAACCATGATTGGCTGTTCTCATCCATGCTGGAGTGTGGACAGTATCAAGTGCTTTTGAAAATTGTGCACGTAAGCCCAATTGGGCGAAATAGTGGAAGAATTACATACAAGCCAATAAGTGGTTGAAAGAAGTGGCAGTGCGATCCTTAGGTCTTGCACATAGGTCCCTGGTGGCTTGCAGAAAAGTCCATGGAAAGTTTTGTATGCATAAAATGTAAGGAAATGGAGGACCTTATGTAATGTTAATAATGCAAGGTCCTAATGATGTCCAAATGTCATGAAGTTTTTATTGAAGCTTAATTGAACATTTAAGAACATGATTTCACTTTCAATTTGAACTTTGAACCTAAATATGTGTTTAAATTTGCAATTGGATCATCAACTTACATTTAGTAATAGAATCTCAATTTGTGACCTAATTGTGCATTTTTAACATCAATTTGTTCTTTTAGGCTATTTCTACTATTTTCCACACTTAACACATTTCTTGTGCTAATTATGTAGTGCTTAACCTAGTATCTAGCTTAACATGGGCATTTTAGCTATGATGAGTCACACCTCATCAGTATTGTAGGCTACTGAAATAGAAAATTTGAGGTAGGAAAATGTCAGACTCCAATAAGAAAAGGATGGGCTTGAAATTCAAAGTCAACAATTATTTGAAGAGTCCTCTTATGCCAAAGAATTAGCATCAACTACTATTGTCGAACTACAGAATGTGGCAGAAGAAAAAAAAATTACCAATGTCCAAGATGGAAGATAATAACCCTTCTACAAATGTAAATCATAAAGTTGCAAATATGTTCTTGCATTTTGTTCATTTTTTATAATTTTAAGTCTTGTGTTTTGTTTTATAGGAAGGTAACTCGTATAAATTTTTTAAATTAGTTGATAACTATCATCATCATGCCATTGATACTACGTATCAAATTCATATAGTGCAAGGTCTTGAAGGCAAGTTAATGATGATGACTTTAATGAAAAAGGAATTGCAAGAGCTACAATAGCAAGGAGAAAAACTTGAAGCTATGGAAGTTATGCTATGCAGCAGGATTGAAGTTATTAAGTGTTATGTTATAGGTTTGGACTTGTACTTCTCGTAGCAGGTATTATGTGAATAGTGTTCATTGTAAAGTAATATTGTATGAGTAAATGTTCAGTATTGCATCTCTTTCTTATGTAAGAAACTAGAACAAACTTGATCGATTTGATGTCGTATGGTGCTAACAACTTATAGATTGATCGTTGTGTTTGGTGGCCATTTTATTTTATAAATTTATAATGAAACTTGCAATGACTTGTAAGAAACAAGTAAGCCTGTAAACATGTAACTACCATGTAACTACCTTGTAACACAACATGTAATATGCAAAAAATGTGTAAATCTTTCAAGATCAGTAAACTTGTAAACCATCCCCAAACCACTCATTAACTTGTAACACACTATCTCCAAACAATATTTCAACTACTATTTTTTTTTTTTTGAAAAGTGGGAGTCAATATTATTCATCCCCCACTCCCTGGAGACAACAAAAAGGAGGCAAGGGGACTAGACCAAAACCTGCCTAGTACAAAGAAAGAAGACCACGACTTGTGGCCTAGTATAGAAAAACCAGCAAACAGAAAAGGGAAAGTAGAATGAAGCAAGCGAAACCCCGATTGATGACATAAGGGAAATGGATTTTGTCCAGCCTGATGATACCTTTGGATCTGGGGTCAAGGTGATCCAAATTGATGAACCTCCAAGGCCCTTTCACCAAAGTGGCTAGCAGATTAGCAAGGCTGTACACGTAGGGGTCAATGAATTGCAGCGACATGTGGTGGTTCATGAGGAAAAAAGCATGGTTGTAATGCCAATGATCCCTCCAAGGATCTTTCAGCTTGCCTTTCCACCAAAAGTAAATCATGGAAGAATCAACCTCAAGATAACAGGGGTGCTTCTGTGGGGCTAAAAATTAAGTGTTGGATGGAGCTAAGAATAGCTAAATCGATGTTGAGAGCAGGAATATTAGCAGTGGTTGCTTTAGAGAAGTTTACCATAGAGTCACAAGCAACCCAAGTTATAAAGGAGTATGAATTGGATCGGAAGGCAGAGAAGTTGACATTAAACCCCAGGGAGGGACGAACCCAAGAGAGGGAAAAATGAGTGGGACAGAAGAAATGGAACCAAGAGACCATGTTGAACCTCCTCCAATTATGCTTAATAAATTGAGGGATCTCCTTAAGGACAAAACCCTCATTTCTACTTTTATTCTTGGCCCACAAAATGTGGAATCAAATAATAAGATGACTCCCTTGATGCCTTTGGAGCCATATTGAGGGCAATCCCTATAACGTCCTAAAATCTAGGTCCCGAATCATTTCAAAGTGGTTCGGCTCAATTCAAACCCAAAAACCCAGTTAGGGTTTGGTGTTGGTGTCATAACCCCTTAAATTGCCAAAAATGCATATTTTGAGTCAACCCTTGGTCAAAATTTATCAAAAGGGTGCCATATTGGTATCACTAGATTCCTCTCATCGTAATCTTTCCAACGACGCTTGCTTCATGCGATTTCGAGTTGTATAGCTCAAGTTATAGCCAAAAGAAGTCTCTAGGGACCTAAATGTAAGGTGAACCCAACCCTAAGGGAAATTTGGGTATTTCACCCAACTAAACCTATTCTAAACTACCCCTAAAACCTATTTAAGGACCCCTTGGGTCCTTTGGGTTGTCATTCATCCTCAACTCCCTCTAATCAAGAGAGAAAGGGAGAAGAAAAACCTTAGTTTTCATTCTTCAAAAATAAAAAATTATTTTGTAGGGACCCGATTGTGATTTCGCAAAACCTGGGGTTCCCACAGCAAAAGTCATGATGGCGGTGGCTCCACGCAGCGAGCACACGATGCGTGGCAGCGGCATGTGAGCGGGCGATGCGTCGCGAGGGAGAGCACGCAGTTTGGCGTGGGCATGCGCATGCATTTGCAAGCGAGGGCGCACAGGATCACGACACGTGGCGATCGAGCAGTTGCAGGAGGGCACGCATTGCAATCCGCAGAGGCCTGCTTAAGCAAATCAAAGAATGATGCATGGCGTGTGCTATTGGGTGTGTGTTGGCGCATCGATCAAGGCGTGTGTAGGTGTTCGGACCTGACTCTAGACCCCATCGCACTGTTTCGTCTTGTTCGAGGCCTTCCTAACCTCGGATTTTTACAAATAAGGTATTGTTGGAATCGTATCGATGCATACTATGCGTTATTTTCATTTTTGAGTATGTTCTACTTATTGAAAAATTATAAATGTAATTAGGTGTCTTTGACTCCATCATGGGTCCAATTGAACTAGGCTCTCTTCCCAGTGCATGCACGAACCCTGAGGTGGGAGTGGGGACTATTCCCAGGCCTAGTGTGCATAGCTAGGAGTCACCGTGACCCTCTGATGGAATTAGGTAGAGTAGTCTACCCTTATTTCAATTTAGCCAATTTTTTTGAGTACTTGTGGACCCGTCATGAACAATCTTTTCCGTATACCGCCTCAGTCGACGTGTATTCTCCTTTTGTTGAGTTTGGAACCCCTCCAGTATTTTCTCTGATTTATGGGAACTTAAATGAAAAATAATAGTTTTTATGTAAATAATGTAGATTAATGTATCCTTATTATCGTTTGTATGAAACGAACCCTATTTTTCGTAAAACGAGTTTTGTTATTTCTAGTAACTTTTAAGTAACATGGGGCCACTGTCACAAGATTGAAGCTACTTGTAAAAGGATAAGTTAAAGATATTGTGAATAACTATAAAGCTTGGAATTGGTAATATGAAATTACTAAGGATTTTCTAAATTAGCAAAATATAAGATACAGTTATCTAGAAATTGATTGTATAATACGACGAATATGTCAGAAAGAATAAAAGGTTTAGATAACTGGTTTCAGGCCCACTACTTGCTGAGATTTTGACCATAGTTGTAGGTCTTTTTAGACTAGGTTCAAGGGCTGGTTTAGGGAGTTGCTCGCCTCCCTGCAACTCTTTGGTTAGGCCTAACGACCAAATGGGACAATGAATTTGCAGGGCACGAGATTTGGAGCAGTTCTTTTGGCTGATGGGTGGGACATTGTCTGTCTGTAGTTCAGCGTACACAGTGCTTATACGTGTTCATGCTACACAACGTAGCCGCCACCCCTTTACATGATGACCCCAAGGTGACGGAGCGTGGCGACTCGATGGATATAAGCAGCCCTCCTGGCCAGGAGGGTGGCTTATATCGGTCTTGCACCACAAGAAGTTACACGAAATTGTCTCATGCCTGAGACATTGATTAACAATTTGAGAACAATAAGAATATGGGCAATTTGCATAAAAAGGACTAAATATAAGGTAAATTGTAAATAGACAAACTACCAAGATAGTGTCTTTATACTATACTCTGTACTACTCTACTCAGCTTTCACTGATGCTGTCTTGGGTTCTGTACTCAGGTGTTGCTGACTAGTCGGGTGTCGTGGCTGCAATTGGTCAGACCTCCACGGAACTACATCCTATCTGAATAGACGGTCCATACCGAGCCGGTGGCACATAGTTGTAGTTTCTTTCGTACTAGTAGAACTTTATCTCCAGTTTTCTTGGTAATTTTACAAGATTCTCATTTATTTCTACTCTAGGAGAACTTTGCTTTTATTGTCAACACTTTTTTGTTCCTTTCATTTAATGCTTTATGAATGCATGTTGGTTATTGATGTTTTATGACTCTATGTTGGGTAACTGCGATATTGTGAGTTCTCATGCTAGCTGTTAGCATAAGACAACTCGGGTCTCGTCGGTTGGTGGGACTCGAGTCATCACAATCCCCTTTAAGAATATCAAGGAAAAGGTTAGGGGAATAGGATGAAGATGTGCAAGATGGAAAACCCAAGAAGAGATGCGTTAGGAAATATCACTGGAGTAAAAGAGATGGAACAAGGTTTCAACTTTGGGATCATTGGGGCAATAGTGACACTTAGAAGCCAAGGGAATACCCCAAAGTTGGATTTGATCATCTGTAGGAAGCCTATTGTGAATAACTCTCCATGCAAGAAGGGTCATATGCAGGGGGAGTTTGAGGTTCCACAAGGTTTTGTAGGTCGGATGATGAGTGGAGTTCGTGAAGTTGAGGAGATAGGCAGAGGAGATTGAGAAGTTGTCATGGGAGGAAGGAGACCAAATAGGTTTACAAAATGTGATTGGGGATATGGTGAAGATACTGGGCCTGAGAGGGGTTCGAGATAACATCCTTGACCGAAACAAGCTCAGGAGAGACTTCCAGGGGAAGGAAATCTTTGAGAGGTGAGTCCCCAATCCAAAGATCCATCCCAAAGTTGATCATACCCCTCCTTCACATTCCAATGAAGGAAAGGAAGCATGTCCCTATAGGCCTTCGCCAGAGGCTTGAGCCTGGGGGGGGAGGTGAGGAGAGGAGATGGAGAGATGACCATAAAGATTTGTCTTCAAGGTAGCATAAGGGGAGTCGCCAAAGAGAATGTCCCAAACATGTTTCATTCTAAAGGCATGGATGACCAGGGAAATATTACAGACCCAAAGACCTCTGCAATGAGTATGGTGGCAAATTCGGTTCCAAGAGATCCAGTGATGATGCTTGGAAGAATCAGAAGAGCCTAAAAGGAAATTAGCAAGTGTAGAATCCACTCTCCTGATGACTATTTTGGGACCTTAGTAGCTACCAGGATGTGAATGGGGATAGAAGTGAGAACATGTTTGATGAGGAGAAGTCTAGCTGTGTTCGAAAGGAGATTAGCTTTCCAACAAGAAAGCTTAGAGAGGACTTTATTAATGAGAGGCTGGAAATATGAGATTTTGGCACGGCCAGTGAAGGTTTCGTCCCTACCAGGAGGGGTGACGTAATAAATTGCGGAAATAAAATATAAAGCAATATCACAAGAAATTAAGCAATCACACAATGTACACAGGTATTTTTAGGTGGAAACCCAAACCGGGTGAAAACCACCACCTAACCCTCTCGAGTTAGGATTTTCCGATCAACCTAGTTGATCAAATCCACTAACCGAATCACTTTGAACGAGGGTGATTCAACCTCACTACAACCACGCTACAAGTACGAGGGTAGCGTTCCTCAGCCCCTTCTCTCCACGAGAAGGATTTTGTCCCACGAAGGAGACGGGAATTCGCAAAGCGAATACCCAACCAAAATACAAAGATAAAATAAAACAACAGTCCTATAGAGCCAACAAAATTAAACCTAGCTTCTATAGGAAATAGGAAACTCCCCTTTGCAAGGAGTGCGTCGGCGATGACGCGGTGCGTGTGCCACGCGATGACGCTACGTCGCTCTCGTTATCAACGCCGGGAGAGCGGGTGCGCAACGGTTGAATGCTCTCAAGAAAATGGAGCTTGAGCTTGGAGAGCAAGAGAGTCTTTTCTTTGGACACAAAAGGATTGAAAGTGTATTGCAAGGTGTGTGTCTTAGTGTGTATATGTCTCTCTAGGTGTATGTCTTGTATTATTGTGTTACAAAGGTTCCCCTCTATTTATAGAGGCCTTAGGAAGGCTTTGGAAGGCTTGGAAAAGCTTCCATAGCCGTTGGGTGCAAAGCCCAAGAGAATCAGGCCGAAATCAGGACAATGATTGCATTTGACAGGGTTATCAGACGTCTAACTCTGGCATCAGACGTCTGGAAGGCCACCTTAAGACGTCTGATTTCAAGGTCAGACGTCTGATTCTGTGCGGGTTTCTCCCTGACTTGAATCAGATCTAAACAGGATTTTTGCGCAAGTCCATCAGACAACATACAAGACGTCTGGTACTATGTCTGGACGTCTGGAAACCTACTTTTACTGTGGGAATTGATTTCCAAACGTTGCAACGGCTAGAAAATCTCTGAGAAGAGATTTTGGGTCAGCCGAGGCAAAACGGTCAATTATCAGACGTCTGGAAAGGCCTAAGGACGTCTGATAAGGCTCTAACGATCATAATCTTGAGTGTTTTCTAAGCCAGCCAATGGTCCACTGATTGGACGTCTGGCAAAGTCATCAGACGTCTCCTAAGACGTCTGGTCTAAGGTCTGGACGTCTGATTTCATCAGACAGAACTAACTATGTCCAGCCTAACAGTTATCAGACGTCTGAAACAACAGTCAGACGTCTTAAAATTCTTTATCAGACGTCTGATTTGTGAATTAGACGTCTGGAAAGTCTGTTTTAACCCTATATTGGTTTTCTAAGTGTTCTACAGAAAACCTAAGTATCCTAGGGTTGTGCTGGTGTTCCTAGGACTACTGTTAGGGTACTTTGAGGCTCTTTAACATGAAATATCTAAGGAAATAAAGAGCAACAAAAGAAATGAAAAATACAACAAGTACAGAAGAAAGAATCTATCCTATTCTTCTTTTCCTTCCATCTTCAATCTGTCGCTCCACGCGAACCTCCTCTGTTTTCCGTCAAGCTCCTCCAATCCGTCCTGGATGCGAGCTCGATTCCGTCTAAACACGTCTTCATTTGCAATTGACCTGAAATCTAGGACTCAAATTGCAAATGTTAAATAACACGTGTTTTGTTATCATCAAAACAAATGATCGTGGTGCTCTAGCACCAACATATTTTGGGACCTTAATAGCTACCAGGATGTGAATGGGGATAGAAGTGAGAACATGTTTGATGAGGAGAAGTCTAGCTGTGTTCGAAAGGAGATTAGCTTTCCAACCAGAAAGCTTAGAGAGGACTTTATTAATGAGAGGCTGGAAATATGAGATTTTGGCACGGCCAGTGAAGATAGGGCATTCGAGGTAGGTCAAGGGGAAAGAGCCCAACTAGAAACCAGTAATATCAAGAATACGAGGTAGGCCGAGAGGGAAGTGCTTTCCCACGAAGCAAAAGCACTTAGACAAGTTTATTCTTTAGCCAAATTGAGATTCAAAATTCCAAATGAAGACTTTGAGGTTAGAGTTGGATCTAAGGGTCCCATTCAGAAAAAGAATGATGTCATCCGCATAAAGCAGGGCAAGAGGAGAAGGGACTACTCTCTTGATGGAGAACGGGGAGATCTGGCCGTGGAAAGCTAACTCTTTGATGCCTCGGATACAAGGTTCCATGAAGATGGCAAAGAGGAAGGGAGATAGTAAATCACCTTGTCTCAACCTTCGACAAACTTTGAAAAATGGGGCAAAGCAGCCATCAACCAAGATGGAAGAGCCATCGTGCCGAACAAAACATTTGATGAGGTTGATGGCATAATCGGAGAAGCCAAATTTACTAAGGATACGAAAAAGAGCTTCCCATTCCACACGATCAAAAGTTTTCCTCAAGTCTAACTAAAAAAGGCATGAACATATCTCAACCATGCATGAACGTATCTCAAAAGGCATATGTGGCAATCAAGAAAAAAAACATATGTGGCTGTCCAAAAAAACAAGCAGCTCCATCCTTAAAACATAATTGTCCACAACAAATTATAGTCCACATCCAAGACAATATTTCACAAATCCTACAACGTAACAATCTATTGGTACACAACTCTCATGAGACAAGATCCATACAAGTTTCTATAATAACTTGAGATAAGTTCTACACATCTACTAAAATGAGAAGTCTCCAATAATGTCAAACTTAATCTTGTATTCCATTCTCTGCACGAAATAATTCACATTCTTTAGTAATTACTTTGAAAGGCTTAGCATGTACATATTAAGGCCACAATTAATATGCAAATTTACGTGCTGTAAACATTTTGTTACACCTCTCTCTTCATGTTAGCAAGGGATTGTTACACCTCTGTCTCTTCATGTTAGCAAGAGATTACTTGAAATTCAAAAAGAAAAAAACACACATAAGTCAAGATGTACATATATGTTGGAAGGAAAAATTTTATGAAGGTTAAATTACCTCTTGGAACATGTGGTTCGGTAGTGCCTAAAGATGGCAGACCCTTTTCCTAACTTCATGTTTTGATGAACATGATTCAATAGTTAACTACATATGCTCAGATTTTCTGGAGCACCCCTTCGCCTTAACACATTTAGCTGGATTTGAATATTCTAAAACCTCACTTGTGACAATAATACGAATGAAGTAAAGAAAAAAAGAATGAAAAGCAAGTGGCTTTCTACTTGCAAAGAGAACTCCTTGAGGTGTTTATCTCTTGTTAATCAACCAAGAGTTGCAAAGCTTTCAGATTGCACAGTGGGACGGAAGTTGTCACACAGCGAGACACAATGTTGATGGTAGGTAATAAAAAGAAGAATTTCCCTTCTAGAAAATGTCACCTTCAATTGCAACTATTTCTGAAGAATACAATTATGTGTGGACATAATCTTACCAAACTACAAGAGGACTTGCTCAATGTTTCATAAAAGTAAACAAACAAAAAGTCACCAATTTTATATAGAATGAAAAGTGCATTAAGTATACCTCATGTTCAAATATCTTTTCATTCAACTAGTAGCCAGCCTAGACACGACCTAAAGAAACAAAAGCATCTCATAATGCATGTATCAAATGGAGACATTTGAGTACTTGATGCAAAGGCTTATCTTAAGTGAAACTGAAATTTGTCTTTACATGCGCTTATATTTAATGTAAAAATTGTAGCCCAAGGATATTACCAGTAGCAAATCTTTCAAAGCTTTTTATTTACTAATAATATTCTTTTCCACACACTTCTTTTGTCTAAACAACTAGAACAACATTTGTGCATCTTCATTTAGTTACCTGAGACATCTCAATGGGTTCAAATGACGTTGTCGATGGTGGGTCACACAGCAGGCAATGAGGTTGATGGTAGGAGGGAAGTGGTCAAACTAGGTGGTGCCTGACAAGAGGAGGAATACTAGGTGATTGCATAGCAATCATAGGGCCTAATTTGACTAAACTAAGTTAAAAACCTAGCACATATTATGTAAATATCGGATCCATTACATGCATTGCATGCTTAATTGCATTTGTATATTCTTAACCATAATTCTACCATTTTATCGTCCATTGAGTAACAGTGCCAATTTATCCATGTAGGACCATATTCTAGGATCAAAATCGAAAATAAATAATGCAAAGAAGATGCCTCTGCAGTCTAAAGACAAGGAAGGAAGCCAACAAGAAAGTGGGGGACAAGCGCATGCAAATTCAAACAAGCCCTAATTCAGCTAGGACAACCATGTGCAGATTCATCCAAACCCTATGCATGTCCAATTAACGTACCTACCTACACCATGCACATACCCATACACCTTACACAAACATGTGCACACACATAAATTGCTATTTCATGTGTACACATCACTATTTATACACACACACATACATCAATATTATTGGTGCACATTTACACTACCACATATATTTTTCCTATTTTTATTTACACCTATGTGGACCTAATAGTAACCTACTATATGATATTATTTACTATTTTCTCTAGGTCCACTCTTCCACACAACAAGGCCCACTACCCTTCCTAATTACCCCTACATAACCTAATCCCTACTCATCTCCACGCCAACACTAAGCCACCACTAAACCCACCTAAGCCAACCCACTAAGCTAAACCCATATCCCATGCCAACCCCTCTCCCTTATCCACTATTTGACCACTCTTGACTTGCACCCTCACCTTAAGTTGTACATTACACCTAGAACCTTCCACCCTTAGGATGTACTCTAAAGTAGAGCCCTCAACCTATACCTTAGGACCACCATAACTAGTGCCAACACCTATAAAAGACCCTCCCCAAGGGCACCAACTGATTAGGTAGATTTCGTACGCAAAAAGGTTGAGTTTGAAAACCCGTCCTTGTAGTTGCATAAAAATCCACTATCAAATACAATTTATAACCAAGACTCTGGTGAGTCCCGGGTTGAACATGGGGAGGCAAACGTTTGATTAAAAATCGCGTTGGAATTATTGTCACAAAAGTAGATTAGCTGGTTGAAATTAATCTACGATAGCTATTCTATTTAAAGAATAAATAGTAGAAGAGAGAGATAAAATAATACAAATAAAGAGAAAATAGGGAGAGAATAAACAAATGTTTTATAACGATAAAATCTTGTCCATTACATCTACTTGCTACACTAGAAAGCTAGAAATCTACACTAGAAAGTGATAAAAAGAGGGATGAGAAAATCTTCCTCAACAACTACTTGGAGGATGAGCTACTTTGATAGAGCACCCGAACGATGGGGATGAGATGCTGGATGAGGGAGGATGAAGTTGGAGGACGGAGGATGGAATAAGGCGATACTGCAGCGAGATCCACTTCCCGAATGGTGGTGAGAGGACAACCATGGGTGCTCCACGAACGGGGATGAAAAGATGGAAAAATTATGTTTAAGACTCTAGTGGAGTAACTCGGGTGTGGGACTAGCTCGTAGAGCTTTAGAGGAGGTGAGAGAAGAGAAGGGATGAAGAAGTGGAGGATGTAGGGCTTTTATATAGGAGAGATTTGAGGGCAAAAAGGTCCTTGTACATGCTTAATCATGAATACAGGGCCTTTAGTGACGGATATACACATCACTAATGCCCCACATCACTGAAGGCATGTGCTCAATCTCCACTATGCGATGGAGATTGGAGCGCTCTCCCAGAGCCACATCGACGACTACTCAACTTCAAGCGTTATGCACCTTCACACCAAGTGATGGCTGATCAGGGTTGCTCGATGGAGATCGGATAGCCATCATCTCATGCTGATCACACGCTTAAGTCGTGTACCCCATGTTGACTAGCACGTCATCATGTGCATGTTGGTAGTTTCCCATCCAGCAAGCCACATAGCAACCTCTGCAATTGCTCGATCACGATCGAGCAGTCAAATTTTCGTTGTGCCCGCCCGAACTACGGATTGGAGGTGAGCAGAATCGAACCCGCATGTGGAAATTAACCTAAAATTTGTAGAAACTAATCTAAATGCATAATGATGCATGTTATTCAATATTTATAATGCATGATGCTTCAATAAACTTAGGAACATGCATAAATAGTCATTTTAGGCCAATTAGATGTGTGCACATCACTGACCCTCCCCCCCCCCCATTCTCTCTACACACCACCATCCCCTCCACCTTTACTCCCATGAGATTCCACCTTGAGAGCTCCTTCTCCAAGACCAATGGCTTCTCATGTGCCTACTTGGTCATCGTGCTCTAGGTGAAAAGGAGGTAGGCTTCAAGCCAAGGATCCTCCTCACCTCCCAATAGGTGCGGTGCCCGCATTGGAGAGGCCACCTACTTCTCTACCCCATTCTCTTTTTGATTTGTTTAGTGGGTTATTTATTTTCATTACTTGCTTTTTGAATAACTTGCTATTTACTTGCTTAGTAGAATAGATTTCTCTCTTCATGCACTTTTATATTTGCTTTTTATATTGCTTTCTAGTTGCTAAACATTATCACATACACTCTTACACACCCACATATTTACACGACCATCACCTTCACCATCACCACCGCATACACACTTCTCTCATTCACATCACTCCATTAGAACATGCCCATCTTCCTTACACTCTCCACTCACACATGCCAACTCTCACTTACTTGAGCCAACACTCACCTACTCACCATCCCTAATCCTACACCACCATTAGAAACCCTAGGTCCATGGCTATCCCATCTCCCTACCATAGAGCTCACCAAATAGATTCCATTGAAAACACAATTCTAGAGCAAACACTAGTCACCCCTAAGAATAGGATATTCATCTCCATTTCCTTAACCTTCACTATAGTCCACTATAAGCAAAACTGCTTTTGGCGACGATTAAAAACCATCGCCAAAAGTAACAAAATCGTCTCAAGTTAGCGTCACAGAAGGTTGCGAAGGAATAGTCTTTCGCGACAGTTATTAATACTAATCATCTTTAATAGTAATAACCCTATCTGTCATGATTAGCTTTCTTTTACAATGACTTATAACCATCATTAAACCACTTTTGCGACGATTATTAAAAATCATCACAAATTCATTAAACAAATAATCGTCGCTACATGTAATTTTGCCACAGTTGTATAAACCTCAAGAAAAATAGGTTGTGAGGAGGGGTGAGTCGTTTTGCTGACTTTTGCGACGATTTTACAACTGTCACAAAAGGTACATTAGGGACGGTTATTCGAATAACCATCGCCAAATATATATATATATACTTTTTAATTAATTAGATTTTACCAATGATAATTAAAGTTAACATTTAAATTATCCTACATAACATCCAATAACACATGCATAACATTGAATAAAACAAATGTAATAGGAAATAAACATTACATTACTACAAATTAACTTAGAGAATGTTTACAAAAGAGTAACATTACATAAATAAAAATAAGAAATATAAAGAAAAGATGTGAGCTAAACTCCCGCACCAATACCATGACCAACACCTCCTACGCCAAAATCGTCGTCAGGCCTATGACATGTAAGATAATGGAAGTTGCTGTGATCAGTTCCACCTCCACCTCAAAGTATGGCCATCATCTCTGCCCACTGTGCCTACTGCTGTGCCATATGCTCCTTGAAATCTAGTCTCTGCTAGCGGATCTCCTCTCTAGTAGCTCGCAGCTCTCTGATCACGTCATTCAGTTGGGTCTGAGTCTGTTGTACCTACAACCTCAACTGCTCTAGAGGCATAACTATCTGGAAATCCTCCTCAGGTGTCATAAGAGGCTGCTAGGTCGTAGAGTTCTCGTCTGTAGGTGGGGGTGGGTGGACCAAGTTGTACATTTCTCCCTAATTACCTTTTAATCTGAGTAATATGTTCGACTAAAATGAACTGATTACTTAAAAAAATGTAAATAGGCGGAGGTGGGTAATAACATGTTGGCCTTGTTCTTCTTCGCCTGATCATATAGAAATTACATATATATTTTTATTAGTAAATAAATTAATAATAATTAAATTTTAACACATAACATGTTTTTTAACTACCTTCGTCTTAGGCTTCCTCCAATGCTGACAACAATTCTTCCATACCTCTGGCAGTGTGGAAGGACGTACATTCCTCAAGGCCTCCTCATATTTCATATTCGCAAAATACTAAATAATAAAAAAATAAATTATATAATTAAAATGTATATATCAAAGAAATTTAAAAAAAAATTTCTTACCATTCTTTTCATATGAAGTCTCCAGTCTCGATGACGCCTCGACACATGGTTGAGGATATACTTGGAGGTCTCTCGATCATCCCCCCAAAAGAAAATCACCTATAAATTAAACATTTATATACATCAAATCACATTAAAAGAAACATATATAAACCTCAATATATATTAATTACCACTAAGTGACGAATGATCTCCCTCTTGAGTGCCTTTGGGACAATCCACCAATCAAAACAACAAAGGGGGATGATGCTTTTCACAACCTTAGAGAGCTTGCTGCTAAATGGAGGGTAGTTGGGATCTTCCCCACTAGGGGTGATCTTCACCTTCACCCTCATGCCTTCTGGTATAGCCTCCAAGTTGCTATTTCTCGTCGAAACTCTTCCTTTCTTTTTCACTGAAATTAATAACAATAATAGTATTATGAATGAAGAGTAAATATGAAATTTAAAAACTTTTAAAATATAGAAAATAACAATTTACACTTGCCAGTAGTACTGGGCCCTACCTAATCAGGGTCTATGTTGGCCTCAGGGTGGCCAACCTCAGCATCCCTCTCATTCTTCCCCTCATCCCCATCCTTGTCCTTGTCGTCATAGGAGTCATGTACGTCGTCCCCGTCCCCCTCGTCCTGGTTATGGTCATGACTGTCAACCTCATCCTCAGGCTCGGGTAATGACACAAACTCAAGGATTACTGGATTCTTCCCCTTCCCTATAAAAGGGGACCATGCAAGTGCACCAGGACAGATATATGTGTGTGTACGAGGGGGATTGAAATTGGGAGTGGCCACTAAATATGTATCAGTGGTAAGAGTGTAGGGGTCTTGGGGGGAGTAGGCTGGGTAGGGAAGGTCTGGGTGCAGGGAGGTTGTGTATGGGGAGGCTATGTGGTAGGTGGCTCCATGGAAGGAGGCTATGTGGTACGAGCATCCTGGGTAT
Organism: Thalassia testudinum; assembly: GCA_037157565.1. Lineage (NCBI taxonomy): Eukaryota > Viridiplantae > Streptophyta > Magnoliopsida > Alismatales > Hydrocharitaceae > Thalassia > Thalassia testudinum. Next base: position 50,609,780 of record JAZHRO010000067.1, read on the forward strand.
TGGGGGTGGTGTCAGGACTTCTTCGACGAGAACCCCACTTCTTTAGTTTCACCATCTGAACAACATAAAGAAACAATTAGTGACAAAAAATATATATATATAATTCATATGAAAAACATGCATATAACTGAAAGCAATCATTAATGTTACCCTAAAACAATACTAGCTGGGTAGTAGGAAAAAATTAACAGAACTATGTCAACAACCTATAATGAGAGTAAACCAATTATTATATCAGTATAAGAATGATTTATGAGGAAATTTATATTATAAAAAAGAGGTTAGTAAATTATACCTTATATATCAATGTTTATTGCACTTGGATCTAAATCTGGTTGTTGAAGTTCTTGACATGCTTCAGGTTCTAATTCAGGTTCCCCTTCCTTTTGAGAATCGTAATAATTACATGGCATTGTTCTAACAAGAATTATCCATCCAGTTTTGCTATTATCAGTGACGTAAAAGACTGAGTGACTTAATAGGATAAAGTGAACGGTTCAGTGTTTTGAAGAATTAGATGGTTATTATTCAAACTTATATACTTCTGCTTTTTATCAACCTTAAACCCGATGCCTTCCTTGAAAACATCAAATCATTCACAATTGAAGAGGACAAGTCTACGATCATATCTAAAGCTAATCTCAAGAATTTCCTCAATCTGTCCATAATAACCATCAAACCCACCGGCTAATTCGCAAGGAACAACAACGCCAGCTTGTTGTGTATCCTTTACATCATCAACAGATTTGATTCTATATCTGAAGCCATTTATGATGTACCTAGAATGGTAATGTCCATAACTCAATGGATTATCGGATATTACATCAAAATCTTCCACCCACCATGGGTCATTATTTTCTTTCATTTTAGTAACACGCTGCTTAAACCACTCAGGAAAGAGTACATCACGTGCATTTGGATGTAACAATTGTTTTAAATTCATCGTAGAAATGATCGACTTCAAGAATTTGCTTTAATAAATATGTTAAATGCGTGAAATCGGGTTTTAAGAAGATGCATTATAGTATAGGTTGAAATCACACGAAAAAAAATACAATTTATACTCGAATTTTGAAGTTTGAGGTCGAACGTAGGGAGCAAGTATAGAAATTAATCTCATGATCACAATTTAAGCACAAGATAGCAATATATAAGGAAAACTCCAAGTAATAATGATATATATATGAGAGAAAATGTCAATAGTGAAAAAAGATTTGGGTAAAATGGTGATTTGAATCACTAATTACCCTTATACAATCAAACTCAAATAAATGAATAGTATCAATCAAGTTTATATCCGAGCAAGCTTAAGTGCACTGTGTCAGAGGTAATCAAATGATGGCTCGTAATATCAAACGGCTTAAACAACCCTCAGCTACAATGCAAAGGCACTGTTCTCTTCTTCTTCTTTGGCTTCTCCTCCTTCTCTTCTTTCCTTCTTTCTCAACCCTTTCTCTTCTTCACTTCACGCACAAGGGCTTCGCCCCCTTCCTCACGACTAAGTGTTGAGTCTCCTTTCTTCAGAGCAAGACCCCCCCTCCACCTCTATTTCTCTTCTTTCCTTTCAGAAACCCACTTAACTGGATGTCTAATCAGGTAAACAGGCGGGTAACCAGATCTGGCTAGACCAGCGTGGCGTGACCACAGGTGAGGCGTAGGTTAGGCATGCGTGGGGACCTGACCCTCAGTGACTTGGGTGATAAGCCCTCTTCATAAATTCTTCTTATGCACTGTGGAGAGCTCCTATGTCCTCGATGTGGAACTATCTTGGTTGTAGTTCTTCACGTGCTAGCAGCAACTAAGGGCTAGTCCAATTGAGGGTGAGGGAGCAGTCAACACTCCTAATTGAGAGCCTGGATCTGTACCTGGGTGAATTCTTCATCACCTGAAGGTCTTTCCTGGAGCAGTTGAGGAAAGAACACGGCTCCAAGGTATCTTGAAGCTGCTCGTTAATGGTGGCAACCAACTTTGTACCTGAAATGGAAAACATAGCCTTGCGGCCTCATTAAATAAGCTCAGGAGATGCGTATAGATGCGACGAAGGCAATGGTGGCAGTGGCGTGCCATGGAAGTGCTCGGAGATGGTTGGCGGACGTGAAAAATGAAGGTAGAAAAGGGGTTGTTCAGTAGGGCGACTATGAGATCAAAGCCCCAAATTTCTTTGGGGCATTTGATCAGTGGAGGGAGACGATGCTCGCTAACTTGGTGGCGGATGGAGAGATGGTCTGTGGCGGCGAGAATGCTTCATTGGAGGTACGCCGGCGAGGTGGAAGACGGAGGCATGGATGGCGCGAGAGGGGTCGATTCGAAGCAGAGGTGATACGGTGGTGATGAGCAGATGATAGGGAGTCGTTGAGACTAAGTAGTGGATGAAGGGGGACAGAGGAGGCACCGGGTCTGGTATGGCCGACGCCGAAGACGAAAGATGTTCCAGAGGTGGATAACAGCGACGACAGAGGGTTAGTAGGCACCTCATCGGTATTCCGAGGTGCAGAAAGATAAGAGGAAGGAGAACCGACAGCTAATTGTACGCGGCAGCCGGCAAAGAGGTCGAAGGTGGAGAGTCATCGTAGCAAGGTGGAGCAAGTTAAATGTCATGGGCGATCTTTTATAGGGCTTAAGAGAGCTTGGAGAATAGGAAACAAGCTCCATAGCTTGGTTGGGATTCAAGAAGAACCCCACTGATTTCGTGGGTTCGCCCACACGAATCAGAGGGAGTTAGGAGTCGAAATTGATCCCGATATGTTTCCCTAGGTGTGAACATCAATCCCACCAAATTTGGTGGGATTTGATTGAAGTTTGAGTAGGATTTCAATCGGTCAAAGCTTTCCTGGAGGTCGATTGGCCTCCAATGGTGGCAAGGACTAAATTGCGAAGAAGGTGAAGAAGTTGGGTCGCATTTTGTGAAGATTTCAAAAGCTGAGGGGCTATTTGAGAGAACAAGAGTCAGACTTGGACCAAAATGCAAACTATGTCAAAAGGATCTCAGATTGGGCCCAAATGTTGGTATAAACCTAATTTGGACCCAAGGAATGTAAAGGTGAAGTTGGATTTTAGTTTTGACCAAGTTTGACTAGGTAAGTTATGCAAAAATCTAAATTAGGGTAATTGTCTGTCTGAGACTATTTCAGGCCAGAATGGGTTCTGATGGTCAAATCAAAGATACAAAACCCTATAGAATATTTTTCTATGAATTTTAGATGGTTTAGGTGAATTTTATCCTGACCAGAACCTCAGTTAACTAAATGGGTTTGTTTTTAGGATTTTAGATTCCATTAATTCTTGAAATGCGTGAAAACCCATTTTATTCTGCATGAATCCACTTATTAGACATTACTGACCAAGTGACCTTTAATAAACCCCTGAAATACCCCATGGTTATTCTGTATTTCTGGAATGTTGTTAATTTTATAGAAATAACCTTGTATTCTTCTCTTCTTTTCAAAATAGGATAATATTCCCTTAGGACCTTCTGATGGATATGTAGGAGCATTTATCAACCATTTTAGACCAAATTTAGCTAGTTATGGCACATGATGGTGTTCGCATCATACCCCCATGCCTAACTTTTGCTAATCCCTTAGCAAAATTCTATGGATCGAACCAATTATCTAGGTTGATGTAACTGTCAGGATGCCCTACTAAGCCGAAACTCTAGGAATCAGATCTTAATACCAAAAATAGGCCTAGAGGTACTAAAGTACCACCCTAGATCCATACCTGACTACCTTTCGCCTCAGTCAGCCACGAAGGTTTCTAAGGCTCTAAGGAACTATCCTAAGGTTCATCGGACCCAGCGTTTAAAGCACCCGTGCTTGTAACATGGTTAGCCCAAGTTCAGTTTGCAAGTGCATTTTTTTGTAAGAGAGAGAGAATAAAGAAGATTTCCATTTGTGGAGAGCTTTCTCTCTCTCTTTCTCCTTTCATTATATTTTTCCTTAGATCCAACCTCGGATTAGCCCTAAACACATTCTGTATCAGATTCCTTGTCCCCACCATCAATCAATCCTCGCAGGGTCCCTGGCAATTGATGCTTCGAGATAGCACTGCCCATGGCAACCCCCAAAACCCTGGCTTTCGACACTTCAGGATAGTGCCGCCCATGGCATTCTGTAGCTAAATCCAAACCCTGACAATCGACATTTCATGATAATGCCGCCCATGGCATCTGAACCAACATAAGGTGCTTATGTGCCCCTGGTAGGATATTTAGATATCCTAGGAGACAAGCACCGAGGAGACGATATGTTATTGTGCATCTTCGAGGGGAATTTCTCGCCTCTCCGCACCAGGAACTCATCCAAATCAACTTGTGTTTTCGAGCCACTCCTAATCTAGATCTTAGGCCCATTTTCAGAATAGCATAAATGCCTTTCTAGCATGATTTCATATTTAAGCGCACTGAACTAGACTGTGTGTGATTTAGGGTAATTAAATTATCGAGTCCCGCAAACCAGACTTCAGTTAACGGGGCCGAATAATCCCTAAGCCTTAGACCTAATACACAAGCTTTACATTTTCCCCATCCTCTTAAGGATTAATTCGGATCTTGACAAGTACGTGAGTGTTTAAATCTCAGAATAGATCCAAGAGGCCTATGGTTGGTATTCGCCACTAATCCCATAAGTTTTAGCCTTCCAGGTCTTAATTCATCATTCGATCCAACCTAGAAGTTACGTAAGTTCCATATTATTTTAAAGGGACTCAATTTTTTTCTTTATCTTTTTGCTCCTTTCTTTTGTTTTCAATTTTCTTCCCCCCTTTCTTCATTTTGTTCTCAAATGGATCTTCTTTTCCCTCAACCTCCATTTTTTTTCTTTTTTCTTTTTATATGCCCAATCCTTTTGTGATTTGATTTTCACAGCATTTTGCACTTTAATGTCCCCCCACGCCTACGATTTGCAATGTCCTCATTATAAATTAGGTGGGTTCGAGTTCAACTTAGATTGTACATTAGAACAAGGTTAAAGGGTGGGTGGAACGGTCGGGGTGACTGTTGCGGACGATTTTAAACTTTGATACAAGTACCAAAGGTGGAGTTGACTGTTCTAATGGATGAGCCCTAAAGTGCAATGTGAGTCCAGCAAAGAGTTATGTCAAAAGGGTTTCGGATTTTTCAAAAAGATGACAGGTTGCCTCTCGTTAAGCACTAAGTTTAATGCCATCAATTAGACGCAGTAAGCTCTGGGAGAATGGAGACCAAAAGATAACTCAAACAAGTTTTTGTTAGTGAGTTCAATGAATGGTTTGAGTCTCTGATCGTTCACGATAAATGGTTCAAAATCAAGAATAAGTTCACTAATTTCTATAGCCCCATTTCCAAAAACACATCCGACAAGGAATGGTCCAATCCATTTTGATCTGAGTTTTCCTAGGAATATTTTGAGTTTGGCTCCAAAGAGTAGGACCTTCTGACCAGGATGGAAAGATTTTCTTGATATGTGCTTGCCGTGAAAGGCTTTAACTCGCTCTTTGTAAAATTGTGAGTTCTCGTATGCATCATTGCGTAGTTCCTCGATCTCGCTCATTTGTAATTGTCGGTGGATTCCAGCCTTAAAAAGATCTATGTTGCACTTTAGTACTGCCCAATAGGCTTTGTACTCCATTTCAAGGGGTAGGTGACATGCCTTCCCGTACACGAGTTTGAACGGAGACATACCTAATTGGGTTTTGTGGGCGGTCCTATAAGCCCACAAAGCTTCGAAAAGGCGAGCCGACAAATCCTTCCTATCAGGCCGAACAGTGACCTGAAGGATTTTCTTGATCTTCTGATTAGGCAGTTCAGCTAATCCGTTGGTTTGGGGGTGATAAGGAGTATAGATTCGGTGCGACACCCCACACTTTGTCATCAGGGATCTGAATTGTGTATTCATGAAGTGGTTCCCTCCATCAGAGATAATAGCACATGGGACACCGAACCGTTAGAAGATGTGCTGATGAATGAACTTGATTACCACCTTATGATCATTGGTTCATGTCGGGATGGCTTTGATCCATTTGGACATGTAGTCCATAGCAAGGAGAATGTATTTGAAGCCACCCTATTTGGGGAAGAGGCCCATAAAATCAATCCCCCATATATCAAAGATTTCACACACGAGAATCAGTTGTAAAGGCATCTTATCACGGTGGCTCATGTTGCCCAAGGTCTGACGAGTACATGCCTTATAGTAGTCGTGTGCATCTTTGAAGATGGTGAACCAATAGAAGCCACACTGGAGGACTTTAGCTGTGGTTTTTTGTCCAGAGAAATGTCCGCCGCAGGCCTAGTCATGGCAGAAGGACAAGATGTCCTAAATTTTCACTTCCAGGATGCATCGTCTGATGATCTGATCAGCACCAATGCAGAAGAGGTACAGGTCTTCCCATATGTAGTACTTGGCATCAGAAAGTAATTTGTCTTTCAAATTCATGAGTTCACTCGATGATTTCGAAGGGGACATCTTTTGCTAGAAGATTAGTTAAGGGTCGCGTGAGTTTCGAGAAATCAGGAATGAATCAACAGTAAAAACTGACGTGCCCCAAAAAGGATTTGATGTCCTTAATTGAGCTAGGCATAGGTAGTTTGGAAATCAAATTAATCTTAGCCCGATCAACCTAGATGCCATTCTTGGAGATAAGATGTCCCAGGACAATTCCCTCAGGAACCATGAAATGGCTCTTTTCCCAGGAAAGAACCAAATTCACGTCAATGCATCTCCTGAGGATTTTGACCAAGTGTAGGAGGCAATCATCGAAAGATTCCCCAAATGCCGAGAAGTCATCCATGAAGACTTCAAGGTAATCACCAACCATATCAGAGAATATGGCAAGCATGCACCGCTGAAAGGTGGCAGGTGCATTGCAGAGCCCGAAAGGCATCCTACGTAACGTGTACATTTCATAGGGGCAGGTGAAGGTAGTCTTCTCTTGGTCCTCAGGATGGATTTCCACCTAATTATAACCAGCATACCCGTCCAAGAAGCAGAAGAATTGATTTCCCACCAACTTTCGAGTATTTAATCAATAAATGGCAGTGAGAAATGATCCTTTTTCGTGGAGGCATTCATTCTTCTATAACGAATGTAGACTCTCCACGAGTTTGCGATACAGGTCGAAATGGTTTCTCTAGTTTCAGTCGTAATCACGGTGAGCCCTGCCTTCTTAGGCACAACCTAGATTGGACTCACCCAACGACTATCAGAGATCGGGTAGATGATCCTAGCATCTAACCACTTAATGATCTCCTTTTTCATGACATCATACAGGTTCAGATTCAGATGTCTCTGTAGTTCACGGGATGGTCGTGAGACCTCTTCAGTGTAGATGCGATGTGTACAATACGAAGGGTTGATACCAGTCAAGTCATCGAGAGTCCAACCAATGGTTCTCTGATGCTGCTGAAGGACAGAAATCAATTGTGTTTCCTAATCATAAGTTGGTCAGGAATTGATGATCACAGGAAAAGTGCGATTAGAACCCAAAAAGACATATTTTAGATGACCAAAGAGGGGCTTCAATTCCATGACGGGATTGTCAGCGGCAGGCGATTCAGGGTGGGGTTTGGGAGCACAGGCAGGAGCTATAGGTGTGTCTAGGTCTGGTCTAGGCTCCTCTAACTGTGGGGCTTGATCCTCTTGTGGTTGAATATCAAGGATAAGAAGGTTTTCCTTAATAAATGGATCTTCAATCACAGACTCGATATCGCAGATTTGCTCAATAGCCCCACAGTTGATTCCTTTTTGGGCCTTAAAGATATCAATCTTCAAAGTTTTGTCCCCAAATTTCAACTCAATTTGACCCTCTTCACAATTGATGTTGGCCCTAGCCATGGCCAAAAATGGTCTCCCTAATATAATCGATGTATCTTTCAAATTCTCAGGAGCATCCATGTCTAGTATGATGAAATCCACGGGAAAATAAATGTCACGGATCTAAACTATAACATCCTTGAGAATTCCTTTAGGTGACTTAATGGATCGATCTGCTAATTGCAAAGTCACCTCTGTTGGTTTGAGCTCAGATTCTTCAAGGTGATCTAGTAGGGATGTGGGTATCAAGTTTATGGAAGCTCTTAGATCTTATAGAGCTCTACCAAACTGTATATCACCAATTGCACATGAGATCAGAAGGGTACCGGGGTCTTTTGCCTTAGGCAGGAGTTTGCTCAAAATGATGGAGCTGGCTTTCTCTGATAGTATGATCGAATTTCCGCCCTTAGTTTGCGACTTACGCTTAGGTGTACAAACATCTTTCAGAAATCTTGCATAAGCCTGTATGTGGCGAATTGCATCCATCAAGGGGATGCTTGTTTGGACCTGCTCAAAGAGCTTGACCAGGTCTTCCTCTAATGCCACGATCTTGGGTCTCATTTCTCCCTTTATCAAGGCCTCAGGAAATGGAACCTCAGTTGGTTCCTCTAGGATTGGCTCAGGCTCTTTATCTGGGATAGAAGTGTCCTGGGTTACCAATCTAGGGTTGGGATTTGCGGTATCAGGCTGGTTTGGCAAGAAAATGGTGGGTCCTATGTTGCTTTGCCACTACGGGTGGTGATGAAATTCAATCCTACTTGACTTTGGTTTGGGCTAGGCAAAATAGGTATCTACTACTGAAACCCAAAATATGAAGTGGAAGCATCCATCCCAATTGGTGATGGAGCAAAAGGGGTCTGATAAACATAATGTGCTTGACCCTGATTTGGGTTCATAACACGCCTCTGGTTCGATATGTTATTTGGGTTCAGAAGAGGCTAAGAAGGAAGTGCACCAGGCTGGCGAACACTTGCTAGCTGGGCCAATTGATTGCGTAGTTCATAGATCTCTTCTTTGTGTTGTTTCTACCTACCAAGGTCTAAAGAATCAGGGATGTCTGGTCCTCCTTAGGTGGGCCAGATTGGAAATTTTGCTTGAGCCTTGGTTGAGTGGGCTGATACGGTCATAGGTTTTGTGGTTGAGGTTGGAATTGAGGTCTCAAATTAGGGTTATTTCCTGACCATGCAAAGTTGGGATGATTACGCCATCCAGGGTTGTAGGTATCAGAGAAAGGATTGTTCTAGATTATTACACCATCATGTGCTGCATTATGCCAGCAAGACTTTAATCGAACCACAGCAAAACTATACCGTCACTGAAAAGGAATTACTTGCTGTAGTTTTTGCTCTGGAAAAGTTTAGGTCTTATCTTCTTGGGTCTAAGGTGGTTATTTTCACTAATCATGCTGCAGTGAAACATCTCATTGCTAAGAAAGATTCCAAGCCACGCCTGATTAGGTAGATCCTACTCCTTCAAGAATTTGACTTGGAGATACATGAAAAGAAAGGAGTAGAAAAATGTTGTGGCTGACCACCTATCTCGCCTTCCACTTAATGACTCTCTATCTGGAGACATCTGCGAGACATTTCCTGATGAAACCCTTATGGCGGTAACACCAATTTCACCTTGGTATGCTGATACCGTCAATTACTTGGTCACTGGAGAAACTCCTGGCTCTTGGGATGAGTAGAAAAGAAAGAGATTCATTTCCCAAGCTAGATACTTTCATTGGAAAGAGCCTGAATTATTTAGAATTGAACAAGACTAAGTATTGAGATGATGTGTACCTGAAGAGGAACAAGTGTGCTGAGTTTTTGCCATGAACTTCATTGTGGACACTTTGGTGCTAGAAAACTACTTTTAAGGTTCTCCAGTCCGATTTTTGGTGGCCTTCGTTATTTAAGGATTCTCATAATTTTGTTAAGGCCTATATTAGATGTCAACGAACTAGAACGATTGGGAAGAGGAATGAGCTGCCTCAACACCCTATTCAATCTGTTGAAATTTTTGATGTGTGGGGAATTGACTTTATGGGCCCCTTCCCTTCGCCCCATGGCTATGAATATATCTTGGTGGCAGTTAATTATGTCTCTAAATGGATAGAGGTCATTCCTCGCACACAAATGACCACTCTGTGGTTTTGAAATTTGTGAGGGCCAATATCATATCTCGTTTTGGCTGCCCCAAGACCATTATAAGTGATGGGGGATCTCATTTCCGAAACCACCACTTCAATCGGCTACTCAGGAGTCTGGGAGTGACTCACAAGGTCGCTACCCCTTACCATCCTCAGACGAGTGGCCAGGTTGAAGTGTCAAATAGGGAGATAAAAAATATTTTAGAAAAGATCGTTAGACCTGATAGGACAGACTGGTCCCAAAAGCTCGATGATGCTTTGTAGGCATATCGAACGGCCTATAAGACCCTTTTGGTTACATCTCCCTTTCGGATTGTGTATGGGAAAGCATGCCATTTACCCATTGAGCTGGAACATAAGGCACTTTGGGCTATTCGAAGTGTTAACATGGATTTAGAAAAGGTGGGTAAGGCACGACTTTTGGAATTAAGTGAGCTTGAGGAGCTGAGGAATGATGCTTATAACACCTCTCAAGCTTATAAAAAGAGAACTAAGGTCTTGCATGATAAGTATATCCTTAGAAAGACCTTTGAGCCCAACCAACAAGTCTGGCTTTTCAATTCCAGACTTAAGTTTTTTCCAGGAAAATTAAAATCTCATTGGGATGGGCCTTACACAATCACTAAAGTGTTTCCACATGGAGGTGTGGAGATTAAAAGCCCTTCCTCTTCAGCAACTCCCTTTATCGTCAACGGTCAACGGTTAAAACCATACATTACTCTGGATGGCTATCTGGTTGACGAGGTCACTCTTGAGGAGCCTTAGCTCCTGCCATTCTTCACCTCAAGTAATATCTTCCTTTAACTGTTTTGTTTCCAATGAGGACATTGTATGAACCAGGCATGGGGGAGAGGACCTGAGGCATCTGTTTATAGCATGTCTACATTTTGCATTCATTCATGCATATTGCATTTAAAAAAAAAAAAGAGTATTATTGTGCTTAATTGGCTGGGCCCTACATTCTTAAGCAGACCAGAACTTTAGGTTAGACTAAGTTGATTCTAGGTGTCGAACTTTAGAAGCTAAGAGAGCTACTAGCTTTAGACCTTTAGGGTCCTTTGTGGACCTAAAAACTTAAGTAGGAGTTAAGTTGCAGACCATTCTCCAAGAGGTTGAGGAAGGAAAGCTAGGGATTGAGTTAAAGGCTGGGTAGTACCTAGAGTCTTGTTCTACCTTTTGGTTTATGGGTCCTTGTAACCTAAGCATCCAAATTTCACAAACACACTTGGTCTTGTGTAAGTAAGTGATCATTTTAATTCCTTTCTTAAAAGAAAATTTGGTTCTTTTAGTTTTGACTTAGGAGAAGCTTGAAAACACAATTTGATTGGAAGAGTTCCTACCACAGGAGAGGTGGAGTATATACTCACCTTGAGGATGCAATGATAACATGTTACCTCCTCGATGCTTGTCTCTTAGGATATCCATCCTATTGGGGACATGTAATCGCATTGTGCGGTTCAAGTACCATGGGTGGCCCTATCTCGAAGTGCCAATTGCCACAGGCCTGAATTCGCTTAAGAAATCCATGGACAATTCTATCTCGGAGTGTCGATTGCCAGGAGTTCTTGGGATTGCTGTGGGCGGTGCTATCTCGAAGCATCGAAAGCCAGGCACCCTCTGAGATACGGTGATGGGGACAATGAATCCGACACTGACTGTGTTGATAGCTGATCTAAGGTTAGACTTAGAGGAATCAAACAAAAATATATATATTAAAAAAAATCCTTTTTCCTCTCTAGGTTGGCAATCATACCAACCTCAAATAACTCAGACCAATGCACATGCACGGATGCTTTAATCTCGGGGATCAATAAACCCTAGGGTAGAGTTAGAAATCAGGGAAACTTGTGCCTGCAACTCATCTTTAGCCAACCTAGTCTGTAACTTAGCAACTACTTGGGAACCTTAGGTCTAACGTCTTAATTTAACTTGCTTCTAAAGGAAGATCGATTAGGTTAGCTAGTCTACTTGGAGTGTTAGGTTATTGCTTAGATGTGCTAGGGACTAGCAAAAACTAGGCATGGAGGTATTTGATTAGCCCATATTTGTGGGCTATTTAAGTATTTAAGTGCCTCAACATTAAGTTAATTTTAACATTTAGATAGCATACATTAGGATGCAATTAAATTAATTCATATTTTTAGATTAAGGGCATAATTCATGTATGGCATTCATATCTAAATGCATTTAGAATTAACCTAGGATTGCATACATTTGATTAGTTAATTAATTAGGTGCATTACATATATCATTTTAATTAACATAGAAGGTAAGGAGTTATGTATAAATAATCCTAATTATTTTATTATTTTTCTTCTCCTCCTTTTTGTAAGCTAACTGCTCCGCCTCTGCCTCCTCCTCCTACGCATTCACTCGACGGTGGCCTATTTGAATTTCAAAATCTTTGTAGCAGTGGCTACAAAGGAGAAGGGTTGCCGTTTAGAGAAGGACACCACCCCTTTCCTCACTATGTAGAGAACCTCGTTTCTCATCCACTCCTCACAACTAGCCACAACTATAGCAGCACGACTCCACTACCGTGGGCATGTGGTGTGACAACCCACACTGTCAATCAGAGTCCCTGCATCACCGTGCCTCTTCTTCATCACCACCGCACCCACCAGCACCATCCCTGCGCACGTCCATCATAAGAGCAAGCACCTCCCTCCAGCACTCTCTGCTCATGCTTCACCTTCTGCAGCAGTCCATCCGCGCGCACCTACCCCTCACAGCAACCCACCTGCACGCACTGCACCTCCACTGCAGCAGGCACGTGCCCACCAGCAGCTCAGCGCACGACCCCCTGTGCCTCAGCCCATGCCGCACACCCGTAGTAGCCTCTCGCACCTCCAGCCAGCGCCTCAACCCCTACGGGCCCTCAAGCAGCAGAGTGCGTGCTCCTCGCAGGCACAGCCACGCTCCCAGCAGCAGCAACCGCCCGCCCCTCACAGACTGGCCCTCACCTCCAACAGCACACGTAGAGAGTGTGCGACTCCAGCCGACATTGCCAGCCCATGCACATGCTCAGCTTCTTCTTCTTCTTCTCTGCCAACTGAAGGTACCCAAAGCCACCAAAAATGCAACCATCAAATCCAACCATGAAACTTCATGTCGAGAACTCCATCAAACTTGCCTAGACTCCCTGAGCTCAACCACGCTTCCGGCCACACCAATCGATCACCCGATGGTCGGTCGAAGAACCTCACCATCGGTGGCTTCTTCCACTCTGACCAGCAACCACCGACAGCCGTTCGGAGCACCACCACCACCATCAAAAAGCTCTCATCACGCTTATCCTCCTCCAAGCTTCCTACGACCCATCATCGCCTCCTCGTCCTGTGTGCACAGAGGAAGCAAATCCTTCATTTTCGGGTTAATTAATATTTACATTTGAGTGCCATTGCCAAACTCTCATTTTTATTTTAATATTTGATATATTGAGTGAAATTGCAATTTCATGCTCATGCTTTCTCATAATTACTTGGCTTTTATTATTCATATCTTTTGACATTGGTTTTAGCTTAAGATGTACACAATTTCTCTCTAATACATGTACAATTGGAAATTACAAAGATTGATCACATATTTATTAAATATTTCATTAAGGAAAAATTATGCATATAACCTTACATTCTCGAGTTATTGTGTGTCTTCTTTTCATCACATTTCATGTCAGATTTGACTATGGATTTCACACTCGATTGAACAAATACAAGGGAAAAATATTTGTGAATTTATTGCATCATTTCCTCCTTGTGGACAGGACCTGCTCTTCAGAGAGTGGTTTAATTTTTATTTTAATTGTTTTGTTAAGCGATTTTCCACCACTTTAACACTAAAGCGACAAATCATCTTAATTGTATTATTCGAAAGCGAAAACCATCTTACCAGTAGGCTAGCTCGGAGTTTCCTCTGAAACCATAATCAGATAGGGGTGGATAAGCATCTGTCACTTGAGAGTGGTGGATGTTATGTGCAGCCTCCCTTCTTGAGGGTAGGTGCGCGTATGTGCTTTGCGGTGCAGCGGTGATCTTGTGTAGATGTCGAGTGATGTCATCTACCTTTTTCTCAATAATAGAGAACTTATCTAATTGACTAGCTACCAACTCCAAGTCAACAGATGTGGAAAGGCCTCGAGATTCATGTACCCCTTGTTGTTTGTCAATGCTCGGGTGGTCGTCCGGTCGTACGCACCCAGTGACTCATTATTTAGGGAGTTCTCGCACTTATTTTCAAGAATTCCCTAAATCTCATCTTCATGCTGACCCGTGATGCTGCCACCACAGGTTGCATTGACAAATAACTTGATGTCATCACGGAGCATGTGGTAAAAGGATTGGACCTGTTCCCACTTTGAGACTCCGTGATGGGGGAATTTGCGCATGAGATCTAGAAAATGATCCCATGCCTCGTGTAGAGATTCTCTTACTCCTTGCGAGAAGTGAGTGATTTGGTGCCGCATTGCATTAGTTCGACCAATGGGATAGAATTTTTGTAAGAAAGTAGGCTGAAGTTCTTCCCATGTGTTGATTTGGTGAGGGTATGTCTAAAACCAATTGGCAGCTTTATCAGCTAGAGAGAAGGAGAAGATTTTCAATAGTTGGCCATCTCTATTATGCAAGTCTACCCTGAATGTGTGGGCCAAATGTTTTGGATAATTGATGTGTTGGAAAGGATCCTTGGAGTTCAAGCCATGAAATTTTGGGGTCATGTGAAGCATACTAGGCTTGATCCACCTCTGGTCCTACAAAAATGTTGATTCGAGGTTCGATCTCCACCGCAGCTAGATTGTAGTGATCTTGCATTTGAGGGTGCGGCAATGGTTTGATGTAGGAATTGATCCGATCTCTGAAATCAAAGAATTGTTGTGGTTCAAAGTTAGGTTGTTCTTCTGGATGATCCATGGTTGTGGCTGGATATTCAAGTTCAGAAGTGTAGGAGTTTGAAGAGATACCAATGTGATCGGGTAGTTGCACAAACAAAGAAGTCGAGGCTTGGCCTCGACAACAGCGAAAAACTAGTGGAGGCCTCAAGGGTGGTCTTAAGGACCTCCTCCTGTACATACACCGATGAAATAGATGAGGGACAAAAGGTGTGATGGACCCAATCAAGACACCCAAAGATTTTTGGATGACTATAGAGGTCCAAAGTGGGTGATACCTCTAGATCAAAAAGTCATCCACCTGAGAAATACCTGGGCAGCTTGGAAGGGAGAGTCCCGCAAAGACCCCTACATGGTAGAGCGTCCCCATGGGTTACAGGGTTTCCCCCACCTAACCTTCCTTGTCATCGCGGATCTAGGTAGACCTGAATGAATGACTTAACCTCTTAAGTCTACCAATTTTAAGTTTAGAGAGAGGGTGCTTAGGATTTCACTTGAACGTTAGAATGAGTTTGTGGATGGTGACCTAATCTGAAGATTGGTTCACCCCGTAAGGTGGGTGAACTTCATCTATATTTATCCTTGATTATTGGGTCCCTAATTTTAGGATTCAAGTGATGTTTAGCACTTTGATTTTAGGGTTTGCTTGTTTAGGTACATTCAATCAAGGCTTAGGACACACACTTTTTTGGAGAGTAGATTTTCTTTTCAAGAAAATGTGTCTCTAAAATCATGAAATGGAAACCCTAATTTGGCTCTAATTGGTCCAATTAATTTCGTCCAAATTTGGTACCTAGAGCTCAATCAAGAAGGAGAGTAGGATACCTTAAACCCTAAATAGGTGCAGAAATCAAGATCAGGGTTTTTCTAGAGATGAATCAAATTAGGGAACTTGTGATAATTGATTCTAAATATGAAAAGCAAGTTGATCCTAATTGTTTTTTTTTCTCTTTTTTTATCTCTTCTCAAAATCAGGGGCTTTTAAGGAAAAAGGGAATGAAATTTACCTACCCTTGGAGTGTTTGATGTGCGACTAATCTTCCTTGGATGAATCTCTTGCACAAATCACAACCAAACAGATAAAACAAGTTAGTATCAAGTCAAGAATTGTAATTAAGAGATCAAATTGCACGTTGCTCCCTGGCAACAGTGCCAAAATGTTAAACACACGAAATCGGGTTTTAAGAAGATGCATTGTAGTATAGGTCGAAATCACACGAAACAAATACAATTTATACTCAAATTTTGAAGTCTGAGGTCGAACGCAGGGAGTAAGTTTAGCAATTAATCTCAAGATCACAATTTAAGCACAAGATAGAAATATATAAGGAAAACTCCAAGTAATAATGATGTATATATGAGAGCAAATGTCAATGGTGCAAAAAAATTTGAGCAAAATGGTGATTTGAATCACCAATTACCCTTATACAATTAAACTCAAATAAATGAATAGTATGAATCAAGTTAATATCTGGGCAAGCTTAAGTGCACTGTGTCAGAGGCAATCAGATGATGGCTCGTAATATCAGATGGCTTAAACAACCCTCAGCTATAAATCAAAGGCATTATTCTCTTTTTCTACTTTTTCTTCTCCTCCTCTTCTTTCCTTATTTCTCAACCCTTTCTCTTCTCTTCATGCACAAGGGCTTCGCACCCTTCCTCACGGCTAAGTGTTGAGTCTCCTTTCTTCAGAGTAAAACCCCCCCTCCTCCTCTATTTCTCTTCTTTCCTCTCAGAAACCTGCTTAATCGGATGTCTAATTGGGTAAACAGGCGAGTAACTGGATCTGCCCAGACCCACATGGCGTGACCGCGAGTGAGTCATGGGATAGACATGCATAGGGACTCAACCCCCAGTGACTTGGGCGATAAGCCCTCTTCACATATTCTTCTTATGCGCTGCGAAGAGCTCCTGCATCCCTGATGTAGGACTACCTTGGCTGCAGTTTTTCGCGTGCGACAGCGACTGTGGGCTAGTCCAATTGAGGGTGAGGGAGCAGTCAACACTCCTAATTGAGAGCTTGGATTTGCACCTGGGTGAATTCCACGTCGCCTGAAGGTCTTTCCTAGAGCAGTTGAGGCATGAACACGACTTCAAGGTCTCTTGAAGATGCTCATTAATGGCGGCAACCGGCTTTGTACTTGAAATGGAAAACATGGCCTTGCGGCCTCGTCAAATAAGCTCAGGAGATGCGCACAGATGCGGAAAAGGCGGTGGTGGCAGTGGCGTACCATGGAAGAGGTCAGAGATGGTCGGCATACATGAAAAACGAAGGTGGAAAAGGGGTTGTTCGACAGGGTGAAAAAGAGATTAAAGCCCCAAATTTCTTTGGGGCTCTTAATCAATGGAGCGAGGTGACGATTGCTGACTTGATGGCAAGTGGAGAGATGGTCTGTGGTGGCAAGAATGCTTCGCCAAAGGTACGCTGGCGAGGTGGAAGGCGGAGGCGTGGATGGCACGAGAGAGGTCGATTTGAAGCGGCAGTGATACGGTGGTGATGAGCAGATGATAGGGAATCATTGGGACTAAGTAGCGGACGAAGGGGGATGGAGGAGGCACCGGGTCTGGCCGACGTCGAAGATGAAGGATGCTTCGGAGGTCGATAACGGTGACGATGGAGGGTTAGAGGGCACCTCGCCGATAATGCGAGATGCAGAAAGACGAGAGGAAGGAGAACCGACCACCTATTATATCTGGATTCGGCGAAGAGGTCGGAGGTGGAGAGTCGTCGGAGTGAGGTGGAGTGAGCTAGAGGTAAGAAGAAGAAGTGTTTTTGGCTCTATTTCTCCCTGAGGAGGTGAGGAATGTCATGGGCGATCTTTTATAGGGCTTAGGAGAGCATGGAGAATAGGAAACAAGCTCCATAGCTTTCTTGAGATTCAAGAAGAGCCCCACTGATTTCATGGGTTTGCACACAGGAATTAGAGGGAGTTAGGAGTCGAAATTGATCCCAATAGGTTTCCCTAGGTGTGAACATCAATCCCACCAAATTTGGTGGGATTTGATTGAAGTTTGAGTAGGATTTTGATCGGTCAAAGCTCGCTTGGAGGTTAGTTGACCTCCAATGATGGCAAGGACTAAATTGAGAAGAAGATGAAGAAGTTGGGGGGCTTTCTGCAAGGATTTCAAAAGCTGAGGGGTTATTTAAGAGAACGAGAGTTAGACTTGGACCAAAATGCAAACTAGGTCAAAATAATCTCAGATTGGGCCCAAATTTTGGTAAAAACCTAACTTGGACCCAAGGAATATAACGTTTAAGTTGTATTTTAGTTTTGACCAAGTTTGATTGGGTAATTTATGCAAAAACCTAAATTAGGGTAATTATCTGTTTGAGACTATTTCAAGCCAGAATGGATTCTGATGGTCAAATCAAAGATACAAAATCCTATAGAATATTTTTCTATAAATTTTAGATGGTTTAGGTGAATTTTATCCTGACCAGAACCTCAGTTAACTAAGCAGGTTTGTTTTGAGAGTTTCAGATTCCATTAATTCTTAAAATACGTGAAAACTCGTTTTGTTCTGCATAAACATGCTTATTAGACATTAATGACCATATGACCTTCAATAAACCCTTGAAATACCCCGTGGTTATTCTGTATTTTTGGAATGCTATTAATTTTACAGAAATAACCTCGTATTCTTCTCTTCTTTTCAAAATAGGATAATATGCCCTTAGGACCTTCTGTTGGATATGTTGGAGCATTTATCAACCTTTTTAGACCAAATTTAGTTAGTTATGACCCATGATGGTATTCCCATCAATATACAAGTGTGCCACTTGACAATCTACTTCTGGAATCTCAATAAATTCTCTGTGTAGAATCCACCTTCCTTGAATTTCAAAAATAAAAAGACAATCTCTGTCATGTTCATTCTATCCTCATCATAATTTCTCTCAAAATGATTGATTTCATGGTCTATCTCACCCAGATACATGCTACAAAAGTTCATGGATTCCTCAACTAAATATCTCTTGACAATTAACCCTTTCAGCTTAGCTTTATTTAAAAGGTAATCCTTCAGTTTTTTCAAATACCTCTCTATAGGATACATCCATCTGTATTGAACTAGCCCTACGATCCTTGCTTCATTTGCTAAATGTATTGTTAAATGCACCATTATGTTGAAAAAAGCCGAGGGAAAAATCTGTTCCATTTTACACAATATGATGACAACTTGTTTGTCCCAATAGCGTATTAATGATAACTTCATTACCAGTAATAACTAGATTTAATTAGTCAAAATTAGAAGATAAATGCTACTACATAACCACTAGAGAATCATAATTCATTGTATACCTTTTCTGAGAATAATGCATTAAATCAGGGTTAAATGTGTAGTTTTAACAGAAGATCATAAATGCAAAACAATCATGGGGTTTCCCAAGGGTTAAATGAAGGTCAAATGAGCTTTAAGGACTAACAAGAGGGTTCATGCAGACAGGAACGGGTTTTCATGTATTTCAAGAATTAATGGACACCCAAAACCCTAATTTCAAACCTGCTTAATTAACTAAGGTTTTGGTCAGGATAAAAGTTACCTAAAATTCTAAAAATTATATAAAAATATTCCATAAGATTTGGTATCCTTGATTTGACCATTGGAACCCATTTTTGACCTAAAACAGAGTCTCAGACAGTAAGTTACCCTAATTTGGGTTTCTACATAAATTGCCCACTCAAACATTATCAAAACCACAATCCGAGTTCACCATCAGATTCCTTGGGTCTAAATTAGGTTTTTACCAAAATTTGGCCCCAATCAAAGGTCATCTTGACCTAGTTTGCATTTCAATCCAATTTGATTCTTTCTATCTCACATATGCCTCTAACTTTTGAAATATTTGTAGAAAGCCCCCTACCATTGTCTCCTTCTTCACCAAACAGTCCCTACCGCCTTCCTTCAAGCCAATTCCTAAACCCATCTACCCACGATTTTCAAGGAAATGAATCTCCTCCATCAGGTAACCAAATCCCTCCAAATTTGGAGGGATTGATCCTGAGAGGATCCCCTACGATTTGCACCCGTTTCATTCTCAGTTTGGAGCCTCAAGAGCTCCAACGAAGCTCTCAAAATAAGAAGAGGGAACTTCCCTATTTCCTAAAATAAACCTTGCTCAAATTAGGAATTGGGCTAGATTTCAAGATCTATATAAGCTTGCGCATCTCCCAGCATCTCCCTTAGCAAGGTTTTGAGCCACAACAAGTCTTCTTTTCCTCTCTCCGACTCACTCTGCGTTCGCTCTGGCGAACTTCTCCCTCTGTTGCCCTAAGGCCTCCCAACGACCAAATTGGGAGTGCTACGTTCCTCTCCTTCTTCGTCCGCTCCTCGACAACCAACTCAGGGGCTCCTAGATCACCCCCTTCCTCATCGCATCTCCACTGGAGCATTCTCTTCCACAGCGCCGGCCAATCACAACTGGCACCCTCCTAACCCTTTCGACCAATAAAAATAGGTTTCCTCACCTCCTCTTCCCCTCTACTCTCTTTCCCCCTCAATAAAATCTCATTTCGACTGCCATTCACGCCATTTGCTCTCCGTCTTCCCCACGACCGGCCGAGCTTCGATGAGGCCTCCACAACTCCACAAGCCATCGCTCTCCTCACCACGACTCCCAAAAGCATCGCCATCTTCACTACATCAAAACCCCTCATCTAATTCCACCAAACACCCACTCGAACACCCCACCAGACACAACCTCATCTGCACCACCTTCTCGCCTCCGTCCGGCCACCACACACACGATCATGCCACGCAAACACCACGACCACCTTCTCCAATACCTAACGATCCTCCTGAAGTGTTTTAATGTGGCCAAGAGGCCTTAACTTGTGCTTCAGGTCCTCGTCGTCCACTGCCGTCACTGCCATCTTCTCCGACCCCATCCACCTTACTCCGACCACTAACAGCTGTCATTCCATGTTCAAGGTTTGCGGATCCATCTCATGAGTAGATTCACACCAACAATTGAAAGCCCCAATGCTAGCAGTTTCTCCAAATGAAGACGCACCCACAGCTTCTACGTGAGAAGAAGAAAGAGGCACCTTAGTGCCACATTGTGGAAGGAAAAGGTCCCACACGTGTATAAAACGTTTTTGTGTCATGGGATCTTTGCCTCATGACACAGGGGTGAGGTCCCTCTCACCATAGCCCTAGCACACCTCGGCTACCTCCACACCCGGTAGCCCTAGTCACCCAGATTTGTTAACCTGATAATGCACCTGATTTTGCGAGAGAAAAGAGAGAAGAAGAGGAGGAAACTATGAGAGAGTAGGGGAGGGTTTTGCTCCATCGATGCATACCTCAAGGTGCGTGCGCTCTCAACACTTAGTCGCTTGGAGGAGATTGGTTCCCTTGAGCTGTGAAGGAAAAGAACTTGAAGAAGAAGAAGAGGTTTTGAAGAAGAAGAGAAGGCTTATGCTTGCCTTCTGTTAAGGCATCTGATTGCTAAGCCTGTCGTTTGATCACTGTAGCATTCAAGCTACTGTTGAGTTATTTGAATAAATTGAGATGCATCTTTAAATGTGGATCTAAAAGGTGATTTAAATCACCACTTTTTAGGATCATTTCCATTCTTTTTGTCTCACGGAATTCTTGTAATACTCTTGCTTATTATTAAATATCATTTGAGTAGATTGTTATTCATTGAATATCTCTATTTTCGCTCTATTTATCATGCTCATTATTTATGATTAGAGATTAGTGCGTGAATTCCACATTTGCTCCCTGCGAACAACCTTGGACTCCATTATAGATTCTAAGCTATAAATTTATCAGTTGATTGAGCTATTTAGGAGGCTTTGCTATAATGAAACGACTTAAAACTCCTCGATAGCCCGTTAACTTTTTGGCACTGTTGCTGGGGAGCAACGTGCAATTCATCACTATTCTTGTTTTAACTTGATTCTATTTGAGCACTAACTTGCTCTTTTTGTTTTTCTGTGATTTTGCGAGGTACATCACGAGGCGATCTTCCACGCAAATCAACCACTTTTGGGGCAGGTAATCTCTTTTCTTCCCTAATCAATCTCTTAATCTTGGGAAGATAAAAAAGGAAACAAATCAATTAGGAACTACCTGCCTTATTTTCATAGTAATCATCACTTAAAAGGCAAGTTCCTGATTTGCAAAAAATATTCACATCTGATTGAAGCCTGAGACTATTCTGATTAGATATTTCCCATCCTGATTTCCTGTACCTACTAGGGATTATGCTTAATTTCTAATCTTCTTGGACTACGCACTTCTTGTTTGAAGTCTAAGGAGAACATTTTGAGATCAAATTAGACTTGGAATAGATTCAATTAGGATTTCTACTCTAGGGTTTTTGGAGTGTTAGTTCACAATTGCTTGCATTAAAGGAAATCAAACTTCCCTCATTTCTATGCCACCCAAGCCCTTGATTGAAAATATCTAATCAAGAAGAACCCTAAAATCAGGCTCTAAATCTCACTTGAATCCTAAAATTGTGGACCTAATAACTTGAGAGTCAATTCAGGGTGATCTTTGGGCCTTGACTTAGATTTCATTCTGCATCTTTTAAGGCAAGTCAGATGAAGTTGGTCTACTTTGTGAGCCAATCAACCTCCAAATTAGGTCACAAATCAAATTAATTTCTAAATCAAGTGAAATCCAAGGCACAAATCAGGCTAAAATTAGTATACTTAAGGTCTCAATTCGTACATTCCGATCGACTTGGAACCATAGTGACAAAGAAGGTCGGGTGGGGGAAACCATGTAACTCGTGGGGATGCTCTACTATGTAGGGGTCTTTGCGGGGCACTCCCTTCCTGGCTGCCCAAGTAATTCTCGGGTGTGCGGATTTCTCATTCAGAGGTATCATCTGCCTCGAAATAGCCTTAGTCATCCAAAAATTTTTGGGTGCCTTGATTGGGTCCAATTCACATCTAGTTCCTCATCATTTCTCTAGAGCACATACACAGAAAGGTCCTTAGGTTTTAAACCTAAGAGGCCTCATTAGATCTTCTACGGGATTTCTGTTCTGATCTGTTTACTTCAATCTGAACCTGAGTTTGATTCTACATTATGATCCACCAGCTAATTTGAAAATGCAACCTGGCAATTTAGGAAGATCAATTAGGAAACCTGAATCCCGAAGGTCCATGGAAGATAGAATGATTGAGGATGCCCTTAAATATTATGAAGATGATGAGAGAACCTCAAATCCAATTATCGGGATTTCAGTTAATGTTCCAAAAACAACAACCCACATTATGAACTGTACTATAATGCTATTTACACAAATCTTACAGGGTTCAACCTGGGACAATCTTTTATCAGAATATAGTGAATTGTAAAGACTACACAATACTGAGTATATACAATGTTTGTCAGATCCACAACTTTGGGAGATGTACCAAGGTCTCATGGAGAAACATGGGTACATGATAAATACATTACAGTAAGCAATTGATCAAAAATACCCATACATTCCTTCAGAAGATGATGAGACATCTTGGAATAAGATTGAGGAACAATCTGATTTCCCAAATCCTGGGTTCAAGAATCGAGGTTGTTGTGGACCCCCAACCTAGATGGAATCTGATACAAACTATACACAGAATGACACACTTGATCTAGAAATGGGCTGGGAGGATCCAATTACAGGTGTTCTCAACTCCGAATAAGCCCTAGAAAATCATGAAGCTAGTCAATCAAGACTAGATTTCCCAGACACCTGTAATAATGGGCTTAAAACAGAACCCCTCGAGAGTGTAAAACCCGAGCCTTATCCTGTTAAGGTAACTCTCAAGAATGATTCTGACAGCCCAATAGAGCCCAGCCTAGATTCTAGTGATCCAATCCTTACCCTTAACCTATAATCTAGATTCGAGCCTATGTGGGATAATCATGAGGCCCAATGTGATGAGAATCAGATTTTGAATCTAGCCTATCATTCTAGGCCTGTATTTGATGAATATACCTCTCCAAACTCCTATGAGATACGAATTAATTTTTTGAAAGTCATACCGATTTATGATACAGAAACTAAGGAGTTGGAAGAGTTGGAAATCGATTGGGTCCATCCTAAGAGATAAGAAACTGAGCTTATGCCTAATGAGGACACCTTTTTAAGCTCGGAATCCGAAATTAGGTTAGATCCAAGTCAAGTTGGTGATTCTTCGCATCTTGATTCTCTTTGTGGTGCAACTCTCGATCCAGAATCAGATTCAGAAAATCATTCTCGCAAATTCTCCGACGATTTCAAATCATACTCTGACTTCAAAGAACCATTATTTCCTAATGATTACGAACCAGTTTATGACCACAGCATCCATGATCCGTTCTTTGATTCTGATAATGAGGTCAATGAATTGAACCTTAAAGAAGCTACACTTTCTGATCCACATACAGGGCCTTCTGATGTAAACATGTTTACACTACTTAAGATGTCTATTTATGCAGGTTCTTAGGCATAGGATTGCATTGCATACTATAAATATTGCATAATATGCATCATCTTGCATTTAGAGTAGTTTGAATTAAATGGAGGTTAATTGTCTCCTTTTATGTTCATGGATAGGGCAAACATTTTATCGGGGCCTCTGATCGAAGATCCAACCATACATATGTGATCAGGGAGACGATTGGAGTTCAACGACTCTAAGATCGCCTTAATCAGGCATCTGTAGCATCAGATAGAGATCGGGGAACCCTAAAAGATCAAGGGCCAAGATGTTGTGAATCAGCACTTCAAACGACAAATCCGATCACACGGATGGATTCGGATCGACGATCGCAGCCTAACGGGCTTAAAACAGAACCTCTCGAGAGTGTAAAACCCTAGCCTTATCCTGTTAAGGTAACTCTCAAGAATGATTCTGACAGCCCAATAGAGCCCAGCCTAGATTCTAGTGATCCAATCCTTACCCTTAACCGATAATCTAGATTCGAGCCTATGTGGGATAATCATGAGGCCCAATGTGATGAGAAATAGATTTTGAATCTAGACTATGATTCTAGGCCTGTATGTGATGAATATACCTCTCCAAACTCCTCTGAGATACGAATTGATTTTTTGAAAAACATACTGATCTATGATACAGAAACCAAGGAGTTGGAAGAGTTGGAAATAGATTGGGTCTACCCTAGGAGCTAAGAAACTGAGCCTATGCCTAATGAGGACACCTTTTTAAGCTCAGAATCTGAAATTAGGTTAGATCCAAGTCAAGTTGGTGATTCTTCGCGTCTTGATTCTCTCTGTGGTGGAACTCTCGATCCAGAATCAGATTTAGAAAATCATTCTCACAAATTCTCCGACGATTTCGAATCATACTCTGACTTCGAAGAACCATTATTTCCTAATGATTACGAACGAGATTATGACCACAGCATCCATGATCCGTTCTTTGATTCTGATAATGAGGTCAATGGATTGAACCTTAAAGAAGTCACACTTTCTGATCCACATACAGGGCCTTCTGATGTAAACATGTTTACACTACTTAAGATGTTTATTTATGCATGTTTTTAAGCATAGGATTGCATTGCATACTATAAATATTGCATAACATGCATCATCTTGCATTTAGGGTAGTTTGAATAAAATGGAGGTTAATTATCTCCTTTTATGTTCATGGATAGGGCAAACTTTTTATCGGGGCCTCAAATCGAAGATCCAACCATACAGATGTGATCAGGGCAACGATTGGAGTTCAAGGACTCCAAGATTGCCCTAATCAGGCATCTATAGCATCAGATAGAGATCGGGGAACCCTAAAAGATCAAGGGCCAAGATGGTGTGAATCCACACTTCAAATAAAAAATCCAATCACACGGATGGATTTGGATCGACGATCACTGCCTAACAGGCTTAAAACAGAACCTCTCGAGAGTGTAAAACCCGAGCCTTATCCTATTAAGGTAACTCTCAAGAATGATTCTGACAGCCCAATAGAGCCTAGCCTAGATTCTAGTGATCCAATCCTTACCCTTAACCTATAATCCAGATTCCAGCCTATGTGGTAAAATCATGAGGCCCAATGTGTTGAGAATCAGATTTTGAATCTAGACTATGATTCTACGTCTGTATTTAATGAATATACCTATCCAAACTCCTCTGAGATACTAATTGATTTTTTGAAAGTCATACCGATCTATGATACAGAAACCAAGGAGTTGGAAGAGTTGGAAATCGATCGGGTCTACCCTAGGAGCCAAGAAACTGAGCCTATGCCTAATGAGGACACCTTTTTAAGCTCGAAATCTGAATTTAGGTTAGATCCAAGTCAAGTTGGTGATTCTTCGCATCTTGATTCTCTCTGTGGTGGAACTCTCAATCCAGAATTAGATTCATAAAATCATTCTCGCAAATTCTCCGACGATTTCAAATCATACTCTGACTTCAAAGAACCATTATTTCCGAATGATTACGAACCAGTTTATGACCACAGCATCCATGATCCGTTCTTTGATTCTGATAATGAGGTCAATGAATTGAACCTTAAAGAAGCTACACTTTCTGATCCACATACAGGGCCTTCTGATGTAAACATGTTTACACTACTTAAGATGTCTATTTATGCAGGTTCTTAGGCATAGGATTGCATTGCATACTATAAATATTGCATAATATGCATCATCTTGCATTTAGAGTAGTTTGAATTAAATGGAGGTTAATTGTCTCCTTTTATGTTCATGGATAGGGCAAACATTTTATCGGGGCCTCTGATCGAAGATCCAACCATACATATGTGATCAGGGAGACGATTGGAGTTCAACGACTCTAAGATCGCCTTAATCAGGCATCTGTAGCATCAGATAGAGATCGGGGAACCCTAAAAGATCAAGGGCCAAGATGTTGTGAATCAGCACTTCAAACGACAAATCCGATCACACGGATGGATTCGGATCGACGATCGCAGCCTAACGGGCTTAAAACAGAACCTCTCGAGAGTGTAAAACCCTAGCCTTATCCTGTTAAGGTAACTCTCAAGAATGATTCTGACAGCCCAATAGAGGCCAGCCTAGATTCTAGTGATCCAATCCTTACCCTTAACCTATAATCTAGATTCGAGCCTATGTGGGATAATCATGAGGCCCAATGTGATGAGAATCAGATTTTGAATCTAGACTATGATTCTAGGCCTGTATATGATGAATATACCTCTCCAAACTCCTCTAAGATACGAATTGATTTTTGAAAGTCATACCTATCTATGATACAGAAACCAAGGAGTTGGAGAGTTGGAAATCGATTGGGTCTACCCTAAGAGCTAAGAAACTGAGCCTATGCCTAATGAGGACACCGTTTTAAGCTCAGAATTTGAAATTAGGCAAGATCCAAGTCAAGTTGGTGATTCTTCGCATCTTGATTCTCTCTGTGGTGGAACTCTCGATCCAGAATCAGATTCAGAAAATCATTCTCGCAAATTCTCCGACGATTTTGAATCATACTCTGACTTCGAAGAACCATTATTTCCTAATGATTACGAACCAGTTTATGACCACAGCATCCATGATCCGTTCTTTGATTCTAATAATGAGGTCAATGAATTGAACCTTAAAGAAGCCACACTTTCTGATCCACATACAGGGCCTTCTGATGTAAACATGTTTACACTACTTAAGATATCTATTTATGTAGGTTCTTAAGCATAGGATTGCATGGCATACTATAAATATTGCATACAATGCATCATCTTGCATTTAGAGTAGTTTGAATAACATGGAGGTTAATTGTCTCCTTTTATGTTCATGGACAGGGAAAACTTTTTATCAGGGCCTCGGATCGAAGATCCAACCATACAGATGTGATCAGGGCGATGATTGGAGTTCAACGACTCCAAGATCAACCTAATCAGGCATCTGTAGCATCAGATAGAGACTGGGGAACCCTAAAAGATCAAGGACCAAGATGGTGTGAATCCACACTTTAAACGACAAATCCAATCGCACAGATTGATTCGAATCGACGATCGCAGCCTAACAGCGTGAAAATCGACTCAATCCGACACTCGTGGCACCATCTACATCATCTAGAAGATGGACGGCCAAGATGGCGCCACATGGTGCCATCTCAGCCATCCAACTGGCCCTCAGGATCGCCGCTGCCTCTCCAAAGAAAATCCGACGCACGATCTGGGCCGTTGGATCTTGATCCAATGGCCATGAGCACGAGCCGCTAAAATCACCTCCGTGACCAACTCTCCTCCATAGCGCAGCGGGCGAGCACCCTATCGCGAGGCGCTGGCGCGCGTTCGAAACGCGAGAAGCAGGTGAGCGGTGCAGGCAAGCGGGCGTGATTGACCACTCAATCATGATCGAACGGTCGTGCGTACCCAATCCGCCCCACGTGCTATTGCACGCCCGCGCGTAACGCGGGATCGTACACGGGGGGCGCGCGCTGAGGAGCGGGCGAAGGTGCGACTTAAGCCGTCCGATCGTTGAGAGCGGCGGACGTGTATGCACGTTACATGCGCAAGCAAGCGAGCGGACGCGCGTGCGCCGCCCACTACGCCCACGTTCGGACCTTTAGTGATGATTTTATCCGTCACTAAGGTCTTGAATTAATGTTTTAAGAGTTGTAATGACCAAATTGCCCCCACTCCTTGCAACTATAAAAGGAGACCCCCTCCATATGAAATTCTCATCCCTTCCTTCTCTTCTCTCCCTCTCCAAAGCTCAAGAGAAGCTTGTCCCACACCGGGGAGGCTTCTCGCGAGATAAAGTCAATTTTTCGTCCCCCTTTCGGAAGCGGATCCTGCGACGATGACGACGTGCTACCCCGTTCCCATTCTTCCCGCTTCGTCCTGCTTCGTCCTCCTTCATCCAGGCGTCGTCCCATCTAACTCGTCCTCCAAGCGACCGCCGAGGAGTATATTTCTCTCTCCATTCTTTTAATGCTTTCTAGAGTAGATTTACTGCTTTCCAGAGTAGATTTGATGCTTTCTAGTCATAATGTTTAGTGAAACAAACAATCTTTTTAATGATGAATTCCCTGTTCATTCTACATCTCATTTTGGTTTCTGTTTGTAATATTCTCTCTCTCTTACTCTCTCTCTCTTCTATTTATTATAAATAGTTAGATAGTTCTAATCAATTAATTTACTTCGTGACAAATAAAATAAATGTGAATTTTTTAAATTAAACGTCCGCCTCCCTGTGTTCGACCCGGGATTTTCATTTCGGTATAAATTTTATTTATTCAACACGAATTCTTCGCTTTCATACTACGACGACAGGTTTTCAAAATCGAACACGTTAGCGTAGCAACCCGACATTCAACATTTTGGCGCCGTTGCCGGGGAGGCGACGCTCTTTGATTTTTTCTTCGCGTTTTCTAACTTACAAATCATTTACCTCACTTCTCTCCTTTCTTATTG
Source organism: Thalassia testudinum (assembly GCA_037157565.1). Classification (NCBI taxonomy): domain Eukaryota; kingdom Viridiplantae; phylum Streptophyta; class Magnoliopsida; order Alismatales; family Hydrocharitaceae; genus Thalassia; species Thalassia testudinum. Next base: position 50,638,937 of record JAZHRO010000067.1, read on the forward strand.
TAATTGCAGGTACTCTTTTGAGACAAGCAAAGGCGATAGATTGGAGTAAAGTGCTGTGGAAGGTTTTGTAAGTTATCCCCCACCTCCCACCCATTAGATTTCATTTCACCACATAATAACACAAACATCAATCAGCCTAGGTGTTCTTATAAACTCTAAGGTTAGATTGTTTGTTGTTTGACACCCACACCCGCCCCAACATCCACATTTAAAAAATATATATATATATCTCACAGAGGTACACAACCTCATCTGATTTTCAAACTCAACCAGTAAACCGATCTTTGGAGTCAGTACACACATCCAAACACATAATTGAGTAGAAATCAGATTAGGTAATCACTTGTGCGACTAATTAAGTGGTGCAACAGGCCAATTGTTTGAGTTGATTGGGCCGCACCACTTCAATTAAAATCAACTCATCAAGTAGCTGCCACATAGGTTCAACTCTTAGCGATTTACTAGACACTCCACATTCTTTTAAGTTTTAAAAGAAAACATCTTCACCTGTGCTTTCAAAATCTGGTGTGCGAACAAAACTTGTTTGAAAACACCTAAAGTTGAATCCTAAAAGCTACTAAGCAATATTTGAACCCTAAAATTCACCGCATCAAAAAATAATCTTGCTTGAAAACCACTGGTTGTGCACGCACACACAAATCAATCAATCATTAAGGGCACAACCCATATAAAGGGCCCATCACATTCCAAAGCACATTCAAACCTAGCCCTAAATAAAATAGAGTAGACGTTGGCCTTAAGGATTCGACTCACTCTTCAGAGCCCAGAACGAGATTATTTTCGATTAGTCTATTTCTATTGTTCAATCTGATGCCTAGCTAGGGGAGCAGAATCAAATGATCGCGGCTGGGGGGTACACTAGGAACTGGAGGTGCAAGCCAAAGGAAGAACCTTCTCCCCAGTCCCTCCTAACTGGTTGGATTGAACAGACAAAAGTAGATCAAATCGTTCCTTTATCTCAAGACAGGTTTTGGGAGTCTGTAGGTCTTTAGGCTAGCCCACTTAAGAACAGGTTTGATTGTTTGTATTGCAGGGCGCCTTTCTTCCTCCCATCTTTCATGAATTTTTCCACATATTACATGCATTCCCGCTCTTTCCCTCCTGTTTTGAATTATCCTCAACACGACGATTATCTAGACTTGTACTGTAATCAACCATCAGTTAGTTAGGATAACTCGGATTGGGGATACAGTTTCGGACCTCCGTGTTTAGGGTTTAACCCTGAACACTATTATTGTGATTTCTATCCTTCTCAGAGCCACATCAATTATAGATCGTCAACCTTTCATGAACAACCTAATACGATCTACAATCAAGAAGGATGCACTAATCCTTACCCATCCTCTGATTACACTACCTTTAGGTCATCACCATCTTTTGAACAATCTGAAATGACTTATTATCAGGAAGGGTATAACGAATCTCAATTCGTTAATTCCCCAACATTGACCCCAAACCCGCCCAACCCTGAACCAACTCATTTGGTTCAGGGTAACCAGGTTCAAGATAAGGTTCTGGCTAACTTGAGGAATATCATACAATTTTTAGAAGTTCAGCCAATACCTTGCATTGAGAGATTGGAGACCCTGATTCAAATGATTGATGATTTGATTATGTATTTGTTGGATTGGCTCCAGGATGTTAAGGATAAGAACCCGGGTGAGTTTTTACTTGGGAAGTTAGCGAAATTGAGGATGAGATTTGTGGTCACTTTGATTCAATCATGGGATGATTCCCAGGATGAACCTTCTTCAGGAGAGCCAATTTCAGAACCCGTTCAGGCACCTGTTGGGGGGGACACGTGTAACGAGGCTAGCCAGATTGAATTAGAGCAACCAATTAAGGATGATCTGATTTCTTCACCTGAGATCCCTGAGCCAAGGTACAAGGAAACGTATGTCTCCTTGGAAAAGAAAGTGACAGATGATTTTGGGACATACATTAATACGGATCTTAATTTCTTTGATTCTGATGGTGAAGATTCGATTTGCAAAGTCTCACACGAGTTTACAGAACATGATTTTTGTGAGACGATTGGGCTTGAGGAATCTGAAAGATCATTTGATAGCCCAATAACTGAGGAAACTGATTTTATTAGGGCTCACATTACGGATCCAGAATTACACTTTCTGGAGGATTCAATTCAATGCCCTGATTGTCAGTTACACCCCATTGAGCTTATCGATGATTCTATTTCTGAGATAATTAGACCAAAGTCAATTTTGATTCAGCCACATCATTTAGACTTGGAGATTTCAGATGGGGTGATTAATATGCAAGAGGTCTTGGAATTTGACATACTGAATGAGGAGGACAGGGGTCGGGAAATTTTGATTTAGGAAGCAAGTTCCGGAGGAAGTAGAAGACTGAAACCATCAAACCAAAACCCTTATGACATTTGTTCTGAGGATGTTCAACCCAAGCACACATTCATTGATTATCCGCTTGAATTCTCTGTAACCCAACTTTTTGGTCTTGGGTTGCATCCTCATAAATCGCAGGCTCGACCCCGCTTGCATACTGATTCTAGGTTTTGGGTAATTTTTATCCAGAACCTGAGATATTCTCGATTATGGGGTATGGGTCTGCACCACAATTTGGTCCACATCTGTGGACATTTGCTGGTAGGTCTGAGGTTTCATTTGTTTATTCTGATTCTGACTTGCACCTGTGAATTCTTTATTTCTCTTCTTTATATAGTGTGCCTAGCTGAAGGCACTAAATTTAGCACATATATAATTCTTTTTAGTTTTCATCTCGGAGTGGACCTAACATTCACGCAATTCAGGTGCTTTCTACACTATTCCACTCTGTTTCATGTCTTTTTAATATAATGAGGACATTGCATTAGATAGGCATGGGGGGTGGATATTCATCTCTGAATTTATTTGTCAGCTCTGTAGATTTATTTTATTTTCTTTTATTAAAAAAAAATTTGGAGTTAGGAAAGAGAACTTAGGTTTAAGAAAATTTTCAATTTTAGGAAATACTATATTATGATTTGAACACAAAGACCCTTCAGGTCTTTGGACTTAATCAGCCTGTGTATCCACTAAAATGTGGATTTGTTTTTTTCGAGTCCTCGCCAACCTAAATTCTATTCTAATTGGAGTAAGTAAGTTTGGGTGATAAGTACACGACTTATCAACCTGCCCTCTAATTTAAGGGAACTTTGAGTTTTTAGCATCTACACACTTTCTTTGCACTGACTCATTGTTCGACGATTCTAACGAAAATTGGGTAGCTAATGAACCTTCTAGGATGATATGGCTAGCAAGTTATCGTGGGTAACAACCCATAAGTAGGTTGTCCAGAGCCCAGTCACTGGACCTTTCTCTTTTTGCTGCCTTCAGGTAAATCTTAAACCAGGGAACCCTAAAAGATCAAGGGCTAAGATGGTGTGAATCCACACTTCAAATGATAAATTTGGCCACACGGATGGATTCGGATCAACGATCGTAGCCTAACGACGCGAAAATCGACTCAATTCGACACCTGTGGCACCATCTACATCATCCAACCAACCCTCAGGATCGCCATTGCCTCTCCAAAGAAAATCCGACGTGCGATCTGGGCCGTTGGATCTTGATCCAATGGCCATGAGCACGCACCGCTAAAATCATCTCCGTGACCAGCTCTCCTCCACAACGTAGCGGGCGAGCGCCTTATCGCGAGGCGCTGGCGCACGTTCGAAACGCGAGAAGCGGGTGAGCGGTGCGGGCAAGCAGGCACGATTGACCGCTCGATAGCGATCGAATGGTCGCCTGTGCCCAATCCGCCCCACTCGCTATTGCACGCCCGCGCGTGACGCGGGATCGTACACGGGCGGGCACACACTGAGGAGAGAGCGAAGGCACGACTTAAGCCATCCGATCTCACTATCAGATGGCTGAGAAGCTGGACATGTACGCGCGTTACACACGTGAGCAAGCGAGCAGGCACGCGCGTGCCACCTACTACGCACATGTTCGGACCTTTAGCAACGGTTTTATCCGTCACTAAAGGTCCTGAATTAATGTTTTAAGAGTTGTAATGACCAAATTGCCCCCACTCCTTGCAACTATAAAAGGAGACCCCCTCCATATGAAATTATCATCCCTTCCTTCTCTTCTCTCCCTCTCCAAAGCTCAAGAGAAGCTTGTCCCACACCCGGGATGCTTCTCGCGAGATAAAGTCAATCTTTCATACCCCTTTCAGAAGCAGATCCTGCGACGACGACAACATGCTGCCCCGTTCCCATTCTTCCCGCTTCGTCCTCCTTCGTCCTGCTTCATCCTCCTTCGTCCAGGCGTCATCCCGTCCGACTCGTCCTCCAAGCGACCATCGAGGAGGATATTTCTCTCTCCTTTCTTTTAATTCTTTCTAGAGTAGATTTACTGCTTTCTAGAGTAGATTTACTACTTTCTAGTGTAATCGTTTTCTACATTCTAGTCATAATGTTTAGTGAAACAAACAATCTTTTTAATGATGAATTCCCTGTTCATTCTACATCTCATTTTGCTTTTTGTTTGTAATATTCTCTCTCTCTTACTCTGTCTCTCTTCTATTTATTGTAAATAGTTAGATAGTTCTAATCAATTAATTTACTTCATGACAAATAAAATAAACGTGAATTTTTTAAATCAAACGTCCGCCTCCCTGTGTTCGACCTGGGATTTCCATTCTGGTATAAATTTTATTTGTTGAACACGAGTTCTTCGCTTTCATACTATGACGACAAGTTTTCAAAATTGAACACATTAGCGTAGCAACCCGACGTTCAACACCTTCTAAAACCCCTTCCCACCCTCGACCTGCCACCGAATCAACTTCTACTCTGATTCTCCTTTCTCTGATCCTGTTGCATATGATTCTCCTCCATCTGTTGATTGGGTTCGGACATCGATTAGACCAATAACCACTCCTTATCTTTTTCTGATCCTACCAGTAGGTTTCCTATATCCTTTTCAAATCCATTTTCTTTTGAGGATCCCTACTCTAACCAGGCTAAATCGACTTAGCCAAACACTGGATTCTCATTTCCACATCCAGTTGAGCCTCAAAGTATCTAGTGGGCTCCACATCTATTGATTCACATCTATCAATCCACCAGACTGATTGGGTTTGGGCTGCAACATCAGCATATCGATCTGAATAAGCACCTATTTGGACTAACCAGGCTTTTGATCAAGGTGCTTGTTCTACAAAACTCATCCGATTTGACCACCCCTTCTCCTTGACCACCTTCTGCTCGGCTGAAGGCATTGAATTTAGTGCTTAACGAGAGGCAACCTGTCATTCTAAAAACCCGAGACCCTTCTGATCATCTTTTGAGTTACACTCCTATTGCACTTGTGAGTTTAGAGTTAGAACAACCGACTCCACCTTTGGTATTCATATCAAAGCTTGAAATCATCTACAATACTTATCCCGACCCATTCACCCACCCTTTGAACCTATTCTAACTCATGAACCAACCTGATTTCATACCCTCCGATTTACAATGAAGATATTGCAAAACTTAGGCATGGGGGGATGTTAAAGTGCAGACATATGGAAATTCAATTCTCTGAAGGGTTCTCACAAAAAATATATATATATTCAAAAATTAATAAAAAATAAAAAATTGAAAAAGACCAAAAAAATGGAAAGGGGAGGAAATTTTTTGATTGCATATCATTCATAAGGAGGAAATAAGGAAAAGAATTCAAATATCAAAAAGGAGCATAAATTAAGAACAAAAATTGAGTCATTAGCACTTGATTATGGAGATTACTTAAGTTCTAGACCTAATCAAAAGAAAGAAATAAGTCTTGAAATGACAAAGAGATAGAGAGATTAGTATAGGTGCTGATCTTAGGCTTCTTGGGCTAGTTTTAGGGCTTAAACATTCATGTATCCGTTAAGATCCGGATTAGTCCTCAAGAGGTTGAGGAAAGTGCGAAGCTGATGTATTAGGTCTAAGGCTTAGGGATTATTCGGCCCCGTTGCCTGACCTTTGGTTTTCAGGACTTGGTAACCTAAGCACCCAAAATCACAAACTGAGCCTGGTTCAGTGCGCTTAATAAAGAAAAATCTGCCAAAAGTGTTCTGTTTTGAAAAGCCACCTCAAAGATCTGGCTTAGGAGCGGCTCAACAACACAAGTTGATTAGATAAGTTCCCAGCACGGAGAAGTGGGAAATTCCCCTTGAAGATGTATAATAACATATCGTCTCCTCAGTGCTTGTCTCCTAGGATATCTAAATATCCTATCGGGGGCATGTAAGCACCTTGTGCTGGTTCAGGTGCCATGGGCGGGATTATCCCAAAATGTTTATTGCCAGGGCCTGAATTTAGCTACAGAGTGCCATGGGTGGCATTATATCGAAGTGTCAAAAGCCAAGGTTCTGAGGGTTGCCATGGGTGGTGCTATCTCGAAGCATCAAAATCCAGGGACCCTTTGAGGATAGATGGTGGGGACAAGGAATTTGATACATACCGTGTTTAGGGCCAATTCGAGGTTTGATCTAAGGAAATCTAAAAAAGAAAAGAGAGAAAACTATCCAAATGAAAAGTACTTCTATCCCACTCTTTCACAAAAACCTACACTAGCAAACTGAACCTGGACATGCTACATTCTAAGCATGGGTGCTTTAACCAATGGGTTCAATGAACCGCTGGGTAGTTTTTGCACGCCTTAGAAACCTTTACTGCAGACTGAGGCTAAAGTTGGTTAGGTATGGATCTTGATTGGTACTTGAGTACCTCTAAGCCTATTATTAACATTCTAACCGAACATCTAAAAAGTAATAAGAATCAGGCATCTGAACCTCAATGCATGGTCTATAACTCTAGTTCTTTTCATAAGATTTTTGCTAAAGGGCTAGCAAATGCTAGGCATGGGGTTATGATGATAACTTCATCATCAGCTATAATTATCTTTAATTAGTCAGAATCAGAAGAAAAAAGCTCCTCAATAACCGCCGGAGAGTCATAATTCATTGCATATCCTTTTTAAGAATAATGAATTAAATTAAGGTTAAATCTGCAATTTTAACAGAAGATCATAAATGTAGAATAATCATGGGGTTTCCCAGGGGTTAAATTAAGGTTAAATAATCATTAAGGACTAATAAGAGGGTTCATACAGATAGAAACGGGTTTTTGCGCATTTCAAGAATTAACGGACACCTGAAACCCTAATTTCAGACCCTCTTAATTAACTAAGGTTCTGGTCAGGATAAAATTTACCTAAAATTTCTAAAAATCATATAAAAATATTCCATAAGGTTTGGTATCCTTGATTTGACCATTGGAACCCATTTTTGACCTAAAATAGAGTCTCTGACAACAAGTTGCCTAAATTTGGGTTTATATGTAAATTTCCCAGTCAAACTTTCTCAAAAACAAAATCCAACTTCACCATCAAATTCTTTGTGTCTAAATTAAGTTTGTTCCAAAATTTGGGCCCAATCAGAGATCATCTTGACCTAGTTTACATTTTAGTCCAGCCTGATTCTTTCTATCTCACATATTCCCCTAACTTTTGAAATATTTACATAAAGCCCCCTACCTTTATCTCCTTCTTCAGCAAACGATCCCTACCACCATCCTTGAAGCCAATTCCTAAACCCATCTACCTACGATTTTCAAGGAAATGAATCTCCACCATTAGGCAACCAAATCCCTCCAAATTTAAAAGGATTGGTCTTGAGAGGATCCCCTACGATTTGCACCCGTTGGTTTCTCAGTTTGGAGCCTCAAGAGCTCCAACGAAGCCCTCAAAATAAGAAGAGGGAACTTCCCTGTTTCCTAAAAGAAACCTCACTCAAATTAGGAATTGAGCTTGATTTCAAGCTCTATATAAGCTTGTGCATCTCCCAGCATTTCCTTTAGCAAGGTTTTGAGCCACAACAAGTCTTCTTTTCCTCTCTCCGGCTCGCTCCGCCTTTGCTCCGATGAAATTCTCCCTCCGTCACCCTAAGGCCTCCCAATGACCAAATTGGGAGTGCTATGTTCCTCCCCTCCTTCGTCTGCTCCTCGACGACCAACTTAGGGGCTCCTAGATCTCCCTCTTCCTTGCCACACCTCCACTGGAGCATTCTCTTCCATGACGCGGGCCAATCATAGCTGGCACCCTCCTAACTCTTTCGACCAATAAAAATAGGTTTCCTCACCTCCTCTTCCCCTCTACTCTCTTTCCCCCTCAATAAAATCTCATTTCGACAGCCATTCATACCTTTCGCTCTCTATCTTCTCCACAACCGGCCGAGCTTTGGCGAGGCCTCCACAGCTCCACAAGCCACTACTCGCCTCGCCACAACTCCCAAAAGCATCACTATCTTCCCTACGTCAAAACCCCTCATCTAATTCCACCAAACACTCACTCGAACACCCCACCAGACACAACCTCATCTACACCACCTTCTCGCCTTCATCCAACCACCACACACGAGATCACGCCACGCAAACACCACAACCACCTTATCCACCACCTAACGATCCTCCTTAAGTGTTTTAATGTGGTTGAGAGGCCTTAACTTGTGTTTCAGGTGCTCTCCATCCACTGCCGTCGCCACCATCGTCTCTGACCCTGTCCACCTTGCTCCGACCACTAACGGCTGTCATTCCACGTTCAAGGTTTGCAGATCCATCTCAGGGGCAGATTCGCACCAACAATTGAAAGCCCCAATGCTAGTAGTTGCTCTAATTGAGGATGCACCCTCAGCTGCTGCATGAGAAGAAGAAGGAGGAACCTTAGTGCCACATCATGGAAGGAAAAGGTCCCGCACGCGTATAAGACATTTTTTTGTCATGGGCTCTTTGCCTCACGACACAAGGGTGAGGTCCCTCTCATCAGAGCCCTAGCACACCTCCGCTACCTCCACCCCTAGTAGCCCTGGTCACCTGGATCCGATTACCTGATAATGTGCCCGATTATGCGAGAGAAAAGAGAGAAAAGATGAGGAAACTATGAGAGAGCAGGGAAGGGTTTTGCTCCATTGGTGCATGCCTTGGGGTGCGTGCACTCTCAACACATTCATCGGGAAGTGGTGGCTACCGTGGGCTTCTTCCTTGCTAGAGGGGATATCGCATGTGAGCTCAACCACTCTTTCATCACATTGGTCCCCAAAAGCGATTATGTAAGGTCATTAGGGGACCTTAGGCCTATTGCTTGTTGTAACCTCCTATATAAGATAATTACAAAGATTCCTGCTTAGAGGCTTACAAAAATCCTCCCAAACCTCATCAAGCTAAATCAGAGGGCATTCATAGAGGGTAGAAGGTTGGCCAACTACTCTCTTCTAACTTTGGAGTTCATGCACAGATTTAAGGTAGGGAAGAGAATGTGCATTAAGGCTGATATCTCAAAAGCCTTCAATAAGGTGTGGAGGACCTTTAGCTACGAATTGTTTGGTTCCATGGGCTTTGATGACCAGTGGAGTTCCTAGAACAGGAAATGCATTGACGCCCCCTCTGTTAAAGGCATATTGGCAAGACTTACCTGTACCAGTAGTGGGCTAAGGCAGGGGGATCCCCCTTCCCTCCTTCTCTTTACACTGGTAATGAATGTGTTCTCTTTATTGCTTGAAGTGAAAGCCCACTCCTAGAGGTTGAGAAAATCTCAAGTCACTAAGGTTGATTTCCCAGCACATCTCCTTTTCGCAGACAACATTTTGATGTTTGCCAAGGGGGGTGTTTCATCAGCTACTACTTTACAAAGTGCACTCCTTGCCTTTGGGAAGCTATTGGATCTCTCACTAAGTGCAAATAAAAGTCAAGAGTACATATCAAAAGGTGTGTTAGGGGAGGATGGGGATATGTCTCTCACTTAGGATCTTGGAGGGTAGACTCCCCACCACATATCTTTACACACCTCTCTTCCCAAGATTGGGGAAAGTACTCCACTTCCAAAGCCTAATAGACAAAGCTCTAGGACACTTTGAGAGGTGGAGTAGCAAGCTACTGTCCATAATGGGAAGGGCCCAACTTCTGAAATGGGTCATTGAAGGCTTGGTCAGTTTTTGGCTTGATACCACAATACCCCCACAATCCATCTTGAAGAAAATTATGGCACTGGAGGCTTCTTATTTGTAGGGAAGCAAGATTCACTTAATAAATTTGAGAGTACATTTGCAGGTTAGAGAAGGGGCCTTAGATTGAAGCACCTACTTGACTTGGATTTCTCTATCGCTTGTGATCGGACCAAAAGAATCTTGAACCCAAATGAAAGGGGATTATGGGTGGAAGGGATGCGACAAGTGTACAATACAAACAACCTATGCATTGGAGGTGATAAAAGGGGGTCTAGATGTTGTCACCATATCCTCCAACACCTGGGAGGCTTCTGGAATATCTCAGCTAACCGCTGGTGCTAGCCTACAAAGGACAAAGAAATCTTGAGTCTCACTAGGCACAAGGAGCCTCCGGCACCGCAGTTTGATATCATTTGGCTGAGAGGTCTTGTGCTTCAATGGTCTTGTTGCATGCCATTGGCATTCAAGGGAAAACTACTACTAACGAAGGACAGGCTTATCGATTTTAGGGAAGGCAAATTGACCCAATGTGCTTGCTTTGCCAACATGGCGATGGGAGTATCACGCATCTCTTTTTCAAATGTGCTTACTCATTGGAAGTATGGAACCACATCCTAGCATCCACAAGCCTCCAATCGCATTTGGGGGATACCATTCAAACGATTTTGGACTGCACCCTGCTCTCAGGTGCTAACCATTCTCTGATGAGGCGGACCCTATCTTGCACCGTCAGGTACATTTGGAAAGAGCGGAATAGGATGCTTCACTCATGTGAGAGAGTTTTGGCTGGAGACATTGTTGATGCATCACTCACCAACCTGCATCACTCACATTCCAGCAAAGTTTGCTACTATGTCATTTCTGTTTAGTTCCCTTAACTCCTAAATTTTTCCTAATATCGTGGGGGTACCTTCCCATGTGTTGTCCATGCAAATGTACATTTTGTATTTTGCACCTAGTGCTATTAAATGTTTAGTAAAGATTACCCTTTTTACTCATAAAACAATTTACTTTATCAATAAGGGGCAGCTAACAACATATCCATTACGAAATTTAGTTATTTTCCTTGACTTACGAGTTTATGTTGACTTGTGTAGCTGAATACTGAATCAAAAATTAAGATACTTAAACTGATAAATTTTATATATGCTCCAGTCTTCTTATGTAAACAAAGTGTTTGGCAATAACTTTGTCTCCTTTCATTTAACTTTTGAATAATTTCATTAGGTGTGGAAACACTAATTGGGCTTAATTGTTCCATCACTTGAAGGCTAATTTGCGGGAGTGTGAAGCTATAAGACAAATTGAAATAGGACTATTATGCGTACAAGATCTACCAACTGATCGACAAGTAATGTCGTCAATCCTTATTATGTTGCGTGGAGAAATCTACATCCATCCATGTCCCAAATAGGAAGCTCAAAAGATACTTTTCAGATATATATATATATATATAGAAAAAGTATCTTTTGAGCACTGTGCTAAAAAGATTGAAAATGAGCACACATTGTGTGCCATTTGATCATAAACGTCAGTTTCCAACCTCATACTCCCGTTTCGACTATGGTATTGAAAACCACCATTACATTAGAGGTGGCTTCCTTAATTTATGGAAATTATAATTTATAATCTATTTAATATAATTACTATCTATTCCTTGATATTACCGATAGGATCATCTTTGGTATAACAGACGATACTCTTTCTATGTTTATCCTATTCACTATTTACATGTGAGAAGGAAACAGAAAAAACATTGTTATCATTGAAGCCGCGTCTAAACACTTCGAGATTGTGTTCAACTTGACCACTCATCGGCTCATTTGCTCCCCCTTCTGCCTCGGCCTCTTTGCCTGCTTCTCTCCTCTCCTCCCCTTTCCTATTCCCCTCCCCTCTCCCCTCCCTTTCCCCTTCAATTAGGGTTTTGCTCCCCTCTGGTGCGGTGTCGTCGCCTCCCCCTTGGTGGGGGACCTCTGGGCCCCTCACCTTTAGATTCTCTCCTTTGAGCATCTTGGAGCATTTTCCTTGCCGTTGGTTGCTTTTTGCCTCATGCTAATAGCTCCCTTCATTTTTCATTTTCGTTCGTGTTAGCGACTTCCGTTTTCTCGCTCCATTTTTGCTTATCATTTTTGCATTTTTGGCATGGCTCTAGACCCTACCTCTCCTTTGTTGGTGAACCGTTCCCCACCTGTATGCTCCTTCGCGTCGGTGGTCGCGGTCTCAGGTTCCTTGGAACCCTCTTTTGTTGAGCTCGCGCTTAAGGTTCGTCGACCGGAAGTTCGCGAGGGGATCTTGGCTACTTCCTTCTCCCCGAACGAAGTCTCTAAGCTTCCACTAGGGTTTCCTTTTGCTTTGGTTTTGCATGCTTGGGGATCCAAACCCTCTACACATTTGATTAAATCAACTTTTGCTAATCATTTCAACATTCGATCTGGCTTTACTCTAGCTGCTTTAGACATTCGTCACTGGTTTATCCACTTTGACACTTATGCTGACTTCTCTGCCATTTACTCTAGCTCCTATCTGTGTGGACCATTGCCAGTCTCTGACTGGGCCGAGAGTTTGCGTCAAGATTGATCTACTTCTTCCCTATCTATCTTCGGTCTTTATTTTCAATGGTGACTCCCTGATCACATAGCGCGTTGTTTTAGAAAATATCCCCCCTTTCTATCCGATTTGCCTAAAGCTTGGTCATGTGCTTTCTCGTTGCCCTCTCTCCTACTCACAATGCCTGACCAAGGAGTCTCACTCCTTCGCTACTCTACCGATCTCCTTGCCGGATCCTGTTACTAAGGAGGCCACTCCTTCTGAGCCCCCCTATGCCTCTCCACAGCCCGTTGGCTCCCGTGCCTCCTCTCCTGAACCCTACTTGGACCTTGTCCTACGTCAAACCAGATCCTTCTCCCCGGAGGCTGGGACAGGCTTACTTACATTCAAAAATCCAGCATGTATAATTTCCTCTCCTTTCTCTCCTAGGAGATCTAGGGTTAATTTGGCTCCGGGGAAGAAAAGGAAGCACCAATGACCTCTTCGTCGATACAGCAGAGTGGGATGCTCCTCTTTGAACCAGGAGAAGGAGATCGTGGGGCTTGACCTTGGATCTACCTTCCCTGCAAAGGTGATGGCCTCCTGTCTAGCTCCTCCTCTGATTTCCACCTTCGATTGTTCACTGTTTGAATGTGATGTTCCGACCTCTTCCACTTTGCCGTGCCTTGCCCCTTCCTCAATTTCTATCCTGCCACGTTCGATTCTTCATTGTTTGATCGTGATGCTCCAAGCTCTGTGGCTGTGGAATGTTATTTTCTTGATGAAGACTTGCGTTCGCAGCTTTTTTCGCTGCTTTTTCACCCAATACAAATATTCCCCCTCTTCACACCTAGTCTAGGCCATCCCCTCCTGAATTCGATAGATCGCATTTGCTTCATGCTATCATCAACCAACAATAATTTTTTGAAAAATTTTCTCAAAAGAATGGCTTCCCAGATGTGCATGATGAGGATAATATCCGTATGCTACAGTGTGGTCCCTTGAATGAAAATGTTGGCTTATCTTGGGTATCTATCTTCCCCTCCCATCTCCTCCTCCCCCCTTGACCCTAACCCTCCCTTCATATCCGAGGTTGGGGGTTTGGAGGAGGGACTGAGCAATGATGCAAAATAAATATATCTAGCATCCAAAATTGATTCTCAAGGTCTGTTGGATTACTTTAGTGTTGACCCTCTCTTCATCTAGGACAAGGCATACGAGGCACACTCCCCCCCTAAGGCTAGAGGAGCCTGTGGTGGTCAGTTCCTAGAAGAAATGGGATGTATGACCCGAAGTCGATCTAAATCTCTCCTCAAAACCATTTCATTATGAATTGCATGTTTTGGAACAGTAGGGGAGTCCTTAACGACCCTACCTTGACTCATATTAAGGATCTTACCCACAATTTCAACCTTAATATGGTATTCCTATTTGAACCCTTTACCGACCCCTCCTTCGCTGACTCAATTAGGTGTAAGCTTGCTTTCCACCACTACCTCATTGTCCATGACGCCCCTAAGATTTGGGCTTTTTGGAAAGACCCTATCAAAGCCCACCTATTGGCTACTTGCCCCGAAGCCCTTACCCTCCATTTCTCCCTTGGTACATCCTCCCTCAAATTCTCGGCTGTCTATGCCTCCTGCGATGCCACCCAGCATGCTCTCCTTTGGGACTTCCTCTCCCTTGTCTCAAACTTCAGCCCCTCCCCTTGAACCATTGGAGGGGACATCAACAGCATCCTCTGCCCCTCTGAGAAGTCTGGCGATGCCCCTTCTCCTACTCCCAAGCTGAACCCATGCTCTCTTGCATCCATTCCCTTGCCCTCACTGAGATGCCTCTAGATGGTTTTTAATACTCCTGGTGGAACAGCTGCAGAGGTAGCCCTCGAATCTACCAAAAATTGGATCGTGTTCTCCTCAGCTCCAATGCCATTCCTCACTTCTCCTCCGCTCGTTACACCTCTCGTACCAACTTTGACCATGCACCTATCATCCTTCTTAGTCTGAATCCCCCCTCCTCCCGCCTCCGCCCCTTCTGCTTTCAAAACATGTGGTTTAGATCTCCTCAATTCAACCAATTTGTTGATTCCTTTTGGACCGGTGCCCTTGTTAATCCCCTGCTAGATCCCATCTCTAGATTTTACTCCAAGCTCCACATTCTCAAAAAACACCTCAAGGATTGGAACAGATCAACTTTTGGGGATATTAATTAGATGGTTAAAGACCTTGAGAATTGATTGAAGATGCAGACTCTAGACTTTCATCCCTTTGGGATGATAACCTTGCCGTTGAGCTCAGTGACATTCAAATTCAACTCAATGATGCCAATTCTAAGTTCAACGATTTCCTGAGTCAGAAAGCCAAAATCGACTGGATCAGAGAGGGAGAGAGGAACACCAAATTCTTTCATTCTACCATTCGTAAGAGATTTGCTAAGAGAAGTCGTTCGTCCCTTACCAACTCCATTGGTGGGGGAAGCTAGGACTCAACTACTTCGATTGCGGTAGATTATTTTATCACTTTTTCAAATCCAAATCCCCTCCAACTCCTTATCCCCATTTGGATGTCATTCCTCCATTCCTGCTGGATTCCGACTCCCTTTCTCTTACTCGCCCCCTGGATTCTTACGAGATCCTTCTCATCCTTTTCAGTATGCCTCGCAATCGTACTCCTGGGCCAGATGGCTTCAATGTGGAGTTCTACTCCTACTTCTGGGATTTGATTAAGGATGATCTGACCCAAGCTATTACCTATTTCTTCTCCCATCGTATCGCTCCCCAGGCTTTCAACAACACCTTCATCACTTTGATCCCTAAGAAACCCCTTATTCATGACCTTGTTGATTACCGCCCTATTAGTCTCTGTAACATCCTTTACAAGATTGCCTTGGGGATTTTTTCTAGTCGGTTATCGTCCCTCCTCCCGAGGCTTATCTCTCCTAAGCAGGCTAGCTTTGTTCAAGGCAAATCCATCCTTGATCATATTGCTACTGCCTTTGAACTCACTCAGCATCTGGATCGGAAAGTCCACCGTTCCAATATTATTGTTCAACTTGACCTTCAGAAGGCTTTTGATAGGGTGGAGTGGAAAGTTCTGTATCAAATTCTCTACAAATTTGGCTTCACTGCCTCTGCCATATCCCTCATCTCCTCTTTCATTGAGCACGATGGCTCCTCCATCCTTATTGATGGGATCTCCAACCTTTCTTCAAAGTCTCCTGCAGCCTGTGTCAAGGAGACCCGATCTCTCCTTTGCTCTTCAATATTTTCATGGAGCCTCTTATCCGCAGCATCAAGGAGTTTGCCTTTCAAGGCAAAATTCTACCCTTCTCTGTTCGACACGATATTTCTCCCCCCCTTGGTCTTTGGTACGCTGTTGATATTATCCTTTTCCTTAATGGGAACCTACACTCCATTTCCAATCTCTCCCGGTTCCCCCGTACTTTTGAAGAATTCTCAGGTCAACGTATTAGCCACTCCAAAAACCAATGTTACATTGGCAAGCATTTCCCCTCTGGTAGAATCTCTTGTATTCTTCGCTCCCTTAATATAAAACTTGGCTCCCTCCCCTTCTAGTACTTGGGTTGCCCCATCTTTGCTGGTAGACAAAAAATGGCTTATTTCAACCAGATCACCAACAAAATTCAATCCAAATTAGTTTGTTTGAAAGCGTCTATGCTCTCCTTCATCTCCTGGCTTCTTCTCATGAAACATGTGCTATCCTCCATACCCATTCACATTATATCCGTTCTTGATGTCCCCAAATCCACCATTACCAAGCTCGAATCTATTTTCGCCTCCTTCTTTTGGGGTGATGAGGACCAGGACAAGTGTCACCACTGGATCTCCTGGAAGTCTATTGCCAAACCTACTGATTATGGGGGTCTGGGGATTCATGACATGAATCTCTTTGTTTCCTCTCTCTGGATGAAGAGGGTCTGGCGCATTCTATTCATGGACTCCCCATACTCTACTCTTATGAAACAGCTCTATGGCAACCTCTCCTCCAATACTTCCAATCTTCCATCTAGGATCAAGAGTCTTTATGACACTTACACTATTATGAAACCTTTTATCAAATGGGAAGTGCATGAGGGGCATATTGACTTCTGGGCTGATCTTTGGATTGGTGACTCCCTACTCCGGGACCTCCTCCCCCCTCGTGCTGCCTTGATCCCATCCAAGTCAACTCTGCCATCGAGAACCTCCATACGAACCCTTATTTCACTCTTCTTCCACCCCACATCATCTCCAATATCATGGCTATCTCCCTTTATAGTAGTCGTGACATTCCTATCTAGACCCCTAACCGATTTGGCCTTTTTACTGTGGCTTCAGCTTACTCCAACTTCTTCAAAAACTATCCCTCCTCTCCTCCTCTCAAAAACTCTGGTCCCTCAATCTCCCCCTTAAGCTCTAATTTCTCACCTGGAGAGTCCTTCCTTGCAAGCTACCCACTAACGATAATATTACCAAGCTTGGGATCCCCCTTCCCTCTACTTGTTCTTGCTACCTTAATCATCCTTCAATAGAGACGAAGTCTCACCTCTTCTCCAATAGCCATCTCACTCGCCTCGTCTATGATTGGGTCTTTTCCAAGGCTCATCTTTGTCCTTTACACCCATCCACTTTCTTCCATCTTATGCAATCCTCTACCAGAATTCGCAATGAGCATACGTATAAGGGCCTCATCTATTTTATTTGGGCTAATGTTTGGATGGCTAGAAACAATATTAGACATGACAAGCTCGCCTATTCTAATATTCACACTCTTCTACTTAAGAACTGACTTAACTTTGAATTTGATTTATGGCTTAGGAAATGTCGCCCATCCACCTTTACAGTCAATTGGATCCGACCCACCTATGGTCTTAAAGTCAATGCCGCAGTTCTCACCTCTGGATCTCACTCTATGATGGGTTGGATTTTGAGAAATGACCATGGAGATTTTGTCAAAGTCACTTCTTGTAGAACTCCTACGTTGGACCTGGATATAGCTCGCCTGCATACTTTTGCCCACGCTCTCCAAAATATTGGTGACACTTGCACCCTCCTTTTAGAATTAGATTCTACACTCTTGTAGTTCTAGTGGAATAGTAAAATTCCCATACCTTGGGCCCTTAAAGCCTATCACAAACCTCTTCTGGATTACAAGACTCACATCTCGTCCATTCAGTACATTGCTCCAGCTGCCAATGCCCTCTCCTCCTTCCTAGCCTCCAAAGTCAATGATGGTTGGGAAATTTTCCATGACCCTTCCTTGCTTTCCCCTAGGGCCAAGGTTCTTCTTCGGCTAGATAAGATCCAACTTCCTTACTAATGGGAATACCATCATGAGCCATAACTAGCTCAATTTGATCTGATTAAGTCTTTAAATGCTCCTACATAACTGCCAGAGGACTGTAATTCATTGCATAATCATTCTAAGGGAAAGACAAGAAACCAGGGTTAAAATTGTGATTTTACCATCATATCATGAATGCAGAACAACCATGGGTTTTCTTAAGGGTTAACTAAGGGTCAAATGATCCTAAAAGGCTAACAAGTGGGTTAAAACAAGCAGAAAAGGGTTTTCACATGTTTGAGAATTAAATGACTTCTAAAACCCTAAAAACATACTCGCTTAAATAACTGAGGTTCTGGTCAGGATAAAATTCACTAAACCCTCTCCAATTCATAGAAAAATATTCTCTAGGGTTTGTATCTTCAAATTGACCATCAGAACCCGTCTTTACCTAAAACAGAGTCTTAGACAGATATTTGCCTTAATTTGGGTTTTTGCATAAATTACCCAGTCAAATGTAGTCAAAACCAAACTCCAACTTCATCATTGGATTCCTTAGGTCTAAATTAGGTTTACACCAAAATTTGGACCCAATCTAAGATTGTCTTGACCTAGTTTGCAACTTGGTTCTGTCTGATCACATTATGCCCTTAACTTTCAAAATCCTTACAAAAAGGCCCCTAACTTTATCATCATTTTCACAAATAGGTCCCTACCTACATTAATCATATTCCTACAAGCTCCGGTGACCTAAAATTGGCAAGTTATCCTTGATTCCTTGACGAATCCCTCTCAGATTTGAAAGGGAAGTTCGTCAAGGAATTCCCTTCCTTTTGAGCCAATTCCCACGCCCTAAAACCTTCCAAATCTCTCATGTGAACGCATGAGAGATTAGGGTATCCTAAAAATACTAACTCCGACATAGCTTTCCAAGCTTGGGAAGCTTGCCTCCCAAGCTCAAAACTACCTCTCAAGGCTTATGAAAAGACTTCTAGATCAGGCCATTCTTCCCACGCTCGAATTTGGCCTTGAACACCTCCAATTCTTTTCCTCTCTCTTGGCCGAATTGCTCCTCGATGTTCGGCGACCTCCTTCTCTATTCTTCCTCCATTCATAACACCGGCGGCGGAGCTATCTTCCTCATCTTTTTCCACATCGAGCTGTACCAGCCGACGCCTCTTTCACCGTCTTCCTCGCTGTTTCCTACCCACCGGAATAGCTTCCTTCTCCGATGCCATCTCCTCTCCTCATCGTCCGCTAACTCTCTCAAATGACTCCACAACTTCTCCTCAGCACGCCAACATCTCCAACACACAGCTTAGACATCGCTAATGCCCTCTGCGACTCCATCTTCCATCTCTCCGACAGACCTTTGACGAGCCCTAGTGGCTTCCACACACATTCAAACCAGCCGCTCCCGCAGTCCACACCTTCGCCGTTCACTATAGATCAAAATCCCTAACTTAGTTAAGGCTGTTAATTTCCCTTGCATGCCCCCGAACACCACCACCTTCACACGCATAGTCCAACTTCGCCCCACACACATAAACCATGCCACGCCACACCGACCCCCTCATCAAGTTCGCCATGCTCTGACGATCGTTCCTAAGCTTTCTAACATGACCGAAAGGCCTTATTTGTGATTTTAGGTACCAGCCCCCTCCACCATTAAGGCCAAGCTTCAAGCAAGGCTTCAAGCATGCTCCAAGGCACCTTCACTCCAAGTCTTAGCTCCAGGCCACACGGATTCATCCCACACACGTGCCTAGGTCTCCAACTGAGGGAGATACCCTCAGCAACTGCCCCAATTGAGAGAGCTTCCACTACAGCTGCATGCAAAGAAAAGGGGGACAACATAGTCCCACATTGGATACGAACGGTCCTCTTGTGCCACATAAATTGATTTTGTGATAGAGGCTTATCGCCTCAAGTCACAAGGGGTAAGGTCCCTCACACTCCTCACGTGCCTCGTTCGCGACATGATCCCCACAGACCTGGTGCAGATCCGATTACCCGCCTAAGCCTTGTACACTCCTCGGCTGCGACCTACGCTTGTAGCCCTGGACTCAGGTGTGCTCTAAGTCCGATTACCCAGTACTGTTGAGGGCTCTGGGAGAGCATGACCCAAGGAGATAAAGAGAGGAGAGCTTGCGCGAGGCATGGGAGGGTTTTGCTCCGAAGAAGTTGGCTGACACTTAGCCAAATCTAAAGACCCTTCCCCTGTGCTTGAAGAAGAGAAGACGGGCAAATGAAAAAGGGCAGTGAAAGAAGAGCAATAGAAGAGAAGAAGAGATAGAACTAAAGAAGAAGAAATCGGAGAAAGAAGAAGAAGCAGAGCACTATTCATCAGACATTTAAGATGTCTGATTGTTCAATTAGACGACTGACTTGCGTTTATATCATACATCGCTATTAAGTTCCACTTACTATTATTGTAGGGAGTAATTGGTGATTCAAATCACCATTTTACTCCATTCTTTTTGCAATCAGACACTTGATATTATTGCTATGTTATTTTGAATCAATTTCTGATCATAATTTCTTATCTCTATTGTTTAAATTGCAATCTTGAGAATTGAATTCCTATTTGCTCCCAGCGAACAACCTCAAACTTTTCGAGTATAAATTTTATCTATTTTTCGTGAGATTTCGACTATACTGCAACGCAACAATTCAAAACCCAATCTCAAGCGACTAACATTTTGGCACCATTGTCGGGGAGCAACGTGCAATTAAGATCTCTTGATTGCAATATCATATTTGGTACTAACTTGCTACATCTCTTTTGATTGTGATTTGTTTCAAGGACTCATTGAAAGAAGATCAGCTGCACATCAACCACTCCAAGGGCAAGTAAACTCCATCTACCTTCATTTAAGCCCCTGAGTCTGAAAAAGCTAAAAAGGGAAAAAATCAATTAGGGCTACTTGCATTATATTCTTAGATTAATCATCAAGTTTCCTAATTTGATACATTCTATTTAGACAACATTCAAACCCTGATTTGTGCACCTACTTGAAGCTTAAGGTACTAGGGTTATCACCTTCTTGTTTGAGCCCTAAGTACCACATTTAGACAAATTAAATTGAACCAAATCGGAGCCAATTAACGATTCCAATTTAGGTATTTAGAGACACACTTGCTTAATCAAGAATTGACCTTTCCAAACAATGTGTGCCTAAGCCTTGATTGAATTAATCTATTCAAGCAAAACCCTAAAATCAGGCTCTTAAATTCATTTGAACACTAAAAGAGGGACCTCAACACTTCAAAGGACAATACAGGTGAAGTTGACCCACCTTGTTGGGTTAACCAATCTTCAAATTAGGTCACTTTGCACGAAAACATCTTAAAAGTTCAAGTGAAATCATAAGCATTCGTGCTCTTAATTAAAATGGTAGACTTAAGAGGTCAAGTCCCCATTCTGGTCTACTTGGATCATCAGTGATAAGAGAGGTCGGGTGGGGGAAACCCTGTAACTCATTGGGATGCTCTACCGTGTAGGGGTCTTTGCAGGACTCTCCCTCTCTGGCTACCCAGGTAATTCTCAGGTGGATGGCTTTCTGACTAAGGGGTATCATCCGCCCTGAACCTCTATAGTCATCCAAAAATTTTTTGGGTGTCTTGATTGGGTCCATCACATTCTACCTCTCATCTACTCCATCGGTGCATGTTCGGGAGGAGGTCTCTAAGACCATCCTTGAGGCCTCCATTAGCTTCTCATTCCCGTCGAGGCCAAGCCTCGACCTCCTTGTTTATGTAGCAACCAAACCTGATCTCGAGCGACTAACACTTACATTTTCTCCTCTAGGTAGTTTTTGTTGTTTTGCTCCTGTTTCCCTTCTTTTTCTTTTTATGTACTAGGCCACGAGTCATGGTCCCCTTTTCTTGTACTTGACAGGTTTAGGTTTGGTCCCCCTGCTTATTTTTGCCCCTTGGGAGTAGGGGATGAATAAAATTCACTCGTTTCCTTTAAAAAAAAAAAGGAAAAGAAAACTTGTGCACTCGATCTCCACACATAGGTATTTTTTGAACCTATAGTATTACAGATATCTATATTGATAATAGTATATTACTCTGACTTCTTATCACTAGGACATGTTTATATTGATTTTTTTCTTGTTTCAGGATTTATGGATCACATGGATATACGTGAGATTATGGATGGATCCTTTGTTTCAACAGATTCCATTCTAGGCATTTTTATATGAATGTTTTCTGATAAATTTAGTTTATATTTTTTATTTTATTTTGGTTTTTGTTTGTAATAGGAAAGTGATGTCTTTAGATATCCTAGAACATCCATGTTAGGTAGAATGTGCATTATGTTCCACGAAATTGAGTAAACACAATGAAGTTTGATTTATGACTATCACAATAAGTAGGTAGCGATATTACTAACGTTGTAATACAATAGATCATATACTAAACCACTATCTAAGGTGTAATACGACTAGGCGATAATGAATGTCGTATTACGCATGTTTAATACAATAAGTTTTAGAGTAAACAATCTTTAAAACTGGAATTCAAATGTGCCTATAAGTCGTTCTTCAAGAGTTATAATACTATTAATGAAGGTTGATTTATCACTATCACAATAAGTGATAGTCGTATTACCAATGTTGTATTACCATGAATTAAATTCTAAACCACTATGTAAGGTGTAATACATCCTGACAGCAATGAATGTCGTATTACTCACATTGTAATACAAGAAGTAGAAGAATAAACCATCTTGTATTCTGTAATTTAAAAGTGCCCATAAGTCGTGCTACAATAGTTGTAAAACAATAATAGTATTACAATAATATTAATACAATAAGCATGGTAGATTACTAATTTAACACAATTGTCGTAAAATTGTATTACACATCTTAAGTCATTTGCAATACAATACATGTTTTGCATTGTGAAAGTTATATTACACCTCTTAAGTCTTTCCTAATAAAACATATGGTTGCACTATGACATTGCATTACACCTGTCAAATATCTAGTAATACAAAATTTGTTGCATTACATTTTTCTTGTGGTTGCAAGAGATGGATTTACGTCAGCTGAACCATATAAGATTGACGATGCATTTGTGATGCCAGGTATGTTTAGAATGTGTGCCTTTGAATTAATTTCAACTAATAATGGTGGTTGCACAATTCTGGATGCAAATGTTGATTTTTCAACATTTGAATTAATGTTATTTTTTCCCTTCTTTGCTAGCTGGCAGGCATGAAGTCATTGCAGGAACATATTCTTTGGGGACTAGGGTGTGAGGTGGCAAAAAAAGCATTCCCACTTGCCCTAGCACTTCGGAGCATTCCCCCTCTCCCTTTTCCTTCCCTCTTGTTCATTCGAAAGTGAAGTCCGATTTGTAATTATCGCATTGCAGTATAGTTGAAAGCACTTCGAAAAAATAGATAAGAATTTATTACTTGAAAAATTAAAAATCCGAGGTCGAACACGAGGAGCAAATTAGTATTTAAAAACTAAGAACACAATCTCAAATTGATAAAATGTGATGTTCAACAATTTATGGAGCAATAGAATGAAGTTCAATGTATATAAATGCTAAAGAGATGAATAGAGATGTAAAAAGAAATAGAATTAATTAATCTCTGTCTTTTTCTTTCTTCTTCTTCTTCTATGATGTCTGCTTCTTTCTTCTTCTCTTTTCTTCCTTCTCTGATTTCTCCTTCCTTCCTCTGCATCTTCTTCCTCTTTCTGTCTTCTTCTTTCTTGTCTTCCCTTGGTTTCTTTCCTTCTTTCCTCTGCCTTGGCTTCTTTCTCTTTCTCTGTCTTCTGCCTCTAGTTTCTTTCTTTCTGCAGCTCCTTCCTTCTCTTCTCATTCCTTCAGCTGTGCCTTCTCCTTCCTTCCTTTAGCTTCTTCTCCTTCAAATCTACCTTCAGGTCCTCAGCTTTCTTCTTTAGCTTCTCCTGCCCGTAGCCTTCTTCAGCTTCCTTCCTTAGCCTCTTTCTTCTCTGCAACTCCTTCCTTTAGCTTCCCTTCCTTCTTTCTCTTCCTGCACAGAAGTGCAAAACCTACCCCTACCCTCCCTGCATACGCTCTCTCTCTTTTCTCTCTTAGGTTCGCTCTCCCAGAGAAAATCGGGTATACGGGTCAGGTCAAGCGCACCTGGGTCCAGGCGCACTGGCGTGGGTGGTGCATGAGGAGTGCAAGGTAAACGAGTCAAGCAACCAGGTCCGCGAAGGAGTGAGCGCGGTTGAGGCGGGTGATCGGGCAAGGGGACCTCACCCCGTGATCGGAGGCAACAAGCCGATATCACAAAAACAACATAAACCGCTTACCTGTGCCCAAAGTTACCAAGGTGGGACTAAAGTCCCACCCGCTTCTTCGCATGCCCGCAGGAGGATGCCTGCTCAATTGCTGTAGCTGCATATGGTGTTGGCTTCGATTACTAGGTGCGAAGAGATCATGAGATATTTCCGCGCACCTGGGGCTCAATTTCCTGGAGAGTGGCGACCTGGAGCAAGCTTGTGAGCAAGCTTTGCTCCTGCTCCAATGGCGGTAGGGGTTTGAGCCTCCAATCACAAATACGGCCTCTTAGCCTTGTCAAAACACTTAGAGAGCTTAGCTATGACATGGCGAAGGTGGTGTGATGAGTGGCATGGCGTATAACGGCCTAGGCGAGCGTGCCTAGGTCAGACTATGCCCGTGAAAGTGCATTTGTTCGAGGAGAGTGCAGGGTGCGTGTGGTGGTCAATGAAGAGGCGGGTGATGATCAGTGGATGATGGTGAAGCTTCTACGGCCGGTGGCGAGGCGTGTGGGTGTGTGGAGCGATGGATGCGCCTTCGTCGGTGGTTTGCCGGAGATGAGGAAGACGAAGGTGGTCGGTGGCTGTCGAGGGTGGTTTTGTGAAATAAAGAGGGGGAAACTGAAGAGTAGGGAGAGAGGAGTTATCTGAGAGTATCTGGACAAAGGAGGGAGGCGGAGGGCGAATGGCACGCATTTTCCATCGTCGGAGACGAAAGCCCTGAGATGAAGAGGTGACAACGACGAGAGGGTTGAAGACACACGGGTAGGTATGGCACAATGCGGAAGAGCAAGGCGGAGAAGACTCTGCCACTGGTATGGTGGCAGAGTGATGAGAAAAAGGAAGGAGATATCGTCAGAGCTTGCGGGCTATTTGGCCAGAGATGGGAGAGGAGGAATTTTGGGGGTTTCTTTGGCCAAATCAAGCTTGAAATGACCGGCTAGGCTTGGGGTTTCTTTTATAGGCACCAGCAGAGGGCCTTGTGCTTGGAAGACAAACTTCCAAGCATGGGTTTTCTTGCAGGAGTAGGAAATTCAATAGATACCCATATCTCTTGTGCATTTGCATGAGAGACTAGGTGCGAATCATAGCATTTGATTGAGTTCACATGGTCGGGAATTCCTTAGAGAATCTCCCTTTCAAATCTGAGAGGGATTCTCTGAGGAATCAGGGAGAACTTCCCTCTTGAATCCTCGCCAGAGTAGGACTCCTCCGCTGTAATGGTGGAGGGACCAAACTGCAAAGAGTGGCGAGGAAGATAGGGGGGTTTCTGCAGAGTTTTCAAAAGCTAGGAGCATAAAATTAATTGGGTGGACTATTTTGCAAAGTAGGTCAAGGTGACCTCTCCTTTGGTCCAAATTTTCGTAAAAACCTAATTTTGACCTAAGGAATCCAATGGTGAAGTTGGATTTCAGGTTTGACCACGTTTGACTAGACATTTTACACAAAAACCAATCTAGGGCAAATAATTAGCTAGGACCCCTATTTAGGTCAAAATAGGTTCCAAAGGCCAAATTGAAGGTTCTAAACACTAGGGGATATTTTTTCATGAATTTTAGAGGATTTATGTGATTTTTATTTAAATCTGAACCTTGTTAAATTAAGTGGGTTTATTTTAGGGTTACAGGATGTCATTTAATTCTAAAATCTCATATTAACCCTTTTTCTAATAGAACCATCCCACTTTTCATCTTGTTAAGATCAATTGACCCACGTTTAACCCCTAAGAAATCCTGTTGTTGTACTGCAATGGTAAAATTGTAGTTTTACCTTTTGTTTCTTACTTTTCTCTCAACCCAGTTATTCTCTGTGTTAGGCCCTTCACTTGGTTATGTAGGAGCTTTTATTCTCTTTTCTAGGTCAAAATGAGCTAGTTAGGGCTCATGATGGTGTTCCCATCACCTCTCTTCCCCTCCCCTCTCCCTGGTCCCCTTTTCGTCTCCCTTCCTCGGCTCTTACTCTCCTCTCTAGTGAGGCCTTCACCTTCCCTCCCTCAGGTGGGAGGCGCTCTGTTCCTCGCCTATGGCGTTGTCGATCGGGACAACGCTGAGTGAGGGCTGAGGATCTTGTGTTTTTATTTTGTTTTTCTTTTCTTGTTGCTTGCTTACCTTATTTCCCGTGCTTTGCCTCGATCATCATTTTTTGAGTCTTGGATCTCGATTTGGGTGTCTTGGTTGGTTTTTTGAGTTGCACTGGGTTCTTGGTTTTCTAGGGTTTTGTGGTATGGCGGCTTTTGGTTTTGGGATGTCATCCCCTGTGCCTGAGTACCCCTCTCAGGCCTCAAATGATCGGACCTCCCCACAGAAGAAATCTTTTACTACTGTGGTGGTCGGCTCAGGCTCTTTGCAACCTTCTTTCGTGGAGCTGGCTTTTAAGGTCCATCTTCTCAAGCTCAGAGATGAAGTTCTGGGTACATCTTTGTCTTGCAATGAGGTTTTTGACCTTGGTAGGGCTTTTTCTTCATATATCGTGGTTCGTGCTTGGAGTCCTAAGCCCTTGATGAAAAAGATCCAGGACTTTCTTGCTAAACATCTACAAATTTCCATGGGTTTCAACTTTGTTCCTCTTGATTTTCGCCACAGGCTCATCCGTTGTGGCACATGTCTTGACTGTTGCAAGATTTACTCTTTGGGTTCTGTGGTCATTGATCGGATCAGGTTGTAATTTGCTCAATGGAGCCCTTCATTCCGAATGGATTCCTCTATGGTTATTGTTCCTATTTGGGTTGGATTTTCGGGGATTAACCTTCATTTATTGCACCCCAATGCTTTGATGTCTCTCGCTTATATATGTGTGGATTATAGAACAATCCAAGGGTTGAAGCCCGAATATCCTAGAGTTTACGTTGAGATTGATCTTTCAAAACCTCATCCTGATTCTATGGTGATTGATGTAACACCATCATTCACCATAACTAGCTTGAATTAGTTAGAATCAAGAGATAAATGCTCCTAAATGGTTTCCTGAGGATAGTAATTCCACTCAAATCCATTTTGAGAAGAATAAAAAGGGTTAAATTTATAGTTTTAACATCACTTCATGAATGCAGAGTAACCATGGGGTCACCCAGGGGTTAACTAGAGGTCAAATTAGCATTAAAGACTAAACAGTGGGTCCATATAGACAGAAACAAGGTTTCACGTATTTCAAGAATCGAAATAATACATAAAACCCTAATTTCAGCACCACTTGAATTGAAGAGGTTCTGGTCAAGATGAAATTCATCTAAACCTCCTAAAATTCATAGAAAAATATTCTAAAAGGTTTGGTATCCTTAGTTGGACCATCTAAATCCATTTTGACCTAAAATAGAGTCTCAGAAAAGATTTTACCCTAATTTGGGCTTCTGTGTAATTTGCCTAGTCAAACATGGTCAAAACTCAAAACCAACTTCACCATTATATTCCTTGGGTCTAAGTTAGGTTAAAACCAAAATTTGGGCTCAATCAAAGTCCATCTTGACCTAGTTTGCATTATAGTCCATAAAATCTTTATTTCTCACAACCAACCCCTCAACTTTCAGTTTTCCTTACAAATTACTCCCTAACTTTCTCTTCACAAATCAGTCCTTGCCGCCATTACTGTGTGAACAACATCTAAAACCCAACACTGACCGACTTCAAAGGAGATGTTCTCCTCCAATCTGCATCCAATCTCCTCCAAAATTAGAGGAAATGACTGCCATAAGATCTCCTATCATTGAAATGTGATCTTAAGCCCTAATTTGAGGCCAAGAGCCCAGGCGAGCTAGAAGAATATGCGAAAGAAAACCTAGCCAAACCATGAAGAATTCATGACGAATTTCCTAGTTAGAGCTCAGTCTGAGCTTTATAAGAACTCCCCAAGGTCCTAGGATGTTCCTTATCTCAGTTTAATGCCAAAAAGACTTCTCCTCCTTTCCCGACCTGCTTTGCCATAGCTCCGGTGACTTCCACCCCCGTCCTCCTATGGCCTACCAACGGCCAAATTGGGAATGCCTTTACCTTCCTTTCCTTCTTCCGCCTCTCGCCGGCCAAAGTGGAGGCTGCCTACCCCTTCGTCGTCATCGTTCCTCATCACCGAAGTGTTCCACAACTTCAGCACTGGCTAATCATAGCAGGCACCAAATCCTCTCTCTCTTCATCCATAAATAGGTTCAACCTCTCCCTCTCTCTCTCTAGATAGTCCACGTCTCTTTTACTTCTAGATTCGACCGCTTATCCACGCTCCCCCACCGTCTTCCCTGACTCCGGCCATGCCTCCAGTGTGGTCGCATGCACTTCACAGTACACCAAACACCATGCCGTCACCGCCAAAAGCTCCACCTCATCTCACTCAACAAAAGCCCTCATGAAATTTCACCTTCCATCTACTCCACAGCTCCTCCGAATAGACCCACCTCTACATGTCCTCTCCATCACGAGCCGACCACCACACACACGCACACACCAAATTCTCACCATCACTGCACTCACCATCCATCGGCGACCATTCTGAGCTTTCTAATTCTGCTGTGAGGCCATATTCCATGCTTATAGGTACTCACTGGATCGACGCTTCCACTGTCGTCTTCTCCGACAGCATTCATCTCCTTTCGGCCACCATCCCACTTCAGACCACTTGCATTCTATGTGAAATCGCTTGGAGAGCTCACTTGCAGCAGCAATCGAAGGAAGTAACGCAACTGCAGCTTGAAATCAAAGGGGACATCTGACATAGCATCGTGCAAAGGAGGCGAGTGGGATTTAGTCCCAAATAGGACATAGATGACCTGCCAACAGCATATAAAAGGTTTTTGTGTCATGGGCTTATCGCCTCATGACACAGGGGTGAGTCCATCTTACCTTAAGCTCTCTCACTTCTTACCCACTACACCTTACCGGTGGGTCTGGTCCCCTCTTCACTACCTGATTACCAGTATACCCAACTACCCTATGCTCGAATCTAAATAGAGGAGAGAGAAGAAAATTTGAGGAGGGTAGGGGTAGGTTTTGCACCTCGGGTCTCGTGCCTGTGCAAGCTAACACTTAGCGTCTCTAAGGTAGGCTTCTTCTCTATGCTTGGCACCCTTGTGCTTGTTTTGAGGATTTGATGACTTAAGGTGTTTGGGGGTTATGCCCGACGTCTGATTGTGGCTGTGGACTTATTTGGCTCCTGTGCTAACGTGACTATTTGAGACATTCATGGTTCTAACCACTGTGGCAAAATTAAGTTGAGACATTGGGATATGTGCTTAATGTGGGAGATTAATTGGTGATCTAAATCACCATTTTTAGAGCCTTTATATTTACAAATTGAGCTATTATTGAATATAATCTAATTATTGATTCTCATTGCATGCCCGAATTATTGTGCTCGTTGTTATTAATTGAGATTAGTGTGTGAATTCCAATTTACTCCCTGCGAACAACCTCGGACTCATTTTCCATTTTTGAGCACCTTATAAATTTAAATGTTGTAGCAATTTTCGTCACTATACTACAACTCTATACATCCTTTAAACGATGACTTTTGCATGCAACAGTGATCTTTAATGGTAATGAGAATATTGTTTAGTGTGTGGTTTTTGAAAAGATCCTATTGTTTTGTCCTAAATGTTTAAAGATCTGTCATAGTCTTTCGCTTGCCCAAACCTTGCTTCTTTTGTAGGTGCCCAGGAGTCTAACCATGCTGATCATTCATCCTTGGTATAGGATGGTCCTCACAAGGTGGTGCATAGATCATCACAGATGGCGTTTGATGCGACGAGGGGCCATGGTGGTCAAGATGATCTGGGGGAGTTGCCTCTTATGATCACTGAAGACCTTCCTTCTCTTGGGGGGCAGGAAATCAATTTTAATGACTCAACTTGTATAACTTCCTTACCTTCTTCTTCTGGGGGTGTCTCTACTTCTCATCCCTCTTCTGCTATCCCCCAGGAAAGGAAGAAGAAGCGGCATGTTCAACTATGACGACAGGCAAAGCGGATTGCAAAATGGTCTAAGGGGAAGGAGATCAATGGTGCCGAACCTCGATCTTTTCCTTCCCCCAAGGTGATATCCTCTAAAATCTCTTCCTTTTCAGATTCTAATGATGTTTTGAATGTTCGTGGTTTCTCATTGAATGGTTCGACCTTCGAGTTGGGATCTCTGGAAAAGTTACATTTTCTTCATTCTTAGAGTGCGATGAGTTTTCATCAGGAGGTTTTTTCAATTGGGAATCAAGGGATTTAGGGTGTAGGATTTGATAAACTTCATCTCATTAAAAGGCATGGGTTTAACTCGATGCCTAATTGTTGGATGCCGTTAATGGAAACTCTAATAGCTTACCTTCGGTTTTGAAAACTCGTGATTCTCAAAAGGTTAATAGGGAGTTTTCAGACTTAAAACTGGCTAAAAATGGTGACTATAAATGAGTGCCTAACTTGTCTTGGGGTATATATCTTCCTATTCCCTCGTGCCCCCCTGATCCGGACCTAGACCCAGACCCTCCTCTCATTATTGAGACGTAGGATGGGGGGAAAACCTTGTGCATGAGAAATGATGCAAACCCTTTAGACTTTCAATCTGATGTGGAGCCTCAAGGTGGTTCGATTTTTTATGATGTGAAACCCTTGCTTCTCCAAGAATTGACATATGAGGCACACTCTCCACTCATGGCTAGAGGAGCCTGTGGTGGTCTTTTGTTGGAGGGCTCAGGTCGAATTACCCAAAGTTGTGCCAAGTCTCTTTACAAAACCCTTTCATTATGAATTGCCTTTTTGGGAAATGTCGTGGCATTCTAAATGCCCCAACCTTGAATCCCCTTAAAGATATTATAAGATCAATCTCATCTTCCTGTTGGAGCCATTTATAGACCCCTCTGCCATTAATTCTATTAGGGATTCTATCTCTTTCACTTCTACCTTTGTCTTTATAGACTCGCCCAAAATCTGGTGCCTATGAAAGATCCCTTTAGCATCTCCTTTGTCTCTTCTATCTCTCAGGCTGTTACGGTCAAATGTTCTTATGTTGGAATGTCCATTAAGTTGATTGCTGTGTATGCATCCACAGATGTTGAGGTGAGACTTCACCTTTGGAATTATCTTACCATCACATCCCAGCTTTCTCCCTTGTCCTGGGTTGTTGGGGGTGATTTCAATTGTATTGTGCATGCCTCTGAGAAGAGTGGTGGTGCTCCTTTTGTGGATTCCCAGGCTGCCCCTTTTAGGACTTCCATCCACAATCTTGATCTTATTGAGATGCCTCTTGCTGGTTCCCAACCTTCCTAGTGTAATGGGAGGCATGGGGGCCAACGGATATATCAAAAGTTGGATCATATACTCTTAAATCCTGAAGCCCTTCTAATGTTGATTCTGGAGCCTATCTTTCCAGAAGATCCTCCGACCATGTCCTTATGATTTTGATCTCTAATGCTAACATTTCGCACCAACCTCATCCTTTTCGTTTCCAAACATGTGGTTGACTGACCCCTCCTTTCGTAACCTTGTGAGAACACTTGGGCTCATGCTTACACTGACCCTTCCCTTGATCCTATCACTTCTATTCCAAACTTGTCATGCTTAAAAGAATGTTGAGACTGTGGAATGAGACGACTTTTGGGAATATTCATGAGATTGTTAAAATCTTGAGGCTCGCTATGATGAGCTTGATGGGAAATTGGCTTCCCTTTAGGATGACAATGTTGTGACTGAGCTCAATGATGTGCACAGTCAATTGAAAGATGCCCAAGCCAAGTATCAAGGCTTTCTTATTCGAAAGGCAAAAATTGATTGGATGAAAAATGGTGAATCTAATTCTAAATTCTTCTACTTGGTCATTAAGAGACGCTTTGCAAAATGTTGTAGGGCCAATCTTCTGAATGCTATTGGTAATGGATGCTGGCTGGAGGCCTCTGCAAACGCGATTGACTTCTTTGATAAGCTCCTCATTGCCGAGCAGCATCAATCCTTTAGTCCTTTCCTTGAGGCCATTCCGACTATACTTAGGCTAGAGGAGTCTACTCCTCTTCTTTATCCTCCCACTCAGGATGAAATCTTCAAAGCCCTCTCTCAGATGCCAACCAACTAGATGCCGGGTCCGGATGGCTTCAATGTCGAGTTCTTCACATCCTTTTGGGATCTCATTAAGGACCTTTCCTTTGCTATTGCCTACTTCTTCATCTCTCACAAACATCCTCGATCCTTCAATAATACATTTATCTCTCTAATTCCCAAGAAACCTAATGTTGTTGAACTCTCTGATTACCGGCCAGTTAGTCTCTACAACGTATCTTATAAGATTGCCTCTTAAATTCTCACCAGTAGACTGTCTGTCATTATCCCCAATCTGATTTCTGTAGAGCAGGTGATGTGCACACATCTAATTAGCCTAAAATGACTATTTATGCATGTTCCTAGGTCTATAGAAGCATTCAGTATTATAAATATTGCATAACATGCATCATCATGCATTTAAGTTAGATTGTAGAAATTATAGGTTAATTTACCCTTTTTGTGGTTAGGGGATAGGATGATATTTTTCTAGACTTCAAATTGAAGATCCAACCATATGGATCTGATCAGAGCAACGATCGGAATCTAACACCTCCGAGATTGCCCCTATTGGACCTCTATAGC
This sequence comes from Thalassia testudinum, assembly GCA_037157565.1. Classification (NCBI taxonomy): domain Eukaryota; kingdom Viridiplantae; phylum Streptophyta; class Magnoliopsida; order Alismatales; family Hydrocharitaceae; genus Thalassia; species Thalassia testudinum. The sequence continues at coordinate 50,671,609 of JAZHRO010000067.1, forward strand.
ATCAGATGCGATCCAAGGAAGATCAGAGGTCAAGGGTTAAGGTGGTGCAAATTCATACCTTAAATGACAAATCCAACTACACAGATCTGTTTGGATCAACGATCGTAGCCCAACGGCACGAAAATTGACCCAATCTGACATCTGTAGCACCATCTACAAGCATTGGAAAATGGACGACCCTGATGGCGCCATCTAAGCCACCCACAGCCACCAGCCTCCATCAACGGAGCCATTACATCTTGACCGTTGGATCAAGATCCAACGGTCGTGAGTGCTCGAGCTTTAAAACATAAACGTGACACAAGGGTGGGTGTAGCGCTATGGTTAAAGCCCTCATTGTGCAACACTAAGCATGCAATCGAGCCACAACGAGGAGGCGGAATTTGCTAAAGGTGTGCCCAATCGAAATTCGGTCGCATGATGATGATCAAATGGTAGTGATTGTAGCGACGTGGCACCCTCACATGCGCTAGATGAGAGCGCTCCACACACGCGCGCAATCACCCATGATCATATGCGGGCACGGTGTGCATTGCAAAGGTGAAGTGTATGCAATTCCAAGTCGTCAGATGCGTAATAAGACGGCTGTGGTTGGCCAGGCGCGATGAGGCATGCAAACGGCTAAAGAGGAGGAGGCAGTGACATGGCCATGTGTGGAGCATCGGATCAGAGATGGGCGACTCTCCTTGTACACATGCTTTAGGAACGTGTGGCTTCAGCAACGTGCACAAATGTCTCTAAAGGCCTTACATTTATTTTAAAGCCCTTAAAAGGGCTCTTTTGCCCCATGACCACACCTATAAAAAGCCATCTCACCTTCACTTTTTCTTCATCCCTTCTCTTCTCTACTCACCCTCTCTAAAGCTCTAAAGAGCTAGTCCCATACCCAGGATGCTCCACTAGAGTCTTAAACATAATTTTTCCACCTTCTCACCCTTGTTCATGGAGAGCCCATTGTTGTCCTCTCGCCACCATTCGGGGATCCGCTTTGCCTTGTGCAGCATCTCACCACCCTCTTCCGAGTGCTTCGTCAATGCAACTCATCCTCCAAGCAGCCATTGAGGAGAATTTTCTCATCCCTCTCTTTTTACCGCTTAGTAGTGTAGATTTCCAGCTTTCTAGTTGTAGAAATTAGTTGTAATGAACATGCTCTTATGGTTATGAAATATTGGTTCACTCTCTCTCTTTTTCTATGTATTATTCTCTCACTTTTATATTATTTATTCTTTAAGTAGAATAGCTAGCGTAGATTAATCAACCAACTAATCTGCCTTGTGAAAAAATAATTTCAAATGCGATTTTTAATCAAATGTTCGCTTCCCTGTGTTCGACTCGGGACTCACCAGAGTTTTGGTAAAATTATCTGATTAATGGATTTTTTATGCAACTATAATGAAGGGTTTTTAACTCAATCTTTTAGCGTACAAAATCTTGCTCATTAGCAGGCTAGTTTAATCTATCCTTGACCACGTTGCCACTGCATTTGAACTTACTCAACGCATGGATCGAAAAACCATTAGATCTAATCTAATTAGTCAATTAGATCTTCAAAAGGCTTATGATAGAGTTGAATGGGAGATTTTATATCACATCCTCTTAAAATTTGGTTTCTCCCCTTCTGTTACATCTTTGATCTCTACTTTTGTCGAGCATCAGGGCTCCTCTATTCTCATTGATGGAGTCTCTTCCACCTTTTTTAGACCTTTGTGTGGGCTTGGGCAAGGTGACCCTCTATCTCCCTATCGTTTTGACTTATTTATGGAGTCTTTTATCAGAGGGCTTAAGGAGCTTGCTTTTCATGAGAAGATTCCTCCTTTCTCAGTTAAATGTGGCATCACACCACCACTTGCCCTCCTTTATGCGGATGATGTTGTCCTCTTCCTCAATGGGGGCCTTCATTCCATCTCCAACCTCTCCAAATTTCTCCATGACTTCCAACTCTCCTCTAGGCAAAAATTTAATCTTTCTAAGAGCTTCTGCTATGCTGGGAAACACTTATGCTTCTTCACTTTGATCATTTTGTAAAAATTGCACGTCGTAGTACAGTTGATTAAAGCGAATTTAACATTTAAATTTTTAATACTAGAATTAATTGAGAAAATCCGAGGTCATCTCTAGGAGCGAGAAAATACACGAATACAACTATTTTATAATCGAACTTGTATCAAATGTTAATTTTTAAATGAACAAGTTCAAAGCTACACTTGGTTTTTGACAAGCGTAGATATCATTCATTTTCGAAAAACAATGTCGTAGTATAATTACGAAATCCCCCTGACAAAAATATTTGTAATAACAAAACTCGATTGATTTTATTCTTTTGAAAACTTGAGTCCCGGTCGTTTGTCTCTAGGAGGCGTGAAAACAAGCTGAGATTTGGATTGGCTAAATCTAACCAAAATCTAATCTAACCTAATATTTTTGTCTTTTTGTCTTTTTGATCTTTATTTTGAAACACGAAATGAAAGCATGCATCAAAGTTGTAAGCCATGAAGATAATAGCATGATACAAAACCATTAGACAAGAGTATCATGCATCAAAAATTAAGTCACTAAAAAATACAGATACATGGAAATAAAGCTAAACTAAAAAAAGGGATCAAACAAGAGAGGCTAAGGAGAAGCCTTCTTGGCCGTCCACTAAAGAGAGGAGGATGGGTATGTGCACCCAAGTGGAGAGAGGAGGGTGTTGCACCCTTTCTCTACCAATGGCCGTCCTTGAGAAGACCTTGAGGGGGAGTCTTCTCTATGGCCATCTAAGAAGAAAAGAAAATGGGGGCATGGATCCTCTATGGTGGAAGAAGAGGGCACACCCACAAGAAGAAAGGAGAAGATGTTGCATCCTTATGCTCTTCTTCTTCTTGCCACCCTTGAAGAAGCTTTGAGGAGAGCTTCTTCCTAGCTGTCCATGGAGGGAGCCTTGGAGGAGGAGGACAGCCTTGAGAGGGAGAGGAGGAGGTGTGGTCGCAAGTTGAGAGAGTGGAGAGAATGAATGGAGATGGTCCAATTTCGTGGCTCTCTCTTTGCCCTTATGGAAGGCTCCATTTGGTTGCCACTTTTGGTGGCTCCAAAATTAGCTAATGCCACATTTTTAGGATCTAGGTTTGACACAAGTTTTAGGGTTTCCAAGAGAGTGTGCTTGGGTTTGGTGGGGGTAAAATAGGAAGGTGTGTGTGGGTGTGTGTTTTTCGTAGGACTAGGCTGTGGGTTTTGGTAGGATTAGGTGCTAAATAGGTTGGGTCAATCTAAATTAAGTGGGTATGGACCTAATTAGGCTTAGGAAAGTCTAATTGGATAGGAGTGATCCTAATTAGGTCTAGGTCAAGTCTAATTGGATGTGTGCATGTGAGTAGGCTAGGGTAACCCTAATAGGTATGAGCCAGTTAGATCCTGGGTGGATCTAATTGGGCTCAGGTGCACACAATCAACTGTAGATGCACCCAATTAGGTATGGGATGGTTCAATTGGGTTATGGATAGGATAAGTAGGGCTATGCATAGTGGACTAGGCTTAGGAGGTCTCTAATTAGGTTTCCTAGGGTGTCTGGTGGGTTTCCTAGGTCAAAATAGGCAAGCTAGGGCTTCCAACACCAAAATCAGGAACCAGAGAGCAGTATCAAACGTTCAGGATAGTGGTCAGGCGTCTTATACTACAAAATTGGATGTCTAGGCATTAAATTAGACGTCCAATTCTATGTTAGTATGAGTTTTAGCTTCCTAGATTGTTATTCTGTAGAAATCAGACGTCTAGCTAGATGTCTCGATGTCCTAAAAGGTGCTGGATAGTGGGTTTTAGGTTTTCTAAGGTTGGTTTTGGTTCCTAAGTGTTTAGGAGAGGGATCGGGTGGATAAGAACATGGATAGTGCTATCCATGTTTGGGTTTTGAGGCTAAGGTGCCCTAATGGAGGTCGTTTTGTGTTTGGGAAGGCTATCCTAGGGTTTCTAAGGGTAGGGATAAGGCTACCCTCCTCACTCCTCTTATCTGGATCAGTCTTCTTCTTCCTTTATTACTTTATTCCACTATCTCCATCCTGGATTACTTTATTACCTACAAATAGTAATAAAAATAATTATATAGAAGGATATCTCATCTTATTCTAAATAGACTGATGCAATGCATGATATGCAAGATATAAGTGCAATATCCACAAATTAAGCTAGGTTCAAACATTATTTAGGTTGGTTAGAACCCATGATTGCTGTGCAATCATACCCCCATGCCTAAACTTTGCTAGTCTCTAGCAAATGCAAGACTAAATTATTCACATAAGGGCACCTAAGGGATTGATTATTTTATCAAGTGCATGCCTAGAGATTTTTCTCCTTTTTGTTTTCATCCTATGTTCTAGAAATCCAGACAAATGTGAAAGTGCAGCTACGTAGCTTTTGCAACTGATTCGAGTGAAAATTCTGATTCACCTCTAAAGCCTGTACTTGACCCCTGGTAAAAATTCTAGCAGGATAGGCAGACTTCTTCCCTCGAGGTATTCAAGAAATTCTATGAATTCCACCCGACATTAGGCTTAGGTAGAGAATCTTAGAGGGAAAAGATTATATATTTGGTGGCTCACTCTCACTTGGTGCTACATAGAGATTAGTACTTCAGAATCTAGATTCTCAAATTATTACGTAACTCAACTCAGAGAAAGACGAAAAAAACTATGCTCTCTTTTTTTGGTTCCTTTGTATTCATTCTCACTTTTTCTTTTGTCTTTTCATTTTCTTTTCTTTCTTTTTCTTAGAGCTCACAATCTCACCAAATTCACACATATTACTTGTATTTGGTGGTCACCCTTGGCATTAACACTTTAATTGAGTTCTCAAAACCTTAACACTAAGTTGGAATTCCTCAGCCAGTATTTGGGCGATCAGAAATACAGAAAGGTTAAGGTCATATTTGGTGGATCTCAAATTTATTTGATGGTATTGCCTCAATGCAACTGAAATAAACACGAAATATTCACACTTTTTTTTCTTTGCTTTCTCTTCTTTTCTAATTTTTTTCAATTTTTCTTTCTTTTCATCATTTTTTCTCTTTTATTTTCAATTCATTTTTTTTTTCAACATAACACAACTAGCACACATCTATGAACTTTATTGAGGAGGCATTATTTGGGACTGGTGGTACTCAAAAGACATTGAGTGGCTTATTTGGTGGAAGTGCCTCCTCACGACAAAAGGAGAGATGGATAGAATGGTGTATTTCTATCCTTGACATCAATACCCTCCTTCAGCTGAGGATTCCATAAAGAATGGTTGTAACCATTCACCTTAGCTCTAGTTTTATGAAAACTCGCTCTCTGCATATTTGCCTTATTTGGTGGCTCTCAAAATTTCACGCAAAAATGTATATGCAGGATCCGAGAGCGAAAACTATGCCTAATCTCTGAGTATCATTACCTACTTATCTAGGATTCCAGATTCCTTGCACTAATCTTAGAGCACCAGTACACTCTACTCACATCTCACACTATTTGGTGGATTTTTAGAAGAAAATCTGCCTGACTCCCAAAACACTGTCCAGGGGTTCAGGAAAAGAAGCACTGCTTCTTCTCGACAAACTAAAGACGTTCATCAATCTTCACTGTGAATCCATTGCAAAATCTACGTGTAGGTGTGAAAAATTATACTGGATTCCAGATTACAGGAATCAACTAGAGGATGAAATCCGTAATACATTCTCTTGATAAAAAGCTTATTCATGAATGCAATATATATACATGCTATGTATAACCTTTCAAAAGTTGCACTTCGAAGATTTCCCTAATTCAGGTTACATTCAGCTTGGCCCTAAATTTAGAACAAAAAGGTGAGTGGATGAGTCGAAAGTGGTTGCTGCGAATGATTTTGAGCTCCAATGCAAACATTGGAGGTGGATTCGATTGTTCTCAATTTAAGGACCCTAAAGTGCAATTAGCATGATGTACGAGAGGTTTTTCCTAAGTGTTGGTAGAAAAATTTTCAATTTACAATTACTACCCCCACCCCCATGCCTACTTCCTTGCATGTCCTCATGCATGAATACAACGAAAAATAAATTAAGACAAAGTAAATGGGTAGAATTCACCTGGAATGGCTCCTGAATTTTGTCGTTGCACTTATTCCAACACCTGAAATTGAATATGCAGGAAAATATGCCAAATAAAATATGCTATATATAAGTGCTGAGATTAACGCCTCCAGCTGGGTGTACACACAAAAAGGATATACCAATATAGTATTGAGAATGGCGAGTAAAATGATAAGAATTTTAGTCTCATTCACCAACAGCGGACAACAAATGTAGACCAGCTATCCATGAATTCCAAGCCCAAATAATTGGAAAAATATGTAGATGGGTCTTGGGATTATCTGCAACCAGATGCTATAGAAGAGAGACAGATAAATACGGGTACCTGGAAGAAATGAATATGAAGGCATCCCAAAGAGGTGATGGAGAATGTGGGTGGTTGGGGTATGGGTGAAGTCGTGTGGGGTGAAATCATATGGGTCCTGATAATGGTGATGAATGGAAGGCATGACCCAAGTGATGTGGTCAGATCTGGAAATCAAGGTCCACTGATCAGTCTCTATCTCTACCAAAGATGTTTGGGTATCATCTTCTTCTTTTATCTCTTCAAAAATTTTCAATTCAAATTCCAAAATATTACATGATTTCCCAAAATTTTTAGCTTCCTCCGATAACTCATCATATGTTATCCCCAACAGTCTTTCAATCTCTTGAATATCCTTTTCGTAAGGGGATATTTCCTTCTCACTTAGATGAAATTGGTCATTAGATTTAGTAGTGAGTCCCTCCATGAAAGTGGAATGGGCTGAATCATTGATTGAGGAGTTGTTGCAATCTTTTTGATTTTGTTGTTCCATGTATGAGATCATTTGAATTAATTCATCAATGTCTCCATGGGTATTCTCAAATACAACAAAATCGTATTCAGATCCCTTAATACTTGGTTCCTCAAAATGAAATGATTGGTACTTAGGCCCTAAATCAAGATCAAGATTCTCGAATAAATCTCCATTCTCAACTTCAATAGGGTTATCAATATCATCCACCTCGGGTGTTTGATCAAAAAAATCCTACATGACCACCATCGAATCACAAATCGATTGTGGCACACCTAGCCCAAATTTAAACATTTCTGATTTTTGTTGCTCGTTCCGGATTCTATGAAGCTCTTTCCTTATATCATCATATTCTCTTGTGGTAGCTTCTTTTATTTCATGAATCATTTTGATCAATTGAGGAATCTGGGATTCATTGCAAGGGGCAGGGGTTTGAATTGGGCTATGTCGATCAAGATAGTCAACCATACTATCAATGATTTGATCTGGTATTGAGGGCGACTTATGTGATTTAGTGGATTGTTGATTCAGGTCATGTGGTTCTACCCATGTGTCAATTGCCATAGTTTCTTCCAAATTACCCTCCGACTCACTTTCCATGTCATCTAGAAAATACCCTGACTTTGTTTTCTTAGCAGCTGCATAAATATAAAAGTGAATCTTCTCATTGCCGCTGCTCATCTCCATACATCCTGAGTAATAGTCCATCTATGCATTGGCCGTAGCCAAGAAAGGTCGACCCAGAATGATTGGTGAATTACTTAGCTTTTCCAGTATATCTATGTCCAAAACAATAAAATCAACTGGAAAGCTAAGACCTTGCACTTTAATAATCACATCTTGAACTACCCCCTTAGGTGTTTTGATGGAGCCATTTGCCATTCTAATGGTGACAGGTGTGTGGTGCAAATCTCCAAGTCTGGTGCGGTCAAAAAGGGTGGTAGGAATCAAGCTAATAGAAGACCCTAGATCCACAAGGGTTTTGTTGAAGGTGAATCCCTTGATGGCACAAGATATGAAGGGTTTTCCAGGGTCAGTCATTTTGGGTGGTAGAGTGCCAGAAATATATGCACTTATGTTAGCTGATAAAACCACCTCTTTAGGTGTGCAAGTCTTTTTCTTCTTTTGTGACTCTTTCTTTAAGGCCTCAAAAAAGGGTAAATAGGTCAAATCAACTTCAGAAGTCTTCTTCTTATTGTCCCTAGAGTCTGAGTCAAAGCTGGATGTGGGTTTGGTCTTATGATTTTGGTTGAGCCTGAATCAGATCATTTGGGTGGGCTCTTAGTTTTTCTCTTCCTTTTAGAGGCCACAGATTTGGCCCCTGCACAATGGCAGGTATGATAGATTGGATGATGGGTCGGAAGAATAGGTGGAGAATAGGAGTGAAAAGGCATTTGCATCTGAGGATAAAGTGATTCTTGAAGTCTCTTGATTTGATCCCCATGAGATTTCACTTGATTTTCCAACTTAGTCAACCTTTCTTCATTTTTCTTGTCAAAGTCCAACAAAATGTTCATGATATCTTCAAGGGTGGTTGTGGGTTGGGCTGGACTAGATGGTTGCCCTAAAGTGGATTGAGTGGAGTACTGGGCTAGCCTAGATTGATGTTCAGTCTGAGTTAGTCTCTGTGGTGGCCATGAAAGATCAAGATTGTTTCTCCACTCAGGGTTATACGAATTTGGATATGAATCAATAAGTGTATCACCCTGAGTGGGGCAGACTATAGAGAGAGTTGATTGGGAACCTGTTATGTGGTCCTATAATTGTGATCCATTATTCCAATTCCTTAGTGATATCTCATCAGGTACAAGTGTATCAGAAACATTGCATTCCTCAAGTGATCTACCCAAATCATGGCTTAGGTCCAAAGGTGCCTTTTCGGTTGGCAGAGTCCAAGATGCCTCCCCATGGTAGCAAGAATCAGTAGAGTAGCTAGTGGATCCAAAATATGGGTCACTAGACCCACTAGGCTGGTTGTTCCAAGTCTCTTGTTCCTGGGAGGAGTGATAAGATTGAGATTGTGCCTGAGATCGTCTAATTTGCTCCAGAAGCTTGGCACATTGATCTATATAGTCCTTGTTACATTCTCGAAATTTAGTAACTATGGCTTTCAATTGGTTCTGATCTAAATAAGGGTCGGATCCATGAGGTTCAGGTTCTAAATAAGTTGGGGGATAAGGATGATCATATCCCAGTTGGTTAGGATGAGTCTCCCAACCAAGAGGAGTCGAAATCATGGTTGGGTTGGGAGATGGAGGACCCTGAGGGTCAAAAGAATGATATGGGTTCATGGATATTTGAGAAAAGATATGGATAGAGATAAGAGAAAGTCTTCCATAGGAAGACACAACCAGCTACAAGGGGCTAGTGGAATTAAGGCAAAGGCCTAGGAAGAAAGATGAGAGTACCCCAAATCAAGCAAACAAGCTAGCCTTAAATTGTATACCCTAATTGGAACTAGACCTGGTATCCTGAGATGGAACTGGGTTAAACCAACCCTTGAATTACTTGGCTTGCTAGATTGGTGGGACACCCTAGAACACCCTGCACGGCGGGACACCACTAAAGGTTAACGCGGTTACCGCATCGACCTTTCTTGTCACCAGTTGGTCCAAATAGACAAGGCCTTGATTTTTACCCAATTAAATTTCAGTTACCAAGTAACTTAGTCCTACCTAGGGCACATCTACTTAGTTTTAGGCCTGGGCTTAGAGTGCTCTTGGTATGTGATTGGGCGATTGGGGGTGTTGCCCTTAAAATTGGATTTAGAGTGTGAAGTGCACAGACAAAGGATTTGCAATACAAGCTTTAATTGGTGTGGTGGCTTTTATGGTTCAAGTGCTTGTATTAATTTTTTCTTTTAGGGTTTCCTTGTTTAAGTCAATTCAAACAAGGTTGTGGTGGAGCACGCAACTGTTTTTGCAAGTCCCAATTGTTATATGAATTTCCTTTTAGTATGGCATGCAAATGTGCTCTACCTTAGTGTGGAAACCCTAATATCAGATAGGTCTATATGATGCTTTTAAGTCCAACAACGTAGAAGTGAAGCGACCCAATCAAGGAAAACAATGGTCCTAATGCACCACCACTAAGTGAAATAGACCTAATTGGTTGCCTAGGTTGAAATGTAAATTAAATTCAATTTAAGTGGGTGAGTAGGTAGACAACCAATCAAAGCAAATCCCCTCACATGCAATCACACCCAAATCAAGCTCAAACAGGTTTGTTTTGGGTCTCTAAATTTAAACCCTAATGTGAATTACTTAGGGTTTGTACTTCTTCTAAAATCTACAGTCAGACCTTAGTCTGACTTGAAATTACTCCCCAAATCAGTAACTGAAGAAAAATAATATGAAATTTGGTAAAGATCTTCCTTTTTCAATAATTTTTCAGGGAATATTTTTTTAAGATTTTTACTGTTTCATGCAATTTTTCATGAATTTTTATGTTCCAGGGGGTCAAACAGACCAGATGGACCCATTACGAGAAATGCAGTTTGAAACAGTATCAAAAGAAATCCAAAAACTCTTGAAAATTTATAGAAACAACTAGATTTTAGTGGATTTCCAATCCCACAAATTTCTAAGAGATCTGATTTATGTAGAGGTCAGAATTAACATTTAAAGCAATATAAAATCAGAGTGCAGATTGTTCTGACCCCCTTCCAATGTGCGAATTTTTCCAAATAATAGGTGGCGCTGGAAAGCTGGTTTGAAAGCCTAATAACAGACTGAATCCCAAGATTTTTGGACTCCTAATTTGATGGCAATAAATTTTTGAAAATTGTCAATATTTGCTGGCCGGATTTCCAAATCTGACTTTGGTGTGTTTAAATAGTTTCCAAGTCAAAACACACACCAAAGAAAGAATTTTTTTTTTAAATTCAAATCTGAAAATTTGAATTCAAATATATATATATATATATATATATATATATATATATTTCTAACCTAAGAAAGCAATAAATAGAGGATGAAGAATATACCTACGATCTTCACCACAGGTCGATGTGTGTGCGGATTCTCGTCCTGACACCCCTATAATCAAAACAATAAAAGGTTAAACAAATCCAAATCTAAACTCATGTGTTGCCTCCCCGGCAACAGCGCCATTTGACAAGCGTAGAAATCGCGCATTTTTGGAAAACAATGTAGTAGTATAGTCGCGAAATCCCCTTGACAAAAATATTTATAATAACAAAACTCGATTGATTTTATTCTTTTGAAAACTTGAGTCCCGATCGTTTGTCTCTGGGAGGCGTGAAAGCAAGTTGAGATTTGGATCGATTAATCTAACCTAAATCTAATCCAACCTAATATTTTTGTCTTTTTGTGTTTTTTATCTTTATTTTGAAACACGAAATGGAAGCATGCATCAAAGTTGTAAGCCATGAAGGTAATAGCATGCATACAAAACCATTAGACAAGAGTATCATGCATCAAAAATTAAGTCACTATAAAATACGGATACATGGAAATAAAGCTAAACTAAAGAAAGGGATCAACCAAGAGAAGCTAAGGAGAAGCCTTCTTGGCCGTCCACTAAAGAGAGGAGGATGGGCATGTGCACCCAAGCGGAGAGAGGAGCGTGTTGCACCCTTTCTCTACCAATGGCCGTCCTTGAGAAGACCTTGAGGGGGAGTCTTCTCTATGGCCGTCTAAGAAGAAAAGAAAATGGGGGCATGGATCCTCTATGGCGGAAGAAGAGGGCACACCCACAAGAAGAAAGGAGAAGGTGTTGCATCCTTATGCTCTTCTTCTTCTTGCCACCCTTGGAGGAGCTTGGAGGAGAGCTTCTTCCTAGCCATCCATGGAGGGAGCCTTGGAGGAGGAGGATGGCCTTGAGAGGGAGTGGAGGAGATGAATGAATGGAGATGGTCCAATTTCGTGGCTCTCTCTTTGCCCTTATGGAAGGCTCCATTTGGTTGCCACTTTTGGTAGCTCCAAAATTAGCTAATGCCACATCTTTAGGATCTAGGTTTGACACAAGTTTAATGGTTTCTAAGAGAGTGCGCTTGGGTTTGGTGGGGGTAAAGTAGGGAGGTGTGTGTGGGTGTGTGTGGGTGTGTGTTTTTTGTAGGACTAGGTTGTGGGTTTTGATAGGATTAGGTGCTAAATAGGTTGAATCAATGTAGATTAAGTGGGTATGGACCTAATTAGGCTTAGGAAAGTCTAATTGGATAGGAGTGATCCTAATTAGGTCTAGGTCAAGTCTAATTGGATGTGTGCATGTGATTAGGCTAGGGTAACCCTAATAGGTATGAGTCAATTAGATCCTGGGTGGATCTAATTGGGCTCAGGTGCACCCAATCAACTGTAGATGCACCCAATTAGGTATGGGATGGTTCAATTGGGTTATGGATAGGATAAGTACGGCTATGGATAGTGGACTAGGCTTAGGAGGTCTCTTATTAGGTTTCTTAGGGTGTCTGGTGGGGTTCCTACGTCAAAATAGGTAAGCTAGGGTTTCCAACACCAAAATCAGGAACTAGAGACCAGTATGAGACATCCACGGTAGTGGTCAGACATCTTATACTACAAAATTGGACATCTGGGCATTAAATTAGACGTCCAATTCTGTGTCAGTATGAGTTTTGGCTTTTTGGATTGTTATTCTGCAGAAATTAGACATCCAGCCAGATGTCTAGACATCCTAAAAGGTGTTGGAGAGTGGGTTTTAGTTTTTCTAAGGTGGGTTTTGGTTCCTAAGTGTTTGGGAGAGGGATAGGATGGATAAGAACATGGATAGTGCTATCCATGTTTGGGTTTTGAGGCTAAGGTGCCCTAATGGAGGTCGTTTTGTGTTTGGGAAGGTTGTCCTAAGGTTTCTAAGGGTAGGGATAAGGCTATCTTCCTCACTCCTATTATCTGGATTAGCCTTCTTCTTCCTTTGTTGCTTTATTCCACTATCTCCATCCTGGATTACTTTATTACCTATAAATAGTAATAAAAACCATTAAATAGCAGGGTATCTCATCTTATTCTAAATAGGCTGATGCAATGCATGAAATGCAAGATATGAGTGCAATATCCACAAATTAAGCTAGGTTCAAACATTATTTAGGTTGATCAAGATGCATGATTACAGCGTAATCAGTTTTATGCATGTAGATATTAATCACAATCTCAAATGCAATAATTATTTGGTGCTTAATAAAATTATCGAATGTAAATGGCCTTGAGCACTCAATAACGTTCGAACAAATTTTTGCAATAAAAAGTCATTCAGAATCATGGTTTGAAGTAAATCAACAAACTCTGCATATCAGTTTTGGAAGCATTTTACTTTCATGCATTTGGTCCCTAGAGTTCTGTGATTAAGTCCTTGTGGCTTTATTTTCTTCGTAGCCAGGCCCCTGGAGTTTGCGAATCTACCCTTGGCCTTCTTCCTCCACTCCTTCCTCTTCTCCTTCTACATTTCCAGGAGGGGTTGTATGGCAAGCTCCGGTGAAGTCGGAGCTTGTCCTCAATGTGTGGATCTTCCTGTCATAGGTTGCAAAAGCTTTGCCGCGCCTTCAGGGAGCTTCATGAGAATCTTTGGGTCTTGGAGATGGTCGCCAAACGCATAGGGGAAGTCGGCGAAGGCATGGTCTAGTGAGGAGGTTGGACAAGGAGTGGAGGCACGGAGCTCTAATCCAAGGAGTCAAGGAGCTCCGCCATGGCTCACTGAAGGTGGTGGCGGTGTTGGATTAGTGCGAGGAGGTCGAGGATGCGCCGGCAAATGTAGAGAGGTCACCGGTCGATGGGATTGTTTGACGCAGGTGTCGAGGCATTGAAACTTCTAGTAGGGAGAGGGCTTTTTCTCCTCTCGTCGAGACAGAGCTTGTAGGGTGAACGACAAGCGACGAGAATGGCCGAAGCACCGAGGACGTGTTCGTCAGAGTTTGGTTGGAGAACTTGCCACCCACAAGGAAGATGATGGAGAGGGAGGAATGTGGAGGTCGAAACCTACGTCTAAGGGGCCTATTCTAATCTAGAAGAAGAGGAAGAGAAGAAGGGCTACCTAGGAGGAGGAGAGGAAGATGAAGCAATGAGGGATGAGGTCAGCCAGAGTACGCCGACCTTGGAGAAGAAGAAGTGACGGGTGAGTTTGGAGCGACGAAGGGGTTTTGGAAGCCCAAGCTTGACGGAAAGCTCTAGCAAGGAGTAGAGACGAAGATCTGATGCTCAGTTAGCAATGAGCAGTAGCGAAGATGAAGGTTGGAGGTGCTTGTGGTCGTCGTCAATGGCGCGAAGAAGGAAGGAGGAGGTGGTTCCTTGCGCCAGAACATGATGAGGAAATTCGGAGGACATGCACGAGCCTTTGTTGGTGTCTCGAGTGTTAGTGATGGCTGGTTGTTGTGAGATTTGTTCGCAACAACTCACATCAACGATGCCTACTTCGGCCGACGATTGCAGGCAGCAGGGAGACCAATGGCAATGGAACAACTGCCGGTAGATGCGAAATGGCGAGGAGAACAACTCCTTCAAGTCTCGCAGGGAGAGGTAGAGAGAGTAGGTAGGAAATCACGTGTGAATCTTGCCAAATTTCTCTCCATGGCTACTGAAGGTGGAGGTGCAGGCGGGGGCATTTTTGTGAAGAAGATGAAGAGTTAGGGTGTCCTTGTAAGGAAATTAGGAATTAAGAGCTAAATTGCAAACTTGGCCAAGATGAAGTCCAAATGAGCCCAAGTTTTTATGGTAACCTAATTGGACATAAGAAAGTTGATGGTGACTTCAATTTTGGGTTATGATTTTATTTGCATGCTCAATCTACAATTAGACCCAAATACCCACCTATAGTTCTATTTTAGGTCGAAACAAGTTTCGATCATCAAGTTGACTATGCTAAACCTTACAAAATATTTTTTAATTAATTTTTAGAAGGTTTAGATTACATTTATTTTCATTAAAACTGCTTTAATTTAAGCAGGGTCGAAATTAGCCAATTTAGTTGAGGATTAACACTTGATTTGAATGAAAATCCTAAATTAGTTAGTATCAACACACTTTTAAGACAATTAAGCTCAATTGACCTTTGATTAATAATAATTTTTCCCTCTAGCTATTCTAAATTTATAATTATTCATAAAAATCGCAGAATTAACCCCAACTTTTATTAATTCCTCTCTCCTCAGCCCTGATTGAGTTATACCCTTTAATGTGTTAATTAGGTGAATTTAACTTTAGAAATTAGCCAAATTAGGTTAGATATAGCAAATGATGGCGATGCCATCATACCCCCATGCTTACCATTTGTTAGTCCCTTAACAAATTCTAGAGTTTAGCATAGATTTTCAACGTAAGGGTATTTTTGACATTTAGGTTAAAAATATTTATCTCTCTTCTTCTGCCTTGCCAGTTACCAATATACATTTAAAGCTTGTTCTTGACCCTTGGTACAAATTAATTAGGATAGGCAAACTTCTTCCCTTAGGGATGACATAGCATATGTTTTGTGATTTAACCCTAGCTTTTAGGTTTAGGTAGAAGATGTCTGAATCAAAGGGTTTTATTTTTGGTGGCTGACACTCTTTTGGTACTACATGTAATCTAGTATTTTAGACTTTTAATTTCTAGATTATTAAACAAATAAACCTGGAGAAATGTTCAAAAACTGTGCCCTCTTTTAGCTTCTTTGTGCTCACTCGCTTTTTCTTTTTCCTTTTTTTTTTTATAAGAGCTCACAATCTCACCGAATTTGTCAACATACTTTGTGGACTCTTATGACATTAACACTTTGATTAAATTCTGATAACCCTAAAACTAAGTTAGAATTCCTCAACCAGTATTCGAGCAGTCAGAAACACAGAAAGGTAGTTCAAGGCTGTATTTAGTGGATCGTAAATGGTAGTAGGTATTGCTGCCTCAATGAAATTTATTCATAACGAATCAACACATACGCGCAACTATGAACTCAAACACTCTTTTTCTTCTTCTTCTTCTTCTTCTTCTTCTTTTTTAATATGGATATATATTTTTTCCGAGGATATCGACTTTTTTTTTTCTTTCCTCTTTCTCTTTGTTTTTTCTTTTTTTTCTTTTCTCTCTCTTTTTTTATCAATGTAACTCAACACAACGCAACTTTCATTTATGAGGCATTATTGGGAAATGATGGTGTTCAAGAGGTCATTGTGTACTTATTTGGTGGAAGTGCCTATTCTCGACACTGGGAAGGAATGGATAGGACAATGTACTTCTGACCTTTGACACTAACACCCTCCTTCAATAGAGAATTTTGTAAAGAATATTCGTAAACATCCACCTTAGTTCTAGTTTTATTAGAACTCGCTCTCTGCATATTTGCCTTATTTGGTGGCTCTCAAGGATTCACACAAAATATTCGCACACAAGAGCTCAGAGCAAAGACTATGCCTACCTTCGAGTATCATTATCTAATTATCCAAAACCTCAGAGTCTCATACTAGACTTAGAAAACCAATAGACACTCTTCTCTCACCTCACAATTGTTTGGTGGATCTTATGAAAGAAAATTTGCCAGACTCCATAATTGAATGTTCAAGGGTTTTGACAAACTAAAAATGTCTATTGATTTTTCTCTTTCCTTCCTCTCTCTTTCTTTCTTTCTTTTTTCTTTTTTTTTAACTAAATATAGGTGTATTTCTAGTGAGAACCTTTCAGAAATAACTTTCAAATAATTTCACTTTAATCCCCCCATGCCTAAGTGTTGCAATGCCCTCATTGCAAATAGGATGGGTTCATATTCAATTTAGTTCATAATTTTAGAATAGGCTAGTTCTTAAATTAGGAACCCTAAAGTGTAGTAAGAGTGAATTTCAAAATAGATTAAGAAAGGTCTCGAGGTTTTTCAAGAGAATGACGGGTTGCCTCCCGTTAAGCACTAAGTTTACCACCATCAGCTGGGCGCAATGTGGCTCAAGTGGAATGGAGGTCAAGAGACTCGCCGATCAGGCTCAAGTCATGAAGTTCAAGAAAAGGTTTGAGACATTGTCCATTAACAACAAATGGTGCAGAGTCAGAATCGGGAGGTGAGATTTTCACAGCTCCATTACCAAAGATCCTCCTTACAAGAAATGGTCTAATCCATTTAGATCTAAGCTTGCCCGGGAACAATTTGAGATGGACATCAAACAAAAGTACCTTCTGACTAGGACTGAATGATTTCTGTGAAATGTGCTTATCATGTAAGGCCTTTATTAGTTCTTTGTAAATTCGCGAGTTCTCGTATGCATCGTTGCGTAACTCATCAAGCTCACTTATTTGCAAGCGACGATGGGTGCCAGCCTTTCCGAGATCTAGGTTGCATTTTCATACTGCCCAATAGGCTTTATGCTCCATTTCTATAGGAAGGTGACATGCCTTCCCGTAAATAGTTCTGAAAGGAGATATTCCTAATCGGGTCTTATGGGCCGTCCTATAAGCCCATAATGCTTCCAGAAGCCAGGTTGACCAATTCTTTCTATGGGGTCGAACAGTGACCTGTAGAATCTTTTTGATTTCTCAATTTGACTGCTCGGCCAGTCCATTTGTTTGCAGATGATATGGGGCAGAAATGCGGTGTGATGCCTCGTATTTTCTAAGCACAGACTAGAAATGCACATTCACAAAATGGGTCCCTCCATCAAAGATAATTGCTTTCGGGACACCGAAATGAGAGAAGATGTTATCGTGAATAAATCTGATAACAACCTTATGGTCATTGGTTCGGGTCGAACCATTTGGACACAGTCCACAGCAAGAAGAATATATTCAAAGTCGTTTTAGTTGGGAAATGGATCCATAAAATCAATCCCCCAGATATCAAAAATCTCACACATGATAATCGGATTTAAGGGCATCATATCGCGATAACCCATTTTTCCTAAGGTCTGGCAACGAGCACATGCCCTACAGTAGTTGTGTTTATCTTTAAATATAGCCAACCAGTAGAAGCCGCTTTAGAGGATTTTTGCTGCGATTTTATGCCCAGAAAAATGGCACCGCATGTTTGGTCATGACAAAATGAAATAATATTATTGACCTCTATGTCAGGAATACATCGTCGAATGATCTAATCCGCTCCGATGCGAAAAAGATATGGATCTTTCCAGAAGTAATACTTGGCATCTGAAATAAATTTGTCCTTTTTGGCTTTGGGCCAATCAGGCAAAATCTGGTTTGATGCCAAGAAATTCACAATCTCTGCATACCAGGGAAGCCTAGCATCTATTCTTATAAGATGCTCATCTGGGAAATGCTCAGTAATAGGCATTGAACGGTCAATGATAGAGAGGGGAGGCGGGATAGATGATCTGCAACTACGTTTTGTTTACTTGCTTTGTCGCGAATCTCCAAATCAAATTCTTGCAGAAGCAAGATCCAACGAATCAGATGAGGCTTCTCATCCCTCTTGGCTAGTAAGTGCTGAATTTCTGTGTGGTCCGAGTATATGATAATGCAAGACCCGAGAAGGTACGATCAAAATTTCTCCAGAATGAAGATAATAGCCAGAAGTTCCTTCTTAGTGATCATGTAATTACGTTGGGCTTCGTCCAACATTTTACTTGCATAATAGATCACTACGGGTTTCCCATCGATTTTCTACCAAAGGATTGCCCCCACAGCATAATCTGAAGCATCGTACATGATTTCAAAGGGTAGAGACCAGTTAGGGGGTTGCAATACCGGTGCCTTGGTGACTCAGTCCTTAAGGATTTTGAAAGCTTCAACACACTCATCAGAGAAATCGAAGGGAATATCCTTCAATAACAAGTGAGTCAGGGGCCTGGCAATTTTTGAGAAATCAGAGATAAAACGTTGGTAGAACCCGATGTGCCCCAAGAAGGATCTAATGTCTTTGATCGAGGAGGGAGGAGAAGTTTGGATATCAAATTGATCTTCGCTCAATCAACCTGGATACCTTGTTCAAACACAAGGTGTCCAAGAACAATGCCCTAGGGAACCATAAAATGGCTCTTTTCCCAACTCAGGACTAGATTTACATCGATGCATCATTGGAGGATCTTAGTTAAGTGGCCCAAACATTTATCAAAGGTTTTTCCAAATATATAAAAATCATCCATGAAGACTGCTTTCCCGCCAAAGTATCCATCCAAGAAATAGAAGTATTGATTTCCTGCTAATTTTTCAAGAATCTGATCAATAAACAGTTGCAGGAAATGGTCCTTCTTCATGGAGGTATTCAATTTCCTGTAGTCTATGCAAACTCTCCATGAATTTGCAACATGGGTAGGGATGGATTCTCCAGACTCAGATTTGATAACGGTGAGCCTGACCTTCTTAGGCACCACATGAATTGTGCTCACCCAATGGCTGTCAGAGATGGGATAGATAATATCCGCATCAAGCCATTTTATTATCTCTTTCTTTAAATCCTCTTGAAGATTCGAGTTGAGTCAGCGCTGTCCTCCGCACGTAGGTCGTGAGCTTTCTTCTGTAAAGATACGATGTGTACAGTAAGAAGGGCTTATACCGGTGAGATCATCCAAGGTCCAACTAATGGCCTTGCGATGCTCCTAAAGGATAGAAATAAAATGCATTTCCTAGTCTGTGGATAGAGAAGAGTTGATAATCATAGGAAACGTGTTGTTTGAACCCAAAAAGACGTACTTAAGACTGTCAGGAAGTAGTTCAACTCAAGTACCTGATTTTCAGCAGTAGCGGGAAGGTTGGGGCTAGCCTGAGGAGGAACTAGAGGTGGACTAGGTTCCTCAAGGTGTAACTGGGGTTGGGCTTTTAGAGGTTCTTGCTCAAGAGTAATCAAATCCAAATGATCGGAAATTGGATCCTCGAGAAGTGAATCAATTCTATTCAATTCCAAAATCACACCACAATTAATTCCTCTATGGGACTTAAAAATGTCAATCTTCATCATTTTATCCCTGAATTTAATTTCCATTTGGCCCTCCTCACAATTAATGTTCGCCCTAGCTAATGCTAGGAGCAGTCTCCCCAAGATTATAGGTGTCTCTTTTAGGTTCTTAGGTGTATCCATGTCTAGAACAATAAAGTCATCTGGAAAATAGAAATCCCAGGCTCTTACAACTACATCCTCCAAAATTCCACAGAGTGACTTAACAGATTTATCTGCTAACTACAAGGTCACTTCCGTGGGCTTAAGCTCAGGATCCTCAAAATATCTAAGGAGAGATGTGGGAATAAGGTTGATGGATGCACCTAAATCTAAAAGAGCTCGAGTGAATTCTAAATCTCCAATCTTGCTAGAGATCAAAGGGGTGCCAGGGTCTTTTAATTTCTACGGAAGCTTGCTCAAGATAATGGAGCTAACCTGCTCTGATAGAAAAATAGGACTTCCATCAAAATTCTTTGGCTTTTGCTTTCGTGTACATAGATTTTTCAGAAATCTTGTGTAAGCTGGTACATGGCGTATAGCATCCATCAAGGGAATCCTAATCTAGACTTGCTCAAAGAGCTTGACCAAGTCCTTGCCAATTTGTGGTGATTTCCTACCCTTATTTCCCTTGATCAAGGCCTCAGGAAATGGTGTGGTTCTTGGCTCATCCGGAATAGGTTCTGTCAATCCTTGGTTATCCTTGATAATCACCCCAGGTTGAGATGTACTAGGTTTAGGTTTAGTGTATTTCTTAGGCTCAGGATCCTTAGTACATTTACCACTGCAGGTTGTTACAGAGTGTAATCTCGCAGGATATGGAGGGATGGGTAGGATAGGTGGCTGCTGCTGCTAAGATGTATCAGGTACAGAAGTTGATGCTTCTGACCTATCTTGAAATACAGGTGTAGAGGGGCTTGGTTGTACATAGTGGATTTGGCCCTATTTTGGGTTCGCAACGTTCCTATGGTTCGGTTCGTTGTTAGGATTTGGTAGTGGTTGCGATGGTAATGCGCCTGGCTGGTGAGTCCTAGCCATTTATGCAATTTGGTTGTGTATATCTGCCAAATTCCCAGTATGCTGCCTTTGCACAGTAGCATTGGTCTTCTACATATTAGCCAATGTCTGAAGAATCATGCTCATTTGATCATCTTTACTAGACCCAGGTTGAAAATTGGAGCGACGAAGGGGTTTCAAAAGCCCAATCTTGATAGGAAGCTCCAACAAGGAGTGTGGAAGAAGATTTGATGCTCGGTTGGCAGCGAGCAGCAGCGAAGATGAAGGTTGGAGGTGCTCCTAGTCGTCGTCAATGCACGAAGAAGGAAGGAGGAGGTGGTTCCCTGCACCAGAACAAGACGAGGAAACTTGGAGGACATGCGCGAGCCTTTGTAAATGTGCTCAGGAGTTAGTGATGGCTGGTTGGTGCAAAATTTGTTCGCAACAACTCACATCAACGGTGCCAACTTTGGCCAAGGATTACGGGAGACTGAAGAGAGCAATGGTAGTGGAACAACCGTCGGTAGATGTGGAACGGCAAGGAGAACAACTCCTCCAAGTCTCGTGGGGAGAGGTAGAGAGAGTATGGGGGAAATCGCATGTGAATCTCACCAAATTTCTCACCATGGCTGCTGAAGGTGGGGGTGCTACCATTGGCATTTTTGTGAAAAAGGTGAAGAGTTAGGGGGGTCCTTGTAAGGAAATTAGGAATTAAGGGTTAAATTGCAAACTTGGCCAAGATGAAGTCCAAATGAGCCAAAGTTTTATTGTAACCTAATTTAGACATAATAAAGTTGATGGTGACTTCAATTTTGGGTTTTGTTGATGTTTTCATGGTCAATGCATCTGCGAACGTCACTTCAAAATAACTTTTCTCATTAGAAAAGTAATACATCTTTGAAGTCCCCATAGGCTGATTATTATATCATTATTTTTAGATATATCAACATCATATTATTATTTTGCATTGGCAAGTAAACTGCAGACCATTAACTACAGACCTATGAGAATATGCATGATTATACAGAGGGTCAAATTTTTGATTCGTTGTTGTATTATGGGTATTATTTTTTCGCAGATTGCATGGTCGACTTTTCATATCAGGATACGATACAATCTACATTTGCTTTCATTACAATTACATATTAACTCGATTATGACTACACCACTCATTCATTACAATTATGTGCAACTTACAATATAACAAACATATGCAGACAATACGACCAATAAGCTTCATTTTTACTCGAAGACATACCTGTAGTGTAGCGCTTTCCATTGTTCGTATCGTCAACGGTACACACTCATTACACATATTACAAGCAAGTTCATCTTATATTATCAACTCGCATTTAATTCGCATTACCATTTTTTCCCATTTTTGATTTGAATCACGGATTGATTTCAGACCCACAAGAATATGCACGATTACATAGAGAGGGACACATTTTTTATTCGTTTTTGTATTACGATTATTATTGTTTTGCAGATCGCATGGCCATTTTAAGATAGGATACAATCTATAGTTACTTTCATTACAACTACATATTAACTTGATTACGACTACACCGTTCATTCATTATAGCCATTTGCAACTTACAATACAACAATACGACCAATAAGCTTCATTTTTATTGGAAGACATACTTGTAGTGCACTGCTTTCCATTGTTGCAATTGTCAATAGCATACACTCGTCACACGTATTACAAGTGATTTAGTCTTCTTATATTCTTAACATGCATTCATTTTGTATAACCATTCTTTCCCATTTTTTATTTGAACCACGGATTTTGCTCACAATTAGTTCCTACATTCAAGGAAAATGCATTGATTATGGAGATCGCATATTCTATTAATGTTCTGATTCTTTTTGTAATGTGACATCTTTAATTAATATATTAATGATTATTTTTAGTATGGGTCCATTAAGATCATAACATGATCGAAACCACTCTTTTATGCACATTAGCATATTTTTCTTCATCCATTAGATTTATATCGTTTAGTTGTAGATTAGTGCTCACAAAATCGAATTTAAGCATAACGCGCATAGGATCTGCCCCCTATATATTTACATATCAGGGCTAGGAGCGTGCAGGTGCAGCAATATTTTACACCACAAATAATGTTTTGGATTGAAAATTTGGGGATTGAAATCACCCCATATGAACATGTTATGCACAAATTTTGAAATCAATCCGACATTCCTAGCACATACATCAAAGGGGGCACACTTTTTATAGCCTAAGTATCACGAAATTCAATCATGTTGGATGTATATGTTAGGAGTGTCGGATTGGCTTCAAATTTGATACATTATGATGAGGTGTGGCTCATCATAGTTAAAATGCTTAAGTTAAGCTGGAAATTAGGCTAAACACTACATAATTAACATATGAAAAGGGTTAAGTGTGAGAAATAACAGAAATGTCCTAAAACAGTAAAATTATGTTAGAACGTAATTTTAGGATGCAAATTGAGATAATCTATTCAAAAGATGTAATTTGATGATCCAATTGAAAATTGAACACATGATTGAGTCCAAAAGTACAAATCAAGAGTTGAATTAACTTCTTAAATGTTCAATTCAGCTCTAATAAAAACCTGGTTGCGTTTGGACATCACCAAGATCTTGTATTTAGAGTTTTACATATAAGTCCTTAGTACATAACATTTTGTTTATGATTGAAATTATCAGGGACCCAATTGAAAATCTAAGGGGCCTCTTTGTAAGATCACAAGGACCGTGCTGCATTTATTTTCACCACTAATGGGTCTCCTTTCTATTCTTGCATCGTTTCACTTTAAGGGCATCTTCACAAAATCTCCATCATACCTGATGGCGCAGATACATTGTTCACCCGCAAGAACTTGCTCCATCGCAACCGTTGATTCTCTTCCTCATTGATCTTGCTGCTAGACCTAACCAAAACTTTGAGCGACTTTACTCATAGGATCACCGCACACCCCAGATCCGATCCAATGACCTCGATTTGAGTTGAATCCTTTGCTCACCTTCTCAGCTCGCATCCACCGCCCAAGCCCTAGGAGCCTAATCTCACCCTTGCGATGACTTGATCCACTCTAGCAGCTACTTAAGCACTACTAGAGCTCGCGTGCATGCCATCGACTCCCTCACCTACTGAGTTGATCACCTTGTCCACGTTTCTAGCTCCCCTACCTCCTTCGTTGATTGCTGGTGACAAGGGCGGTTCTCCCTCCTCAACTTTGTCGTTGTAGTGACCAACTGTAGCCTAGGGACCTCATTCCTAGCTGGAGAACCTTGCATCCCCCTTCATCCTTGCAACAATCCGCTGTGGATCCAGGCATCTCATTTGTCCACTTAGCTAGGATTTTTCTTGCTTTCCAGATAAGATATAGTGATAATTAGTGTATTGTAGATTAGTAGGAGTAGATTAGATAGTGAATTCTGTGATGTGTTAGCTTAGATTAGAGTAGTTTAGTCTAGAATCGATTTCGCCCTCTCTGATCAATTCAAATGAGAGATATGCTTTTCCACCTCCATTTCGACTCATAAATCTCCCTCTAGACTCAACAATTTGTTTCTAATTTTTCCTCACATTTTTATTCATCATCCACCCATCCATCAAGGTTAAATTTAAATATGAAGTCTTGGCTTCCAGATCTGAATTTACACCTAATATTCATTTAGGGGGTCTCCCATTCATTCCAAAAATTCACAAAGACCCCCCAATCTGGTTTGATTGTCTCGAATTGCTCGATTTCTTTTAGATTTGTTTTTCATGCCCAATCTCATGATTTAGAGTTTGTTTGATTTTAATTGGATTCAATCAAGCTATTTGAGGTTTTTAATTACTTAATTGGGATGGACTTATCACAGGGGATCTACGTCATAGGTGGATGGGGGTTGCACTACAACAATGCCCTTTCTGTGAATTCCCAACTGACAGTACCATACACCTTTTCTCTTCATGCTTGGTAACTGATCAACTATGGAGAGCCGTTTGTGGGTATCCCCTCCCCACATGGGACAATTTGTGGAGGAATTTTCAGATGAAAGGAAGGCCACATGTAGTGATGGCATCTCTATTATGGTGTGTGTGGAGAGTAGAAATGAAAAGGTGTTTAGTGGGGTGTCGGTGGATGTGGGAAAAATGATAAGGCGATGTAAGTCTTTTGTTAATGAGTGGAGTAATTCTTTGTAATTACCTATAGTTGTTTTTTTTTTAATAAAATTGCTCTCGGTTTGCTATCGTCTTCGATAGCATTCCTTACTCTTTCAAAAAAAAAAAAAGTTAATTGGGTGTATTGCAATGAATCTTATGTGTTTTAATTCAGATTTGAATGGTAGATGAGCTTATGCCCAATTAGAGCCTTGTGTTGAGGAGTTTAGCCAAGGATAAATAGTAATCCTAATTTGACACCAAACATTGACTCAAACAACTTTCTTAGGATCACTAAATCACCTTGAGCATCAACTAGTGGAGTGCAAGGTGATATGGTGATCAGATCACCTCATTGATCTGAAAATGAAAAGCCCAAATCAAGGCAACATGGGTTTTTGATCTAAACAATATTCAATCTAGAAAATGATGCTTATAAGAGGTTTAATGAGATTTAAATGAAGATCTTAAGTTGATTTGAGATGTTCTCAAACCTTTAATATGATCTTCTCCTCTACATTGTCTATAATGTAAGGAGAAGATCTTATTAGGGACTTTGAAAATTTTTAGAGAATGTGAACCGATTTTGATGTTTTCAGACCTTGAGAGTTTTCATGGATTGAGATTGAATTTCATTGGATTAGATGCTTTGATCTAGGCAAATTCAGTAGCAGCAATTATTGCTCTGATTGATCCGATCTTGAGCCTATCTTCGTGGATTGAATCTCTGATTTCGAGGGTTTTGTGGATTAGATGGCTTTTCTAAGATGATTAGCATCTAGATCTAGTTTTCCATATCCTAAGTTGCACCATGGATCCTCAAATTAGGCCTTGGTTGTCTGATTCAACTCCTATTCAGCACAGCAGCAGAAATGTAGCAGCCACTATCAAAAATGGGATTTCAAGTGAATTTGAGAATTAAAGAAGCTGACACTATTTTGTAATGTTAGAGTTTCATATTCAAGCATTCATGTACTTTCAGAGATTCAATTTAGATTGAAAATGAGCATGAAAACTCTAATCTCAACTCTTTGTCAACCATATGGAGTACTTAATTGTCCAAAACTGTGATATGAATGGAATTCAAGATTTAAATCAAGTTTGTTGTTTCACTTATATTTCAAATGAAAGGCTGGAGGTTTTTGAATATTTAAACACTTTGTCCAACACTTAGAAGTCATTTGAGACCTTAAGTTCCATTGTTTAACATCCATTTAGGTCTCTTTTGGAGTTGCTTTGTAAATAAATAAAATTTATAAAAAAATCACAAAAAAATAAAATAGAGATGTCTTCAGTAGGATTGTGTATATTTCTAGATGTTTACTAAGTTTCAAGGTAATCTGAACCTCCGACTTGGTATAACATACTAGCCAACGGTTCAGTATACCTTGGAACTTAATAACATAACCTAACCCAAGTAATTATATAAACCTATCTATACGTACATAATTGTACCTAACACTGTACATACATATTTAACTATATATTATAAAATGTATAATACCTGTAAACTAATTTAATTATGTATTTACAGTAAATAATTAAGTTAATTAAGTAATTTATCAACTTAAAATAAAATAAATTAGCAATTTAAGTTAAAATTGAAGTTATTATGTATACTTATATAATGTTATATTAACTATTTCCAATATATTTATATTGTATTTATACTGTTTTATAGTATTTATAAATTATTTATATGTAAAACTAACTTAGACTTGTATTTAATTGTAAATAAATTAAAATAAAGTTTCTAAAATATATTAAAAATATATAATAAATAATTTATTATGTACATTAACACTGTATAAAGTCAATTGTACGATTAATTAACCAAGTTGTACTTTAATTAACAGATTAACCTTCAATTTAACATGTATAAATCACTAACTTTAACCAAATTTAAAATATAACTAATTAAGTTATTTTACTAAATTAACTACATAATTATGTAGCCCTATATAAGGGCTTTCTAATGTTATATTTTAATTAGAAATTGGAACTGATTATGGCACTCAATTCGAGGGCAAAGATCTCAAATCAGAACATTGTCCTGCGCTGCACGGTGCCAATTGGGTGCTTAAGTTTTGTGCCACATTGTGCAAGAGAAGCATATGATGCAGTATATAATGAATGAGCATTGATGACCACTCAGTCGTCATGGTGCAAGGCTCCTCTTATCCCATACCTTTCCCCTCTGATCCAAATGAACATATATGAGCATATAAGCATTTGTGAATAATGGAGGATCGGGGGCTACACACTGTAGCTAGGATTGTATGGGTTTGAGTGGGCCCAGAATTGAATTTAAATGAACCAAAAATTAACTAGGGCTGGCTGCTAATAGAGGCCTGGTCCCACCCTAACGGGTTGCTGTGTATCCCTCGAACATGGTCGGCCTGCCCACTAAAAACCTAATTTTTGGGTTGGGCAAATGCCAGACACCTGTGAGAGAGGGGACGACCTAAAAATGACCAAGTGTTAAGTTAAAGAAGGAAGAAGAGAAGAGAAGCCACCCAGCAACTAAGTGCTATGAGTTGTGTGTTCGTGAGTGTGTATAAATGTGCATATATATATACAGTATATGTATAATTGTATATAATATATATATGTATGTAAATAAGATGTATATAAGTAGCAAATATGTATATAAATATAAATAGTCGAGTACAAGTATTGTTTGAGCTCTTATATATAAAAATAAACTAGAGCTTTAGTGACAGTTATATATGTCACTGTACATTTGTATATATGTTAGTATAGATAGTAGTTTTTGCCTTAAGGTATGTATATAGTTTACTAAGGTTACACTAACGTACATATATGTTACTGTATCTGTAATATATGTTATTGAAGGTATTAATAAGTTAATATAACTTAGTAAAGTAGATAGTAATAATTATTTTTGTACTTATACTTAGATATTACTTATACTATTGTATATAACTAACATAGAGTAATTACATATAGTTTTTTATGCCTATTTGTTGTACATTTATTTCAGGCATTGTAATGCATATTAGTTGATTCTTTTGTAAATAATTGACCAATTCTTCCATTTATTAATTCATTGATTCGTTTTGTACATGCAGGTCACCTGCACGCTCCCTTTTTCCTATATATATATAGGGGAAAGGGAAGGTGTAGCTAAGCTAGACCCAACTTTGTGCAACCCCCCATCTTAACTGTTGGATTATATTAGATTCAACAGTTGCCATCTTCCAACTTTCCCCCAACCCCTCCCCTCCCTCCCATAAACTCCCTTCCCAAGCTCCACCCACCATGCCCTCTCTTCTCCTCCTCCTAGGTGTCACCACCTCTCTCCCATCTCCTCCCCTCTCAAACAACGATCCCCTCTCCTCGTGCCACCACCACCATCTCGCTTCTTCGCCAAAGAGACACCCTCCTCCAACATCGCCCCCTTGTCTCTTCTCCTCCTCCTCTCGGCGATAGCTAGTCCCGCCTTCCTCCACGTCCAAAGCATTGTCCCCTCCCTTCCCTTCTCCTCCTCTTACTAATGCCAACCACTACTTCCCTCGTCCACCTCAAGAATGCCACCTCCTGCCCTTCCTTACCCCAGCTCTTGACTTATAGCCCCTGATACTCCTCTTATCAGTGCCACCACTTGCTTTGATCACTTCCCTCTCACCATTTGCCTCATTGCCTACTGTGTGACCCACCATCGACAATGTCTCTCGAACCTGTTGAGATGTCTTAGGTAACTAAATGAAGATGTATAAATATTATTCTAGTTGTTTGGACAAAAGAAGTGTGTTAAAAAGGATATTATTGGTAAATAAATAGCTTTGAAAGATTTGCTACTATGAATATCCTTGGGCTATAGTGTTTACATTAAATACAAACACATGCAAGGATAAATTTCAGTTTCACTTAAGATAAGCCTTTGCATCAAGCATTTGATGCATTATGAGATGCTTTTATTTCTTTAGGCTGTGTCTAGGCTGCACAATTGAGTGAAAAGATTGAATTCAAGATATACTTAATGCACTTTTCATTTTTCATAAAATTGGTGAGCTTTTGTTTGTTTACTTTTATGAAATAATGAGCAAATCTTCTTGTTATTTGGTACGATAATGTTGGCAGATAATCGTATTCTTTAGGAATAGCTATAATTGAAGGTGACATTTTTCAGAAGGGAAAGTCTACTATTTATTATTGCTTTGGTTTTGTGTTTCTATTTTTTTGGTAGGATTGCTTCAAATGTCTGAGATATCTAAACTTTAGGAAAGTGTTGTCATGCGAAGGCAGCAAGTTAACTCTCTACTTGGTGGTGGCAACCAAAAACAATACATAGAAAGTGAAGGTATTAGGAAAGGTTTGTCAGATGAAACCTATTTTGATGGAACTACACCAAAGAGCAACTTAAGCTTTTCAAGTGCACTCTCTAACATTGACTCAAGTGGAAGCAACAATGATGAGTCCTTGAAAGAACGTTTTCTTGTGGAAGTTTACATTTTTTCTTTTTGTCAATCTGTGATGGTTTCTGTCATTTTGGGAGGAATCTTCAATTTTGTTCCTTACATATTCCTCTTTTGGGTATTTGATGAGCAACGATCGCGTTGCAACAAAAATAATATTTTAAATGTCGTTGTTGTAGTATATTTGTCACAATGTAAACAGATATCGTGTCATTTTTTTTAATTACAATTTTTACTGGTTAGTTTCTAGGTCGTTTACTAGGAGGTAGTTATTGATATACATTACTCTCTATGTTCCAAAAATGTTGTTTTATTCCAAAAATGGCAGTTTTATTTGCAACATGAATCAATGAATCTAATAATGAATAAATTAGTTAATTATATTCAAAAGCATTAATTAATTAACACTACAATGCCTTAAACAAATTTACAAATAATAGACATCAAAAACCAATTAAAACTACACTAAGTTAGTTATGTACAACTACTCTAAGTAATAGCTAAATCTAAGTACAACAATAGGTACTAATATATACTATACTAAGTTATATTAACATACTAATATCTTTAGTAACATATTCTATATATACAATAACATATATCCATAACATATGTGTTGGTATAGACCTTAGAAAAATATATCCATAACATAAAGTAAAAGAATACATTTACTAACATATATACATATCTATAGTGACAGATATAACTGTCACTAGACCTTTAAGGTTATTTATATCCATATAAAGCTCAAACATTACTTTGTTTATACATGTACATATATATACACTATTTATGTATACGTATACGCTATATATACATATCTTATTTACTTTATTTATATACATATATATTATACTTATATTAGACATATAAACTTACACTTTATACTCATATATATATGCACACAGGCGCATACATAAACACACAACACTACTCACAACACTTACCCACTTTTCACTCTCTCCTCTCTTATTCTTCTTTTCAATACTCAGTCAATTTAGGATCTCTCTCTCACTCACAGCAGCCGGTTCATTGTTCATTAACCCAAAAATTGGGTTTTTGATGGGCGGGCTGATTCAGTTCGTGGGATACATAACACCCAAGAGGGTAGGACCAGACCACTACTAGGGACCAGCCCTAGTTCAATTAGGTACATTTTCGTTCGATTTCATTTAGGCCTAATGTTAGGCCCACAATGGACCCGTTACAGTGCAGGGTCCCCGACCCAACACTATGCATAATATGCGCATTATACTTGGTAACATATCAGAGAGGAATGGGATGTAATGGGTATTGGTGCACCGAGCACTAACGACTGAAGTGCTCGGTCACCAAATACCTTATATACGACAACATTAGCACAGCAACCCATGATGTGGGACTTTACAGCAGCAATCAATTAAGCGCATCTCAGCACTTGATTCGTTCTGATTACGTGATTTTGGCCCTCGATTTGAGGGCCATAAATAATTATAAATAAATTATATATTTACAAATCCCTAAATAGGTCTATATAATTATGCAATTAATTTATAAAAGTAAGTTATTTAATTATATATTAAAATTAGTTAAAGTTAGGAAATTATGCACGTTAAATTAGGGTTTAATTTGTTAATTAAAGTATAAATTGGTTAATTAATCATGAAATTGACTTTATACAGAGTTAATCTATATAATAAACTTTTTATTATACATTTTTAAAGTATTTTAGAGATTTTATTTTAATTTATTTATATATTTTTTGAAACTGAGAGGAAAGCTACCGTGTTATGATAACGATCTAGGAGGGTATTTTATTAATCAGTAAAAAGAAAAATATGGAGTGTTACAAATTAGATCCCCATCTATGTATGAGGGACCAGCACTCATTTACAATTTGCTCAAAGCATACTGATCTCTCCTGAAACAATCTCTCATTCCTTTCCCTCCACACACACCATAAAGTCGCAGCCATGCACAAGTGTGGCCTCCCAGGTATCAAAAAGCTATGCCATAAGGACTCCCATGGAGGGAGCGGCTCTTGACAAGTTCTTCTCCAAATCGCATCCGTAATCAAACAAGAGGAGAACATGTGGCTCAAATTGTCGGAGTGCATTCCACAAAGATGACACTCATGTAGTGCTACACCCATCCTCTTGTGCCTAAGGTCCCCTGTAATCAAGCCCTCCCTTCTACACAGCCAGAGAAAAATTTGCACCTTGAGGGGAACCTTTAAGAGCCAAAGTTTTTTGTCGATGTGATCACTCCCCATACCACTGCCAATATTCATAATTCTTCCATAAGCATGTTGAGCCATATAGATGCCATCCCACACATAACTGTCCTCCACGCTAGGCCTTGGTCTAAAGCATTGCATGTCTGAAATCAAGTTCAGTCTTTCCTCCCATAGCCAGGTTCCCTCCCTGATGGTTTCAGTTTCATTTAGTTGCTAGCAGCCAATTCATTCATACCAATAGCTGCTCACCGTGCCTTCCTTGTCTACAACAGTCCTTGTCTACAACAGCCGAGAACACCCGCTGGTATGATTCCTTCATGGGGCCCAATGGGGACCACTCCTCCCACCATAAATTGAAGACCCTGCCATCTCCTAACACAGGCTGTAGTAAATGCCAATTACTCTTAAGAGACTGAATAATAGAATGCCAAAATAGGGACGGTTTGGAAGGATGTAATCTTCTTAATGCACTATTGGAGCTACCATAGCTATCTCTAATGAATTCAGCCCACAATTTCTCTTCCCCATTGAGAATTTTTATAGCCCATTTAATTACTAAGGCCTCATTGAACTCTTTTAGTGCTTTAATCCCCAACCCACCTCCTTCCTTGGGGCGACATAGCTGCTCCCACTTCAATGGCTGCATAAATCTACCCTTGTGTTGCGCACCCTTCCAGAAGAACCTCTTTCGCATCAAGTCCATGACTTCCAAATAGGGGCTTTGAACAGGGAAAAATAGAAGATTGGGATAGAGGTAATAATAGAGTTCAATAGGATGAGTCTTCCACCCTTAGACAAGAACCTATTGTTCCACCCTTCTATCTTGATGGACATCTTATCAAAGAGTACATTCCAGTTGCTTTTCCTCAATTTTGAACACCTCAGGGGTAGCCCCAAGTATCTGATTGGCAGATTGGCACGTAAAGTTCCCAAAGTAGCTGAGAGTACATCTTGTTCTTCCTCGCTGAGACCAAAACAAACCAAAGTAGACTTCTCCCTATTCAATTTCAGACCTGAGATGTCCCCAAAGATCTTAACCATGTGCCCTAAAGCTTGGGCTTCAACCTCTGTCCCCTCAACAAAAAAGACCGTGTCGTCTACATACTAGAGTATAGGAGCCATGGCTCTCCTGCTAGATATTGAATATCCACTAATAACACCAGCCTCAGAAAGTTTGCAAGCGTTTCTAGCTAGACCATCCACTACAAGATTGAACACCAAAGGAGCTAGTAGGCATCCTTGTCTAACTCCGCATGCTGGATCCAAGCCCTGCACGGCTTGCCATTGATCAAAGGAGTGAAAGAAGTAGTTGTAATACAACGCTTCATCCATTGGATCCAGAGGGGAGGAAACCCTCTTCTTTTAAACAGCTCCCAAAAATAAGGCCACGACACAGAGTCGTAAGCCTTTTGGAAGTCCACTTTCCACACAAAGGCTTCACCTTTCCTCCTATGCCACCCACACACCATCTCCTGAGCCATAATAAATGATTCTTGCAAAGACCTGTTTGGGAGGAAAGCTGATTGGATTGGGTGAATTAGGTCTTGAATGACTGACCTCAACCTAGTCGTCAATATCTTGCTCACCACCAAATAAATGGAGTTTGAGAGAGCAATAGGTCTGAAATCAGGGAACTTGTCTGCTCCTTGTTTCTTTGGCAACAAGAAAAGAAAGGATCTATTGAACTTATCAAAACCAGAGTTGCCTCTCTCAAATTCCTTGATAACATTCATCACTTCTTCACCAAGCAAGTTCCAAATTTCCTTATAAAAAAAAAACTTGAATGCCATCAGGTCCAGGAGAGCCTTCATTGTTTAAATCGTTTATGGCATCCACATCCTCCTTCTCAATGATGGCTACCGTCAACCTGGAGGCCAACTCCTTTGAGACTCTAGGTGAATCACACAAAGTCATTCTCTACAATCCTCTACCTACTGCCCATGAGGAATCCCTATAGTATTTGATGGCCTCCAATCTAATCTCTTGCATAGAAGATATTCTCTAACAGTCCTTAACTATGGAAGATATTATATTCAATCTTCTATGAGAGCTAGCTGCAAGGTGGAAGAATTTGGTGTTGGTGTCACCCTCTTTAAGCCATAGTTTCCTTGAATGTTTTCTCCAATCCATCTCCTGCTTCAAATCCTCCTCTGCCACCACCTCTTACCACATCCTTCTAGTATCAAGCTCTTGATCAGATAAGGGACCTGTTTCTTCTTTTGTATCCAAGCCTTGGATTTCCATCAATGCCTCAAGATGCCTTTATTGTCTTAAAGTGGACACCGTAGCCTCGTACTCCTTAAGCATTATGCGCATAGCAGTCAATTTGGATGCAAGTTTGATAGTGGTTGAACCTTCCACATGCTTGGCCCTCCACCACACCTCAAGCATCTCATGGAATCCTAGTTCTCTCAAACATGACCTTCTAAATTTGAAGCATGAACCTGTGTGCACTTGTTCCCCACTATCCCAGACAAAGGGAGTGTGGTCTGAAAATGGGCGTTTCAGCCAGACATAGAAGAAAGTTGAAACATGTCAAGAAGACAAGCATTTCCTAAAAATCTGTCAATCTTTGACATAAGGCCACTTCTGTTTCTCCATGTGAACTCAGTTCCAAAGGACGGGTACTCACTCAAGCCAAGAGTTTGAACCGTCAATTGGAATCCAAGGGATACACTATCCACCACACCAATCGGCCTGTCCCTCCCTGTCAAAACACAATTAAAATCCCCACCCACAAGCCATGCAGCCCCTAGTATGTACTCAGCTATTGCAGCCCAGTCCTCCCACAATTTCTGTCTCATAGAGGCAACACATGGGCTATACACACCGGTCAAGTAATATTCACTTTCCCCTTGACATCTTTTGAACATACAAGTCAACATATGTCTGGCTTTGTGCACTTCTAGCACTTCTAAACAAGCTTTTCTCCACCACATAACAATGCCCCCTAATCTACCTTGTGACTTGAGTGTCACACACTCAGCCATACCTACATTCTTTAAATCATACCAGGCCTTATCTTCCTCACTCTCGATGTGCATCTCCTGGATGATAGCACAATCAATCCCCCATTCCCTCAGATATCTCGAGAGGGACATCCTTCGGCTCTATTCGCATAGCCTACGCACGTTCTAGGAGAGGACTCTCATCGTCCTCTGTAGGTACTCCCCTTATTATAGCTATGGACTTTGCCAACCTTCATAATAGCAACAATGTCATTTTCATCAAGCCTCACAGTGGTGGTCGGTCGCCTCTGCCTGAGCTTATATGGGGATCTGCCCATGCCAGCCTTGGCAGCTGACCCAGCTCCAAATTTCAACCCTTCCATAGCTTGTAGACTGGATTGGGGTCTCATGGAGTTGTTAGAAATCTCTTGCAGAACCCACTCATCCCTGACTCAACTACTGCCATTTCCTCAGCCACGACTTCTCCCAACAACACATCCATCACTTCCTCCTTCCCCCTAATGGTGGTGGTCCTTGCACTTTTCAGCTCAGGCACCTCATCAAGAGTCACATAGCCCGTCTGTTGCAAGATAGCCTCATCTCTCACAACCTCTGCATAAGATGTCTTGTCCTGATTGATCACCCCATCAGTATTGCCCATTGTATAACACAAGATCAGCAACCACGAGCTCCCTCCACATCAAAGGATAAGCCTCGTAGGGACAGATCTTGCCTCCACCAATACATTCAGAACCCAACCATCTCCCTCCATCAGACCAACCTCTGCATCTTCAACCAGTGTAGACAAGCCTACAATCATGGTCACCACCACCTCTTTCGACCTCAGATGTAGTGGTAGGCCCCTAATTCCCAGTCTCCCCAACCTAGATCCTACCCTATGGGGTGGCCACTCAGGCAAAGATCCATCGAAGGGAGAGACTAACCTCCATATCACCATCAACCCCTCAAAAGCAACTGATCGAAATCGCGGACGTTCTATGTCAATCATCCCCAAACCAAAAAGCACAAAACACGTAGGAGAGAGGGATGCAAGCTCCCAACCATCTGTCGACAAGGATAGCGACCTTACCAATGGATGGACCTTATCTAAGGAAGGATTACCAGTCATCACCTCTCCAACCAGAGCACCTCTCAATACAAGCTTGGCCATTCTAATGTCTTCTGTCATAGCAATTTCAACATCCACCGTGTGTCCCCCATAGGTAGGTGGAGGCGGTGGTGGCAGTGGCGATACCACAAAGTTTGTCACTCTGGTGCGCACGGCAGCCCCTCCCCTCTCCTGCCCTCAATTAACCATACATGAATCCCGTTTATGGCCATGTCCCCCTGTAACGACCTGGTTCCCGAGTCCCTACGAGACACGAGAACCGGACCGACTCGACTAATCCCAAGACCTAGTCGTCCAACGAGGAAGTAACCAAAAGAGCAGTAAAATAAACCACATTCAGCATGAATATAACTAACAGTAAGGAAGTACAGTAGTAAGGAAAGAAACTACTACAGTAGATACCACCACAACAGTAGAACAACATTTATCATATAACAAGAACTGCAGGTAAAGAAAGTACAGCGGAAACAAAAACTACTCACTAGAACAGAAACAAAAGAGGTACAAAAGACTGTGGTAAACTCTACTGGACCCTACTCGGCCCAGCGTCCTCTGCAGCCGCCGACCCTGGCTGCTCAACACCTGGTCCTGAAAAAGGTAACGAGTGTAACACGTCAGCAAAACGCTGAGTAGAGTGGCAAACAAACTAAAGGCAACAGTAGAGTGTACAGTAGCTGTTATGTTCTATTACTTCCTTTATTTACATCTTTCAATTTTCTCACTATTTCATTTATTTCTCAGATCCTTTACTTGATCTCGAATGTCCTCGTGGGAACGATCTTGATTGCAGTCTTTTCCAAAAGTAGAAGTAACACGTGGTGCTCTCCTGGCTGGGAGAGTCCCCCGTGGTGATCCTACCCTCAGTCAACCACCCCAAGGTCACTGACAGACGTAACGGTGACTACGGCACGTGCGATAAACGCACAGGTAGCTAGCCCGCACTGGCGCGTGGTCAGTCGTTTCCGTTAACGGGTGCGCCCAAAGCACAGCACGGAACCAGGGCAGAGCCCTCTCAGTAACAGGGGTCCAACCCCTCCACAGTAACCAAACCGGGGCCTTGCCCCTCCACAGTCCGCCCACCCTCGCCTGACTACCCTGGTTTACCCTAGTGGGCCTAACAAGTCGGTGAAGGAGGCTAGCAGAACCCCGGGGCCCGTGGGGTAGCTAGTACTCTCCTAACACTAGTAGCTCTCCTCGGTACTACGTACACGAGGGCCAACAAGTCGGTACAGAGCGGCTAATCCTAACCCCGGGTCCCTGGGGTGGCTGGCCCCACTCTGCACTAAACAGGTACAGGTACTTCCCTTGGTACTGCGTACCCACGAGACAGTACAAACTACATCTCAGTTCCATTCCTTTTTCTTTCCAGGAGTTCCACTCCTAATTCCCCGTAGGGCTCCATCTCTTTATCTCAGAACATCATATGTTTCACTTTCCAGTTTCACGTTCTCACAATCCATGATCTCAATCATGTTTCTTTATTCATAACCGGCAGCTGTTAATTCAATTTACAGGCAGCTTTATATTCCTTTCCATTTTTCCAAGACTGCAGTATTATACATTCCACTAGTTTTTCCATCCTAGGGTTCATGCCACATCCTAGGATCTAGCATACAACTAGTTTTCCAGCCCTAGGATTCATGCATCACCTAGGAGCTATCATTCCATACATTTCTCATTCATAGGATTCATGCAATGTCCTAGATTCTAGTTATGGTTCCATACTTTAACAAATTTTAATAATAAACTTAAGCCACTCTACCAGGTACAACGGGAGTAATGGGGGCATGATCGGGAATCCCGCGTGCCTCCGCGACTCTCAAGACTGCAACTGAAAGAGGTCCTATCATAAGGATCAAACACAAGGAGTGTCTCAAAATAGTGTATAGCTACTGTAGACGGGTAGAGGAATTAATTCTGAAAAGAACGCAACTCGAATCGCGGAAAACGGAGCCCGAACGGGCCCTAAACGGGTCGAAAAAGACGATACTGTGCAAAATCAGACGTCTGGAACTTCTTCCAGACGTCTTAAACAGTGGATCAGAGAATTACCTGTTCAGTGTGGTTTCCCAGACGTCCAGAAGTCTGCGGGGACGTCTATCCTAGCTCCCAGACGTCCGATGGTCACCCCGGACGTCTGGAGGTCACTCCCGCCGTCTGGTACAACTTCCAGACGTCTGATTCGCAAAGGATGGCGAATCAGCGAACCTGCGCACAGCCAACTCCCTCCCTTAGTACGGTCGGTCGACAGGAAGGAAGAAGAAAGCGGAATACACACCTTTCAGACATCCGTATGAGCTACCAGACGTTGCCCTCGCCGTCTGCCTATCAACCCAGACGTCTGATTCTGGAAATTTTTCCAGAATCAGGGCGCTACTCGGCCTCCGCTTGCGACGTCGCCCGCGTCGCACCTCGCGCGCCTACTGCTCAGACTGCAGCAGGTCCCTCTCCGCGTCGTTCCGCGCCCCCTGCACCCTCCGTCGGCCGGCCAAGCCGCTCCGGCGAGCTCGCCCTCACGGCAGAGCTCCGCTCTCGCACGCCGCACCTCCTCCGCGCTCACTGCGGCCGCCGCTGCCGCCCTCGCGCTCGCGCTCATGCTCACGCTCACTGGCTGAAGGAGGAGAAGGAGGAGACGAAGGAGACGGGAGGGGAGGCGTGCCCTTTTAAGGCCGCGCGGAGAGGAGAGAGAAGGATTCGCGGCAGGGGAATCCTGCAGCCGCAGGAGGGAAGAAGGCGAATATGCGGTCTGCGCGTTCAGGCATGCAGACGACTCGCGTGTGTCGAAAATAACTGATTTCCAGACGTCTGGAAACTATCCCAGACGTCTGGTCAGACGTCTGGACAACCCTCCAGACGTCTTAAAAGACGTCTGCGCCACACGCTCGTTACACCCCCGCACGCTAGACATACAAGGGGATAGTGACACACCGCCGCCACATGTCCTCGTCGTCGACACCAAAAGCACACGATTTCCTTGTTGCCCCAAGACCTACCTTCGTTTGCACGACGCATGCCCGTCTCCCATCTCCCTATGGCCACATATCCACTTCTTTCCTTTCGACTCCAAGCCCTAGATCTCCAGGTTGTCCAACCTTTACCACCATGGTTTCTCCCTCCTATCACCCTCGAGTCGCCCTCCATCTTCCCTCCTCCCTCTCTTCAATTTTTTCCCTAAAGTTAATCCCTCCAAAATTAATTTATTTATATTTAAATACACGTTTAAGTTAGTTATATACATATTTAAGTTATAAATACTATAATACACTATAAATACAGTATAAATAGGTTGAAAATACTTAAATTAATATTGTACGAGTATAGTTGATAAAGTACTCCAGTATTAACTTAAATTACTAATTTATTTTATTTTAAGTTAATAATTTACCAAATCAACTTAATAACTTAACTATCTACTATAATTACATAATTAAATTAATTTACGAGTAAGGTACAATATATAATACTTAGTTAAATACGTATGTATAGTATTAAATATGGTTATAGATATATGCCTAGGCTTTTATAATTACTTAGGTTTATATACATTTAAGTTAATATACATTAAGATATAATAATACAATAAAGTTATATATATAGTAAATCATTCTAAATATTTAATTTAATGTATAGAATACATATATAGGTTATTTATATACATTATTTACATAATTTACAATATATACATTTAGCTTAGTATTAAATTATATTTACAAGTATAAATATACTATACAAGGTATGTTTGGGTATTTTCTGATTTTTATAGTTTTTATAGATATAATGGAGGTAGGAGATGAGAGAGAAAAGGTGGGATGAGAGAAGAAATTTATTTTTGGTGCTTTTCAACTTGGTTTTCAGTATTAAGTTTTAAAGTATACTGAACCATCGGCTGATATGTTCTACTAAGCCGAGGGTTCAGATTACTTTGAAACTTGGCAAACACTTAGAAAAATACATGATCTTACTCAAACGAGGTTTATTTTATTTTTTATGATTTTTTATGCATTTTATTTATTTACAAATTAACCCAATTTATGCCTTAATAGTGTTTGAAGTGAAACCTATGGTCCTAAAATGGATTCTAAAGCCTAGAATGAAGATATAAAGTGTTAGAAATGCCCAACAAACTACATACAACATACTTGTGCCATAAAATATGATTCTCATCTCAAATTTCATTGAATCTCAGTTTTGAAAAGTTAGATCACATTACATGCTACTAACATGACTTTCAAATTGAATACACAAGCCATTCAAATCAAATTTTAAGTTTCATCAGTATAGGAATGCTTATCGCTAGATGTTCTAACTACGTACACACTTCAGCTTTTTTAAATTCCTCATGACCAGTCAAAATCCCAACCAAAAGAAGTTGATATACTACTATCAGATTGCAATAGTTGATTTAGCTGCTGCTTTATGCTTCCAGATTGAGCAACCTTGTTGCTACTGCCCATTCCCAACATCAAATAATACCTTCACTCAAAAATTACGGTTGAAACCCATTAAATGTGGCTACCATGCAACCTTTAATGTTTTAAAATGAGAGATCAAAACCAACTCAACTTCAAAATCACTTATATGCATAAAAATCATTGTTGAA
Organism: Thalassia testudinum; assembly: GCA_037157565.1. Taxonomy (NCBI): domain Eukaryota; kingdom Viridiplantae; phylum Streptophyta; class Magnoliopsida; order Alismatales; family Hydrocharitaceae; genus Thalassia; species Thalassia testudinum. The sequence goes on from JAZHRO010000067.1 coordinate 50,711,739, forward strand.
TGTTTTTGAAAAACAAATTTCATCTCAAATCTATGAGTTAAATCCATGAAAAACCATCTCCAAATCTTTTCTAAATCATTCTGAAATTCAAGGAAATCCAAATACAATTCCCAGAAATCTTTGAAATCCTAACATGACCTCCATCTTACACTATAGACAGTGTAAGATGAAAATCCTCATCAAGATCTCAAAACATGAAAACTCAACTCTCATTCATTGCAAAACATTTATGATAGATCTAAAACATATCCAAATTGGCATCAAAGCTCAGAAAACAAGATGGACCTAATCTAATCTTTTCCTCATGCCATAGACAGCATAAAGAGAAGAAATTTAATTAGACCGTGCAATCATTCAACAATCATTTTAGAACTTCTATCAAAGCATCTCAACTGACTCAAACTCTGATTGATGCATTTAAATCCTTTAAGCTCAACTCTAAATTTCTTCAAACTGAGTATGAAGATCATGGATAGAGCCTCAAATCAACAAGGTTGATCATCTTTGGCTCTAACTATCAATGAAGAACTAAAAATTCACATCAACATCAAATCAAAACCACATATAAGGAAATCAACAATTCAGTTCATTCAAAATCAGAATAGAGACATTGTGATTTTGCAGAATGGATGAGATGCCTTTATATGAATTTGAGCGTGAATTTAAATCTAAAAGCTAGAAAGCTTCTAGATCTAAATTCAACTCTAATGGAGGGATGAAATATGATTTAAATCGTCAAAGGGAGAATGTGACAGTGATGCAAAGATGTGAGGGAGCTGTATGAATATTGTGAATGAGGTGAAAACACCTCTCTGATTTGGATTGATTTGCGAGGGTGATATTGCTCTAAACTAAATTACTTCTAGTCTACACTAACCCATCATCAAAATTTAGCACCTAAACTACATCTACTAATCTAAACTACACTAACAGAACCTACAATTAATCTAGAAAGCATCAAAAACCTAATCTAACATAAGAATGGAACTTGTGGGTCTCCACCTAGCGGATGGAGAGGAAGAACAGAGGGAGAGGAACTCCGACTAAGGTGAAAGCTTTCTAGGGAAGCTCTAGGTCTCCCTCAGGTGCTATGATGTCCTTAGCGGCGAGGAAGAGTCAGAGAAGGTGAGCTCCACTGCAGCACAATGGAGTAGGGATTGATGAGGAGGAGAGACCAGAGGGAAGAATGATCAACTCGACAAATGTAGGTGGGGAGCTGATGACTCACACAAGCATTGAGCAAGTGCTTAAGTAGTTGCACCAAAGGATCAGAGGATCGGTAGGTGTGATTAATCAAATTAGGTCAACAACAGGGATGAGAAGGATGATGTGCGGGAAGCTCTAGGACAAAATCCAACCACAGGATCAGATCTAGATGAAATTACAATCCTCTGCGCAAATGCGCGTGAAGGATGTATTGAGATTGACCGTAGGATGGATGATTCATGGAAACGACGACCATGATTGGCTATGTTCATCCGCACTAAAGGAGTGTGGATAGTATCAAGGGCTTTTGGGAATTTTGCACGTAGGCCCAATTGGGCGAAACAGAGGAAGAATTACATACAAGCCAATAAGTGGCTGAAAAAAGTGGCCGTGCAATCCTTAGGTCTTGCACATAGGTCCCTGGTGGCTTGCAGAAAAGTCCATGGAAAGTTTTGTATGCATAAAATGTAAGGAAATGGAGGACCTATATGTAATGTTAATAATGCAAGGTCCTAATGATGTCCAAATGTCATGAAGTTTTTATTGAAGCTTAATTGAACATTTAAGAACATGATTTCACTTTCAATTTGAACTTTGAACCTAAATATGTGTTTAAATTTGCAATTTGATCATCAACTTACATTTAGTAATATAATATCTCAATTTGTGACCTAATTGTGCATTTTTAACATCAATTTGTTCTTTTAGGCTATTTCTACTATTTTCCACACTTAACACATTTCTTGTGCTAATTATGTAGTGCTTAACCTAGTATCTAGCTTAACATGGGCATTTTAGCTATGATGAGTCACACCTCATCAATATTGTAGGCTACTGAAATAGAAAATTTGAGGTAGGAAAATGTCAGACTCCAATAAGAAAAGGATGGGCTTGAAATTCAAAGTCAACAATTATTTGAAGAGTCCTCTTATGCCAAAGAATTAGCATCAACTACTATTGTCGAACTACAGAATTTGGCAGAAGAAAAAAAAATTTAATAATGTCCAAGGTGGAAGATAATAACCCTTCTACAAATGTAAATCATAAAGTTGCAAATATGTTCTTGCATTTTATTCATTTTTTTTAATTTTAAGTCTTGTGTTTTGTTTTATAGGAGGGTAACTCGTATAAATTTTTTAAATTAGTTGATAATTATCATCATCATGCCATTGATACTACGTATCAAATTCATATAGTGCAAGGTCTTGAAGGCAAGTTAATGATGATGACTTTAATGAAAAAGGAATTGCAAGAGCTACAATAGCAAGGAGAAAAACTTCAAGCTATGGAATTTATGCTACGCAGCAGGATTGAAGTTATTAAGTGTTATGTTATAGGTTTGGACTTGTACTTCTCGCAACAGCTATTATGTGAATAGTGTTCATTGTAAAGTAATATTGTATGAGTTAATGTTCAATATTGTATCTCTTTCTTATGTAAGAAACTAGAACAAACTTGATCGATTTGATGTCGTATGGTGCTAACAACTTAGATTGATCATTGTGTTTGGTGGCCATTTTATTTTATAACAAATTTATAATGAAACTTGCAATGACTTGTAGGAAACAAGTAAGCCTGTAAACATGTAACTAACATGTAACTACCTTGTAACACAACATTTAATATGCAAAAAATGTGTAAATCTTTCAAGATCAGTAAACTTGTAAACCATCCCCAAACCACTCATTAACTTGTAACACACTATCTCCAAACAATAGTTCAACTACTACTTTTTTTTTTTGAAAAGTGGGAGTCAATATTATTCATCCCCCACTCCCTGGAGACAGCAAAAAGGAGGCCAGGGAACTAGACCAAAACCTGCCTAGTACAAGGAAAGAAGACCACGACTTGTGGCCTAGTACAAAAAAACAACAAACAGAAAGGGAAAGCAGAACGAAGCAAGCGAAACCTCGGCCGATGACGTAAGGGAAATGGATTTTGTCCAGCCTGATGATACCTTTGGATCTAGGGTCAAGGTGATCCAAATTGATGAACCTCTAAGGCCCTTTCACCAATGTGGCTAGCAGATTAGCTAGGCTGTTCGTGTAGGGGTGAATGAATTGCAGTGACATGTGGTGGTTCATGAGGCAAAAAGCATGGTTGTAATGCCAACGATCCCTCCAAGGAACTTTTAGCTTGCCTTTCTACCAGAAGTAAATCATGGAAGAATCAACCTCAAGATAACAGGGGTGCTTCTGTGGGGCTAAAAATTAAGAAAGTGGTGGATGGAGCTGAGAATAGCTAAACCGGTGTTGAGAGCAGGAATATTAGCAGTGGTTGCTTTAGAGAAGCTACCCATAGAGTCACAAGCAACCCAAGCTATAAAGGAGTATGAATTGGACCGGAAGGCGGAGAAGTTGACCTTAAACCCAGGGAGGGATGAACCCAAGAGAGGAAAAAATGAGTGGGAAAGAAGAAATGGAACCAGGAGACCATGTTGAACCTCCTCCAATTATGCTTAAGAAAGTGAGGGATCTCCTTAAGGACAAAACCCTCATTTCTACATTTATTCCTGGCCCACAAAATGTGGAACCAAATGAATAAGATGATGCCCTTGATGCCTTTGAAGCCATATTGAGGGCAGTCCCTATAATGTCCTAAAATCTAGGTCCCAAATCATTTCAAAGTGGTTTGGCTCAATTCAAACCAGAAACCCGGTTAGGGTTTGGTGCTGGTGTCATAACCCCTTAAATTGACAAAAATGCATATTTCAAGTCAACCCTTGGTTAAAATTTGTCAAAAGGGTGCCATATTGGTATCACCAGATTCCTCTCGTCGTAAGCTTTCCAACGACGCTTGCTTCACACGATTTCGAGTTGTATAGCTCAAGTTATAGCCAAAAGAAGTCACTAGGGACCTAAATGTAAGGTGAACCCAACCCTAAGGGCAATTTGGGTATTTCACCCAACTAAACCTATTCTAAACTGCCCATAAAACCTATTTAAGGACCCCTTGGATCCTTTGGGTCGACATTCATCCTCAACTCCCTCTAATCAAGAGAGAAAGAGAGAAGAAAAACCTTAGTTTTCATTCTTCAAAAATAAAAAATTATTTCGTAGGGACTCGATTGTGATTTTGCAAAACCTGGAGTTCCCACAGAAAAAGTCACGACGACGGTGGCTCCACGCAGTGAGCGCACGTGCATGGCAACGGTGTGTGAGCGGGTAACGCATCGCGAGGGAGAGCGCGCAGTTTGGAGTGGGCATGCACATTCATCCACAAGCAACGACGCACAGGATCACGACACGTGGCGATAGAGCAGTTGCAGGAGGGCACGTGTGGCGATCTACAGAGGCCTTCTTAAGCAAATCAAAGTACGACGTGTGCCGTGTGCTGTTGGGTGTGCATTGGTGCATCGACCAGGGCGTGTGTGGGCCTTTTGACCTGACTCTAGACCCCTTCTCACTGTTTCATCTTGTTTGAGGCCTTCCTAACCTCGAATTTCGAAAACTAAGGCATTGTTGGAATCGTATCGACGCGTACTATGGGTTATTTTCACTTTTGAGTATGTTCTACTTATTAAAAAATTAGAAATGTAATTAGGTGTCTCTGACCCCATCGTGGGTCCAATTGAACCAGGCTCTCTTCCCAGTGCATGCACGAACCCTGAGGTGGGAGTGGGGACTATTCCTAGGCCTAGTGCACACGGCTAGGAGTCACCGTGACCCTCCGATGGCATTAGGTAGAGTAGTCTACCCTTCTTTCAATTTAGCTGATTTTTTCGAGTACTTGTGGACCCGTCAAGAACAATCTTTTCCGTATACAACCTAGGTCGACGTGTATTCTCCTTTTGTTGAGTTTGGAACCCCTCCAATATTTTCTCTGATTTATGGGAAATTAAATGAAAAAGAACAATTTTTATGTAAATAATGTAGATTAATACACCCTTGTTATCACATGTATGAAACGAACCCCATTTTTCGTAAAACAAGTTTTGTTATTTCCAGTAACTTCTAAGTAACATGGGGCCACTGTCACAAGATTGAAGCTACTTGTAAAAGGATAAGTTAAAAATATTGTGAATCATTATAAAGCTTGGAATTGATAATATGAAATTACTAAGGATTTTCTGAATTAGCAAAATATGAGATACAGTTATCTAAAAATTGATTGTAAAATATGACAAATATGTCAGAAAGAATAAAAGGATTAGATAACTGGTTTCAGGCCCACTACTTGCTGGGATTTTGGCCATAGTTGTAGGTCTTTTTAGACCAGGTTCAGGGGCTGGTTTAGGGAGTTGCTGGCCTCCCTACGACTCTTTAGTTAGGCCTAATGACCAAATGGGATAGTGAATTTGCAGGGCTCGAGGTTTGGAGCAGTTCTTTCAGCCGATGGGTGGGACATTGTCTGTCTGTAGTTCAGCGTACACAGTGCTTGTATGTGTTCATGCTACACAACGTAGCTGCCACCCCTTTACGCGATGACCCCAAGGTGACGGAGCGTGGCGACTCGATGGATATAAGTAGCCCTCCCAGCCAAGAGGGTGGCTTATATCGATCTTGCACCACAAGAAGTTACACGAAATCATCTCATGCCCGAGACATTGATTAACAATTTGAGAACAATAAGAATATGGGAAATTTGCATAAAAAGGACTGGATATAAAGTAAATTGTAAATAGACAAACTACCAAGATAGTGTCTTTATACTGCACTCTGTACTTGAATTACTTATACTACTCTACTCAGTTTTCACCGACGTTGTCTTAGGTTTTGTACTTAGGTGTTGCTGACTAGTCGGGTGTCGTGGCTGCAGTTGGTCAGACCTCCACGAAACTGCGTCCTATCTGAATAGACGGTTCGTACCAAGCCAGTGACTCATAGTTGTAGTTTCTTTCGTACTAGTAGAACTTTATCTCTAGTTTTCTTGGTAATTTTACAAGACTCTCATTTATTTCTACTCTAAGAGAACTTTGCTTTTATTGTCAACACTTTTTTGTTCCTTTCACTTAATGCTTTATGAATGCATGTTGGTTATTGATGTTTTATGACTCTATGTTGGGTAACTGCGATCTTGTGAGTTCTCATGCTAGCTATTAGCACAAGACAACTCGGGTCTCGTCGATTGGTGGGACTCAGGTCGTCACAATCCCCTTTAAGAATATCAAGGAAAAGGTCAGGGGAATAGGATGAGGATGTGCAAGATGGAAAGCCCAAGAAGAGATGCGTTAACAAATATCACTGGAGTAAAAGAGATGGAACAAGGTTTCAACTTTGGGATTGTTGGGGCAATAGAGACACTTAGAAGCCAAGGGAATACCCCGAAGTTGGATTTGATCATCCGTAGGAAGGCTATTGTGAATAACTCTCCATGCAAGGAGGGTCATATGCAGGGGGAGTTTGAGGTTCCAAAGGGTTTTGTAGATCGGATGATGAGTGGAGTTCGTGAAGTCGAGGAGATAGGTAGAGGTGATTGAGAAGTTGCCGTGGGAGGAAGGAGACCAAATAGGTTTATAAAATGTGATTGGGGATATGGTGAAGATATTGGGCCTGAGAGGGGTTCGAGATAACATCCTTGACCGGAACAGGCTCGGGAGAGACTTCCAGGGGAAGGAAATCTTTGAGAGGTGAGTCCCCAATCCAAAGATCCGTCCCAAAGTCGATCATACCCTCCTTCACATTCCAACGAAGGAAAGGAAGCATGTCCCTATAGGCCTTCGCCAGAGGCTTGAGTCTGGGGGGGGAGGCGAGGAGAGATGGAGAGATGACCATAAAGATTTCTCATCAAGGTAGCATAAGGAGAGTCGCCAAAGAGAATGACCCAAACTCGTTTCATTCTAAAGGCATGGATGACCAAGGAAATATTACGGACCCGAAGATCTCCGCAGTGAGTATGGTGGTAGATTCAGTTCTAATTGATCCAGTGATGATGCTTGGAAGAATCAGAAGAGCCTGAAAGGAAATTAGCAAGTGCAGAATCCACTCTCCTGATGACTATTTTGGGGACCTCAATAGCTACCAGGATGTGAATGGGGATAGAAGTGAGAACATGTTTGGTGAGGAGAAGTCTGGCTATGTTCGAAAGGAGATTAGCTTTCCGACCAGAAAGCTTAGAGAGGACTTTATCAATGAGAGGCTGGAAATATGAGATTTTGGCATGGCCAGTGAAGATAGGGCATTCGAGGTAGGTCAAGGGGAAAGAGCCCAACTGGAAACCAATAATATTAAGAATACGAGAAAGCCGACCAAGAGGGAAGTGCTTTCCCATGAAGCAAAAGCACTTAGACAAGTTTAGTCTTTAGCCAAATTGAGATTCAAAATTCTAAATGAAGACTTTGAGGTTAGAGATGGATCTAAGGTTCCCATTCAGAAAAAGAATGATGTCATCCGCATAAAGCAGGGCAAGAGGAGAAGGGACTCCTCTCTTGATGGAGAAGGGGGGGATCTGGCCGTGGAAAGCTAACTCTTTGATGCCCCGGATAAAAGGTTCCATGAAGATGTCAAAGAGGAAGGGAGATAGAGGATCACCTTGTCTCAAGCTTCGACAAACTTTGAAAAATGGGGAAGAGTAGCCATCGACCAATATGGAAGAGCCATCATGCTGAACAAAACATTTGATGAGGTTGATGGCATAAACGGACAAGCCAAATTTAATGAGGATACGAAAAAGAGCTTCCCATTCCACACGATCAAAAGCTTTCCTCAAGTCTAACTGAAAAAGGCATGAACATATCTCAACCATGCATGAACGTATCTCAAAAGGCATATGTAGCAATCAAGAAAAAAAACATATGTGGCTATCCAAAAAAACAAGCAACTCCATCCTTAAAATATAATTGTCCACAACAACTTATAGTCCACATCCAAGACAATATTTCACAAATCCTACAACGTAACAATCTATTGGTACACAACTCTCATGAGACAAGATCCATACAAGTTTCTATAGTAACTTGAGATAAGTTCCACACATCTACTAAAATGAGAAGTCTCCAATCATGTCAAACTTAATCTTGTATTCCATTCTTTGCATGAAATAATTCACATTCTTTAGTAATTACTTTGAAAGGCTTAGAATGTACATATTAAGGCCACAATTAATATGCAAATTTATGTGCTGTAAACATTTTGTTACACCTCTCTCTTCATGTTAGCAAGGGATTGTTACACCTCTGTCTCTTCATGTTAGCAAGAGATTACTTGAAATTCAAAAAGAAAAAATGCACATAAGTCAAGATGTACATATACGTTGGAAGGAAAAATTTTATGAAGGTTAAAATTACCTCTTGGAAAATGTGGTTCGATAGTGCCCAAAGATGGCAGACCCTTTTCCTAACTTCATGTTTTGATGAACATGATTCAATAGTTAACTGCATATGCTCAAATTTTATGGAGCACCTAACACATTTAGTTGGATTTGAATATTCTAAAACCTCACTTGTGACAATAATACGAATGAAGTAAAGAAAGAAAGAATGAAAAGCAAGTGGCTTTCTACTTGCATAGAGAACTCCTTGAGGTGTTTATCTCTTGTTAATCAACGAAGAGTTGCAAAGCTTTTAGATTGCACAGTGGGACAAAAGTTGTCACACAGTGAGACACAATGTTGATGGTAGGTAATAAAAAGAAGAATTTCCCTTCTAGAAAATGTCACCTTCAATTGTAGCTATTTCTGAAGAATACAATTATGTGTGGACATAATCTTACCAAACTACAAGAGGACTTGCTCAATGTTTCATAAAAGTAAACAAACAAAAAGTCACCAATTTTATGTAGAATGAAAAGTGCATTAAGTATACCTCATGTTCAAATATATTTTCATTCAACTGCGTAGCCATCCTAGCCACGACCTAAAGAAACAAAAGCATCTCATAATGCATGTATCAAATGGAGACATTTGAGTACTTGATGCAAAGGCTTATCTTAAGTGAAACTGAAATTTGTCTTTACATTAGCTTATATTTAATGTAAAAACTGCAGCCCAAGGATATTACCAATAGCAAATCTTTCAAAGCTTTTTATTTACTAATAATATTCTTTTTCACACACTTCTTTTGTCTAAACAACTAGAACAACAGTTGTGCATCTTCATTTAGTTACCTGAGACATCTCAACGGGTTCAAATGACGTTGTCGATGGTGGGTCACACAGTAGGCAATGAGGCTGATGGTAGGAGGGAAGTGGTCAAACCAGGTGGTGCCTAACAAGAGGAGGAATACTGGGTGATTGCATAGCAATCATAGGGCCTAATTTGACTAAATTAAGTTAAAAACCTAGCACTCATTATGTAAATATTGGATCCATTACGTGCATTGCATGCTTAATTGCATTTGTATATTCTTAACCATAATTCTACCATTTTATGGTCCATTGAGTAATAGTGCCAATTTATCCATGTAGGACCATATTCTAGGATCAAAATCGGAAATAAATAATGCAAAGAAGATGACTCTGCAGTCTAAAGGCAAGGAAGGAAGCCAACAAAAAAGTGGGGGACAAGCACATGCAAATTCAAACAAGCCCTAATTCAGCCAGGACAACCATGTGCAGATTCATCCAAACCCTATGCATGTCCAATTAATGTACCTACCTACACCATGCACATACCCATACACCTTACACAAACATGTGCACTTACATAAATTTCTATTTCATGTGTACACATCACTATTTATACACACACACATACATCAATATTATTGGTGCACATTTACACTACCACATATATTTTTCCTATTTTTATTTACACCTATGTGGACCTAATAGTAACCTACTATATGATATTATTTACTATTTTCTCTAGGTCCACTCTTCCACACAACAAGGCCCACTACCCTTCCTAATTACCCCTACATAACCTAATCCCTACTCATCTTCACACCAACACTAAGCCACCACTAAACCCTCGTAAGGCAACCCACTAAGCTAAACCCACATCCCACGCCAACCCCTCTCCCTTATCCACTATTTGACCACTCTTGACTTGCACCCTCACCTTAAGTTGTACACTACACCTAGAACCTTCCACCCTTAGGATGTACTCTAAAGTAGAGCCCTCAACCTATGCCTTAGGACTACCATAACAAGTGCCAACACCTATAAAAGACCCTCCCCAAGGGCACCAATTGATTAGGTAGATTTTGTACGCAAAAAGGTTGAGTTTGAAAACCCATCCTTGTAGTTGCACAAAAATCTGCTATCAAATACAATTTATAACTGAAACTGTGGTGAGTCCCAGGTCGAACATGGGGAGGCAAACGTTTGATTAAAAATCACGTTGGAATTATTGTCACAAAAGCATATTAGCTAGTTGAAATTAATCTACGCTAGCTATTCTACTTAAGGAATAAATAGTAGAAGAGAGAGATAGAATAATACAAATAAAGAGAAAATAGGGAGAGAAAAAATAAATATTTTATAACGATAAATCTTGTCCATTACATCTACTTGCTACACTAGAAAGCTAGAAATCTACACTAGAAAGCGATAAAAAGAGAGGGATGAGAAAATTCTCCTCAACAACTACTTGGAGGATGAGCTGTGTTGACGGAGCACCCGAACGATGGGGATGAGATGCTGGACAAGGGAGGATGAAGTTGGAGGACAGAGGACGGAATAAGGCGACGTTGCAGCGAGATCCACTTCCCAAATGGCGATGAGAGGATACCCATGGGTGCTCCACGAACGGGGATGAAAAGATGGAAAAATTATGTTTAAGACTCTAGTGGAGTAACCCAGGTATGGGACTAGCTCGTAGAGCTTTGGAGGGGGTGAGAGAAGAAGAGAAGGGATGAAGAAGAAGTGGAGGATTAGGGCCTTTATATAGGAGAGCTTTGAGGGCAAAAAGGTCCTTTTACATGCTTAATCATGAATACAAGGCCTTTAGTGACGGATATACACATCGCTAATGCCCCACGTCGCTGAAGTCATGCACTCAATCTCCACTATGCATTGGAGATCGGAGCGCTCTCCCAGAGCCACATCGATGACTGCTCAACTTCAAGCGTTATACACCTTCACACCGAGTGATGGCTGATCAGGGCTGTTCGATGGAGATCGGATAGCCATCATCTCACGTTGATCATGCGCTTAAGTCGTGTGCCCCGCGTTGACTAGCAGGTCATCATGCGCATGTTGGTAGTTGCCCATCCAACAAGCCACATAGTGACCTCTGCGGTTGCTCGATCACGATCGAGCAGTCGAATTTTAGCTGTGCCCGCCTGAGCTACGAATTGGTGGCGAGTAGAGAGTCAAACCCGCACGTGGAAATTAACCTAAAATTTGTAAAAACTAATCTAAATGTAGAATGATGCATGTTATGCAATATTTACAATGCATGATGCTTCTATAGACTTAGGAACATGCATAAATAGGCATTTTAGGCCAACTAGATGTGTGCACATCACTGACCCTCCCCCCACCCCCCATTCTCTCTACACACCACCATCCCCTCCACCTTTACTCCCATGAGATTCCACCTTGAGAGCTCCTTCTCCAAGACCAATGGCTTCTCATGTGCCTACTTGGTCTTCATGCTCTAGGTGAAAAGGAGGTAGGCTTCAAGCCAAGGATCCTCCTCACCTCCCAATAGGTGTAGTGCTCGCATTGGAGAGGCCACCTACTTCTCTACCCCATTCTCTTTTTGATTTGTTTAGTGGTTTATTTATTTTCATTACTTGCTTTTTGAATAACTTGCTCTTTACCTGCTTAGTAGAATAGATTTCTCTCTTCATGCACTTTTATATTTGCTTTATATATTGCTTTCTAGTTGCTAAACATTATCACATACACTCTTACACACCCACATATTTACACCACCATCACCTTCACCATCACCACCACATACACACTTCTCTCATTCACATCACTCCATTAGCACACGCCCGCCTTCCTAGCACTCTCCACTCACACACACCAACTCTCACTTACTTGAGCCAACACTCACCTACTCACCATCCTTAATCCTACACCACCATTAGAAACCCTAGGTCCATGGCTATCCCATCTCCCTACCATAGAGCTCACCAAATAGATTCCATTGACAACACAATTCTAGAGCAAACACTAGTCACCCCTAAGTATAGGATATTCATCTCCATTTCCTTAACCTCCACTATAGTCCACTACAAGCAAAACTGCTTTTGGCGATGATTAAAAATCATCACCAAAAGTAACAAAATCGTCTCAAGTTAGCGTTGCAGAAGGTTACGAAGCGAATAGTCTTTCGCGACGGTTATTAATACTAATCATCTTTAACATTAATAACCCTATCTATCGTGATTAGCTTTCTTTTACAATGACTTATAACCATCATTAAACCACTTTTGCGATGATTATTAAAAACTGTCACAAATTCATTAAACAAATAACCGTCGCTACATGTAATTTCACCACAGTTGTATAAACGTCAAGAAAAATAGGTTGTGAGGAGGGGCGAGTCGTTTTGCTGATTTTCGCGATGGTTTTACAACTGTCACGAAAGGTACATTGGGGACGGTTGTTCGAATAACCATCGCCAAATATATATATATATATATATATATATATATAAATTAATTAGATTTTACCAATGATAATCAAAGCTAACATTTAAATTAGCCTACATAACATCCAATAACACATACATAACATTGAATAAAATAAATACAATAGGAAATAAACATTACATTACTACAAATTAACTTAGAGAATGTTTACAAAAGAGTAACATTACATAAATAAACCTTAAACATTACATAAATAAAAATAAGAAATATAAAGAAAAGATACGAGCTAAACTCCCGCACCAATACCATGATCGGCACCTCCTACGCCAAAATCGTCGTCTGGCCCATGACATGTCGGATAATGGAAGCTGCTGTGATCAGTTCCACCTCCACCTCGAAGTATGGCCATCATCTCCGCCCACTGCGCCGACTGCTGTGCCATATGCTCCTTGAAATCCAGTCTCTGCTGGCGGATCTCCTCTCTAGCAGCTTGTAGTTCTCTGATCACGTCGTTCAGTTGTGTCTGAGTCTGTTGTACCTACAACCTCAACAGCTCCACCTCAGCAGAAGATGCGCCAGACGATCCGTTCCGTTCATACCAAGAGTTGAGCATCTGGCTCCGACCTCCACTGCGAATAAATTCACCATGTTCCAAAGGCATAACTGTCCGGAAATCCTCCTCAGGTGTCATAGGAGGTTGCTAGGTCTAAGAGTTCTCGTCTATAGGCAGAGGTGGGTGGACCAAGTTGTACATTTCTCCCTAATTACATTTTAATCTAAGTAATATGTTTAACTAAAATGAACTTATTACTTAGAAAAATGTAAATAGGCAGAGGTGGGTAACAACATGTTGGCCTTGTTCTTCTTCGCCTGATCCTATAGAGATTACATATGTATTTTTATTAGTAAATAAATTAATAATAATTAAATTTTAACACATAACATGTTATTTAACTACCTTCGTCTCAAGCTTCCTTCAATGCTGACAATAATTCTTCCATACCTCTGGCAGTGTGGAAGGAGGTACGTTCCTCAAGGCCTCCTCATATGACATATTCGCAAATACTAAATAATAAAAAAATAAATTATATAATTAAAATGTGTATATCAAAGAAATTTAAAAAAAAAATTTCTTACCATTCTTTTCATATGATGTCTCCAGTCTCGATGACGCCTCGACACATGGCCGAGGATATACTTGGAGGCCTCTGGATCGTCCCCCCAAAAGAAAATTGCCTATAAATTAAACATTTATATATATCAAATCACATTAAAATAAACATATATAAACCTCAATATATATTACTTACCACTAAGTGACGAATGATCTCCCTCTTGAGTGCCTTTGGGACAATCCACCAATCAAAACAACAAAGGGGGATGATGCTTTTCACAACCTTGAAGAGCTTACTGCTAAATGGAGGGTAGTTGGGATCTTCCCCACTAGGGGTGATCTTCACCTTCACCCTCATGCCTTCTGGTATAGCCTCCAAGTCGCTATTTCTCGTCGAGCCTCTTCCTTTCTTTTTCACTGAAATTAATAACAATAGTATTATGAATGAAGAGTAAATATGAAATTTAAAAACTTTTAAAATATAGAAAATAACAATTTACTTGCCAGTAGTACTGGGCCCTACTTAATCACAGTCTATGTTGGCCTCAGGGTGGCCAACCTTAGCATCCCTCTCATTCTTCCCCTCTTCCCCCTCCTCCTCTCCCTCCCCCTCATCCACATCCTCGTCCTTGTCATCATAGGAGTCATGTATGTCGTCCCCGTCCCCCTCATCCTGGTTAGGGTCATGACTGTCAACCTCATCCTCAGGCTCTGGTACTGACACAAACTCAAGGATTACTGGATTCTTCCCCTTCCCTATAAAAAGGGATTATGCAAGTGCGCCAGGACAGATATGTGTGTGTACCAGGGGGATTGAAATTTGGAGTGGGTACGAAATATGTATCAGTGGTAAGAGTGTAGGGGTCCTGGGGGGAGTAGGCTGGGTAGGGAAGGTCTGGGTGCGGGGAGGCCATGTATGGGGAGGCTGTGTGGTTGGTGGCTCCATGGAAGGAGGTTGTGTGATACGAGTGTCTTGGGTATTGGGGTGGGTGTCAGGACTTCTTCGATGAGAAGCCCACTTCTTTAGTTTCACCATTTGAACAACATAAAGAAACAATTAGTGACAAAAAAATAATAAATATATAATTCATATGAAAAACATGCATATAACTGAAAGCAATCATTAATGTTACCTTAAACCAATACTAGCTGGGTAGTAGGAAAAAATTAACAGAACTATGTCAACAACCTATAATGAGAGTAAACAAATTATTATATCAGTAGAAGAATGATTTATGAGGAAATTTATATTATAAAAAAAAGGTTAGTAAATTATACCTTATATATCAATGTTTATTGCACTTGGATCTAAATCTGGTTGTTGAAGTTCTTGATATGCTTCAGGTTCTAATTCAGGTTCCCCTTCCTTTTGAGAATCATAATAATTACATGGCATTGTTCTAATGAGAATTATCCATCTAGTTTTGCTATTATCAGTGATGTAAAAGACTGAGTGACTTAATAGGATAAAGTGAACGGTTCAGTGTTTTGAAGAATTAGATGGTTATTATTCAAACTTATATACTTTTGCTTTTTATCAACCTTAAACCTGATGCCTTCCTTGAAAACATCAAATCATTCACAATTGTAGAGGACAAGTCTACGATCATATCTAAAGCTAATCTCGAGAATTTCCTCAATCGGTCCATAATAACCATCAAACCCACCGGCTAATTCGCAAGGAACAACAACGCCAGCTTGTGTATCCTTTACATCATCAACAGATTTGATTCTGTATCTAAAGACATTTATGATGTACCTAGAATGGTAATGTCCATAACTCAATGGATTATCGGATATTACATCAAAATCTTCCACCCACCGTCGGTCATTATTTTTTTTAATTTTAGTAACACGCTGCTTAAACCACTCAGGAAAGAGTACATCACATGCATTTGGATGTAACAATTATTTTAAATTCATCGTAGAAAGGATCGACTTTAGGAATTTGCTTTAATAAATATGTTAAACGCATGAAATCGGGTTTTAAGAAGATGCATTGTAGTATAGGTCGAAATCACACGAAAACAAATACAATTTATACTCGAATTTTGAAGTTCGAGGTCGAATGCATGGAACAAGTATAGAAATTAATCTCAAGATCACAATTTAAGCACAAGATAGCAATATATAAGGAAAACTCCAAGTAATAATGATGTATATATGAGAGAAAATGTCAATAGTGAAAAAAGATTTGGGTAAAATGGTGATTTGAATCACCAATTACCCTTATACAATCAAACTCAAATAAATGAATAGTATCAATCAAGTTTATATCCGAGCAAGCTTAAGTGCACTGTGTCAGAGGAAATCAAATGATGGCTCATAATATCAAACGGCTTAAACAACCCTCAGCTACAATGCAAAGGCACTGTTCTCTTCTTCTTCTTTGGCTTCTCCTCCTTCTCTTCTTTCCTTCTTTCTCAGCCCTTTCTCTTCTTCACTTCATGCACAAGGGCTTCGCCCCCTTCCTCATGACTAAGTGTTGAGTCTCCTTTCTTCAGAGAAACACCCCCCCTCCACCTCTATTTCTCTTCTTTCCTTTCAGAAACCCGCTTAACCGGATGTCTAATTGGGTAAACAGGCGGGTAACCGGATCTGGCCAGAGCAGCGTGGCATGACCGCAGGTGAGGCGTGGGCTAGGCGTGCGTGGGGACCTGACCCTCAATGACTTGGGTGAGAAGCCCTCTTCACAAATTCTTCTTACGCGCTGCGGAGAGCTCCTACATCCTCGAAGTGGGACTATCTTGGTTGCAGTTCTTCACGTGCTAGCAGCAACTAAGGGCTAGTCCAATTGAGGGTGAGGGACTAGTCAACACTCCTAATTGAGAGCCTGGATCTGCACCTGTGTAAATTCTTCGTCTCCTGAAGGTCTTGCCTGGAGCAGTTGAGGAAAGAACACGGCTTGAAGGTCTCTTGAAGCTACTCGTTAATGGTGGCAACCGGCTTTGTACCTAAAATGGAAAAAATAGCCTTGCAGCCTCATTAAATAAGTCAGGAGATGCGTACAGATGCAGTGAAGGCGGTGGTGGCGGTGGCGTTCCATGGAAGTGGTCGGAGATGGTTGGAGAATGCGAAAAACGAAGGTAGAAAAGGGCTTGCTCGGTAGGGCGAATAAGAGATCAAAGCCCCAAATTTCTTTGGGGCATTTGATCAGTGGAGGGAGACGATGCTCGCTAACTTGGTGGCGGGTGGAGAGATGGTCTGTGGCAGCGAGAATGCTTCGCAGGAGGTACGCTGGCAAGGTGGAAGACGGAGGCGTGGATGGCACATGAGGGGTCGATTCAAAGCGGCGGTGATACGATGGTGATGAGCAGATGATAGGGAGTCGTTGAGACTAAGTAGTGGACAAAGAGGGACAGAGGAGGCACCGGGTCTGGTATGGCTGATGTAAACACATTTACACTACTTAAAATGTCTGTTTATGCATGTTCTTAAGCATAGGATTGCATTTCATGATATAAATATTGCATAACATGCATCATCTTGCATTTAGACTAGTTTGAATAAAATGGAGGTTAATTGTCTCCTTTTATGTGCTTGGATAGGGCAAACATTTTATCGGGGCCTCGGATCAAAGATCCAACCGTATGAATGTGATCAGGGCGACGATTGGAGTTCAACGACTCTAAGACCGCCCTAATCAGGCATCCATAGCATCAGATAGTGACCCAGGAACCCTAGAATATCAAGGGCCAGGATGGTGTAAATCCACACTTCAGATGACAAATCCGACCGCATGGATGAATTCGGATCGACGATCGCAGCCCAACGACACAAAAATCGAGTCAATCTGACATCCGTGGCACCATCTACAACTTCCAGAAGATGGATGGCCAAGATGGCGCCACGTGGTGCCATATCAGCCGCCCAAACGGCAGCTTGCATTTTGTGAAGGCCCCGCACCCGATTGCTCTTCGTCGTCGGATCTTAATCCAACAGCTGTGGTCGCTCACGCTTAAAAGCGTCCGCTCGACCATCCACGCCCCATAGCACAGCGGTCGAGCGCGCTTTCGCGAGCGGCAGGCACGGGATCGAGCCGCGGCGAGGGGCTGGAAGGCGCGGGCAATTGAGGCACGTGGAGCGTTAGATGGAGATCGGACGGTCGCGCGCACCCGATTGCGTTCACGAGCAATTGAACGCACGGCGTGGACGCGCGATCGCACGCGCCAGGCGGGCGCACAACGAGCGGGCAAAGATGCATCTTAAGCCGTCCGATCTCGCGATCGGACGACTGAGAATCAACGAACGTGCGCAAGCCATTGAGCGTGCGAGCAGGCGAGGAGGCACGTGCGAGCAGCCCACGACACCCACGTTGGGGGCTTTAGTGACGGATTTATCCATCACTAAAGACCCCTCATTTATTGTTTTGAAGTTGTAATGTCCATTTTGCCCTCACTCCTTGCAACTATAAAAGGAGACACCCTCCATACGAAATTTTCATCCCTTCTTTCTCCTCTCTACCCCTCCAAAGATCAAGAGAAGCTTTCCCCACACCCGGGATGCTTCTCGCGAGATAAAGTCCAATTTTCATTCCCCTTTGGAAGTGGATCCCGCGACGACGACGGCGTGCTGCTTCGTTCCCGTTCTTCTGCTTCATCTTCCTTCGTCCAGCTTCGTTCTCCTTCGTCCAGGCGTCGTCCAGTCCGGCTCGTCCTCCAAGCAACCGTCGAGGAGGATTTCTCTCTCCCTATTCTTTTTACTGCTTTCTAGCATAGATTTACTGCTTTCTAGTGTAGTTTTGTTCGTCCTCCAAGCAATCGTCAAGGAGGACATTTCTCCCTCCATTCTTTTAATGCTTTCTAGAGTAAATTTATCGCTTTCCAGAGTAATTGTTTTATGCTTTCTAGTTGTAATGAACAATCTCCTCAATGAAAAATTCCTTGTTTATTCTACATCTCATTTTAATTTCTCTGTGTAATATTCTCTTTCTCTTACTCTTTCTCTCTCTTCTATTTATTGTAAATAATTAGATAGTTTTAAATTGAATTATTCTGTGACAAATAAAAAGAAACGCATAGTTTTTAAATCAAACGTCCGCCTCCCTGTGTTCGACCCAGAATTTTAATTTCGGTATAAATTTTATTTGTTGAACACGAATTCTTCGCTTTCGAACTACAATGACAGGTTTTCCAAAACCAAACATGTTAGCGTAGCGATTCGTATACGTTCAACAATGGCTGACGTCGGAGATGAAGGATGTTCCGGAGGTGGATAACGGCGACGACAGAGGGTTAGTGGGCACCTCGCCGGTATTGCGAGGTGTGGAAAGACGAGAGGAAGGAGAACCGACAGCCTATTGTACGTGGCAGCCAGCGAAGAGGTCGAAGGTGGAGAGTTTCCAGAGCAAGGTGGAGCAAGCTGGAGGTAGGAAGAAGTGTTTTTGGCTCTATTTCTCGCTAAGGAGGTAAGGAATGTCATGGGTGATCTTTTATAGGGCTTAGGCGAGCTTGGAGAACAGGAAACAAGCTCCATAGCATGGTTGGGATTCAAGAAGAACCCCACTGATTTTGTGGGTTTGCACACACGAATCAGAGGGACTTAAGAGTCAAAATTGATCCTAATATGTTTCCCTAGGTGTGAACATCAATCCCACCAAATTTGGTGGGATTTGATTGATGTTTGAGTAGGATTTCAATCGATCAAAGCTTGCTTGGAGGTAGATTGGCCTCCAATGGTGGCAAGGACTAAATTGCGAAGAAGGTGAAGAAGTTGGGGGGCTTTTTACAAAGATTTCAAATGCTGAGGGGCTATTTGAGAGAATAAGAGTCAGACTTGGACCAAAATGCAAACTATGTCAAAAGGATCTCAGATTGGGCCCAAATGTTAGTACAAACCTAATTTAGACACAAGGAACGTAATGGTGAAGTTGGATTTTAGTTTTGACCAAGTTTGACTAGGTAAGTTATGCAAAAATCCAAATTAGGGCAATTGTCTGTCTGAAACTATTTCAGGCAAGCATGGGTTCTGATGGTCAAATCAAAGATACAAAATCTTATAGAATATTTCTCTATGAATTTTAGATGGTTTAGGTGAATTTTATCCTAACCAGAACCTCAGTTAACTAAATAGGTTTGTTTTTAGGATTTTAGATGTCCATTAATTCTTGAAATGCGTGAAAATCCATTTTGTTCTGCATGAACCCACTTATTAGACATTACTGACCATATGACCTTTAATAAACCCTTGAAATACCCCATGGTTATTCTGCATTTGTGGAATGTTGTTAATTTTGTAGAAATAACCTTATATTCTTCTCTTCTTTTCAAAATAGGATGATATGCCCTTAGGACCTTCTGATGGATATGTAGGAGCATTTATCAACCATTTTAGACCAAATTTAGCTAGTTATGGCTCATGATGGTGTTCACATCATACCCCCATGCCTAGCTTTTGCTAATCCCTTAGCAAAATTCTATGGATCGGACCAGTTATCTAGGTTGGATGTAACTGTCAGGATGCCCTACTAAGCCGCAACTCTAGGAATCAGATCTTAACACCAAAAATAGGCTTAGAGGTACTCAAGTACCAGCCTAGATCCATACCTGACTAGCTTTCGCCTCAGTCTGCCGCGAAGGTTTCTAAGGCCCGAAGGAACTATCCTAAGGTTCATCGGACCCAGCGGTTAAAGCACCCGTGCTTGTAACATGGTTAGCCCAAGTTTAGTTTGCTAGTGCATTTTTTTGTAAGAGAGAGAGATAAAAGAAGATTTCCATTTATGGAGAGCTTTCTCTCTCTCTCTTTCTTTTCATTATATTTTTCCTTAGATCCAACCTCGGATTAGCCCTAAACACATTCTATATCAGATTCCTTGTCCCCACCATCAATCAATCCTCGCAGGGTCCCTGGCAATCGATGCTTCTAGATAGCACTGCCCATGGCAACCCCCAAAATCCTAGCCTTCGACACTTTAGGATAGTGCTGCCCATGGCATTCTGTAGCTAAATCCAAACCCTAACAATCAACATTTCTTGATAATGCCGCCCATGGCATTTGAACCAGCATAAGATGCTTACGTGCCCCTGGTAGGATATTTAGATATCATAGGAGACAAGCACCGAAGAGACGATATGTTATTGCACATCTTCGAGGGGAATTTCTCGCCTCTCCGCATCGGGAACTCATCCAAATCAACTTGTGTTTTCGAGCCACTCCTAATCTAGATCTTAGGCCCATTTTCAGAATAGCATAAATGCCTTTTTGGCATGATTTCATATTTAAGCACACTAAGCCAGATTGTGTGTGATTTAGGGTGCTTAAGTTATCGAGTCCCGCAAACCAGAGGTCAGTTAACAGGGCCGAATAATCCCTAAGCCTTAGACCTAATACACAAGCTTTACATTTTCCCCATCCTCTTAAGGATTAATCTGGATCTTGACAAGTACGTGAGTGTTTAAATCTCAGAACAAATCCAAGAGGCCTATGGTTGGTATTCACCACTAATCCCATAAGTTTTAGCCTTCTAGGTCTTAATTCATCATTTGATCCAACCTAGAAGTTACGTAAGTTCCATATTATTTTAAAGGGACTCAATTTTTTTTCTTTATCTTTTTGCTTCTTTCTTTTCTTTTCAATATTCCTCCCCCCTTTTTTCATTTTCTCTCAAATGGATCTTCTTTTTCCTCAATCTCCATTTTTTTTTCTTTTTTCTTTTTATATGCACAATCCTTTTGTGATTTGATTTTCATGGCATTTTTCACTTTAATATCACCCCCATGCCTACGATTTGCAATGTCCTCATTGTAAATTAGGTGGGTTCGAGTTCAGCTTAGATTGTACATTAGAACAGGGTTAAAGGGTGAGTGGAAGGGTTGGGGTGACTGTTGCGGACGATTTCAAGCTTTGATATAAGTACCAAAGGTGGAGTTGGTTGTTCTAATGGATGAGCCCTAAAGTGTAATGTGAGTTCAGCAAAGAGTTATGTCAAAAGGATTTCGGGTTTTTCAAAAAAATGACACGTTGCCACCCGTTAAGCACTAAGTTTAATGCCATCAGCTGGGCACAGTAAGCTTAGGGAGAATGGAGAACAAAAGATAACTCAGACAAGTTTGTGTCAGTGAGTTCAATGAATGGTTTGAGTTTCTGACCATTCACGATAAATGGTTCAGAATCAAGAATAAGTTCACTGATTTCTATAGCCCCATTTCCAAAAACACATCCGACAAGGAATGGTCCAATCCATTTTGATCTGAGTTTTCCTGGGAATATTTTGAGTTTGGCGCCAAAGAGTAGGACCTTTCTGACTAGGACGGAAAGTTTTTCTTGATATGTGCTTGCCGTGAAAGGCTTTAACTCGCTCTTTGTAAAATCGTGAGTTCTCGTATGCATCGTTGTGTAGTTCCTCGATCTCACTCATTTGTAATTGTCGGTGGGGTCCAGCCTTAAAAAGATCTACGTTGCACTTCAGTACTGCCCAATAGGCTTTGTGCTCCATTTCAAGGGGTAGGTGATATGCCTTCCCGTACACGAGTCTGAACGGAGACATACCTAATTGGGTTTTGTGGGCGGTCCTATAAGCCCACAAAGCTTCCGAAAGGTGAGCCGACAACTCCTTCCTATCAGGCCGAACAGTGACCTGAAGGATTTTCTTGATCTTCTGATTAGACAATTCAACTAATCCATTAGTTTGGGGGTGATAAGGAGTATAGATTCGATGCGGCACCCCATACTTTGTCATCAGAGATCTGAACTGTGTATTCATGAAGTGGTTCCCTCCATCAGAGATAATAGCACATGGGACACCGAACCATTAGAAGATGTGTTGATGAATGAACTTGATTACCACCTTATGATCGTTGGTTCATGTCGGGATGGCTTTGATCCATTTAGACACGTAGTCCATAGCGACGAGAATGTATTTGAAGCCATCCTATTTGGGGAAGGGGCCCATAAAATCAATCCCCCATATATCAAAGATTTCACACACAAGAATCAGTTCTAAAGGCATCTTATCTCGGTGGCTCATGTTTCCCAAGGTCTAACGAGTATATGCTTTACAATAGTCGTGTGCATCTTTGAAGATCATGAGCCACTAGAAGCCGCACTGGAGGACTTTAGCTGTGGTTTTATGTCCAGAGAAATGTCCGCCGCAGGCCTAGTCATGGCAGAAGGACAAGATGTCCTAAATTTCCACTTCCAGGATGCATCAACTGATGATCTGATCAGCACCAATGCAGAAGAGGAACGGGTCTTCCCATATGAAGTACTTGGCATCAGAAAGCAATTTGTCTTTCAAATGCATGAGTTCATGATAACACTGCATATGGGGGTGATAATTCTGTTAAATAGGGCCCATCTTAAGAATAAAATGCACAACATAAGTAGAATGGGAGCATTTCATGCATCATATGCCAAGAATGCTTATAAAACAGTATTAACGGCCATTTGTATAAGCACTTGTCAAAGCAGGCCTCAAATGAGCAATCGGACCACACGGGTGGATTCAGAACGACGAACGGAGTCCAATGAACTCAAAATCGGCCAAATTTGACATCCAGAGCTCCCACAATGGGCCCAAGAAGTTCTGACCATTGATTTGATGATCAACGGCACTCGAAGCACCATGTGGCACCCGCTTCCACCTTCAACCAAAGATCAGATCTCAACCGTTGATCTCTGATCGGACGGCTGAGAACCGTGCGCACGCCCGCGGTCACCGCGACAAGGCAGCGGGCATAGCGTAGCGGTTAAAGCGCACGCCCACACCCACGCGACGCGAGTTCGAGCAGTGATGTGCGGGAATTCAAAGACAGCGAGGTGCGTGGACGAAATTCAGCCGTAGATCCGCACGCGAATGGTGATGATAGCGCCACGTGGTGCGCCCTCAGGAGGCGATCGGCCACGCGCACACGCACGCCGGATGACAACGCCCGCACGCACGCGCACTCAAGGCGCGATCCGAGCGTGCCCGAGCGAAGACCTCAGTCGTCCGATCTTCGATTAGACAGCTCTCATGCCATGCCCACGGATCAAGCGCGAGGAAGAACGGCGAGGGCAAGCAACCAGCGAGCTGGGGGCTTCACCAACGTCTTTGGAAGGGTTTTAGCAACGTCCCAGACATCGCTAAAACCCCTTCATTTGGCAAGACCTTCTCCATATTTAAACCCCTTCCAACCACTCATTCAAGGCATTCACTCCCCTTACAACTACTCTACCCCTCTCTTAGCTAGCTTTAGGCCCTTTTTTAATCACCGGAGATGACGAACCGCCGACGGAGCCTTCTCCACCACTGTGGCTGCCTCACCGCCCTCCCTCTCTCTCTCTTTCTTCCTCTCTTTTAAGCTTTACTTTACTTATGTTTAAGCATGTATCTAATGTTGTAATTGATGAACTAAAGCTGCATGATTAATGAAGTTGTTTTCCATTCAGTTGTCTACCTTACTTCCTATCCAAGTTGCATGTTAAAGAATGAAATGACTCTAACCCTAATCTCTCTCTCTCTCTCGCTTTTCACTTGCACCTTTTTGCAAGCAAAACTCCGCGATTTTCGTGACAAGTGACAAGAAAAATCTTATTTTCACACCTCCCTGAGACCGACACTTGGACTCACATCCGTTTCTTTACTTTAAAACCGACGTTGCAAGTGCGAACTATAACAACACTTCTTAGCATACACACACAAGCACACATTAGTTTTTGGCGCCATTGCCGGGGAGGCAACGGATTTGTTTTGCCACTTCCATTCCACATCCATTCTCACATCGACTAATGCCTTGTCTCCTTTTTACTTGATGGTTGTAGGAATTCGACGCTTGGACGGCGAAGCGACGTATCCCATGACGGTAACAAGGGAGTAGGCGCAACAAGGACCGGTAGTGAGTAATTCTTCACTCATGACTGTTTGCTTGCGTGAAAAACTAAAAAAAATTGTAAAATTGAAAAAAAATTGGTGTGGTGTATGATTACTTAACCCACATCCTTAACACATCACCCAACAAAAAAAATGTACACTCTAACATTCTGAATAAATTCTTGGAGTGTTCTTTTCTCTTTTTGAGTGGTATTTATGAAGCCACCGTGGATTGACTTGGGCCGCACCACTCAACCCTAAAAACGACTCATCTAATAGAAGCTACATGATCATTAGGATGAGTACATTAGGGTTTTAGAGCCTCCACAGAATAAAAGAAAATCTACTTTCACCAAATTGTGTGCAAAACTTAATGTGCCCACTGAAACTTGTCTGAGAACATTAAGACACGTCAATCCTAAAAGACACTAAAGTAAGGATGAAACACTAAAGGACACCACATCTTAAAAATCCTTGCTTGAAAATCATGTTTTGGTAGAAGCACACACAATGAAAGTGGAAAATTAAGAGGCACCACCCCAATCAATGCCTCATCACATAACCCTAGCACAAGCACTATCCTAGCCCTTTTAAAACTGAGTAGACGTGCCCTAGGCAAGACTGAGTTAAGTCTCGAAAGGCGAGGTTTTGTTCGCTGGGCACTTGGCTTTCATTCCCTTGGTAGAATCTGGTGACTAGGCTGCGGGGCAGTGTCAAACAACTGCGGTTGTGGGGTCTACGGAACCGAAGGCGCAAGCCAAAGGAAGAACCTTCCATGCAATCCCCTCGTAATCAACCTGGCCAGATTAGCCTTGGGAAGGGGAGTCCAGTGCTCACGGACTTCATCACCCATTTTGAGATTTCTAGGTCTCCTGAGGAATACACCATAAGGACTAGGCTTGTTTGCTTGATTGAACACATTTCTCACTCTCTGCATCTCCTCCTGTTCTTCTCTAGTGTATGCATGGGAGACACTCACTACATCCCAAGTTGTTTGTTTTGGGACAGGAGTCTAGGCGATGTGATTCTGTTAGAAACATGGCTGAACCTAGGGTAGATGAGGCTGAGGATCAACTCCCACCAGACACAATGGCCATCATCCAAGCCCAGATTACTGCAAACCACCGGCTTCAGCAACAACAGATCCACACCATCATGCAAGCCATGCACCAGTTACAAAACCCACAATGGCAACCACCACCACCTTTCCAAGGCCCACAAGGGCAACCACCACTTGATGTACCACCATTTCAGGATCAACCGAGGCTCCTCCGCAATTTCTATAATCCTTCCGCTATTAGAGTCGAGCCACACCTTAGGATCCCCGAAGGGGGAGATGATTTTGAGCTAAAACCAAATGTCTTAAGTCTGATCTAGAGCCACTTCCATGGAAGTTCAAATGAAGACCTCTTCCAGCACCTAGAGGATCTCGATCGCATAGCACGAACTGTGAAACCTAGGAACATTAGCCTTGACATTGTTCTAATTAAGATGTTTCCCTTCTCGTTAAGAGACAAGGCTTCTCACTGGCTTAAAACCCAAGGTAGACCCATCACCACCTAGGAAGAACTGAGGCATGCATTTCTAAAGAAATTCTTCCCCATAGGAAAAACCAATGCCCTCAAAAGAGCTATTACTACCTTTACACTCCAGGGTGGGGAACAGTTCCATGAGGCGTGGGAAAGATTTAATGAACTTTTGAGGAAATGTCCACACCACGAAGTACCAAGGTGGCAATTGGCCCAGATTTTCTACCACGGTCTGGACAGCAACCTACAGAACTTCATCGATGCCTCAAGCAGGGGGAACTTCCTGAACAAGGACGAGGAGAGCGCGTTTGAACTCTTTGAGTCCATGAGCGAGAATTAGCTCAACAATGCCTCCATGACCCAGTTTAACAGATCCAGTCAACCCCGTGGTGGGATTTATGAGGTACAACCAAATTCTGGAATGGTTGACATGGACATCATTCCCAAGAAACTAGATCAAGTGGAATTGGTGGACAAAGAGATTGATGAGCTACTGAACCAGACCAGGAACCCGTTACATACCTTCTCCCTAGCAAAGGGAGCACATAATGTTGACCTGGTCCAGCCCTTAACCCAACTGAACCTGGAACAACCCTTGACCATGTTCCAGGGAGGGACCTTTGCTCCCTCAACCCTTGGTTACTCACTTCCCTCTCCATCGACATCGGCTATCTTGGAAGATGTGCAAGCTGTCCAAGTGTTGAACGAGAATCTACGCTAACGTGTTTGGTTTTGGAAAACCCGTCGTTGTAGTTCGAAAGTGAAGGATTCGTGTTCAACAAATAAGATTTAAACCGAAAAAGAATTCCGGGTCGAACTCAGGGAGGCTACGTTGATCTATATTCGCAATTATGTTTTTTAGGATTTTTGATAAACAAGGCGAAATAATTACAATGGAGCTATCAAACTAAGAGAGAGAGAGAGAGAGAGAGAGAGAAAGAGAACATGCATTCAATATTTCAATTGTTTATACAAGCAAACGAAATGAAAGTTACACTAGAAAGCGGAAAATCAATTACACTATAAAGCAGGAAAATTCTACACTAGAAAAGCTGTAAATAAGAATGGGAGAGAGAAGTTATCCTCCTCGACGGTCGCTTGGAGGACGAGCCGGACGGGACGACGCTTGGACGAAGGAGAACGAAGCGGGACGAAGGAGGACGAAGCAGAAGAACGGGAACGAAGCAGCACGCCGTCGTCGTCGTGGGATCCACTTCCGAAGGGGGACGAAAATTTGGACTTTATCTCGCGAGAAGCATCCCGGGTGTGGGACAAGCTTCTCTTGAGCTTTGGAGAGGTAGAGAGGAGAAGGAAGGGATCCAAATTTCGTATGGAGGGGGTCTCCTTTTATAGTTGCAAGGAGTGTGGGCAAAATGGACATTACATCTTCAAAATAATAAATAAGGGGTCTTTAGTGACGGATAAAACCGTCGCTAAAGCCCCGCCGTCGCCGTCGCCTCCGCGCCCACGCGCGCCCGCTCGGCTGGCCTGCGCGCGTAACGCATACGCACGTCTGCGTCGTCTCAGCCGTCTGATCGCGAGATCGGACGGCTTAGATCGCGTCCGCGCCCGCTGCGTAGCGCGCCCGCCCGCGTGCGATCGAGCGTCCACCAGAGCGTCCAATTGCGCGTCGGCGCTATCGGGCGCGTGCGGCCGTTGGATCTTCATCCGACGCTCGTGCGCGCCCACTCGCCCGCGCCTTCGACCCCCTCACCGCGGCTCGAACCCGCGACCTCCGCTTCGCCCGCAGCTGCGTCGCCGCTGCGCTACGCGGGCGAAATGGTCGTGCGGACGTTTTTAAACGCGAGCGACCGTAGCCGTTGGATCGAGATCCAACGGCGGAGAGGAGACGGTGCGCGGTCTTCACAGGACTCCTGCGGCCGATTGGGCGGCTGGGATGGCGCCACGTGGCGCTATCTTGGCCGTCCATCTTCTGGAAGTTGTAGATGGTGCCACGGATGTCGGATTGACTCGATTTTTGTGTCGTTCGGCTGCGATCGTCGATCCGAATTCATCCGTGTGGTCGGATTTTCCATCTGAAGTGAGGATTTACACCATCCTGGCCCTTGATCTTCTAGGGTTCCCCGGTCTCTATCTGATGCTACGGATGCCTGATTAGGGCGATCTTGGAGTCGTTGAACTCCAATCGTCGCCCTGATCATATCCATACGGTTGGATCTTTGATCCGAGGCCCCGATAAAATATTTGCCCTGTCCAAGCACATAAAAGGAGACAATTAACCTCCATTTTATTCAAACTACTCTAAATGCAAGATGATGCATGTAATGCAATATTTATATCATGAAATGCAATCCTATGCTTAAGAACATGCATAAATAGACATTTTAAGTAGTGTAAATGTGTTTACATCATACCCCCATGCCTATCTTTTGCTAGTCCCTAGCAAAAACTATATGCTATTTATAAAAGAATTAGGTTAGATTATTTGAACCTGAGTTATTTTCAATCATTAAGAAATTGTCTACTTAAGAACTGAACTTTCAAAGACACAACAGTGCCCGGGTATCAGCCAAAATGCAGACCGCCTCAAGCCTCGCCTTATTCAAAGAAAAATTTCTTTTTCTGTTTTTACTCTCTTTTTTTTTTTTTTTTTTTTTTTTTTTTTGGATTTTCAAATTTTAGGGTTTAAGAGTGGCTTTCTACGGCCATTCAACTCACCCAAGATTTGATGAGAACCCTAAGTTTTAAGCATCTTATTGTGATTGTGATAGACTCGTTGACCGGCAATTAAAACGGACTTCGGATTTCTACGCCTCTAGGTGACCTCAAAAAGAATTCTGCCTAAAGGTGTATCTTTACAACCGGTAGCTTTCTCCCTACTTTTATTTTTTTAACGGGGTCAACACAAGGGTGAATCCAGTGTATATCTCCCCGATTTATTCTACTTCTCCGCTTCTTCCTAAGTGTTTTGGGAATTTTTAGTGCATTTTCTGAGCTGGGTTTTGGACAACCGGTCGATGAGCTGTTACCACCGACAACTTGCCAGCCATACTCGTGCGGCGAAGTGTGGCTTATTTCTTTTTGTTCTTTTCTCCTTTTTGATTTTTTTTTTTTTTTTTTTAAGTAGGTGGCTTCCCTGGTCTAAGATTTACCTAAAGGCAGCAAAAAGAGAAAGGTCCAGTGACTGGGCTCTGGACAACCTACCTATGGGCTGTTACCCACGATAACTTGCCAGCCATATCACCCTAGAAGGTTCATTAGCTACCCAATTTCCGTTAAAATCGCCAAACAACGAGTCAGTGCAAAGAAAGTGTGTAGATGCTTATGACTCAAAATTCCCTTAAATCAGAGGGTGGGTTGACAAGTCGTGTACTTATCACCCAAACTTATTTATTCCAATTATAATAGAATTAAGATGGCGAGAACTCAAAGACAAATCCACATTTTAGTAGATACACAGGCTAATTAAGTCCAAAGACCTGAGGGGTCTTTGTGTTCAGATCCTAATGTAAAATTTCTTAGGATTGAAAAGTCCTAATGTCCAACTAATCCTTCCTAATTTTCTTTTTTTTTTTTTTTTTTTTTTTTTTAGAGAGAGAAAGAGAACAATTTATATGGATTTCACAAAGCTGACCAACTAATTCAAAAATGAATCCACCCCCCCATGCCTAGCTGATGCAATGTCCTCATTGAAAAAGAGACATGAAAGAAAGGGTAGAATATGAAAGATGTCACCTGGATATGAAGCTCGTATCAGCCTTGTGTTATATGTACAACTGCTGAGTTTAATGCCGTCAGCTAGGCGAAGTCCAGCCAAAGAAGTCACAGAATGGCTAGAGCAACAGAGTCTGAAACGGGTTCTGGAAGATTATGGTCAACAACAGGCTTCAGACGTTGACCGTTGACTTTAAAGGTGTTACCCGTCTTTGGGTCAGAAATCTGAACGGCACCATTTAGAAAAATCTGATCAATTATGAATGGGCCACTCCATTTAGATCTAAGTTTACCAGGAAAGAGCTTAAGTTTAGAATCGAATAACCAGACCTTCTGGTTTGGCTCAAAGCTCTTGCGGGAAATCATTTGATCATGTAGAGCTTTGGTCCGAGCCTTGTAGATCTTGGCATTCTCACAAGCATCATTTCTAAGCTCCTCCAACTCAGATAGTTGGAGTTTCCTGGTCTTCCCAGCTAGATTTAGATCTAGATTGCATTGTTTGATTGCCCAGAATGCCCTGTGTTCAATCTCTACGAGTAGATGACACGCCTTTCCATACACCAGACGGAATGGAGACATGCCGATAGGTGTTTTATACGCCGTACGGTAGGCCCAAAGAGCGTCCTCAAGCTTTTGAGTCCAATCCCTGCGATCGGGCCTAACCGTTTTTTGCAGAATGTTCTTGATCTCTCGATTAGAGATCTCGGCTTGTCCATTCGTTTGAGGATGGTAAGGTGTGGAAATTCGATGATTAACCCCGTATTTGGCCAATAAACTCCGGAATTGGGCATTAGTAAAATGAGTGCCACCATCACTGATGATAGCCCTTGGAATCCCGAATCTACTGAAGATATTTTTCTTGACAAAGTTGATGACCACCTTGTGGTCATTGGTTCGGGTGGGAATTGCCTCAATCCATTTAGACACATAATCAACAGCGACAAGAATGTACTGATGTCCAAATGAAGGGATAAAGGGTCCCATGAAATCAATGCCCCAAACATCAAAAATTTCGACAGGAAGAATAGGGTTTAAGGGCATCATGTCTCTCTTAGTTATGCTCCCGAGTGCCTGGCATCGAGGGCATGACTGTGAGAACTCCTGGGCATCCTTGAATAAAGACGGCCAATAGAAGCCAGATTGCAAAATTTTTGCAGCCGTCTTTTTCCCGGAGAAATGTCCACCACACCCAGATGCATGGCAGAACTCAAGTATACTGTTGAATTCATTCTCCGGTATGCATCAGCGAATAATCTGATCAGAGCCGATGCGATACAGTTCAGGGTCCTCCCAAAAGTAGTATTTGGCCTCAGATTTGAGTCTATCCCGTTGTTGCTTGGTCCAATCCTGGGGGATTTGACCAACGGCCAAATAGTTAACAATGTCAGCAAACCATGGGGTGTGGACACCTAAAACTATAAGAATGGTTTCGTCCGGAAAAGTGTCAGTAATCGGAATGTCCGGACAAGAAGAATCACCTAGGAGTCTCGACAAATGATCCGCCACCACATTTTGTACCCCGGTTTTATCCTTGATTTCAAGATCAAATTCTTGAAGAAGAAGAATCCAACGAATAAGCCGGGGTTTAGCATCCTTTTTAGCCAAGAGATGTCTCAAGGCCGAGTGGTCGGTATAAACAATAACATGAGACCCCAAGAGATAAGCCCTGAATTTTTCCAACGCAAATACTACAGCGAGTAATTCCTTTTCAGTAACAGTGTAATTCCTCTGGGCTTCATCCAAAGTTTTACTAGCGTAGTAAATGACAAAGGGCTTTCGATCAATTTTCTGACCCAGGACAGCCCCGACCGCATAATCAGAAGCATCGGTCATGATCTCAAATGGGGTTGTCCAAATAGGTGGTTGCAAAATTGGCGCACAGGTGACCGCCGTTTTTAGGAAATCAAATGCCTTTTGGCATGATTCGTCAAAAACAAACGGTGTTTCTTTGGCAAGAAGATTGCT
This sequence comes from Thalassia testudinum, assembly GCA_037157565.1. Lineage (NCBI taxonomy): Eukaryota > Viridiplantae > Streptophyta > Magnoliopsida > Alismatales > Hydrocharitaceae > Thalassia > Thalassia testudinum. The sequence continues at coordinate 50,743,445 of JAZHRO010000067.1, forward strand.
CAAAGGGCAGGCAACCTTCGAGAAGTCCTTGATGAATCTTCGATAAAATCCCCCATGGCCAAGAAATGATCTGATTTGTTTAACTGATGTGGGAGGAGGAAGTTTAGCGATAGCATCAACCTTAGCTTTATCCACTTCAATTCCCCGTTCAGAGATTACATGACCCAAAACGATGCCCTCTTGGGTCATGAAATGACTCTTTTCCCAGCTAAGGACCAATCGTGTCTTGATACATCGCTTAAGAATCATTTCCAAATTAACCAAACAAGAGTCAAATGATTCTCCGAAAACGGAGAAATCATCCATGAAGACTTCCATAAACTCTCCCACCATGTCGGAAAATATGGCTAGCATACACCTTTGAAAAGTCGCAGGTGCATTGCATAACCCAAAAGGCATCCTACGAAAAGCAAAGGTTCCGTAGGGACAGGTGAAAGTAGTTTTTTCCTGATCCTCGGGATGGATAGGAACTTGGTTGTATCCCGAGTAACCATCAAGAAAACAGAAGTACTTCTGCCCGGCTAATTTTTCCAGGATTTGATCAATGAAGGGCAGGGGAAAATGATCCTTTTTAGTGGCAGTGTTCAGCTTCCTGTAATCAATACAAACTCTCCAAGATGAAGCTGAACGAGTTGTGACAGATTCTCCTTTCTCATTAGTCACAACAGTAATCCCGGCTTTCTTTGGAACAATCTGAACGGGACTTACCCAGGGACTGTCAGAGATTGGATAAATAATTCCTGCATCGAGCCACTTGATGATTTCCTTTTTGACCACTTCTCGCATATTTGGATTCAATCTCCTCTGCATCTGGCGAGAAGGGCGGGATCCCTCTTCCAAGAATATTCTATGATTGCAGTAAGATGGCTCGATCCCCCTAAGGTCATGAATGGTCCAACCAATTGCCTCCTTATGTTCCTTTAGGACCTTAATCAATTTAATCTCTTGCTCGTTTGTCAATTTAGCACTGATAATCACAGGGAGCGTATTCTGAGGTCCTAAAAATTGATATTTCAAATTCTCGGGCAATGGTTTCAATTCGAGCTGGGGTGGGGTGATGATTGATGGTCGGGTAGATGCTGAAGATTCAACAAGAGGGAGAGGTTGTGAGTGGACAAAATCAGTAACCTCTTCCGAAGATGTTAAGTCAGAGGGTTGCGGGTCAAATTCATCAACCAAAGAGGAACTTTCAATTGAAGAAACTGTCAAACAAGTTTCAATATTAACATTATCCTCATCAAGTTCCTCAATAACTCCACAATCCTCAAATTTATTGATCGCCTTAAAAATATCTAATTTCATACGTTGGTCCCCAAAGGCGATTTCCATGCTACCGCTTTCACAATTAATGTTGGCCTTTGCGGTAGCCAGGAACGGACTCCCCAGAATGATGGGCGTGTTCCTCAGATTATCTGGTACATCCATGTCAAGGACAAGGAAATCTACAGGAAAATAGAAATCCTTGACCTTAACTATAACATCTTCAATAACGCCTCGCGGGTTTGTGACCGAACGATCCGCTAACTGTAGCGTTACTGAAGTTGGCCGAAGTTCGCCTAACCCAAACTTCTCGTAAAGAGAAGTCGGAATTAGGTTGATGGATGCACCGAGATCCAAAAGTGCTCTATCAAATGTGTAATCTCCGATAACGCAAGAAATCAAAGGAGCACCAGGATCTCTCTTTTTCTGAGGGAGGTAGTGCAGGATAACAGAACTAGCCTGCTCGGAGAGTACCACCTTCCTCGGAACAGATTCTCTCGACTTACGCTTTTGTGTACATAATTCCTTTAAAAATCTTGCGTAAGTCGGTATGTGCTTGATAGCATCAAGGAGCGGGATATTGATCTCAACATTCTTAAATAAATTCAGAAGCTCCTCATTGCTATCAACAGACTTCTTCTTCTTTGCTTTGGTTAAGGCTTCAGGAAAAGGAACACGAGTCAGATCTTTGGAATCGGATTCCTGAGCCTTGATTTCTCCTTTAGAATTCTCTTCTCTCTCCTCAGATTCTTCAGGATTCAAAAGATTAGAATAATGTGGTTGTGGATCCTGAGTCTTCTTACCACTTCTCAAAGTGACAGAATTTGCAGAAGCGTAAGAATTTGGGTCTTGAGGAGGGTTAGGAAAGATTGGAGGCACTTGATTGACCATGAATTGTTGATTTACAGAAGAAGAAGATGAGGAACCCTGCTCAACCACCTGAGCATGCGCGTGTGGGTCCCTCTGATTTCCGTACCCTTGGGCTTGATTGCCCGAATTCGTAATGTTTCGTGGGTTGGGTACGGGTTGGGATGGTAGAGATCCGAGTTGGCGAGAGTTAGCAATGAGCCCGGATTGCAAGTTGTCCAGTGAGTTTTTCATTTGCTGCATGAGCTGGAGCATAGATCCTTGCATCTCTACTATTTGATGGTTCAAATCAGCCTGCCCTACGGGTTGACGGGCATTCCAAGCTGGCTGATTGACCTGATTCGGAGGCAACTGAGTATATACTTGACCCTGACTCATTGGTCGTTGCGGAGCATAATTGCTGGGTCGGAATTGGGTCTGTTGCCCCGGATTTTTCCAAGAGAAGTTAGGGTGGTTTCTCCAACCTTGATTATAGGCATTCGAGTAGGGGTTGGATCTAGCATTCTCTTGTACAGCACAGACATCCTCATAAAGTGAGGATGGAGAGAAAGAAAAGGAAGGATTAGAAAAACTGGGATCAAAGGCCCCAGTTGGGAACCCATGGGGTTCCGAAAAATGCTGACTCATAGGTTGAGTCGCATCAAGTTGATTCACGAACTCCCGTCCAGAAAGAGCTCGTGAAGAATGGAATCCCGAATTTTGGGATTGAGTGCATTGAGAGTTGTTCATAGAATTGCCAGCCATCCACTCTTCCATTCTTTTAGCAACCAAGTCCACTTTGTCAAGTTTATTACAAATCAATTCCATATCAAATGAATGAGAGTCATGGACTTCATTGACATTTGATCTGGGTTGTTGGGACCGGTTAAAAGTATCCATGGAGGCATGATTTATTGAATTCTCACTCATTTCCTCAAATAAATCATGTGCACTATCTGCATCTTTATTAAGGAAATTGCCTCCGCAAGAATCATCCACATGGTTTCTGAGTTGCTCAGTCAACCCATGATAAAAAATCTGCACGAGTTGCCATTTCGGCACCTCGTGGTGTGGACACCTCCGCAATAAGTCCTGGAATCGCTCCCAGGCCACATGAAACTGCTCCCCCGGCCGCTGGGTAAAAGTAGTGATTGCCCGTCTTAAAGCATTGGTACGACCGACTGGGAAAAATTTCTTCAGAAAGGCCGATTTCAACTCATTCCAAGTTGTAATTGGTCTTCCTATTGTCCTATACCAATGCGCGGCCTTATCCCTAAGAGAGTGAGGGAAGAGCCTCATGATCATTTGCTCCTCGTTTACGTTTCGAGACTTGGTGGTCTGGACCAAAGTGGTCAAGTCCTCCAAGTGTTGAAACGGATCCTCGGAGCCAAGCCCATGATAATGTTTAATCAGGCTTAACACCTGGGGCTTGATTTCTACGTCACCGGCTGGAATCTGGACGCCGGGACGTTCCCCGTAATTTGAAGGATCATAAAAATCCTTCAAGGGCTGAACGCCCTGCATTCTCTGGAACCATTCTTGCATTCTCTGCATTTGTTCCAGCTGCCTTCGAAATTCTTCCTGTGGATTTCCAGGCAGAAGAGGCTGTTGTTCGGCCATGGGATCAAATTGACCAAAATCTAACTTGCGCCTCCTAGAATGTTCTAATGGTCCTTCTAATCGGGGATTCAATGACCGTCTTCCCAGCATAAACTAGGAGTAGGTCGGAAGGACCGGGGATAGGGACCCTGCAGTACAACAAAACAAGGCTGTCCTTAAGTGAGGTAGCCTAAGGATCTACTGACTCCCAACAACAGCCTTAAGACTGTAACTGATTTACTCTACTTGCGTCTGTATAATCCAACCAGTTAGAAGGAGGGACTGGGGAGAAGGTTCTTCCTTTGGCTTTCGCCTCCGGTTCCTAGTGTACCCCCCAGCCGCGGTCGTTTGACGCTACTCCCCTAGCTAGACATCAGATTAATCAGTACAAGTAGGTTAATCAAAAACAATCTCAGACTAGGCCTTGAAGAGCGAATCAAACCTTAGGGCCAACGTCTACTCAATTTTATTACGGCCTGGGATTGTGGTGCTTATGGAATGTGATGGGCCCTTATAATGGGTTGTGCCCTTAATGATTGATCGAAATTTGTGTAAGTGCGTGCACAACCAGGGTTTTCAAGCAAGATTATTTATAATGTGTGAATTTTAATGTTCAAATCCTGCTTAAGTAGCTTTTAGGGTTTCAAATTAGGTGAATTGCAATCAAATTTCTAGGCAAACCAAGTTGTAAAACACGGGTGAAGATAGTTTTCCTTTAAAATCATAAAGAAAGCGGAGTGCCTAGAATATACCTAGATTGAAAACCCTAAGGAGGAGCTACTTGATGAGTTGGTTTTAAATAAAGTGGTGCGGCCCAAACAACTCAAACAATTGGCCACAATTGCACCACTAAGTTAGGCACTCAAAGATGGTTAACCTAGAATGATTTCTACTCTGTTATGTGTTGCTCTGTGTCTACCAGTTCCACAGATCAGAACCCGGTTGAGTAGAAAACAAATCAAGTTAATCAAGTGCCTTGAATGTGGGTGTGTGTTGTGTGTTTGTTGAAAGTTACCCCACAAAATTATCTTTTTGTTATTATTTTTTTTTTTATGAATGAGGGTGAAATGAGTGTGAGTAGAAATCCAAACAACCAAACTATTCCTAGGATTTATGCAAACACCTAGGTTAATTGGAATTTGGATTTAATGTGGCGAATGAAATCTATGGAGGGGGAAAGAATGGGGGAGCACTTACAGTTGTCTTCAACTGCACTTTACTCCAGTCTACCGCTTGTTGATTCCTTGATGGAGGTCTCTGCAAAACAATAGACACAAGAGAAAGCTAGTTAGAAAATAAATAAAGTGCAAGAAATGCGAAGAAAAGATCGGAAATCGTTGCCTCCCCGGCAGCGGCGCCAAAATGTTGAACGAGAATCTACGCTAACGTGTTTGGTTTTGGAAAACCCGTCGTTGTAGTTCGAAAGCGAAGGATTCGTGTTCAACAAATAAGATTTAAACCGAAAAAGAATTTCGGGTCGAACTCAGGGAGGCTACGTTGATCTATATTCGCAATTATGTTTTTTAGGATTTTTGATAAACAAGGCGAAATAATTACAATGGAGCTATCAAACTAAGAGAGAGAGAGAGAGAGAGAGAAAGAGAACATGCATTCAATATTTCAATTGTTTATACAAGCAAACAAAATGAAAGTTACACTAGAAAGCGGAAAATCAATTACACTATAAAGCAGGAAAATTCTACACTAGAAAAGCTGTAAATAAGAATGGGAGAGAGAAGTTATCCTCCTCGACGGTCGCTTGGAGGACGAGCCGGACGGGACGACGCTTGGACGAAGGAGAACGAAGCGGGACGAAGGAGGACGAAGCAGAAGAACGGGAACGAAGCAGCACGCCGTCGTCGTCGCGGGATCCACTTCCGAAGGGGGACGAAAATTTGGACTTTATCTCGCGAGAAGCATCCCGGGTGTGGGACAAGCTTCTCTTGAGCTTTGGAGAGGTAGAGAGGAGAAGGAAGGGATCCAAATTTCGTATGGAGGGGGTCTCCTTTTATAGTTGCAAGGAGTGTGGGCAAAATGGACATTACATCTTCAAAATAATAAATAAGGGGTCTTTAGTGACGGATAAAACCGTCGCTAAAGCCCCGCCGTCACCGTCGCCGCCGCGCCCACGCGCGCCCGCTCGGCTGGCCTGCGCGCGTAACGTATACGCACGTCCGCGTCGTCTCAGCCGTCCGATCGCGAGATCGGACGGCTTAGATCGCGTCCGCGCCCGCTGCGTAGCGCGCCCGCCCGCGTGCGATCGAGCGTCCACCAGAGCGTCCAATTGCGCGTCGGCGCTATCGGGAGGGCGCGGCCGTTGGATCTTCATCCGACGCTCGTGCGCGCCCGCTCGCCCGCGCCTTCGACCCCCTCACCGCGGCTCGAACCCGCGACCTCCGCTTCGCCCGCAGCTGCGTCGCCGCTACGCTACGCGGGCGAAATGGTCGCGCGGACGTTTTTAAACGCGAGCGACCGTAGCCGTTGGATCGAGATCCAACGGCGGAGAGGAGACGGTGCGCGGTCTTCACAGGACTCCTGCGGCCGATTGGGCGGCTGGGATGGCGCCACGTGGCGCTATCTTGGCCGTCCATCTTCTGGAAGTTGTAGATGGTGCCACGGATGTCGGATTGACTCGATTTTTGTGTCGTTCGGCTGCGATCGTCGATCCGAATTCATCCGTGTGGTCGGATTTTCCATCTGAAGTGCGGATTTACACCATCCTGGCCCTTGATCTTCTAGGGTTCCCCGGTCTCTATCTGATGCTACGGATGCCTGATTAGGGCGATCTTGGAGTCGTTGAACTCCAATCGTCGCCCTGATCATATCCATACGGTTGGATCTTTGATCCGAGGCCCCGATAAAATATTTGCCCTGTCCAAGCACATAAAAGGAGACAATTAACCTCCATTTTATTCAAACTACTCTAAATGCAAGATGATGCATGTAATGCAATATTTATATCATGAAATGCAATCCTATGCTTAAGAACATGCATAAATAGACATTTTAAGTAGTGTAAATGTGTTTACATCACCAAGGTTATGCTAAACCTGACCCTTTCTCCAACACTTACAACACTGGCTGGCATAACCACCCCAACTTTGGTTGGACAAACCAGAAACCACCGCAATTCCAAAACCAGCCTAGGCCAAACCAGCAGCCACACTTGCCCCCTATCAACAAGAACCACCAGTTAGACCCCTATAATATCAAAATAGGGTGGCCCCTCCCCCACAAAACCAAATGGACACCCTAATAAAGATGATGGCTGACATGAACCAGAAACATCAGGAGGAAATGACCTTAGTAAAGGGACAGTTAAGTTAACTCTTGGACTGTAAACAACAAGGATCCCTACCTTCCCAGCCACAACCGAACCCGCGAAACATAATTAACAGAGGCCCCAATTCGCAAGGGTTCCAAGGCAATCCCGGGCAGGCTCACATGGTCTAGCTAGCCCCGCAAACACCCCCTGGGTTTGGTGCTTCTTCGTCCTCGTCTTCTCAAGGATCAACCCATGGCCCCAATGCCTCTGCGAATGCGGTGACCTTGAGAAGCGGCACCAAAACCCAGGATCCCAAGTGGCCAACTCTCCCCAAGACTTCACCCACTAAAATACCCGACTCAGAAGAGGCAGCAGAAAAACCCAAGGACCCAGAAATAGATTCGATCCACATTCAGACACCCTACCCTGAGGCCTTGGAAACAATCAAGAAAAAGAAGAATGTTGTGGAAACTGAGGAGCTTTTGGAGATCTTTAAGCAGGTACAGATTAATATTCTGCTCCTCGAAGCCGTTAAGCACATCCCAGCTTACGCCAAGTTTTTAAAGGATACCTGTACACCCAAACGTAAGCCAAGACCTCAAGCACCTAAGAAGGTTGTGCTCTCCAAACAAGCAAGTTCCGTAATATCAAGCAACCTTCCGCTTAAGCGAACTGACCCAGGAGCACCCCTGATTTCCTGTAATATCGGGGACATGACATTTGATCGAGCGCTCCTGGACTTAGGTGCTTCTATCAATCTAATTCCAACAACCCTGTACCACCAATTTGGTTTCGGAGAGTTGACACCCACACCTGTCACCATCCAGCTAGCTGATAGATCAGTGAAAACCCCTAAGGGGGTTGTCGAGGACGTAATCGTACGGGTCAAGGACTTCTATTTCCCGGTCAACTTCTTGGTGCTCGACATGGAAGTCCCTAAAAAATTACATAACGCACCCATAATCTTAGGCAGACCTTTCTTAGCTACGGCTAAGGCAAACATTGATTGTGACACGGGATGTATGGAAATCACCTTCGGAGATAAGAAAATGCAATTGGATATCTTCCAGGCGACAAAGTATTTTGACTGCGGTTGTGTTGAGGAACATGATCCCATGAAACTCTGGTCAAGGAATGCCTCTCTTAGTTCTGTCTCAGACCACCAAACCCGTAATAACTGTTCTGACCCATTACCGTCACTACCCGTGGGCCTTTGTAAGGCTGATTACCATCACACAACACCATTTGAGGAGATCGATGTTGATCAACTCCCGCCTTTTCCCTTTCCGTCAACTGTGGTTCCACCCGCACCCGAGCTTAAGCCACTACCGGAGAACCTCAAGTATGTCTTCCTGGGACCTGACCAGACTTTCCCTGTGATTATTAATTCTCATCTAACCGAGGATCGGGAACTCAGGTTGACTGCAACCCTTTCAGAACATCAGGCCGCCATTGGTTGGACCATTTCGAACTTGAGAGGAATTAGCCCCACCTATTGCACCCATAAGATTTACCTGGAAGACGGGGCACGACCCTCCCGCCAGATGCAGAGACGTCTAAACCCAAACATGCAGGAAGTCGTTAACAAAGAAATTATCAAGTGGCTTGACACCGACATCATATATCCTATCTCCGATAGCCCCTGGGTGAGCTCCACTCAAGTGGTTCCAAAGAAAGCCGTGCTCACCGTTGTCACCAATGATCATGGTGAATCCATCCCCACCCGCACCACCACAGCATGGCGGGTGTGTATTGATTATAGGAAGCTCAATGAAGCCACTAAGAAGGATCATTTCCCCTTTCCATTCATTGACAAGATCCTTGAAAGATTGGTAGGGAAAAAGTATTTTTACTTCCTAGATGGATATTCAGGATATAACCAAGTCGCAATTGCTCCGGAAGATCAAGAAAAGACCACATTCACTTGCCCGTACGGCATGTTTGCATTCCGTCGAATGCCGTTCGGGCTATGCAACGCACCTGCTACCTTCCAGCATTGCATGCTAGCCATTTTTTCAGAAATGGTGGGTAAATACTTAAAGGTCTTTATGGATGATTTCTTTGTATTTGGGAATTCATTCAACCATTGTCTAAGCAACTTGGAGAAAATCCTGAAATGATGTATCAAGGTTAATCTGGTGTTAAGTTGGGAAAAGAGCCATTTTATGGTTCAAGAAGGAATCGTCCTCGGTCACATCGTATCACATAGGGGCATCGAGGTAGATCGGGCTAAGGTTGATTTGATTTCCAAACTTCCTCCACCTAGCTCGGTCTGATAGATTCACTCATTTCTGGGACACGTTGGCTTCTACCAAAGGTTCATTAAAGACTTTTCCAAGCTTTCCAAACCCTTAACCAACCTTCTAGCCAACGATGCCAAATTCCACATGTCTTCTGATTACATCTAGGCTTATCACACCCTCCGGGACTTAGTCTCCACAGCACCAGTACTTCAGCCCCCGGATTGGTCCCAAGACTTTGAGATTATGTGTGATGCATCAGATTTTGCCATAGGTGTTGTCCTGGGACAAAGACAAGACAAGAAACCCATGGTGATCTACTACGCGAGCAAAATGTTGGACGAGGCCCAACAAAATTACACGATCACAGAGAAAGAGTTGCTCGCTATAGTCTTTGGACTTGAGAAGTTCCAATCGTACTTGCTGGGATCCCACGTGACCATCTATACTGACCATTCAGCCATCCGACAACTGTTGGCCAAGAAGGACGCAAAGCCTAGGCTCATCAGATGGATCCTGTTGTTGCAGGAATTTGACCTGGAAATCCACGACAAGGCCGGATCGAAGAATGTGGTGCCTGACCACTTGTCTAGACTTCATCCAGACCACATTGGACCCTCCCTACCTCTATCTGACGCCTTCCCCGATGAACACATTCTGGCTGTGCAAGACAAGAGACTGTCTTAGTATGCTGACTATGTCAACTACCTAGTTGTAGGTCAAACCCCGCACAGCTGGTCCAAACAGCAACGGGATAGGTTCTTAGCTGAGGCCAAGCACTATTTCTGGGATGATCCCATGTTGTTTCTCCTCTGTGCCAACCAGATCATCAGGAGTGTATCCCCGAGAATGAAGTTCAGAGTGTGCTTTCCTTCTGTCATGACCAGGCTTGTGGTGGCCACTTCTCTGGAAAGAAAATAGCTGCAAAGGTTCTGCAGTCTGGATTCTAATGGCCTTCCCTATTTAAGGATGCACACAACTTTGCCAAGACTTGCTCACGCTGCCAAACGCTGTGGACCATGACCAGGAAAGATATGATGCCCCTCCAGCCAATTTTGATTGTCGAAATCTTTGACGTTTGGGGTATCGATTCTATGGGCCCCTTTCCACCATCCAACAGCTTTGAGTACATCCTAGTCTCGGTAGACTGTGTTTCTAAATGGATTGAAGCCGTTGCTACCCGCCGATGTGATCACAGGACTGTCATGGACTTTGTTAAGCAGAACATCTTTTCCCTATTTAGAATACCAAAGGCCATGATCAGTGATGGTGGAAGTCATTTTATCCACTCCCAATTCTGTGCCCTACTTAGAAAATATTGGGTTAACCACCGCATTGCTACCCCGTATCATCCTCAAACAAATGGGTAGACCGAGGTCTCAAAAAGACAAATCAAAAACATTTTACAGAAGACTGTGAGACCTGACAGGAAAGACTGGTCCACACGACTAGATGATGCCCTGTGGGCATACAGGACCGCTTTCAAGATCCCGATAGGCATGTCGCCTTATCACCTGGTCTTTGGCAAAGCCTGCCATCTTCCTGTCGAATTGGAACACTGGGCTTACTGGGCTGTCAAGCAATGTAACATGGATTCCTAGTTAGCCGATGCGTAGAGGATGCTCCAATTATCTGAGCTCAAAGAAATTCGTCGGGACGCCTTTGAGAATAGTCAACTGTATAAGGAGAAAATGAAAGCCATCCATGACCGACTTATCCATAGAAAGACCTTTGAGCCTAACCAGCAAGTCTAGCTATTCGATGCCCGCCTAAAACTCTTCCTGGGGAAACTCAGGTCCAAATGGATAGGACCATTTCGGGTCATTAAGCCTTACTCTAATGGGGTGGTTGAAATTGCTGATCCAAATACTGGGCGCACTTTTACAGTTAATGGTCAAAGATCAAAACACTTCCTAGCCCAGGTTCCCCCAAAGGAGAGTGTCATCCTCATTGAGGGATGACACGAAGCACTGCCCAGCTGGAGGTGTTAAACTCAGCACTTCCTGGGAGGCAACCTAGAGGATTTAGACTGATCCAGTACTGTACGTCACTCAGGTAATATCTTTTTAACCCCTGTTGCATCCATGTATTTGCCAATGAGGACATTGTCTAACTTAAGCATGGGGGGTGGTAAATGGCACGATCCTGAGCTCATTTAATCTGTCTGAATAAATGAATAAATAAATAAATAAAAAGAATTTAGGAAGAAACTTAGGCATTAGAAACTTGTCAATAGTAGGAAATAATACAAAAAGAACTTGAACACTTAGACTTTTCAGGCCTTCAGGCTTAATCAGCCCTGGTGTTTGTTAAAATATGGATTTAGCTTCGAATCCTTGCAACCCTAAGCTACTCTAATCCACCTACTAAATAAGGTGATAAGTATACGACTTATCAACTCACCCTCTAACTCAGAAGAACTTTGAGTCTAAGCATCTGCACACATTCTTGCACTGACTCACTCGTCGGAGATTTTGACAGAAATTGGGTAGCTAATGAACTCTCTAGGGTGGTTTGGCTGGCAAGTTGTCGTGGGTAACAGCCCATTGGTAGGTTGTCCAGAGCCCAGCTACGGGACCACTTCTTCTTCATTGCCTTTAGGTACATTTAAGATCAGGAAAGACACCTACAAAAAAAGAAAAAGGAGAAAAAAAAGAAAACAAAATAAACCACACTTCACCACACGTGTATGGCTGGCAAGTGATCATGGGTAACAGCCCATTGGTCGGTTGTCCAGAGCCCAGCTCAGTAATTGCACAAAAAGAAACAAAACAGTTAAGGAAGAAGCGGGGAAGTAGTACAAGTCGGGGAGATATACACTGGAAAAATCCTTGTGTTGACCCCAATTAAAACAAACATAGGGAGAAAGCTACCAATCGAACAAATACACCTTCAGGCAAAATACTTCATCTTCCAGTCACCTAGGGGCGTAGAAACCCGAAGTCTGTCTGAATTACCGTTAAGTGAGTCTATCATAATCTTCACACCAAGATGCTTAGCACTCAGGGTTTTGACCGAGTTTTGGGTGGGTTGGATAGCCGTAAAAAGTTACCAACCCACTCTGAATTCCAAAAAATTCTAAAAATATATATATATACATATACATATGTATATTTACATACATTAAAGCAAGGATTCAGGCGATTCGTATTTTGCCAGACACCCGGGCGCTGCTTAATCTTTGTAGATTAAGATCTTAGTATATTTCCTCCTATTGACAAGTGACGAAGTGTCTAAGCAATTACTTCTTAAATTCTGATAGAAAATAAAGGCTAGAATAAACCTTGCTAAGGACTAGCAAGGAGTAGGCATGGGGGTATGATAACACTACATATGGGGGTGATAATTCTGTTAAATAGGGCCCATCTTAAGAATAAAAGGCACAACATAAGTAGAATGGGAGCATTGCATGCATCATATGCCAAGATTGCTTATAAAACAGTGTTAATGGCCATTTGTATAAGCACTTGTCAAAGTAGGCCTCAGATGAGCAATCGGACCACACGGATGGATTCAGAACGATGAACGGAGTCCAATGGACTCAAAATCGGCCAAACTCGACATCCGGAGCTCCCACAATGGGCCCAAGAAGTTCTGACCATTGATCTGATGATCAACGGCCCTCGATGCACCACTTGGCGCCCACTCACCGCACGCCTGCTTCCACCTTCAACCAGAGATCAGATCCCAGTCATCGATCTCTGATCGGACGGTTGAGAATCACGCGCACGCCCGCGGTCGCCGCGACAAAGCACGAGCGTAGCGCAGCGGGTAAAGCGCATGCCTGTGCCCACGCGACGCAGGTTCGAGCCACGCGATGCGGGAATTCGAAGACAGCGAGGCGCGCGGACGAAATTCAGTCGTAGATCTGCACGCGAACAGCGACGATAACGCCACGCGGCGCGCCCTTAGGTGGTGATTGGATACGCGCGCGTGCACGCTGGACGACAACGCCTGCACGCACGTGCACTCAAGGCACGATCCGAGCACGCTCGGGCGAAGACCTCAGATCGGACGACTCTCATGCCACGCCCACGGATCAAGTGCGAGGAAGAACGGCACGGGCGAGCGACCAGCGGCCTGGGGGCTTCACCAACATTTTTGGAAGGGTTTTAGCGACGTCCCAAACGTCGCTAAAACCCCTTCTTCATTTGGAAAGCCCTTCTCCCTATTTAAACCCCTTCCAACCACTCATTCAAGGCATTCACTCCCCTTACAACTACTCTACCCCTCTCTTAGCTAGCTTTAGGCCCTTTTGTAATCGTCGGAGATGACGAGCCGCCGACAAAGCCTTCTCCACCACCATGGCTGCCTCGTCGCCCTCCCTCTCTCTCTCTTTCTTCCTCTCTTTTAAGCTTTACTTTACTTATGTTTAAGCATGTATCTAATGTTGTAATTGATGAACTAAAGCTGCATGATTAATGAAGTTGTTTTCCATTTAGTTGTCTACTTTACTTCCTATCCAAGTTGCATGTTAAAAAATGAAATGACTCTAACCCTAATCTCTCTCTCTCTCTCGCTTTTCACCCACACCTTTTCGCAAGCAAAACTCCGCGATTTTCATAACAAGTGACAAGAAAAATCTGATTTTCACGCCTCCCTGAGACCAACACTCGGACTCACATCCGTTTCTTTACTTTAAAATCGGCGTTGCAAGTGCGAACTATAACGACACTTTTTAACACACACGCACGAGCACACGTCAGTTCACTCCTAGGTGATTTCGAAGGGGGCAACTTTTACTAGAAGATTAGTCAAGGGGCACACGATTTTTGGGAAATCGGGAATGAATCGATAGTAACAATTGGCATGCCCCAAAAAGGATCTGATGTCCTTAACTGAGCTAGGCATAGGTAGTTTGGAAATCAAATTAATCTTAGCCCAATCAACCTAGATGCCATTCTCAGAGATAAGATGTCCCAGGACAATTCCCTCAGGAACCATGAAATGTCTCTTTTCCCAAGAAAGAACCAAATTCACGTCAATGCATCACCTGAGGATTTGGACCAAGTGCAGGAGGCAATCATCGAAAGATTCCCCAAATACCGAGAAGTTATCCATGAAGACTTCAAGGTAATCACCTACCATATCAGAGAATATGGCAAGCATGCACCGCTGAAAGGTGGCAGGTGCATTGCAGAGCCTGAAAGGCATCCTGCGGAACGCGTACGTCCCATAGGGGAGGTGAAGGTAGTCTTCTCTTGGTCCTCAGGATGGATTGCCACCTAATTATAACTAGCATACCCGTCCAAGAAGCAGAAGAATTGATTTCCCGCCAACTTTTCGAGTATTTAATCAATAATGGCAGTGGGAAATGATCCTTTTTCGTGGAGGCATTCAGTCTTCTATAATCAATGCAGACTCTCCACGAGTTTGCGATACGGGTCGAAATGGTTTCTCCGATTTCAGTCGTAATCACGGTGAGCCCTGCCTTCTTAGGGACAACCTGGATTGGACTCACCTAACGATCATCGGAGATCGGGTAGATGATCCCAGCATCTAACCACTTAATGATCTCCTTTTTCATGACATCATGCAGGTTCGGATTTAGATGTCTCTACATTTCACGGGATGGTCGTGAGCCCTCTTCAGTGTAGATGCGATGTGTGCAATACGAAGGGCTGATACCAGTCAAATCATCAAGAGTCCAACCAATGGCTCTTTGATGCTGCTGGAGGACAGAAATCAATTGTGTTTCCTGATCATAAGTTAGTCGAAAATTGATGATCACAGGAAAAGTGCGATTAGAACCCAAAAAGACATATTTTAGATGACCGAGGGGCTTCAATTCCATGACGGGATTGTCAGCAGCAGGGGTTCAGGGTAGGGTTTGGGAGCACAGGCAAGAGCTGTAGGTGTGTCTAGGTCTGGTCTAGGCTCCTCTAACTGTGGGGCTTGATCCTCTTGTGGTTGAATATCAGGGAAAAGCGGGTTTTCCTTAATAAACGGATCTTCAATCACGGACTCGATATCGCAGATCTGCTCAATAGCCCCACAATTGATTCCTTTTTGGGCCTTAAAGATATCAATCTTTAAAGTTTTGTCCCCAAATTTCAACTCAATTTGACCCTCTTCACAATTGATGTTGGCCCTAGACATGGCCAAAAATAGTCTCCCTAATATAATCGATTTATCTTTAAAATTCTTAGGAGCATCCATGTCTAGTATGATGAAATCCACGGGAAAATAAATGTCACAGATCTAAACTATAACATCCTTGAGAATTCCTTTAGGTGACTTAATGGATCGGCCTGCTAATTGCAAAGTCACCTCTGTTGGTTTGAGCTCAGATTCTTCAAGGTGATCTAGTAGGGATGTGGGTATCAAGTTTATGGAAGCTCCTAGATCCAATAGAGCTCTATCAAACTGTATATCACCGATTGCACATGAGATCAGAGGGGTACCAAGGTCTTTTGCCTTAGGCAGGAGTTTGCTCAAAATGATGGAGCTGGCTTTCTCTGATAGTATGATCGGCTTTCCACCCCTAGTTCGCGGCTTATGCTTAGGTGTATGATGAGAACCTCATCATGAGCCATAACTAGCTCATTTTGACCTAATACAAAGGATAAAAGCTCCTACATAACTCAAGGAAAGGCTTAACTCAGAGAATTCTGAGTTTAAGGAGAAAACAAGTCATAAGGGGTAAAAATGCAATTTTACCAGTATAATCTGCATACAGGGTAATTCAGGGCCCAAACATAGGTCAAAGCAACTTAATAAGAATAAAAGTGGGATGAGATGATCTAGCAAGGGCTACAGCAATTCCAAGGAACTAAATGATAATCTGTAACCCTAAAACAACCCACTTCAATTCACGAGGTTCGAGGCAAAGTAAAAATAGAATAAACCCTCTAATATTCATAGAAAAATAATCTCTAGGGTTTAAAACCATCAATTTGGCCTTCAGAACCCATTTTGACCTACATTGAGAACCATGCCCAATTAATAACTTAATTTGGGTTTTCGCATAAATTGACCGGTCAAACAAGGTTTAATATAGAAATGAAATTCACCATCAGATTCCTTAGGTCCTAATTAGTCATGTATAAAAACTTGAGCCTAAGAAGAAACCTCCTTGACCAACTTTACACTTTGGTCCTCATATATTTACTTTTTGGCCCTCAACTTTTGAACCCTCGCATTTTGGCCCCTAACTCTCCTTCGTTCTTTGCGTTCAGGTCCCCCCTGCAAAACCTGCCAGCACCATGCTCCGGCGACCTTGCGCGGAGCATGGCGCCGCGCAGGGTGAGGGGGAGAGCCTGGCAAGTAAACCGGGGGTGCCCTGCGTCGTCAGCCGTCGCAGGGACACCCCCTGGTCGCTGTAACCCACCATACCGGCCGTGCGAACGCACGGACGGTATGGGTTTCCATCTCCGGCGTCCTCCGGCGAGGGAGACACGTCATCTCCCTCCGCCTTCCTCCCTGATTCGGTCCCTATAAATACCCCCGTCGCTCCACCGTTCTTCCCAGCTCGGATCTGACGGAGAAAACCCCCAACTTTCCTCTCCTCTCACTCCGGCAGACGCCCACCAGCTCCGGCGGTTCCTCCTCCTCCTCTTCGCTCTGCCGCAATACCAGCAGCAGAGACTTCTTCCCCTGCTCTTCCCGCGCCACGCCGCACCCAGCTGGCGCCTCTCCGGCTCTCTGCTCGCCGCCGCCCCTTCCCCTGGGCATCTTCTTCTCCGGCGACAGTTGATACGACTGTCGCCCTGCTCCGGCCCCTTTCGTCTCCGTAGCTAGGTCAGAACTCCTCCCCATCTCCCCCTCTTTCTTTTCCTCACTGTCTTTTATTTGATTAAACCCTCGACCGCTCCTGTCCACCGTCACCCCCTTCGTCTCCAGCCAAACTCCGGCGAGACCCCCCCCATCACCCCAGCAACCCACACGGCTCGCCGACCACCGCAGAACCTCCGCCTCCTCACCCTTTTCAACCCCCGCCCTTCCACTTCCCCCACATCACCCTCTGCAACCCCACCGAACAAACCCATCCTCCGACCCACAGTCCGACCTAGGGCAGCCCTTGCACGCCGCCCCACGCCTCGCCACCACCCACACGAGCTTCGCCGTACTCTGGCGAAGCTCCCAGCACCTTCTGATTAGGCCGAGAGGCCGTTTTGCTGTGAACAGGTCACCCAACCTCCGCCGCCATTGCCGTGCAGAAGGAGCTGCTTCCGCCTGCAGCTGCAGGCGCGCCACGCCCAGATTCGACTCCCAGGCCTTGCGAGGCATTTCGACAAAGCATCAGGCTCGCAGCTGGGGCGAAGGCCTCGCGTGTAGCTGCGATCGCCCGCTGCTTTCTCCGCTGCGGGCGCTCAATTAGGGTGGGACATTTAGTCCCACCTCGGAAAAGTCTGAAGAGGCGCAGCGGTATAAAGCGAAAAAGTGCTGGAGGCTTATTGCCTCAGCACACGGGGTGAGGTCCCCTTCACCCGCCCGGTTACCCGGTCTCGTCCGCGCTCACGCCCCGCGGACCTGACCCGACCCGACTTAGACTGACCTGCACTCCTCGCCCACCACTCACGCCCGTGGGCCTGGACCCGGGCGCTACCCGTACCCGGCTACCCGGCAGCTCTGGGAGAGCTATCCTATGAGCGTATTCTGTGAGAGAGAGACGGAGGGGCGGGGGGGTAGAGTAGGTTTTGCCCGCTGACGTAAACTCTGAAGTGTGCAGGCACAGGTGAAGAAGAAGGACCGTGGAAGAAGAAGGAAGCTGAGGGAGACACTGTAGCAACAAGCGGTTTAAGTCGTCTGATTAGAAAATCAGACGACGTCCTGAAGGGAAAAGAAGAAAGGAGGAGAGACGACGTCCTGACAGGAAAAAGAAAAGAAGAAAGAAGGAGATCTGAAGAACAAAAGAACAAGGAAGAACAACAGAAGAAGGCGAGGCAGAGGAGAACACAGAGAGGCCAAGGGAAGAACTGAAAGAAGAAGAGCACGAGAAGAAGATCTGAAGAAAGGAAAAGAAGAAGAACAGGACCGCTCTGCAGAAGAAAAAGGAAGAGCAGGAACAGCTGAAAGAAGAAGAAGAACATCACCACTGCAGAAGAAGAACATCACCACTGCAGATAAAGAAGAAGAAGATAACAGAAGATCTGAGACAAGGAGAAGCAAAGAGAAAAGAAGAAAAGACAACAAATTCTTTCTCTCTCTTCCTTTATTTTTGTAAAAGAAACATGTATATCTCTAGAATACAACTTGCTCCCTGAGTTCGACCTCGGGAACTCTTTTATTTTCCAAGTAAAAAATTTATATATTTGAAATGATGGCAATAACTGGCTATACTACAACGCTATAACAATAAAACCCGGTTATCTCTCGAGCACAACGTTTCATTTTGGCGCCGCTGCCGGGGAGCAACGGCTATTCTAGAGGTAAACATTCCTGTTTCTTTTTAGTTTCTGATAATCTCCTCTCTTTTGTGCAGCTACAGGAAATCAAGAAGACAAGCAACCGCACGACAACCACTCCGAGGACAGGTAAAATTTTTTTTTCCTCTCGCTATTAACCCCTAAACTCTAAAGAGGAAGAAAAGAAAAGAACAAGCAATATAGGGCTAACCTGTCTTCCATACTTAGTAACCATAAAGAGTTGCATGTTTTCAACTCATTAGTCCTGCACACTATTAAGGGTATTTAAGGGCTAACACATTCTTGCTTGAGCCCTAATTACCCAACAAAGAACTAACTAGACCAAGTAGAGCCAACATAAGATTCAACATTAGGGTTTTAGAGACACACCACTTAAATCAAGAATGGAGAAAATCCAAAAGAAGTGTGCCTAAACCATTGATTGAAAATACCTATTCAAAGAAAACCTAAAACAATTGGCTCTCTAAACACTTGAACCCTAAAAGACAAGACCTAAAAGCTCTCAAAGAAAACAAGAGGTAAAGTTGACCCCTTGGGTCAACCAACCTTAAATTAGGTCACTCTTTGCACTTAAAAGACTAAAGTTCAAGTGAAACCTTAAGCACCCTGATCTTAAAATAAAAATTGGTAGACTTAAGAGGTCAAGATCCCCATTCTGGTCTACCTGGAACCGCAGTGACAAGAGAGGTCGGGTGGGGGAAACCCTGTAACCCGTGGGGACGCTCTACCGTGTAGGGGTCTTCGCGGGACTCTCCCTCTCTGGCTGCCCAGGTAATTCTCAGGTGGACGATCTTTCTGATCAAGGGGTCCATCTGCCCCGCACCTCTATAGTCACCCAACAAATTTTTGGGTGTCTTGATTGGGTCCAGCACCTGCTTATCTCATCCAGTCCTTCAGTATTTTTCAGGAGGTCCTTGAAACCTCCTATAGAAATTCACTCTCCCCAAGGCTAAGCCTCGGCTCCTTTGTTTTTGCAAAAATCATTCACACAGCCCTTCTTTCCTCTGATTCTGAACAAAATCCCCTTCTTCCATCTTGATTCAAACTTTGATTCTATATCTTGATTCCACCACCTGATCCAATTATGCAGCCTAATTACCTAGCAAGACTACCATTCAAAAAACCTGAATATATGAGATCCATGAAAGATAAGATGATTGAGGATGCCCTTGAAATCTATGAAATCAAACCCTCAACACCAGTAGAAAACATTCAGGTTGATGTCCCAACAACCACAGCTTTCATCATGAACTGTGCCCAAATCCTATTGACTGAAATTTCAAAAGGATCAACCCGAGATATGCTCATGACAGGATACATTGAGATAGACAAATTATACAAATCTGAATACCTTCAATGCTTGACAAATCCTGTACTTTGGGAACAAAACCAAGATGCTCTTGAAAAATGGGTAGAGATGATGAGACTTTTAGAAAAAACTATCAACCAAAAATACCCGTATACACCAGAAATAGAGGATGAGTCATCTTGGAACAGTACTAAAAATCAATCCAGTTTCCCAGACCTCGGGACTGAGGCACAAGGTGGTTGTCGACTCCCAACCCAAATAGAAGATAGCATTAAAATAGGTTGGGAAGTTGCAGGAGAACACAATGCTGAGCCAACCCTATGCCATAAATCACCAAGCTTAGAACTCCAAGACTCCTGTAATAACAAGATTAGAATTGAACCTCTGGAGGGTATAAATTCCGCCCCTTGTTTTGATAAGGTAACCCTCGAAGGTTATTCGGACTTAGGTTCTAATAATTCTACCCACATCCTAAGCCTAGAACCTAGATCTGAAACTTATTGGGAAGATTATGAGGCCCCTTATGAGAAAGATCAAATTTTTACAGAATATGATTCCGGGCCTCTATTTGATGAATATCCCTCTCCAACATCCTCAGGAAATCTGATCGATTTTTCAGAAAACATGCCAATTTATGATACAGAAACTGAGTTGGATGAGCAAGGTTTTAATGGGGTCTATCCTACCAGCTTAGAGCTTGAACAGAACATCTTTTTGAGCCCAGAAGTGACATATAGGCTAGAACCCAGTCAGGCTGCTGATTCCACATCTGATGATTTTTCCTATGGTGGAATTCATGATCATTTTCGCCAACTCTCCGACAATTTCAGATCTGACTATAATTGCGGAGAGATTCCCCTTCCTGAACACGCCAGGCCTATCTACGACCTCAGTTCACATGACTCTGACTCTGACTCTGAGGTCCTGATTCCCAAGATCACTAATAACACAGAATCATTCCTTTTCGATCCTCAGGAACCAAAAATAGAAAATGCCAAGAGTGATTACAACCAAGAATCCAAATTTTTTCTCGAATCCGATTCCTTTCATCCTACAGACACTCTTCCGGCATTTGATAGTTACCCAGAGGACTCTCTACAGAAAACCACCTATCATCTGTTTCTATAAGAGCCCTCGTACACAATGGCCACCTCGTCCGCACACACAGAACGGATCAAAACCTCTCCCAAACCCCGACCCGCAACCAGACTCAATTTCTATTCAGATTCACCTCTCACTGAGCTGATTGCATTTCCACATCGGGTGTCGAACATTGATCAGACTACATACCATGCTCTATCATTCTCTGATCACCCCTGTAGGGTTTCCGTGTCATTCATTGATTATTCTACGGGTCCCTACTCTGACCAGGCTGATTCGACTCAGCCAAACCCTGCGTTTACACTTCCACATCCATCTGAGCTTCATAGTTTATGGTGGGTTCCACACCTTTTTATCCACATCTATCAACCCACCAGATTGATTGGGTTTGGGCTGCATCATCAGCCTGTTGATCTGAACAAGCACCTGGTTGGACCAACCAGGCTCTTAATCAAGGTGCTTGTCTTACAAAACTCTGCTGATTTGACCATCCCCTCTCCATCGCATCTCCCGCTTGGCTGAAGGCATCAAATTTAGCGCTCAACGGGAGGCAACCCGTCATTCTCTTTGAAAACCTGAAACTTGTTCTGACACCTTTTTGCACTTAAAGCTCACACTTTAGGACAGCCGACTCCACCTCAGGTGCTTGCATCTGGGATTAGAAATCGTCCGCAACAGTCACCCTGACCCATTCACTCATCAAAACATCTGTCCTAATGTATGAACTAAATTAAATACAAACCCCTAGGTTACAATGAGGACATTGCAAATCTTAGGCATGGGGGGGGGTATGAAAGTGCAAAACTTGTAAGAAAAGGTTTCAAACAAAAAATTCACATATGCCAAAAACACCATAAAAATTAAAAATTTTTCGAAAAAGAATAAGAGGAAAAGAGGAGAAAAGAAACAAAAGGAAAAAAGGAGCACAAAATTATGAGAAAAAGGTGATAGTCATTAGTAAGGAACTAAGGAATTAGCCTAAGTTCTAGACCTCATTCAAGAAAATAACTGAAAAGTGCATAATGAGATTAGTAAGAATGCAAACCTTAGGCATTCTTGAATAGACTCTTAGTACCCATTAAGATCTGGACACTCCTCAAGAGGTTGAGGAAAATGAAAAGCTGAAGTATTAGGTCTAAGGCTTAGGAAGTATTTGGCCTCGTTAACTAATTTTTGGTTTACGGGACTCAGTAACCTAAGCACCCTAACCTCACACACAGCCTGGTTCAGTAAGCGTAAAAATCAGAATCACGCAGAAGCGTCGCAAAATTCTGAAAAGAACACATAGAATAGGAGCGGCCGATCAACACAAGTTGATTTGGACGAGTTCCCAGCGCGGAGAGGCGGGAAATCCCCTCGAAGATGCGTAACAAAATATCATCTCCTCGGTGCTTGTCTCTTAGGATATTTACATATCCTACTGGGGGCATGTAAGCACTCTGCTGGTTCAGATTCCATGGATGGCATTATCTCGAAGTGTCAATTGCCAGGGTCTGGATTCGGCCACGGAACACCATGGATGGGATTATCTCGAAATCTCAATAGCCAGGGTTCCGGGGGTTGCCATGGGCGGTGCTATCTCGAAGCATCGATCGCCAGGAACCCTTGAGGATTAATGATGGGAGCAAGGAATCTGATACAGACCGTGTTGAAAAGCCAATCCTAGGCTAGAACTAAAAAGAAAAAGAGAGAGAAAACTCTCCAAACAGAAAAACTTTCTATCTCTCTCTTACAAAACGCACTGCGAACTGAGCCAGGGCTAAAATCATTTCAAGCACGGGTGCTTTAACCACAAAGTCCAATAAACCTTAGGTTAGTTCTTGTGGACCTTAAAAACCTTTGCTAAAGACTGAGGCTAAGGCTAGACAGATTTGGATCTTGATTGGTACTAGAGTACCTTTTAGGCCTATGGTCAGCATTCTAACCTAATCTATGCTCAAATAAAAAAGGCACTTATCTAAAACTATTAAAAACTTCATGGTCTAGAACAAGGGTTGAAACCTTAAGTTTTTGCTAAGGGACTAGCAAAAGCTAGGCATGGGGGTATGATGAGAACCTCATCATGAGCCATAACTAGCTCATTTTGACCTAATACAAAGGATAAAAGCTCCTACATAACTCAAGGAAAGGCTTAACTCAGAGAATTCTGAGTTTAAGGAGAAAATAAGTCATAAGGGGTAAAAATGCAATTTTACCAATATAATCTGCATACAGGGTAATTCAGGGCCCAAACATAGGTCAAAGCAACTTAATAAGAATAAAAGTGGGATGAGATGATCTAGCAAGGGCTACAGCAATTCCAAGGAACTAAATGATAATCTGTAACCCTAAAACAACCCACTTCAATTCACGAGGTTCGAGGCAAAGTAAAAATAGAATAAACCCTCAAAAATTCATAGAAAAATAATCTCTAGGGTTTAAAACCTTCAATTTGGCATTCAGAACCCATTTTGACCTACATTGAGAACCATGCCCAATTAATAACTTAATTTGGGTTTTCGCATAAATTGACCGGTCAAACAAGGTTTAATATAGAAATGAAATTCACCATCAGATTCCTTAGGTCCTAATTAGTCATGTATAAAAACTTGAGCCTAAGAAGAAACCTCCTTGACCAACTTTACACTTTGGTCCTCATATATTTACTTTTTGGCCCTCAACTTTTGAACCCTCGCATTTTGGCCCCTAACTCTCCTTCGTTCTTTGCGTTCAGGTCCCCCCTGCAAAACCTGCCAGCACCATGCTCCGGCAACCTTGCGCGGAGCATGGCGCCGCGCAGGGTGAGGGGGAGAGCCTGGCAAGTAAACCGGGGGTGCCCTGCGTCGTCAGCCGTCGCAGGGACACCCCCTGGTCGCTGTAACCCACCATACCGGCCGAGCGAATGCACGGACGGTATGGGTTTCCATCTCCGACGTCCTCCGGCGAGGGAGACACGTCGTCTCCCTCCGCCTTCCTCCCTGATTCGGTCCCTATAAATACCCCCGTCGCTCCACCGTTCTTCCCAGCTCGGATCTGACGGAGAAAACCCCCAACTTTCCTCTCCTCTCACTCCGGCAGACGCCCACCAGCTCCGGTGGTTCCTCCTCCTCCTCTTCGCTCTGCCGCAATACCAGCAGCAGAGACTTCTTCCCCTGCTCTTCCCGCGCCACGCCGCACCCAGCTGGCGCCTCTCCGGCTCTCTGCTCGCCGCCGCCCCTTCCCCTGGGCATCTTCTTCTCCGGCGACAGTCGATACGACTTTCGCCCTGCTCCGGCCCCTTTCGTCTCCGTAGCTAGGTCAGAACTCCTCCCCATCTCCCCCTCTTTCTTTTCCTCACTGTCTTTTATTTGATTAAACCCTCGACCGCTCCTGTCCACCGTCACCCCCTTTGTCTCCGGCCAAACTCCGGCGAGACCCCCCCATCACCCCAGCAACCCACACGGCTCGCCGACCACCGCAGAACCTCCGCCTCCTCACCCTGATCAACCCCCGCCCTTCCACTTCCCCCACATCACCCTCTGCAACCCCACCGAACAAACCCATCCTCCGACCCACAGTCCGACCTAGGGCAGCCCTTGCACGCCGCCCCACGCCTCGCCACCACCCACACGAGCTTCGCCGCACTCTGGCGAAGCTCCCGGCACCTTCTGATTAGGCCGAGAGGCCATTTTTCTGTGAACAGGTCACCCAACCTCCGCCGCCATTGCCGTGCAGAAGGAGCTGCTTCCGCCTGCAGCTGCAGGCGCGCCACGCCCAGATTCGACTCCCAGGCCTTGCGAGGCATTTCGACAAAGCATCAGGCTCGCAGCTGGGGCGAAGGCCTCGCGTGTAGCTGCGATCGCCCGCTGCTTTCTCCGCTGCGGGCGCTCAATTAGGGTGGGACATTTAGTCCCACCTCGGAAAAGTCTGAAGAGGCGCAGCGGTATAAAGCGAAAAAGTGCTGGAGGCTTATTGCCTCAGCACACGGGGTGAGGTCCCCTTCACCCGCCCGGTTACCCGGTCTCGTCCGCGCTCACGCCCCGCGGACCTGACCCGACTCGACTTAGACTGACCTGCACTCCTCGCCCACCACTCACGCCGGTGGGCCTGGACCCGGGCGCTACCCGTACCCGGCTACCCGGCGGCTCTGGGAGAGCTATCCTATGAGCGTATTCTGTGAGAGAGAGACGGAGGGGCGGGGGGGTAGAGTAGGTTTTGCCCGCTGACGTAAACTCTGAAGTGTGCAGGCACAGGTGAAGAAGAAGGACCGCGGAAGAAGAAGGAAGCTGAGGGAGACACTGTAGCAACAAGCGGTTTAAGTCGTCTGATTAGAAAATCAGACGACGTCCTGAAGGGAAAAGAAGAAAGAAGGAGAGACGACGTCCTGACAGGAAAAAGAAAAGAAGAAAGAAGGAGATCTGAAGAACAAAAGAACAAGGAAGAACAACAGAAGAAGGCGAGGCAGAGGAGAACACAGAGAGGCCAAGGGAAGAACTGAAAGAAGAAGAGCACGAGAAGAAGATCTGAAGAAAGGAAAAGAAGAAGAACAGGACCGCTCTGCAGAAGAAAAAGGAAGAGCAGGAACAGCTGAAAGAAGAAGAAGAACATCACCACTGCAGAAGAAGAACATCACCACTGCAGATAAAGAAGAAGAAGATAACAGAAGATCTGAGACGAGGAGAAGCAAAGAGAAAAGAAGAAAAGACAACAAATTCTTTCTCTCTCTTCCTTTATTTTTGTAAAAGAAACATGTATATCTCTAGAATACAACTTGCTCCCTGAGTTCGACCTCGGGAACTCTTTTATTTTCTGAGTAAAAAATTTATATATTTGAAATGATGGCAATAACTGGCTATACTACAACACTATAACAATAAAACCCGGTTATCTCTCGAGCACAACGTTTCAGTGTACAAACGTCTTTCAGAAATCTTGCATAAGCCTGTATGTGGCAAATTGCATCCATCAAGGGGATGTTTGTTTGGACCTGCTCAAAGAGCTTGACCAGGTCTTCCTCTAATGCCACTGTCTTGGGTTTCATTTTTCCTTTTGTCAAGGCCTCAAGAAATGGAACCACAGTTAGTTCCTCTAGGATTGGCTCAGGCTCTTTATCTGGGATAAAAATGTCCTGGGTTACCAATCTCGGGTTGAGATTTGCGATATCAGGCTGGTTTGGCAAGAAAATGTTGGGTCCTAGGTTGCTTTGCCACTACGGGTGGTGACGAAATTCAATCCTACCTGACTTTGGTTTAGGCTAGGCAAAATAGGTGTCTAGTACTGAAACCCAGAATATGAAGCGGAAGTGTCCATCCCAATAGGTGATGGAGCAAAAGCGATCTGATAAACATAATGTGCTTGGCCCTGATTTGGGTTCACAACGCGCCTCTAGTTCGATATGTTATTTGGGTTCGAAAGAGGCTAACAAGGAAGTGCACCAAGCTAGCAAACACTTGTCAGCTGGGCCAATTGATTGCGTAGTTCATAGATCTCTTCTTTGTGCTATTTCTACATGTCTACCAAGGTCTAAAGAATCAGGGATGTCTGGTCCTCCTCAGTTGGGCCAGATTGGAAATTTTGATTAGGCTTTGGTTGAGTGGGCTGATACGGTCGTAGGTTTTGTGGTCGGGTTTGGAATTGAGGTCTCGAATTCAGGTTCCTGACCATGCAAAGTTGGGATGATTACGCCATCAAGGGTTGTAGGTATCAGAGAAAGGATTGTTCTAGATGGCGTAGAGATCCTTGCAGGTCTGAGGAACTCCAGAGTAATGAGGATATGAGGGTTCAGAGTTCCCCTAACTGTGGTAGGTGATTAGCCCATATTTGTGGGCTATTTAAGTATTTAAGTGCCTCGACATTAAGTTAATTTTAACATTTAGTTAGCATACATTAGGATGTAATTAAATTAATTCATATTTTTAGCTTAAAGGCATAATACATGTGTGGCATCCATTTCTAAATGCATTTAGAATTAACCTAGGATTGCATACATTTGATTAGTTAATTAAATAGGTGCATTACATACATCGTTTTAATTAACATAGAAGTTAAGGAGTTATGTATAAATAATCC
Source organism: Thalassia testudinum (assembly GCA_037157565.1). Taxonomy (NCBI): domain Eukaryota; kingdom Viridiplantae; phylum Streptophyta; class Magnoliopsida; order Alismatales; family Hydrocharitaceae; genus Thalassia; species Thalassia testudinum. Next base: position 50,770,460 of record JAZHRO010000067.1, read on the forward strand.
TAATTATTTTATTTTATTTTTCTTCTCCTCCTTTTTGCAGGGTAACCGCTCCGTCTCCGCCTCCTCCTCCTGCACATTCACTCGACGGTGGCCAGTTTGAATTTCAAAATCTTTGTAGCAGTGGCTACAAAGGAGGAGGAAGGGTTGCCATTTAGAGAAGGTCACCACCCCTTTCGTCACTGTGCAAAGAACCTCGTATCTCATCCGCTCCTCACCACCAGCCTCAACTGTGGCAGCACGACTCCACCACCTTGGGCGTGTGGTGTGACAGCCCACACGGCCAATCAGAGTCCCTGCATCACCGTGCTTCTTCTTCATCACCACTGCACCCACCAGCACCATCCCTGCCCACGTCCATCACAAGCGCAAGCACCTCCCTCCAGCATCCTCTGCCCGTGCTTCACCTTCTACAACAACCCATCCATGCACGCCTGCCCCTCACAGCAACCCACCTACGTGCACTGCACCTCCACCGCAGCAGGCTCGCGCCCACCAACAGCTCAGTGCACGACCCCCCTGTGCCTCAGCCCCTGCCGCACACCTACAGCAGCCTCCCGCACCTTCAACTAGCACCGCGCGTCCTCCAATAGCAATGCGCACACTCCTCGCAACCACAGCTGCGGGCCCAGTAGCAGCAACCACCCGCCCCTCGCAGATCGGCCCTCACCTCCAGCAGCGCGCGCAGAGCGTGCACTACTCCAGCCGGCGTTGCTAGCCCACGCGCACGCCCAGCTTCTTCTTCTTCTTCTCTGCCAACCGAAGGTACCCAAAGCCACCAAAAATGCAACATCGAATCTGGCCAAGAAACTTTGCGTCAGGAACTCCATCGAACTCGCCTCTACTCCCCGAGCACAACCACGCTTCCGGCTGCACCAATCGACCACTTGACGGCCGGTCGGAGAGCCTCACTGCAGGCAGCTTCTCCCACTCTGACCGGTGACCACCGACGGCCATTCAAAGCACCACCACCACCATCAGAAAGCTCTCGTCGCGCTTATCCTCCTCCGAGCTTCCCGCGGCTTGCCATCGCCTCCTCGTCGTGCATGCATAAAGGAAGCAAAACCTCTATTTTTGGGTTAATTAATATTTACATTTGAGTGCCATTGCCAAACTCTCATTTTTTATTTTAATATTGGATATATTGAGTGAAATTGCAATTTCATGCTCATGCTTTCTCATAATTACTTGGCTTTTGTTATTCACATCTTTTGACATTGGTTTTGGATTAAGATGTACACAATTTCTCTCTAATACATGTGCAATTGGAAATTATAGAGATTGATCACATATTTATTGAATATTTCATTGAGGAAAAATTACACATATAACCTACATTCTCGAGTTATTATGTGTCTTCTTTTCGTCGCATTTCATGTTAGATCTGACTATGGATTTCACACTCGATTGAACGAATACAAGGGAAAAATATTCATGAATTTATTGCATCATTGCCTCCTTATGGACACGACCTGCTCTTCTGCGAGTGGTTTAATTTTTATTTTAATTATTTGTTAAGTGGTTTTCCACCACTTTGATACTAAAATGACAAATCATCTTAATCATATTATTCGAAAGTGAAAACCGTCTTACCAAATGGTACCATTGTCGAGGAGGCAACAGACGCAATAATTTCACCTTTTTTTTTTTTCTGATTATTTCTCATTGCACAATGATCTGACCATTTGTTATCTTTTCTGTGTGAGGAATCTGTGGAGGTGACAGGCGCATCTGGGAGACGACGTCGACCTTGAGTGACGCCCACACCCAGGGAAGACGCAGGAGACCTGGATCCCGCTTCCATAGGGGATTCTCCTTTGTCACAAGTTTTATTCCTATTTTCTTGCCCTTGTAATAATTGGGGCTAATTTTCAGGAGCCTATTCCCTTTTCTTTAGATATAGGTTTTTATTTTATTTTGTGGTTGTTTATCATTTTGTTTGCTTATGTATAAGTAGCTACACAAAAAAAAACAAAAAACACGAGCTACCTGCTAGAAGCTGCCTACCCTTAAGTCGAATCATTTAGGATTGAATGAGCAGCATCTAGATCTAACTTCCTATCTTGCATATTACATGAAGAATGCTGGAATCAGGTATGCACTTCTAACTTTGCATTTTTACCTGTCATGCAAATGCATTTGGATTAATTTTTAGACCACATAATATGTCTTGAAGCGATCTAATAAAGTGGTCACATTTAATTTTTGAAAAAGGACTAAGTAAAGGGGGGACATTTAAAAATCAAGGACTTGATTTTCAAACTTGGCGTGCAATTCAAAATTCAAAATCTTTTGCGGTGTATGCATACTTATATCTCTTGCACCATGGCACGCATTTAAACACTCCTAAGTCTTGGAACTACTAGGACAAGAGCCCTCCTACCATTGGATTATGAAGTGTTCGGAACTTGAGATCAAAGGTTTTGTAAATCCAAAGAGGGGGATACCCTGTCACAAATTTTTGGGGGTAGTTAAGAAGCACTATGAAAGCACAGCTTCAAAGGAAGGCTTAGGCCTACTTGCATCCCTTGATCTTAAGTCTTTGGAGTTTCTCTACCATTTGAGATTTAGGGAAGAACACCTAAGCTCCAACTAGGTATTTTTAGGCATTTCGAAGGTCAACAATAGGCACGTAATTGATTGGGCAACTTTTTTTGTCACCTACAATTTGAACTAAAGTCAAAGGCCTAAATTTGTAAAATCGAACAGGTCTTTTTGAATTGTGTTTGTAGTGCATGCTTGGTAGACAATCTCTTAGGAGACAACTTGTGTTTAATCCTGAACCTGAAAGAATCTTAAGAAGGAACCTCCCAAGGGAAGAAATGGCTAGTCAAACGAGCCTTAAGGAATATTTCATTCCAACCAATCAAGCTGGCCCTACACTACATTGACCTGGAGGGGACAATCTTTATGAGATCAAAAGCAGTACCATATCCTTGCTACCCTCCTTTTATGGTACTACTAGAGAAGACCCTTACAGGCATATAGAGGAATTCACCGAGGTCTGTTCCACGGTGAAGCTGTAGGGCGTTACTGATGACGCTCAAATGTGGACCCTCTTTCCTTTCTCCCTCAAGGACAAAGCCAAGTATTGGTATCATGCCCTTGATGATATTAAAACTTGGGATGCCCTGAAGAAGGAGTTTCTGAAGAAGTACTTCCCCATGAGCAAAACAAATCACTTTAGGAGGGAAATTATGAGTTTTGTCCAAAAGGATGGGGAAGCTTTCCATGATGCGTGGGAGCACTTTAATGACTTGTTGAGACTTTGCCCACATCACCAGGTGCCTAAGTGGCAACTGGTTGAAAGGTTCTAACCAGACATAATGATTCGCACAGGCAGACTGTGGATGGTGCTTGTGCAGGAACCTTTCTATCTAAGACTAAGGATGAAGCTTGAAACCTTTTTGATACTTTGAGTGAGAATTCTATTCACTTGAATTCTACCTACATGGATAGAAAACCTACTCTCATGCAAAGAAAGTTGGAGGCAAATGAGGCAAGAGACACCCAGAATTTTGCCTATCAGATTCAATTGTTGAATCAAAACATGGAAAGGCTTATGTCGAGCCTGGGCCAATTTGTATCTAACACCTCCACATCCCAAGCTTTTGAATGCTCCATTTGCTAAGGCAATACACACGCCACTGTGGATTGCCACTTGGCCTCCCAATTCCCCGAGCTTGTACAAACGGATCTAAACGTCGCTCAAGGGTTCCATCCGAGACCTCGTAATGACCCTTTTTCCAACACTTATAATGAGGGATGGAGGAACCACCCAAACTTTTCATGGAGATAAGGGAATGTTTCAAATTCAGGGAATTATAAACCACAACCGTTTCAAAATCAACAAATGAACCAACCTCAAACCTTTGCCCAACCTAAGACCTCTGAGATGGATGAATTGAAGGCAATGTTGAGAACTATGCAAGAAAGTCAAAGTGCCATCATCCAATCTCATGACAAGGCTATACATGAGATGCAATCACAGATAGGACACCTTGTTGAGGCCGTTAGACAGAGGGAAATAGGGAAGCTTCCCTGTGCTACTGAGGAGAATCCTAAAGGAAAAGGGAATGCCTTTAGGAACCATGCTTAGGCGGTGACTATTTTGAGGAGTGGGAAAGAAATTTCCAAACTCGATGCTCCTATAGTCTCACCCTCTGAAAAACCATCCACCCCGACTTTCACCCCCACCAGAGAAGACTTGCCCAAATCTCCTCCACTTGAAATCACCTCACTGGAAGAAGTTGCCCCCGTTCCACCCCTTACTCGACATGACAACCCTTCCACCTAAAGATCAAAAGTTCCCTTTCCAGAGTGCTTATCCATTTCTAGGCAAACTTCTGTTGGCTCATATGGAGCCAAAGATAAGACGGATGAGATCATGGAAACTTTCAAGCAAGTGCAGATTAACCTGCCTTTGCTTGAAGCTATCAGGCAGATTCCATCTTATGCCCACTTTTTAAAGGACCTGTGCACGAAAAAGCAGCAATTTAGGAAACAGGTCTAATCAAAAGTTGTCCTGCCTGATTCTGTTAGCTCAATTGTTCAACATGGCACACCCCCGAAACTTAAGGACCCAGGAGCCCCGTACATCTCAGTGGTTATTGGTGACTTACAGATTGATGAGGCTCTACTTGATCTGGGTGCGGGGGTGAACATCCTTCCGAGCTACGTGTATGAACAACTTGAGGGAGGCAATCTGAAGCCTAGCTCGGAAATCCTCCAAGTTCCTGATCAATCACTTAAGACACCACGTGGAATTTTGGAAGATGTCCTCGTGAGAGTGGAGGATTTCTTCTTCCCCATCGACTTCTTAGTTTTTGACACTGACCCTACCAACAAGCCAACCACCCTCCCATCATTTTGGGCCGCCCCTTCCTTGCAACTTCACATGCTTCAATCAATTGCAATACTGGGGCATTGAAAATGGGCTTTAGGAATAGGAAAATCTGGCTTAATGTGTTTGATGCTTACAAACAAGCCGGGCTTGAGGATTGATCTCAAGTTGAGGTGATAAATGACCTGATTGAAGAGACAACCCCTGCAATGTTATGTGAACATGTCATGCTAAATGAGCATTCCCATCTCTTGGAGGAATGTGAAGGGGATATACTAGAACTTGAGGAGTTGCTGGGTGTTTCTGCTGAGTCTCTTTCCCCATCATCTCTGCCCAAGGTAGATCTGCTACCTGAGATGGGGACATCTATTATGAAACCCTCAACCATACAAGCCCCCGACCTTGAGTTGAAACCCCTCCCTGACACTCTCAAATACGTCTTCCTGGGTGCCAATGATACGCTCCTCATTATCATTTCGACTGTGCTATCTGAGGCACAAGAGGGAGCCCTGATTGAATTCTTGTCTAGGCATAAGAAAGCTGCTGCTTGGAGCATTGCTAACATTAAGGGTATAGACTCTACACTCTGCATGCACCACATTTATACTGATGATTCCATCAAGCTATTTAGGGACATGCAGAAGTGTCTGGACCCTAATATGAGGGAGGTGGTTAAAAAGGAAATCCTGAAGTGGTTGGACGCTGGGATCATATATCCCATTGCAGATAGTAAATGGGTAAGTCCTATTCATGTGGTGCCAAAGAAGGCAGGCTTTACGGTGGAATTTAATGACCAAGGTGAACAAGTTGTGACTAGACCCTCAACTGGATGGAGGGTTTGTATTGATTACTGCAAGCTGAACACCACTACCTAGAAGGATCACTTTCCCTTGCCTTTTATTGATCAAATTCTCGAGAAATTGGCAAGGAATAAGTACTATTGCTTTCTCGATGGATATTCTGGGTACAACCAGGTTGCAGTCTTCCCTAGTGACTAGGAGAAGATGACGTTCACGAGTCCTTACGGTGCCTTTGCATTCAAGCGTATGCCATTTGGATTATGTAATGCCCCTGCAACCTTCCAATGGTGTATGATGTCCATTTTTTCAAACATGATTGACGACTGTGTTGAAGTGTTTATGGATGACTTCTCCATTTATGACTCGTCTTTCGACCAGTGTCTCCTGCACCTGGAGAATGTGTTGAGCGATGTAAGGAGACTGGTTTAGTCCTTAGCTGGGAGAAAAGCCACTTCATGGTACAGAAAGGAATTGTACTTGGGCATGTTGTGTCTGAGCGAGGCTTGGAAGTAGATAAAGCCAAGATTGATTTTATTTCCAAACTCCCATTGCCCACGAACGTCTGATTGCGCATCAATCATAGGTCTTAATTAACCTAGATTAAGCTAGAACTTAACATAAGTTAGGGAAATTCTTGCACGCATAAGCATTATCTGCATCTTTATTGCTTTACTTTAGCTATGCATAAAATAATGTTATAATGTGCTGATTAAGTATATTATGTCGATTGCAGGCAATAAGCAGATCTGGAGCTGCATCTGGAGCAGGATCTGAAGCTAGATCTGAAATAACGGGAGTTGTAGTAGAGCTGGAGCAAAAGGCCTATTTTAGATGTAGGAATAATAATGTAAGGGGGTTAAAGGTTTTCTATTCTAGTAAGTAGAAATAAAGTAGAAAAATGTGAAGAGCTTAGGTCCATCCTAGCCCTGTGATAGCCTAGTGACCTCCCCAAGCCTTAGCCACCCTTAGATTAGGTCACAACACACTAGGAAGCCCTGTGGTGGCGACCTTCCTCTATAGTTCTATTATTTCGTCGTAGTATAGTATAGAGAGGTGATTACCAGTTTAATACAATTTGTTACTCGGAAATAAAGAGTTCCCGAGGTCGAACTCAGGGAGCAAGTTGTATTCTAGAGATACAAATTCTTATTACAAAAAATATTACAAAAATAAAGAGAGAGAGAGAGGGAGAGACAAAAATTTGGTTTCTTCTTTCTTCCTCTTCTCTTTGGCTTTTGGTTTTTCTTCTTTGTTTATCTCCTGGTGGTCTTCTTCTTCTGCCTTCTATTCTTCTTATTTCTTCTTTCTTCTTTCTGCCTCAGCTGTAAAGCTTTTCTTCTTGCGGTCCCTTGCTCAGCGGCACGGCTTCTTCGTTCTCCTTCTTTCTCTGCAGTCCTTTTACTGCAGGGCGTCGTCTCTCCTTCTTTCTTCTTTTTCTTTCTGTCTTCTTTATCTGCAGTAGTGGGTGATGTTCTTCTTCTTCTTTCAGCTCTTGCTTCTACTTGTCTCTTTCTTTTTCTTTTCCCTTGCGGTCCTGTTCTTCTTCCTCTTTTCTGCCTTCAGAGCGTCGTCTGATTTTCCAATCAGACGACTTAAACCGCCGCTGCTACAGTCCTCCTCCTTCCTTCAGCTTTCGTCGTCCTTCTTCTCTGCCTCGCTCGTCTTCTTCTTCTTCGCCTGTGCCTGCACACTTCAAAGCTCTCGTCAGCGGGCAAAAACCTGCTCTACCCTCCCCCCCCCGCGTTTCTCTCTCACAGAATCCGCTCTTGGGAAAGCTCTCCCAGAGCTGCCGGGTAGTCGAGTACGGGTCGCGCCCGGGTCCAGGCCCACCGGCGTGCGTGGTGGGTGAGGAGTGCAGGTCGGGCTAAGTCGGGTCGGGCCAGGTCCGCGAGGCGTGAGCGCGGACGAGACCGGGTAATCGGGCGGGTGAAGGGGACCTCACCCCGTGTGCTGAGGCAATAAGCCTCCAGCACTTTTTCACTTTATACCGCTGCGCTCCTTCAGAGCCTTCCGAGGTGGGACTAAATGTCCCACCCCAATTTGACGCTTGCGCGGAGGAGGCAGCGGCGGTCGAGGCTTCGCGCGAGGGCTTCGCGCGAGGGCTTCTCCTCAACTGCAGCCTGACGCTTTACGAAGACACCTCGCGCAGCCTGGGAGCGTGACCTGGGCGTGGCGCACCTGGGGCAGCAGGTGAAGAAGCTGCTTCGCTTCAACAATGGCGGCGGCGAGCGCAGGTACCTGCCCACAGAGAAACGGCCTCTCGGCCCAATCAGAAACGTGGAGGACCTTCGCCGTGGCACGGCGAAGGTGGTCAGGGGGTGTGCAGGTGGCGGGGCGGAGCCTAAGGGCCGCCCTAGGTCAAATTGCAGGTTAGGAGATGGGTTTGTTCGGTGGAGTTGCAGAGGGTGATTTAGGGGAAGTGGAAGGGCGAAGGTTGATCAGGGTGAGGAGGCGGAGGTTCTGCGGTGGTCGGCGAGCCGTGTGGGTTGCTAGAGTGATGGGAGCGGGTCGCCGGAGCAGGGGCCAGAGGTGGAGAAGGTGAGGGCGATTGGTCGGATCGGGGTAACAGTAAAGATGTAAAATGAGGAAAAGGAAGAGGGGAGAAAGAGGAGGAGTTCTACCTACTTAGCAGGACGAGGAGGGGTCGGAGCGGGCGACAGTCGTATCGACTGTCGCCGGAGAAGAAGATGCCCGGGGGAAGGGGCGGCGGCGAGGAGAGGGCCGGAGAGGCGCCAGCTGGGTGCGGCGTGGCGCGGGAAGAGCGAGGGAGAGCAACCCTGCAGCTGGTAGTGCGGCAGAGCGACGAGGAGGAAGAGGGGAGGCCGCCGGAGCTGGAGGGCTTCCTGTCGGAGTGGGAAGAGAGGAAGTGGGGGTCTTTCTCCGTCAGGACCGAGCTCCCTCGAACGGTGGAGCGACGGGAGGTACTTATAGGGTAGAATCAGAGAGGAGGGCGGAGAGAGACGACGTGTCTCCCTCGCCGGAGGACGCCGGAGATGGAGACCCATACCGTCCGTGCGTTCGCACGGCCGGTATGGTGGGTTGCAGCGACCAGGGGGGTGTCCCTGCGACGGCTGACGACGCAGGGCACCCCCGGTTTACTTGCCAGACCCTCCCCCTTACCCTGCGCGGCGCCATGCTCCGCGCAAGGTCGCCGGAGCATGGTGCTGGTCAGGTTTTGGCAGGAGGGACCTGAATGCAAAGAATGAAGGAGAGTTAGGGGTAGAAATGTGAGGGTTCAAAAGTTGAGGGCCAAAAAGTAAATATATGAGGACCAAAGTGTAAAGTTGGTCAAGAAGGTTTCTTCTTAGGCTCAAGTTTTTATACATGACTAATTAGGACCTAAGGAATTTGATGGTGAATTTTATTTCTAGATTAAACCTTGTTTGATCGGTCAATTTACGCAAAAACCCAAATTAAGTTATTAATTGGGCATGGTTCTCAATGTAGGTCAAAATGGGTTCTGAAGGCCAAATTGAAGGTTCTAAACCCTAGAGATGATTCTTATATGAATTTTAGAGGGTTTATTCTATTTTTACTTTGCCTCAAACCTCGTGAATTGAAGTGGGTTTGTTTTAAGGTTACAGATTATCATTTAGTTCCTTGGAATTGCTGTAGCCCTTGTCAGATCATCTCATCCCACTTTTATTCTTATTAGGTTGCTTTGACCTATGTTTGGACCTTGAATTACCCTGTATGCAGATTATACTGGTAAAATTGCATTTTTACCCCTTATGACTCGTTTTCTCCTTAAACTCAGAATTCTCTGAGTTAAGCCTTTCCTTGAGTTATGTAGGAGCTTTTATCCTTTGTATTAGGTCAAAATGAGCTAGTTATGGCTCATGATGAGGTTCTCATCACCCTGAAATCGTAGTTCCAACCCTTATCTGGACGTCCAGATAAGTTATAGGACATCCAAGACCCTTAGCCATCTCCCGCACACTTCAAACCCACTTCTGCAGTGTTATTGGACGTCCAGACACTTTGTCAGACGTCCAATTTTTGCAGAACACCCAAAATAGAACCTAAAATCCTTCCTGACTCTGATTGGACGTCCAGACAAGAAGTCTGGACTTCTAATTTTTGAGTATAAGACGTCTGATTCTATTATTAGACGTCTGATACTGCTCTCCAATTCCTATTTTGAGATTTAAGCCTTGATCTTGGATCTCTAGGTCCCTAAACCCAATTCCAACCCCATAGGAACCTAAATTAAGGTGCCCTAACCCTAGTACATCACCTCTAGACCTCCCTAAGGACCTAATTAGCTCCTCACTAAACCTAATTGACATGGATCTTAGTCAATTCCACCAGCCTATTCAATTGGACTCATTGAGTCCAATTGAGCCTTGATCTCAACACACACTGTCCAATTGGACTCAGTGAGAGTCCAATTGACCTAGACCTAAATTAATTGAGTTGTTTTACTCTCAATTAAGTTTTCACACACCCAATTAAACTTGTATTAAGTTTAATTGCACTTTACCTTAGTGAATTGGGGTTTACAACCCTAATTTGAGACATACCTTGACCTAAACCCACTAGAACCTAACCTAATCAACCTAGCCACCTAAGTTTCGACCCACACACACCATTCACACGAAAATACCTAGCCTAGAGTTATCTAGAACTCTCTACCATGTGTGGCTGCCTTAGTTGCCAAAAATAGCAACCAAGAGCCATTCAATTTTGAGATCCACATTTGGTCGATCTAAAAACCACCATCCACCCTCTCTCTCTCACTCTCCCACGAGCTCCCACCATAGGCCTCTCTAGAGAATTCCATAATTCTCTAGAGAGCTTCCCTTAGGTCTATAAAAGGACCCAATGGGTGGCCATTTGCACCCATTCACTTCCTTAGCATTCATTCTACTTAGGCTAGCCACTTCCATCTCCACTCCACCTCCACGAGTTGAGCACCACCATGGAGGCCACCATCTCCACACCAGGAAGCTGGATAAGCTCCCCAACCTCTCTCCAAGGGCCGGCCTAAGCTCCATTGGCCTCCCCTCCTTCTTCTCTCAGCCACTCAAAGGACATCGGAGACCACCTCTGAATACCCTTCCTTCTGCTAGATTAGTAGCTTAGCTTTTCGTATATTTACTGCTTTTATTTACTGCTTAATAGTATAGTCTTACTTCTCCCCCAATGATGCATGCGAAATCCCCCCGTTGATTCTTGTATGCAATCATTTTCTGGTAGCTAGGTTTAATTTTTAAGCATTCATGTATAAGCTTTCCTCTAGATTTCCTTGTGCAACAACTCTCCAATAATGAATGAAATTTCATTTTTATATATATCTCTTAAGTGTTTGAAATCACCACGAGCTGAATGATTATCATATTTGCGTGCCTATTCTTTAACTATCTATATATTACGCACCAGCATATCATTTCCGGAGGATATCGAAAATCTGACAATAAATGCTTTCTCCATAACTAATCACCACCTCACTAGAATCGTGCGCACAGAAACTCACACGTTCACTTTTGTAATTTACTTGACGCATGCGCATGTGATCCGAGTTAATAACAGGAACGGTGAAGTCTTAGTTAGGAGATTGGAAACTGGCATGCGTCTTTAAACAAAGTAGAGCAGCTTTAAAAATAAAAGATCGATTTCAAAAGTAAAAGCAACGCCTCCTAGAGACGAACGACCGGGACTCAAGTCTCGTTATTTTTACAAAACAATATCTTTGTTGGATCGTATTTCGCAACTATACTACGACGCTTTTATCAAAAACGCGAGCTACAATTTTTTCCCAACAAAATGGCGCCGTTGCCGAGGAGGCAACGTCATTTTTCTTGAGTTCGATCTTTTAATCTATCACTGACGAATCTACCTCTACTTTGTTTTTAATGTGCAGGACAACACGGAAGGAAAATAGGATCTGCGCACACATCGAGCGCGGCGAAGAAAAATCAGGTGCACATCATCTATCTTAGATTAGGTTTATTTTCTGAACTCTAGGATTAGATCTACTTTCTGCAATCTCTTTTGTGAAAAAAAAGAAAAGATTTTTCTCATTTTCGTGAAAAAGAAAAAAAATCAAAAAGAAAAAATTTTAAAAAAATCTAGATTAGGTTTCCTTTTGAATCTAGGTTAGTTTTTTAAAAAAAAAAGATATTTTCTTTGAATCTTTTGAAAAAAATTCTTTTTGAAAAAAAATACATGCAAAAGATTTTAAAAAAAAGCATTTTTGGTGGAAAGCTTAGATTTTAATTCAAAACTCTTTAAAAGCTTTTCCACCATCTTCTGATTTTCAGTCGGATTTCAAATCTAACTAAAAAATTTGATTTCCGAAAAATTCATTAGCGAAAAATTCTGAAATTCGAGCTAAATCTTAATTTTCAAACCATCTTTCAAATGCCACCGTTACTTTGAAAAAATTACAAGGATACAATTTTTAAAAGTTCACAAAGTGCACAGGGGTCAGATTGACCCAAATTCGAAATTTTTCAAATTTCAAAAAGTGATTCCGAGCAATCCACGAATCTGTTTTGACTAAAAGTAGTGGGGTTTGAAAGCTGATCTCATTGGCTTTATTTCCATATCTTTCCTGAATTTTTGAAGGTCATTTGATACTGTTTCAAAGCGAAAAACCATTCAGGGGTCAAAGTTCCAGATCTGACCCCTTGACATTCAAAATTTCCTAAAAATTCAGTTGAAATAGTAAAAATTCCAAAAAAATATTCTATGAAAAACTAATTGAAAAAGGAATCTACTCGCAAAATTTTAAATTAATTTGATTCCAATTATTATCAGAAAATCAACATTATTTTTGTGGTCTGCTGAAACAGAGAAAAATCCTAGAAGTGCATGCAACTTAGGTTAAATCTTTAGGGTTACAACTAGAGACCACACATTGGGCTAACTTAGACTTGATCAAGTCTAGTTAGCTGGTGAGCTTGGTCACCTTGTGGGCCACTCACCATAAACCCCACTGAAGAAAATGGGTTAAAATTAACTTTAAAATACGAAGTCAACCCAAGTTCGTTGTTGTACTATTGGGTGAGTTTAATCTCTATTATCAAACCTGGTGACTAAGTCTGCGGGGTAGTGTCAAACGATTGCGGCTCAGGGGTCAACGGAACCGAAGGCGTAAGCCAAAGGAAGAACCTTCCCCTTAGTCCCCTTGTAACCAGACTGGTTGGGTTAGCTTGAGAGGCGGGATTCACTTTCAGTCGGTTGTACGACGAACTTATCTTCAGGAATTCAAATTTATAAAAATCTAGTCACCTGATCTATAAGAACCATTTGATTGATAGGGCCTTAGCCTTGTCCTGTGTGGCTACACCAACCCAGGGTTTGGGCGGTGTATGCATGGAAGGAGGTCACTTCGACCTCACTTGGTTGAACCTTGGGAGCCACTACCAAGGAGGCGAGTCACCTCGCCTGGACCATCTTCTCCCCCCATTTCTTCTATCTACTGAGCCGCAATGGCTAACCCTGGATCTAGACCTAATCAGGATCCAGAAGAGCTGGACCCACGAGCTTCTCTGAGAGCCCGGGTCACTGAATCAGCTCAACCTTGGGATCAGAACCCAAGGTCGCGAAGACGACCTTTCGCTTCGCCTGATCCTTCTCCTCGGGTTACCAAAATGGTTAACCCATATCCTAACCCTGGATATTATGACCCATACTAGTCGGTCCCTCAAAGGACAGCATCTTATAACCCAGGATATGGATTTCATACCCCTGCTTCTCACCCATGGAATATGGGTAGACCTGATTCACCCCCTGGAACCCCTAAAGAGCTACCGGTGCATATGCGGCCGCATTATAGAATACAGAGAGCTATAGCGAGCACTAAGGAAAAGGCCGCATCCTATCTACATGAAATCCAGGCTATCATTGAGCCGAACCAAAGATAAAGCTGGATTCCGCATCAACAAGCTGTGATGGAGCTTCTTCGAGAAACAGCAGAGATAACAAGGCTAATGAGACAAAATCGGGAAACTCAAGAACTACTACTTTTGAGATATCAAGTGGAAAATAGCCTTGAAGACCTCGAGGAATTCGAAACGATTACGTCGGAAGGACACACAGAAGATTCTCGAGAGTAGATACTAGAAGATCACTCAGGGGAAAAAGAATCTAGCGTAGATATGAGATAGGAGCAAGAAGTATACCGAATGGGTTCATCTGAAATTGAGGAGGAAAGGATTGATATCTCCAGGACTGAGCCACAATCAGATTATCCTAAATCTTGGGAGACACCTCTTGGGTTAGATAATCCAATCGAGACAAGGAAAGTAGATCCAATTGAGGATATGGACCTTGAGGCAAACATTACATGCGACACTACTGATCAGCTTAAGCCACTTCCCATTGTAGGTGAACCTGTGCTAGAGCCAACACCTTCTGATCTGCACTCTTCTTCTTTCACCTACATCCCTAATTCTGATGTTAGAGATTTGGAGATGACACTTTCTATCCCTGATCCTGACATCCGAATACCAGAAGTAGCTATGGATGCTTTGACCGAAGAAATAAATATGCTACCTGAGCTAGGAATTACTGAGGAGCCCAATGCATATGAGGGTGAAGCTTCGAGCAGAATGAGCTGGGGACGCACCTACCATCCTAGTCAACGGCTCGACCCCGAGCCTGAAGAGACAGCCTCTGATGAATCAGAGATGAGTACTGATGAGGATGAAGTAATTTTTGACAAGGATTTCAGTGACCTCCCCACAAATCTTCTACTTTCAGGGATACCCCCATATGACCCAGAGCCTGGAGAGGGCATGATCTTTGATGTCAATTATCATTATGAGGATCCCTATGACTCAGATTATGGTTCTGAGATACATTTTGATCTACTCCCTCAGCAACTTCCTGCTGAATTGTGGGACATGATAAATCAGCTGAATCAACATCATGATCCCCCCTCTAATTATCCTCTATTTTCCACCACCACTCCACACTTTCTTATAGCTAGACTTTTTTGAGTAGGGGTGCACAATCAGCTGGTTCGCATCTTCGGACTGCTGATTCTAGGAGCATATGAGCATATCTTTCTCTTAATCTTAGCTGGCTCCTATGCTAGAAATGACACATCTGATTGAGTGCTCGCCCAACTGGAGGCGTTAAACTTAGCACATATAGATACCATTCACCCCACATTCCACCATCATTTATATATAACCATTTTTATACATAGCATATTTTTCCTTTAGCATATTTCCTTTGCATAATGCAAGCTGACAGGTTGGCCGGTGCTGAATGTATAGTTTCAGGAGCAATTCCAGGTGACTTCTACCCACTCATCCTCTGTCGGATTTATTTTCTGTTATATTCATGCATGAGGACATGCAAGAACTTAGGCATGGGGGGGTAGATACATAAAAACTGAAAAATTTTTATGCCAACACTTAGGAAAACCTCGGAGCTACATGTAAAACATACTTTAGGACCTTAAATAAAAGAACAACTGACTCCACCTCTAGTGCTCGCATTGGAGCTAGAAATCATCCGCAACAGCCACTTTCGACTCACCTGCTCACCTATTATTCTAAATTTAGGGTCAAGCTGATTGTAACCTGATATGGGAAATTCACGAAGTACAAATTATTTGAGGTTACATGTTTATAGCATATATAGATATTGCATTCATGAATAAGATTATTTTATTAAGAGAATGCATTAGGGATTTTATCCTTTAGTTGATTCCTGTAATTTGGAATCCAGTACAACTTTTCACACACACATAGAATTTGCAATGGATTCACGGTGAAGGCTGATAAACGTCTTCAATCTGTCGAGAAGAAGCAGTGCTTCTTTTCCTGAACCCTTGGACAGTGTTTTGGGAGTCAGGCAGATTTTCCTCTAAAAATCCACCAAATAGTGTGAGATGAGAGTAGAGTGTACTGGTGCTCTAAGGTTAGTGCGAGGAATCTAGAATCCTAGATAATTAGGTTATGATGCTCTGAGATGAGACATAGTTTTCACTCTCGGTTCCTGCGTATGCATTTTGTGCGAAATTATGAGAGCCACCAAATAAGGCAAATATGAGAAGAGCGAGTTTTCATAAAACTAGGGCTAAGGTGGATGGTTACGACCATTCTTTACGGAATCCTTGGCTGAAGGAGGGTATTGATGTCAATATCAGAAATACACCGTCCTATCCGTCTTTCCTGGTGCCGTGAGTAGGCACTTCCACCAAATAAGCCACCCAATGTCTCTTGAGTATCACCAATCCCTAATAATGCCTCCTCAATAAAGTTCATGGATGTATGCTAGTTGTGTGATGTTGAAAAAGAAAAAAGAAAAAAAAAAAGAAAAAGAAAAAAAAAGAAGAAAAAAAAGAAGAAAAGAATGAATATTTAATGTTTATTTCAATGAGGCAATACCACCAAATAAAATTGAGATCCACCAAATATGGCCTTAACCTATTTTTCATGTGTTTCTGACCGGTCGAATACTGGCTGAGGAATCCCAACTTAGTGTTAGGGTTATGAGAACTCAATTAAAGTATTAATGCCTAGTGAGACCACCAAATACAGATCCTATGTGTGAATCTGGTGAGGTTGTGAGCTCTAAGAAAAAGAAAGAAAAAGAGTAAGAGAGAATGAATACAAAGGAATCAAAGAGAGCATAGTTTTTCTCGTCTTTCTCTAAGTTGAGTTACTTAGTAATCTGGGAATCTGGACTCTGTAGTACTAGTCTCTATGTAGCACCAAGTGAGAATTAGCCACCAAATATATAATCCTTTCCCTCAGAGATTCTCTACCTAAGCCTAAAGCCGGGGTGAAACTCATAGAATATCTTGAATACCCCGAGGGAAGAAGTCCGCCTATCCCGCTAGAATTTTTACCAAGGGTCAAGTACAGGCTTTAGAGGTGAATCAGTTTTTCACTCGAATCCGTTGCAAAAGCTACATAGCTGCACTTTCACATTTGTCTGGATTTCTAGAGCATAGGATGAAAACAAAAAGTAGAAAAATCTCAACGCATACACTTGATAAAATAATCAGTCCCTCAAGGACCCTTGCTGTAAATAATTTAGTCTTACAATTGCTAGGAACTAGCAAGATTTAGGCATGGGGGTATGATTGTGCAGTAATCATAGGTCTTAATTAACATAGATTAAGCTAGAACTTAACATAAGTTAGGAAAATTCATGCACACATAAGCATTATCTGCATCTTTACTGCTTTACTTTAGTTATGCATAAAATAATGTTATAATGTGCTGATTAAGTATATTATGTCGATTGCAGGCAATAAGCAAATCTGGAGCTGGATCTGGAGCAGGATCTAAAGCTGGATCTGTAATAATGGGAGTTGTAGCAGAGCTGGAGCAGAAGGCCTAATTTAGATGTAGGAATAATAATGTAAGGGGGTTAAAGGTTTTCTATTCTATTAAGTAGAAATAAAGCAGTAAAATGTGAAGAGCTTAGGTCCATCCTAGCCCTAGGATAGCCTAGAGACCTCCCCAAGCCTTAGCCACCCTTAGATTAGGTCACAACACCCTAGGAAGCCCTGAAATCATAGTTCCAACCCTTATCTGGACGTCCAGATAAGTTATAGGACGTCCAGGACCCCTAGCCATCTCCCGCACACTTCAAACCCACTTCTGCAGTGTTATTGGACGTCCAGATACTTTGTCGGACGTCCAATTTTTGCAGAATACCCAAAACAGAACCTGAAATCTTTCCTGACTCTGATTGGACGTCCAGACAAGAAGTCTGGACTTCTTATTTTTTAGTATAAGATGTCTGATTATATTATTAGACGTCTGATACTACTCTCCAATTCCTGTTTTGAGATTTAAGCCTTGATCTTGGATCTCTAGGTCCTTAAACCCAATTCCAACCCCATAGGAACCTAAATTAAGGTGCCATAACCCTAGTACATCACCTCTAGACCTCCCTAAGGACCTAATTAGGTCCTCACTAAATCTAATTGACTTGGATCTTAGTCAATTCCACTAGTCTATTCAATTGGACTCATTGAGTCCAATTAAGCCTTGATCTCAGCACACACTGTCCAATTGGACTCAGTAAGAGTCCAATTGACCTAGACATAAATTAATTGAGTTGTTTTACTCTCAATTAAGTTTTCACACACCCAATTAAACTTGTATTAAGTTTAATTGCACTTTACCTTAGTGAATTGGGGTTTACAACCCTAATTTGAGACATACCTTGACCTAAACCCACTAGAACCTAACCTAATCAACCTAGCCACCTAAGTTTCGACCCACACACACCCACACACACCATTCACACGAAAATACCTAGCCTAGAGTTATCTAGAACTCTCTACCATGTGTGGCTGCCTTAGTTGCCAAAAATAGCAACCAAGAGCCATTCAATTTTTAGATCCACATTTGGTGGATCTAAAAACCACCATCCACCCTCTCTCTCTCACTCTCCCACGAGCTCCCACCATAAGCCTCTCTAGAGAATTCCATAATTCTCTAGAGAGCTTCCCTTAGGTCTATAAAAGGACCCAATGGGTGGCCATTTGCACCCATTCACTTCCTTGGCATTCATTCTACTTAGGCTAGCCACTTCCATCTCCACTCCACCTCCACGAGCTGAGCACCACCATGGAGGCCACCATCTCCACCCCAGGAAGCTGGATAAGCTCCCCAACCTCTCTCCAAGGGCCGGCCTAAGCTCCATTGGCCGCCCCTCCTTCTTCTCTCAGCCACTCAAAGGCCATCGGAGACCACCTCTGAATGCCCTTCCTTCTGCTAGATTAGTAGCTTAGCTTTTTGTATATTTACTGCTTTTATTTACTGCTTAATAGTATAGTCTTACTTCTCCCCCAATGATGCATGCGAAATCCCCCCATTGATTCTTGTATGCAATCGTTTTCTGGTAGCTAGGTTTAATTTTTAAGCATTCATGTATAAGCTTTCCTCTAGATTTCCTTGTGCAACAACTCTCCAATGATGAATGAAATTGCATTTTTATATATATCTCTTAAGTGTTTGAAATCACCACGAGCTGAATGATTATCATATTTGCGTGCCTGTTCTTTAACTGTCTATATATTACGCACCAGCATATCGTTTCCGGAGGATATCGAAAATCTGACAATAAATGCTTTCTCCATAACTAATCACCACCTCACTAGAATCGTGCACATAGAAACTCACACATTCACTTGTGTGATTTACTTAACGCATGCGCATGTGATCCGAGTTAATAACAGGAACGGTGAAGCCTTAGTTAGGAGATTTGAAACTGGCATGCATCTTTAAACAAAGTAGAGCAGCTTTAAAAATAAAAGATCGATTTCAAAAGTAAAAGCAACGCCTCCCAGAGACGAACAACCGGGACTCAAGTCTCATTATTTTTACTAAATAATATCTTTGTTGGATCGTATTTCGCAACTATACTACGATGCTTTTATCAAAACGCGAGCTACGATTTTTTCCCAACAATGTCAAATAGATTAGATCCTTTCTAGGCCATGCCGACTTTTATAGGTGCTTTATTAAAAATTTTAGTAAAATTTCTAGGCCACTTTGTGACCTGCTGGAGAAGGAATCTTCCTTCAATTTTGATTCAATGTTTGCCGAGGCCTTTCAAACTCTGAAGGAGGCCTTGATCTCTGCACCTATTATTCGAGCTCCTGATTGGACACTCCCATTTGAGCTGATGTGTGATGCTTCGGATTATGTAGTGGGAATAGTCCTTGGACAAAGGGTTGAGGAAAGACCTCATGTGCTACATTATGCTAGCAAGACTTTAACCGAACCACAGCAAAACTATGCCATCACTGAAAAGGAATTACTTGCTGTAGCTTTTGCTCTAGAGAAGTTTAGATCTTATCTTCTTGGGTCTAAGGTGGTTATTTTCACTGATCATGCGGCAGTGAAACATCTCATTACTAAGAAAGATTCTAAGCCACGTCTGATTAGGTGGATCCTCCTCCTTCAAGAATTTGACTTGGAGATACGTGAAAAGAAAGGAGTAGAAAATGTTGTGGCTGACCACCTATCTCGCCTTCCATTTAATGACTCTCTATCTGGAGACATCCGCGAGACATTTCCTGATGAAACCCTTATGGCGGTAACACCAACTTCACCTTGGTATGCTGATACCATAAATTACTTGGTCACTGGAGAAACTCCTGGCTCTTGGGATGGCAGAAAAGAAAGAGATTCATTTCCCAAGCTAGATACTTTCATTGGGAAGAGCCTGAATTATTTAGAATTGGACAAGACTAAGTATTGAGATGATGTGTACCTGAAGAGGAACAACAAAGTGTGCTGAGTTTTTGCCATGAACTTCATTGTGGACACTTTGGTGCTAAGAAAACTACTTTTAAGGTTCTCCAGTCCGATTTTTGGTGGCCTTCGTTATTTAAAGATTCTCATAATTTTGTTAAGGCCTATATTAGATGTCAACGAACTGGAACGATTGGGAAGAGAAATGAGCTGCCTCAACACCCTATTCAATCTGTTGAAATTTTTGATATGCGGGGAATTGACTTTATGGGCCCCTTCCCTTCACCCCATGGTTATGAATATATCTTGGTGGTAGTTGATTATGTCTCTAAATGGATAGAGGTCATTCCTACGCACACAAATGACCACTCTGTAGTTTTGAAAGTTGTGAGGGCCAATATCATATCTCATTTTGACTGCCCCAAGACCATTATAAGTGATGGGGGACCTCATTTCCGAAACCACCACTTCAATCGGCTACTCAGGAGTCTGGGAGTGACTCACAAGGTCGCTACCCCTTACCATCCTCAGACGAGTGGCTAGGTTGAAGTGTCAAATAGGGAGATAAAAAATATTTAGAAAAGACCGTTAGACCTGATAGGAAAGACTGGTCCCAAAAGCTCGATGATGCTTTGTGGGAATATCGAACGGCTGATAAGACCCTTTTGGGTACATCTCCCTTTCAGATTGTGTATGGGAAAGCATGCCATTTACTCGTTGAGTTAGAACATAGGGCACTTTGGGCTATTCAAAGTGTTAACATGGATTTAGAAAAGGTGGATAAAGCATGACTTTTGGAATTAAGTGAGCTTAAGGAGTTGAGGAATGATGCTTATGACACCTCTCAAGCTTATAAAGAGAGAACTAAGGTCTTGCATGATAAGTATATCCTTAGAAAGACCTTTGAGCCCAACCAACAAGTCTGGCTTTTCAATTCTAGACTTAAGCTTTTTCCAGGAAAATTAAAATCTCATTGGGATGGGCCTTACATAATCACTAAAGTGTTTCCACATGGAGGTGTGGAGATTAAAAGCCCTTCCTCTTCAGCAACTCCCTTTATCGTCAACAATCAACGGTTAAAACCATACATTACTTTGGATGGCCATCTGGTTGATGAGGTCACTCTTGAGGAGCCTTAGCTCCTACCATTCTCCACCTTAGGTAATATCTTCCTTTAACTGTTTTGTTTCCAATGAGGACATTGTTTGAACCAGGCATGGGGGAGAGGACCTGAGGCAACTATTTATAGCATGTCTACATTTTGCATTCATTGATGCATATTGCATTTATAAAAAAAAAAAGTATTATTGAGCTTAACTGGCTGGGCCTTGCATTCTTAAGCAGACCAAAACTTTAGGTTAGACTAAGTTGATTCTAGGTGTCAAACTTTAGAAGCTAAGTGAGCTACTAGCTTTAGACCTTTAAGGTCCTTTGTGGACTTAAAAAATAAGTAGGAGTTAAGTTGCGAACCATTCCTCAAGAGGTTGAGGAAGGAAAGCTAGGGATTGAGTTAAAGGCTGGGTAGTACCTGGAGTCTTGTTCTACCTTTTGATTTACGGGTCCTTGTAACCTAAGCATCCAAATTTCACACACACCTGGTCTTGTGTAAGTAAGTGATCACTTTAATTCCTTTCTTAAAAGAAAATTTGGTTCTTTTAGTTTTGACTTAGGAGAAGCTTGAAAACACAATTTGATTGGAAGAGTTCCTACTGCAGGAGAGGTGGAGTATATACTCACCTTGCGGATGCGATGATAACATGTTACCTCCTCGGTGCTTGTCTCTTAGGATATCCATCCTATTAGGGGCATGCAATCTCATTGTGCTGTTCAAGTACCATGGGTGGCCCTATCTCAAAGTGCCGATTGCCACAGGCCTGAATTCGCTTAAGAAATCCATGAGTGATACTATCTCGAAGTGTCGATTGCTAGGAGTTCTTAGGGTCACTATGGGCGGTGCTATCTCGAAGCATTGAAAGCCAGGCACCGTTTGAGATACGGTGATGGGGACAATGAATCTGATACTAACCATGTTGATAGCTGATCCAAGGTTAGACTTAGAGGAATCAAACAAAATTATATATATTAAAAAAAATCCTTTTTCCGCTCTAGGTTGGCAATCATACCAACCTCAAATAACTCAAACCAATGCACATGCACGGATGCTTTAATCTCGGGGATTAATAAACCCTAGGGTAGAGTTAGAAATCAGGGAAACCTATGCCTACAACTCATCTTTAGCCAACCTAGTCTGTAACTTAGCAACTACTTGGGAACCTTAGGTATAAAGTCTTAATTTAACTTGCTTCTAAACGAAGACCAATTAGGTTGGTTAGTCTACTTGGAGTGTTAGGTTATTGCTTAGATTTGCTAGGGACTGGAAAAAACTAGGCATGGGGGTATTTGATTAGCCCATATTAGTGGGCTATTCAAGTATTTAAGTGCCTCGACATTAAGTTAATTTTAACATTTAGATAGCATACATTAGGATGTAATTAAATTAATTCATATTTTTAGCTTAAGGGCATAATTCATATGTGGCATCCATATCTAAATGCATTTAGAATTAACCTATGATTGCATACATTTGTTTAGTTAATTAATTAGGTGCATTACATACATCATTTTAATTAACATAGAAGTTAAGGAGTTATGTCTAAATAATCCTAATTATTTTATTATTTTTCTTCTCCTCCTTTTTGTAGGGTAACCGCTCCGTCTCCACCTCCTCCTCCTGCGTATTCACTCGACAGTGGCCTATTTGAATTTCAAAATCTTTGTAGCAAAGGCTACAAAGGAGAAGGGCTGCAGTTTAGAGAAGGCCACCACCCCTTTTCTCACTATGTAGAGAACCTCGTTTCTCATCCGCTCCTCACCACTAGCCACAACTGCAGCAACGCGACTCCACCACCGCGGGCATGTGGTGTGACAGCCCACACTGCCAATCAAAGTCCCTGCATCACCGTGCTTCTTCTTCATCACCACCGCACCCACCATCACCATCCCTGCGCATGTCCATCACAAGTGCAAGCACCTCCCTCCAACACCCTCTGCCCGTGCTTCACCTTCTGCAACAACCCATCCACGTGTGCCTGCCCCTCACAGCAGCCCACCTGCACACGCTGCACCTCCACCACAGCGGGCACGCTCCCACCAACAGCTCAGCGCACGACCCCCTGCTCCTCAGCCCCTGCCGCACACCCGTAGCAGCCTCTCGCACC